>OY294037.1:9929999-10543420 GCA_958510855.1 Rhagonycha lutea
TGAACTCTTGACCTGAAATTAGCATATCTTAAACGCTATAATGCAAATTTAACTTCTCGATTAGTGCAAATTAATCAACAATTTTCATGAGTCAGAGAGGAATTTCGTTTATTAAAGACTGGTAAGTGGTAATAAATTAAAATTATTCATGCAATGCAAGAAAAACTGAAAAACTATAGACCATAAAACATAATACCTAATTATCACCTAATAAATGTTTAGTAACACCAAAGGTATATGAGCTGTGAAGATGTAATTTAATAATCTAAATATAGATTTGTTTTTACTTCATATATAAATCATAATAAAATAAGAACAAACAGGTCCGTCTTAGGGATGCGAAGTTTTTTGAAAAGTTGGTAAGTAAAATTGTATTTTCATAAAATCCAGTACAGGTCTGATGATATCAGTATCACGTGTAGAAACGTTGACTAAGATTGAAACATGTAATCCGGTAAGGTATTCTTTGATTTTATAATTTTTTTTTGCTAATTTTTTCAATGAACTTCGAATCCCTAAGACGGACCTGATTGTTCCTATTTTTGTTAATATGATGAATTGATGATATATAAGAAGTCATAACAAATCTATATATTTTATAGCCATTCAGCAAGCAGAAACTATTTACCTTTTTTTTATGGGTTCACAGATTCTTAAATTAGTTAATTAAAGAAACAAGAAGTTTTTACAACAAGAAGTTTTTACAATAAGTTAAAAACCAATCTATATTTAGATTATTATTAAAGACCGCATTCTCAACTATACTTTTTCTTATTATTTTAATTGATGGTAAACTAACATGTTTAAAGATCTTTATTATTTAATTGAAAAAATTTTTTAACATTATTTTTATTAATTTCTGCGAAGTTGGCAAAACTGCAAGATTAATAGGTGCATGATGTCGCCAGTCCCCCCAATGTCGAATTTTGAATCCAAAATAGTCTAAATCGTTTGTGCATCGTTTGTGCATCGTTTGTTACGTATTATTTTCGTTTGTACCCAAACAGTTTTCGAGAATTTAAAGGCAAATAAAAAGGACGTTGACTTGAATGAGTGGATTAACGTGATTCTGGGAAAAACTTACAGCATGAAGACCAAAATAATCTCAGTCGTTTGTACTTTGTTTATACCTGGTTGTGCAAGTTTTATTTTCGTTTTTACCCAAATAGTTTCTAAGATTTTCAAGAGACATTGATGCGCATGATTTGATTAACAATATAGAATATTGTCCAATATTAAATATGTCCGGGATTCCCCGATTAGTAGCTAGTACCGTATAAGTGTCAGATTTCATTCGGGGAATTCCCTGCCGCGCTGGTTGAAAACACTGCGTAACTGTCGGTCAGTCGTGATATCTGCAACGCATAAACCGATATTATTGATTGTGTTCAACATGAATTTGTATCAAAACTTTTAAAATGCGTATGTTAAGCGGCATACCATAAGGCGAAACAAATGTGCCAGCAAGAAGTTAATCGTTTATGGAACGATGCAAAGCAGACGTTCATCAATAAGAATGCTTTACATCAGTGGTTCCCAAAGTGGTATATTTTTAGCTATTTCAAGCTTTAATTCAGAAAGCATCAATTGTAAATCAGATGGAGACGTTTGAGCTTGTCTCCAGTTCCTCCCCCTCTCAGTTAAATTTAGAAATTTCTCGTAATCTGTTTTATTTTCTATTAAAAATAATTTTTGTACAGGTATACACGAAGTACAAACGATGAACACTATTTAGGTCTTCATCCTGTAATTTTCCCCCGAATCTCGTTAATCCACTCATGAGCATCAATGCCTATTGAGAATCTTAGAAACTATTTGGGTACAAACGAAAATAAAACTTGCACAAACAGGTACAAACGAAGTACAAACGATTGAGACTATTTTGGTCCTCATGCTGTAAGTTTTTCCCAGAATCTCGTTAATCTAATCATGCGCATTAACATTCTTGTAAATCTCAAACACTGTTTGGGTACAAACGAAAATAAAACTTGCACAAACAGGTACTTATCTTAGTACAAACGATTGAGACTATTTCCGTCTTCATGCTGTAAGTTTTTCCCGGAATCTCGTTAATCCACTCATGCACGTCAACGTCCTTTATGCTTTCCTTTCAATTCTCAAAAACTGTTTGGGTCTTTGGGTACAAACGAAAATAAAACTTGCACAAACGAAACACAAACGTTCCGACCATTTGGAATCCAAAATTCAAAATTTCAAAAACCTGAATATGTTACCACGTGTTAAGGAAATTCTCGTTAATTCACTCATGCGCGTGAAATCTCAAAAACTGTTTGGGTACAAACGAAAATAATACTTGCACAAACAAGCGCAAACCAAATACAAACGATCTAGACCATTTTAAATCCGAAATTCGAAATTTCAAAATAGCATGTCTCCAGCCCCCCCCCCCCCCCCCGATAATTTTTGAAGTTTCTCGAAAACTATTTGGGTACAAACGAAAAAATTTTTTGCATAAACAGGCACAAACGATGCACAAACGATTGAGACCATTTTGGATCCAAAATTCGAAGTGGGGGGGGGGGTTAGCGTGTCTCCTGCCTCCCCCGCGAAATTTTGAAATTTCGGTACAAACGAAAATAAAACTTGCACAAACAAGCGCAAATCAAATACAAACGATCTAGATTCTAGACTATTTTCAATCCGAAAATAAATTATGTTTAAATTACTCATAAATTATGAATTATTCATAACACTATGGCATGGTTATATAGAGTATAGACTGAATACACACATATTAAAAATAATCGACGCGGTCACGGTCACCCCGCCATAGTTATTAAAGGTTAAACAATTCAAAACAATTTGGTTCAGATCATATTCGAATATTCAACTTTGTGGAGCATACAATATCGCTTCTATTTATTTGAAAATGTCAAATTTTCCTCTCCGAATACCTACTATTAATTTTTTTTTTTAATTAAAGATAAAATTTTAAATGGTAAATAATATAGGGTGTTTTTTTAGCTGCATGAGAACTTCAAAATGAAATAAAACATTAAAAACCTGACGGAATGTTTTGGTTATAATGTTTTTATGAACAGTACAGTACAGTTAAAGGCATTTATGATTTGAACATGACTTCCGACATGTGACCACCACGACTAATGGTTACGAAGCGCATCCGTTCAGTCCAATTTTTGACCACTTTTTCCAATATTTCTGGCTTTATTTCATAAATGGCTTGCTGAATATTAGCCTCCAATGCTTCTAGAGTTGTTGGTTTGTTAGCATAAACCATGGATTTAACATACCCCCACAGAAAATAATCTGGAGGTGTCAAATCACACGATCTTGGAGGCCAATTGATAGGACCACGTTTTGAAATAATGTTGTCACCAAATTGTCCTTTCAATAAATTGATGGTTTCGTTGGCTGTGTGGCACGTAGCACCATCCTGTTGGAACCATAAGTTGTCAATGTTTAGCTCTTGAAGTTTTGGAAACAAAAATGTATTGAGCATGTGTCGATATCTCACACCATTCACCGTAACGGTAGCTCCTTCCTCATTTCGAAAGACATATGGACCAATGATGCCGTTGGCGTGTATTCCACACCAAACAGTCAATTTTAATGGATGCAATGGAGTCTCAAGATAATGTCCCGGATTGGTCTCACTCCATATACGGCAATTTTGTTTGTTCACATACCCATTTAACCAGAAATGTGCCTCGTCACTGAACAAAATTTTACGGTAAAAAAATGCATCCACTTCCAATTGGTTGTGAGCCCAATTTGGTAGCGTTATTCAATAGTCAATCTATGCATTATCAAATGCCAAACCTTGCTAAACACAAATGTCAAAAAACTGTTTCCATAGCAATCTTGATTCAATTGTTATCCCTATTGAAAGTTCTCATGCAGCTAAAAAAACACCCTATATTATCTATGGCATGCCGTTTTACTTTTTATTACAAAATTTAAATTGTGTAATATTTAAAATATGACAATCGTTTTAATTCGAATGATTTAAACGTTTATTGAAATTTTTTGTTGTAATTTATACGTTATTCGAGTTACAAAAATTTTCTGTTTAATATTTTAAATCGATAGTATTAAATAAAAATTTTTGTGTAACGTTCAAATTGTTATGTTAAAATTTGAGTATAACGTATAAATTATAACAAAAAATTTCAACAAACGTTTAAATCATTCGAATTAAAATGATTGTTATTTAAACGTTACACAATTTAAATTTTGTAATAAAAAGTAAAACGGCGTGCCATAATTATCTGTTCAAATCAATCGTGTTATTTTCAAAACTATTTTTCAGCATATTATTTATGAACCTCATTTTCTTTTAGTTATGACGTAATTTTCCATCTCACCGTAATAAGTGCGACATATAAAAATGCCACAAAGACTTTCAGATGAACTTTTCGTTATAATATTATGTAATATGGGGCTCTTCCCTTCGTACATTGGGTTTTATCCGTCGACATTCCACTCACTTCTCGGCTTCAACTGTAAAATTATTATACTTTGCCCTGGTTCGTTCCAAATTTTAATATGCATGTAGCGTTTGGTCGTCCCAATATCAAGTCCAAATCAATCAACTTGAACGTGTGCAACACAAGTTCTTTAAAATTTTACATTTTAAACTTGGTCGTGCTAAAGAAGACTTATTCTTCATCACTTCATTTTAAATTTTGCAATGCTAAATCTTTGGCAACTAGACGGGCGGTGTTCGATCTTTGTTTTCTTCACGGGTTATTCAGCGGCAAAATCAACTGCAATTCCTTGCGTGAATTGTTTATTTTCAGGGAACCTGCAAGATTTACAAGATCTAAATGGATTTTCGAAAGAAAATTGCACGCTACAAATTATGGTAGTCACAGTCCAGCGGCTAGGATGATTCGTCTGGTCAACAGTGCTAATGATGATCCAAACTTTGATCTGTTCAATGTTTCCTTGGTCAAGTTCAAGAAGATCCTTTGGACAATTGATCTGAAGTAATTTGAATTACGCTTATCGTGTCATTATTGTTATTATATTTTTTTTGTATTATTATTTTATTTATTATTTTGTGTATTGTATGTGTTATTTCGTCTATGTAAAAAGGTTATCCGTTAATAAACTAAACTAAACATTTAAATTAACTATCCGTTAAATCCATTGACCGACTAGCAAAAACAAAGTATTTATAGCTATTCAGCAAGCAGAAACTATTTACTTTTTTTGCTTTTTTTTATGGGTTCACACATTTTTAAATTAGTTTCTTACTTGCATTTTAAATATGAAGGTCTAAGATGTAATTTAATAATAAATATTTATTTCTATTTTTTTATATTAGTTTTTCTTGCTCTTTGCAGGAACAGATTAGATATCAAATAGACCAAGATGTTTATTTCTGATAGATATTTGTGATAGATTTAATTATTATTATTGTAAATTGGCAATAATAATTTATATAATATTGAAAATCACGTGTTCCAATTTTCACATCCATAATTTTGAATAAATACTGTTTTCATATTACCTGTCATGAAACTACGAGTTTCATTGCATGTTGAGACAGTCGAAACACGACAATTGCAGATCAACGCGACTGTTGGTCAGAAACTAATTTGGTTTCTGCCCTAGGAAAGAAAGCGTCAAGTTTCTGCCCGCTTACTCAGTTTTTGATTTCATTTTAAACCTGTCAGAATTGAATTTATTAATTGTAAACAATTAATGTGACAGCTGACAATTCTTATATTTTATGAAAACTTTCAGATTCATTACAGGTAATATGAAAAATAGTATGTTTGGGCACGGGATGAAACACGATTTCAGACTCGGGGTGATGCCAGCCCTCGCTTTCGCTCGGGAAGGCAATCCACCCTCGTCTGAAATCATCTGGTTTCATCCCTTGCTAAACAATATACTATATTATTCATCATTACATTCTATGTAGAATATTGCTATCTCTTGCTGGATTGGATAGTCTCTATTGTACAAATTACTATTTTGACCTTTGATTTCACCACAGCGTATGGATGTTCACCGGAGGGCCGAGCTAAAATATTCTGTGAAGTCTGCGATTTGAACTCAGAATGTCTCCTCCGTAACTCAACCAGCGATCACATCACGCCACTGTTGTGGCTGAATAAGTACTATAAGTGGTTTTAATCTTTTAAGTTATACTTATCACATCTACCATGAAATCCTTTCCATTTACCAACAAAATAGATAATAATAGTTTTACGTTAATAACATAGTATGTAAAAAACTATCAAAGTAGAAAAGCTTTCATTCAATAATCTTGTTACCTTTATATCGGGTATTACATAACTAACATTTTAGGCTTGAAATCATTTCAGTTAAGCAAGAAGAAATGTGAATTTTCAAAATTTTGCTAATTTTGGAGTTCAGTGGGGATGCTTCTCGTTAACATTTACATCCTCACTTCTCTTCAAGACAGCATGTCGATCCATCGATATTTTCTTTTACCGATATTTTTGAGAGATATTTATGTTTCAGTTTATGTATGTATTAAGTTAGATTTAGATCAAGATTATAGCATTGCAGAGAGTGGCTGAAGTCCTACTGATCAGGAACAACTTTTCGGTTGATTTTATATTCTACATAATATATCATTTTTAATTATAATTTTAAAATGGTACTAAATTCACAAGAGCAGACGTTTCTCGATAGCAGTTTCTCAAAAAATATAAAATTTTGATAAAACGGCGAACTATTCTCTGCAAGTGGATCTTCAATCGGAATACAACATTTCCTAAGTTTACTTGAATATCAGTTTACTCGTAATTTTTATTTCCTTTAATAATTGCTTCATTGACACAGAAACAAACCGAAAAGTCATAGACGTGCGACTGAAACCTGGTAGGTGAGGCTGCCGATTTCGACATATTTAATGTTAGTGATGTAATTTCATTTGTGCAGTTTTTGTCGTGATCGGAGTTCTTATTTATTAAATCATAGGTGACATGTTATTAAATTTTCTAATCGGTTAAATAGTTAAATATTTTCTTTCAAATTATGTAAGCTGGGTCGAACTGTTGCATAAATGTGCTTATTAGACATTCCTCTTTATGGTTTAGATTTTGGAATGCAATCTAATTCAAACGAAAAAATTTGGTCCAATAAATTGACAAGCGTTAGCAAGTTGCCGAATTCGTCATATTCTTATCAAATTCTGCTAATTTTCTTACAAGATTGCATGATAATAATTAATAATATATTGCGTGTGTTTCCTATTACGCAAAATACTCAATTTTGAAAAACAAAGTGGAACTTAATTTTTTTATTGTATTTTGGTATACATTTCACCCTTACAAGTATTCGTCCTTCTTGTTCCAAATGAGGCATATAAAATTTATACAATTTTTGGTACCTACTGGAATTTTTAATTCTTTGTTTTCATTTAGGTAATTTATTCAAATTACCGATTGTTGTTAAATGTGGATTTCTTTGAATATTTTATTAAGTGGTGCATTCAAACAGGTCATATTTGTTAATGATTGAATTTATATTTTACCGGAAGTAGGTGCCCAAGGACCTGGTTACACGTGGAGATCGAATTCTCTTTTGGAAATTCCATCACCTGTTAACTACGCAGTTGAGTATGACTCACTCTCACGCAATTTTGATATTATTACTTGAGACATCCATTTATCATATTAATAATATTACCTAATTCATTTATTACAATAAACTTCGTGTTACTGCTACTATGAGATAAAACTAATTTATATTTTTAATACATTTCTTTGCATTTAAAAGAAATTACTTTTCTCAAAGAAATTGCATATTTTCCATTTAATGATAATTTATTATTATCGATTTAAATATTTGATTCTTTTTTTTTAATACTTTATTGAAATTGTATAGTTAATACATTTTCATATGCTTGCTTAATTAATTGTTTACGGTGTACCTATAAATTATGTACCTACACTGTAATTTGATTTTAATTTGTATTATTATTCTTCAAACTACGCTCATTAATACGTTTTTTTGAGCCTTTTCTTACACAATCTTACACAGATAAAACTATTAAATATTAAAATATCAATTTTGCAAAATTAAGTTACAAATGAGATTTTTTTTATCAATTACTACGTACCTACCTCATAAAACTATAAGGCGCACTTCTTAAATAATGGAAAAACTCAAAAGACTTTATAATAAAAATTGTATTAATTATTTCAGTTTCGGCAGATTTTTTTTCAAATTCTTGTTGACGAAATCAACACTATTAATTTAAAAACTGTTTGAAGAGAAAATTTATTTATTGGAATAATATTTATTTCAATTTTCCGTTAAAAGTGTACCTACATAAAATACATTAACTTGTATGAGATTGACTAAATTTAAATTTGAACATCTTGAATAATTGCAATAAATTATGACCCATAATATTTAAAATTAAAATTGCTCATTCAAATTATGTCTATCTACAAGGTCATCGCTGTTATTACGTGATTTAATCACAACTTGTAAACGATTAAAAATTAAATGCTGATTTTCACAGATAATAAAATTTAATGAAAGGGAATACTTAAATAATACTAATGAAAAAATTTGATTGCACTTTTAAGGAGTGCACCAGGAAAGGTTTCGCTAATAGAATGTAGATATATTTTGGTAATCATCGAAATTATTGCTAGTTTGGTTAGGTAATTCGCAAATTATAGTGATTGTTTTATGGTTTCATAGTGGTTTCATATAAATTTTATAACGTAACCTTGTTACGTTAAATATTTGGCCCTTTTTTAAATTCAGTCGTGCGCTTCAATGAGGGCGTTATTAAACAAAATGATAGTGTTCAAAGTGTTTATCGTTTATTTTTTGGACAAAATATGCCCTAATAAAAAAGAAAATTTGTAAATTACGCTAATCATAAATTATTGCAGATTGATCTTGACAAATAATTTTTCGTTTTACAGGATTACGTGTTTGTAATAAACATGAAATTAATAGGAGCATTTATTTCACATCCCACTTTTATGGTAAACTCTACATTTTATTTTTCTTAATTTTCATTAAGTAGTTTACGACAGATTATATAATTTATTATACCAGCACGAAGTAAAAAAATTAAAAAAAAAAAAGCAATCTATAGTTATTACTTTAATTATCTATATCCTTCGACTTTTAGATTTATAGCCAATCACTGCTGAATGTAATCCCCCTTCACTATAGTCACTTCTTCCTGTAAACTTTTTTCTAAAGTAGGGTAAAGCATAAAGTTATCGAACAAAGCAATTTTTTTTTTTTATAAAATTCATATCTCTCCTACTTGTTATTTTTTCACCAAATTTATTTTTACGTAAGTTCGATCTTGCATGTTAACGTTGCGTATTTAAAGTTTTGATTCTGACGACCCGATTTAAAAAAAGAAAATATGTAGTATAGTTAATGGACCCCTTTTATAGTGTTTGGCAGGTTATGTCTCAATGGTAGAACAGGGTTAAAGATGACAAGAAACATTTCCTCTCAATGAAAATATATTTATTTAAAACACAATCTAATATCAAAATATAATATCTAAAAGATTGAAAAGTTGAAAATCTTTTGCAGTGAGAAAATTAAACATAATCTACTCTATATATATAAAAAGATAAGACAAAATATGCAACGTTTTTATGCAACGTTTTTGTGCAACGTTTTATGCAACGTTTTTATGCAACGCTGAGAACAGCTATTGGAGGACACCAAATCAACATTATAATCACATCAACGGATGAATCAAAGCAAAGCAAAAGCAAAAGCAAATGCAAAAGCTAAAGCAAATGCAAAAGCAAAAGCAAATGCAAAAGCAAATGCAAAAGCAAATGCAAATGCAAAAAAACAAAAAGTAAAAGCAAAAGCAAATGCAAAAAAGCAAAAAGTAAACGCAAAGCAAGGCAACAAATAAATAAGTCGAATATTTAAATTCGTTGAATTTCCCTGGCTTTCCGGTACACAAATTAAAATTCAAAATGGGATCTGTTGTTATGCTAGCAGAGCTTTAACAAAGTTGGTTTGCTGTCGTGTAATTTTTGGAATAAGGAAATGGTTTGCTTGAGTTTTTGTAAATAATTTGAATTTTGTGTTTGGCGGTTTCGGGGAAGCCGAGAGAGCGCGAGCAGTGAAGAAGAAGACTTGCGTACGCCGTTCAAGTCGTGGACGGTCGACATTTTGATTTCTGACGATTTTTAGTTGTAAAAATTTGATTTATTTGAGAATAAAAGACAAGTAAAGTTTGAAGCAGTGTTATTTCTTTTAAATTGAGAATTTAGAAGAGAAAATTTTGTGAATTATACTAAATGCAAGTGGAATTATTTCGGAAAAGGTATACAAGGTCGCTTGATAGTGGGTGATACTGAAAGATAACCGATTGAGCCAGCCGGGTAAGAAGGTGATTTCTCCGCCCGAATTGGAATTTTACGAAGAAGATTTGAAAATTCGATATTTAATATTTAAGGGTGGAAAATAACACTTCAACTTGGCTACCCGAACGTGCGGCATTTGGTGAACATTTTTTTGAATTCAATTTGGGATGATTAGTTTATGGTTGTAAATGTTCACCGCAGAACCGGCTGTCACCCTGAGATTTTTAGTAAGAAAGGTTTGACCATGGCTACAGGCTGGGATAAAATCGATCAAATTGAGTGGAGGCTTCAACAGCTGATAGAGCAAATGGCTGAAGACAGGAGAGAGAGGAGAACGAATAGAATAGAAGATAAAAGAGAGAGGGAAAAGAATAGGATCGAGGACAAAAAAGAATGGGTAAAATATTGTGAAGAATTGAGCAGAACAATCAGCAGTGCCAATTATGAAAAAAATGAAAATGAGGAAGAACTAGAAGATTAGAAGGAAGAAATAAGTTTAATAAAAGGAGAAACTTTAGCAGAAAAAGTGGAACTATCGGAAGAGATTGAGAAAAATGAAAATAAAGAAGACTTGAGAAATGAAAAAATGGAAGGAGAAGTAAATAAAGAAACGGGTCATATCGGCGGCATTAATAAAAAAGCCCGGATATTCACCAGAACACAGATGCGACGAATGAAATGGCGAAAGATGAAACATGGACGAAAAAGTAATTTTGAAAGAAGGTATAACAATAATTATTGTAAAAGGAAGAAAAATAAAATTAATACGAACATGATTACTTCATCCAAGATGGTTTCCGATGGAAATGATGTTCCCCGTTCAGCAATTTGGAAGGATGAAATAAAGGATGAAGAGGATATGCCGTCCAACAAAGTAATTTGGTATTTAGAAAAAGAAGAGTTGGGCTACAAGAAGAAGAAAATAAAGAAAAAGTGGTTTGGTGAAAAGAAATGTATTTTTAAAAAGGAAGACGTCATGGAAAACAAAATGAAGGTCATTTTGGAAAAGTGGCAGTATCGGCGATCAAGATGGAGGGTGGCTAATCTAATCAAATATGAAAAGTAACCACGGACAAATAAAGAAGATTGAACAAATTTAAGGATAACCGCGATTTAAATGGAAAATGAATGGAACTAAATGTGTTTTGATAAAATTAAAAAAAAGTTTGTAAATATTAAAATTTAAAGAAGGAACTACACATCATGATAAAACTGAAAATCATAATTAAATAAAAGGCAATAGAAATTCGAACAAGTTAATAATAACCAATGTAACAAGTGAAAAGGACAATCTTCGAAAGATAAGCAGACGAAAAGTTTATAAATTGTATAACAAAATTTGAGAAAGTAAAAGTGTTTCCAAAAATTGAAAATTTGAAAAATGGATTAATTAATTGCTGCATTTTATAATAGTAAATTTGAAATTAGCGTTTATGGCAATCAAATGGAAAAATTTAATTTGAAAATTGATGGTTATTGAAGGAATTTGTCACTACGAAAATTGAAATTGGATGATAAAGAAAAATCAAAATGATAACAGTTCTTCAGCAAATAATGCCAAACAAAATTACGTCCAGCGCAATGAAAGCAAACCCACTCAATATCGAAATGGTAACAACATCAATGAAAATTAGTAAAGAAATAGGTAAAAGAGTTGTAAATGATGTGTATTGCATATTTAAAAAAATTTGTATGAAGCTACAACTTTAAAATGTAGCAAAATTCATGAAATTATTTAAGGAGATGAAATTGTTAGTTGGAAATTTTAAAAATTAAGTAGTAGTGAAGGATTTTATTAAGGCACTAAAACACTGTGCGCGAGCGGTATGAGGGTGTATTTTTAATAATTTTTTTCGAGCCAACGATGAATGGTTTTTTATTTATAGATACTAATATTCATTATAGTATACATATAGAAGACACTACACAAATTATTTGATTTGAATCTTCAGAATAGTTTACGGTGAACAACGCTTCCAAATGACACTCTGCTGCTTAGTGGTTGACAGCAATTAAGCCATACGGTTCATCCGAAAAATACCAAAAAATTATTTTTATAAACTAGACATATAAGTTTATAGCCTCACGTAGCGGAATTTCGATATCTAAAAAACAAAAAAATTGGCGGACCAGCGAATTTTATTTCCCATTTTTACAGAAAATTTTCATCTTTTATGAAAAAAAAGAAATAGAAGGGGGCTCTTTATCAAAAAATCCCTACGTGGTGCCATAGAGACTTGATTTGCGAACATTTCATTTTTTGGTACATGAAAATCGGATGAATAGTTTTTTAAATATGTTGTCAACCAGGTTGAAAAATGTAGTTTCGATAAAAACGCGTTCAAAGTTTTGCTGCAGGATAATTCAACATACAAACTTAATCACTTAAAATAAATAGCATTTCACATAAAATGCTGTATCTCCGTCAATTTTATGAATTTCTTTACAAAATTTGGTGAGAGCATTCTTAACAAATGCATCTTTAAGAAAATGAAAAAGAAACAAATAAAATTTATTTTTATTTTTACAGTGTTTTAGTGCCTTAAAGAAGGGTCGATATGAACATTGAAGATGAAAATGAAATTGCAGAACACTAGAAGAGAATCGAAATTATGAAAGGTCCGTAACGGAAAAAGAAGGAGCTTTGAAAAATTATGGAATAAAATTAGGAAGGATAAAAAAATTTGCAGTTATTTCGAAGAAAGTTTTGGATCGAGTTATCTAAGAAATTGTTATTATTGCAAAGAAGTTTGGATGTCATTTATGAATTGTTTAGTGATCATTCGTCAAGATAGGTAGTTCGGGATGTTGATTAATTAATTAATTTAGGTGTGTAAATTAGATTGCCGCATTAATTAATTATTATTTACTTTTGAATATTGTTATTTATTTTTGAAGATGTTGATTTAGAGAATTTGCTACTTATTCCAAAATCACGACGTTATGTGTCTTTCTTGAAATCCCTCCTGGATTTCTGCATAAGCCAGGAAGGATTGCTGTCGTGTAATTTTTGGAATAAGGAAATGGTTTGCTTGAGTTTTTATAAATAATTTGAATTTTGTATGTTTCGCGGTTCCGGGGAAGCCGAGAGAGCGCGAGAAGTGAAGAAGAAGACTTGCGTACGCCGTCCAAGTCGTGGACGGTCGACATTTTGATTTCTGACGATTTTTAGTTGTAAAAATTTGATTTATTTGAGAATAAAAGACAAGTAAAGTTTGAAGCAGTGTTATTTCTTTTAGATTGAGAATTTAGAAGAGAAAATTTTGTGGATTATACTAAATGCAAGTGGAATTATTTCGGAAAATGTATACAAGGTCGCTTGATAGTGGGCGATACTGAAAGATAACCGATTGAGCCAGCCGGGTAAGAAGGTGATTTCTCCGCCGATTCGATATTTAATATTTAAGGGTGGAAAATAACATTTCAATATACATCGATAGGCCTTTGTTTAGTCATGGACAGTTATATGTAGCATTATCAAGATGTCGAGCGAAGGATGGAATACAAATTCAAAGTGAAAGCGACATAAAAAATGTTGTATGTAAATAAGTTTTATAACTTGAAGTTATTAGGGCCGCAAAGCGGCCCTGGGGGGTTGGGCCGCGTCAGCGGCCAGAGGGCGGAGCCCCTCTAGTTTATATATAAAGAAATACTGAATACATTTTCCCTTTGAAAATATACAACTCAAAGATTTTTGATGGATTCTAGAAAAACCGATGAACAAATTAATAACTAAATGAGATCAAAAATCAGCGATTGTACAACCAGAAAACCAACCCCCACTCTAACGTCTATAATTTTCCTTATCAAAAAGAATATGACCCGCATTTTATCGTTTATATAGGCAACTCAAATTACATTAATTTAGTAATAATGAGTTTTCTGATTTTGTTATTGAATATTATGAAAGTTATTTGCAACAGGCAACATCTTATACATTCACTATCTTCTTCATCAGCCTTTTTCCGCCCACTGCTGGACATAAGCCTCTCCATATTATGGAGGATCTGGCCATAACTCACCACGCTGGCCAGACGGGTTGGTGAGTAGTCCGCAGATCGATTTTGGACTATAGTTGTTTTACATCCGGTGTAGCAGCTTACTAGGCTAGCATTCAGATGTGCCTGTGGCCCTGTTTTTTGTTAACGGTGGCAATTCGTCAACTCAGGGGGACCGCCGGCTTAACGTGCCCTCCGAAGCACGGAGACTTGGTCATAAGAAAGTTTGACTCTCCCCGGGTTTGAACCCAGTACCCCGCGTTCGCATCCAACTGCGTTATCTGCAAGGCAATGACCGTCTCTTCATTCACTATATTGACCTGAAATTGAAACAGACAGTAAAATTCGTCTAAAAACAGTAGAACCGTAACGAGAGTAGAAAGCGCATGTGGCAAGCACATTAATTTGGGATACCCCTCCCCCTTACTAAAATAATATAATATTTATTTATACAATAATTAAAAACATCGTTGAACAACAATATAAATTTCACATATTTTTACTCAACAATGAACAAATAATATTTAAGCAGAAATAATTTATTGTAAGAAACTATGTAATAAGTAACATTTTGACTTATCTTTTCTTTAACCCCATTTATGCGATGCGGAGATAATGAAAATTAAATATTATTTTTTTACATGAAACTAAATAATGCTAGTCCGATAACTATTTTGTCGACTCCAACAGAAACAAAAAATGAAAGAAAAACGGTCGGCTGGATGGTTTAAATTTTTTTTTACATTGTAGCACTCAAAGTTAACTTTTAGTGTTTTTAAAAAGTTATTAATAAAAAATAATAAATTTTGAAAATATAATTCCTTTTGACCTTCACATTTGTAAAGCGGCGTTCACAATGAAGTGGGGTCTTGCCTTGCTTCAGTAGAAAGCTAGCAAGAGCTAATCAAAATGAACAATTTTTTAATCTTAGAAAAGGATAGAACAAAAATACTTTATTCTAATTGGCGCTTGCTAGCTTTCTACCGAAGCAAGGCAAGACCCCACTTCATTGTGAACGCCGCTATAGTCTATTTCTTGCACCACTTTCGTCACACCTTAAGTTAGGGCGTTGGTACGAAGTACCCTTCAGCTGTTAAGATGAATCAAGGCGACTTTTTATAATTAAAAATGATGTAAATTTGATTCTTGAAAAATTTATTAGTTGCTTACTTACAGCTGGGGGGTCAGAGCTCAGATCCTCCTGTCAGAAAAATATATGACAGGTTAACCGAAGAAATCTAAATCATCAAAATTCAATCAAGGGCATTTTTCAAGTATCATTAAAACAATATTAAAACTCCATAACAATTAGAGCATTGCAAACGATCAACAACAAGGTAACGTCTATTTTTGAATATTAATATTTAAAAAGCAATAACTTAAAATCCATAAATTTTAAAATGCTATTTTAAATAAGAGAATTAATATTGAACACAAATATTACAAGGGTAACCTAAACTGTGTTTAAATGGTTACATAAATAACTATTAAGGGCCAGTTCCACCAACTCTGGTTAAGTATACTACAGTATAAACTATAGTTTAATCACGGTTAGTTGGAATTAATTACGGTTAAATAGAAGAGGCTGCCTCACCAACTTTTTAACCATGATTAAAGCAGGTTAATCAGCACTCAAACTAATCGGTCGATGTTTATAAAAATAGCAAAACACAGGTCCGTCTTATGGATTCAAAGTTCATTGAAAGAATTACCAATACAATTATAAAATCTAAGAATACCTCAACCGGATTACATGTTTCAATCTCATCTACATTTCTACAAGTAAAACTGATATCTTCAGACCCGTACTGGAGTTTATGCAAATATAACTTTACTCACCAATTCTTCAGGCCAAAATTCGGGTTTATATACCTCTTCCTTCTTCTCTATTGGAACTGTTACTACAAAACATTTCTTTCTTGTTAACTCAGTTAGTCAGGTCTATTCTGTAACTTTAGCAACTTGCTAAAAATGAGCAATATTGCTAATTATTGCTAATAACCATGGTTATGCAATTTTGCTCCAATAGGTATTAAGCAAAATTATTATTTAGCAATATTGCTCATTTTTAGCAAGTTGCTAAAGTTACAGAATAGACCCGAATATCTGTTTACATCAACACCATTTTTATCTAATCATTGTTCTTTATTTTCATTTCTGATGTGGCCCCGTTCTTTCCACTTTGTGCAAATATAACCAAACTCTTCGCTTTGTTCCCGTTAGCATATAAACATTCCTTACCCTCCTCGACACCAGGGTCTCTGCGCAGGCGCCAAAATTCATGTTTCGATTGGCTGAAAATTGCGCCGGCGCTCTAGGTACTTGTCAGAACTTAGCATTTTTATTATGACCAAAAAATACTAGGAAGGGGTTTTTAATTACTTTAACGACGTTGAATCCGATTGGATGGTGGTTGTCTTGTCAAAACTGACTCTTCCACGCTGCGCCGCTCCGGACTCTTTAGAGCGCCTCAAGACCTACAAAATTAACACGGACTGAAAACAGAATGTCCAATAAGGTCGAAAATATAGCGAAAATTGGAAATTTTAAAATCGATTATTAGCCAAACTAATCCATATACGACATTCCTCCGTATCCAGTTCGTTTCATTTTAATGTTATCTATTTAAATCAGTTAGTTTTCTGTAAAAAATTTAAAACTCTCGGGTCCAGGTTAAGTAACTACACCCTAAATTTTTTGTAAACATAAATTTACTTCATAAAATTTTGAATATAATAAATTAAAACAGAATAGAATATTATATTAATAGAACATTAGACCGTTTAAATGGTTTAAAAATAGAACAAACAACGCCTATGAAAAAATAAGGTTAGGTTAGGTGACAAATGCAATGTCAAATGATGCCATACTTGTCAGCCAATCACAACATGTTTTGTCGCCTGCGCAGAGACCGTGGTGTCGAGGAGGGTAAGGAATGTTTATATGCTTCCCGTTAAGCCCTGTATGCTGTCATTTCTAATTTTATTTCCAGTGCCTATATTTTTTTTGTATCTTTCTATTATTTGTGATTTTTGAAGTTTCTTAAAAATTATTAGAACTCTAAAATAATTAGAGCATTTTAAATCAATCAACGAAACGGCAATTGTCTATTTTTGAATTTTAATATTTAATAAGCAATAATTTAAAAATCCATACATTTTAAAATGCCCCTTTATATAAAAAAACTTTCAAGAATGTAGTATCAAATTAACAATTAACTTAATTATTTATTATCCTAATAAGGTCTTATTGACCGGAATTGATTAAAAAATTATTAATACCGACAGCATTTATTTGAATGCGACAAAATGACTTGGAAAGTGAATAAGAACATAATACGGAGTTCGTCAAATTTTAACTTGAACACAGTGAAGCAAGTATCACAATCTTGAATATTCTGCATCATGAATTGAATCTTCTTGGTGACATTTAGATTTTTCCAAAAAATATTTATACAAGGTGTCAGGAAGAGAACAATAATAATTTTATTAAATCAGTTTACCTTGTTGTTTTTATGATTATAATAAATTATTATAATATTTTATTTTAAATTACTGAAAACGGAAATTATTTACAATTTATAGTTTCAAAACAGTTTTATAGGGGTAAGTAAAATCTAATAATAATTCTAATAATCTGATAAGTAATAATAATTAAAAGTTTCAAGTTAATTTTGCAATAAATAATATGTATAATAAAAAAGAGATTATATTATTGTATGAGAATATACGGTACCTACTCATCAGAAAATTATATAATAAATTTAAATTGTTAAATTAACTAGAAATATATCTTTAAATTTTAATTATTCATTTTACTAATTAAACAGAAACTGAATTTAAATTAAGTTACAATATTTATACTAGATTAGTGTTATATTTCAACCCGTGCGTTGCGATCATCTTCAGAAATTACAAAATAATATTATTAGCATAATAAATAATCAAGTTAATTATTAAATATATTTCCTAAATTAGTAATTTATTAAAATATAACACTAATTTATTTTCACGAATTAATAATTAACCAATTTTAAATATTTATACTAGAAGCTCTAATATAAACAATATAGGGTAAAGCATATAGTTATTGGACAGTTAAGCAAATTTTATAAAATTCACATTCTCTCCTATTTCTTGTTATTTCTTCACCAAATTAATTTTTATATAAGTTTGCTCTTGTATATTAAAGTTGCGCATTTAAATTTATGATATGATTCTGACAACTCGATTTAAAAAAGAAGAAATGATAGTAAAAGTGTATGCAATATGTACAGTTATCCGACAGTTTTTATAGTTATCGCACAGGTTATGGCTCAGTGGTTGAACAGGGTTAAAGTTAAAGATGACCAGAAACATTTTTTTCAAAGAAAATATATTTATTTAAAACACAATCTTGAAAATATAAAAAAAATTTTTGAAAACAAATAAATGAAAATTAAATAAGTTATAAGTTGGTAATGTTACGGGTAAAAAAAAAGGTTGTGCTGGTTGACACGATTGTAACCCTTCTGGTCACCCAAAACAACATTTAAAAAAAGATGCTTAATTAGTAAGAATGTCGTTTTAGCCCCTACCAAAGAGGTAACGGTAAATTATTTTGTCGAAAACTGGCGGCTGTCTGAAGAAAGAAATTCATTTTTCGACTTTTTTTTCATAATTTTTAATTTTTTTAAATAGTAAAACTAATAATTTTGATACAAAATTGGTAGGGACGATAGACAGTTATATAATATTGAAGTTTTGTACAAAATTTGAAGTAAATCAGTTGAATAGAACATGAGATATCATGTTAACCATGTTGAAAAATGTAGTTTTGGGAAAAACGCGATTACAGTTTTAGTAATTGCGTTAAACTAACTCAAGTTTTTTTTAATTTTTAATTATTTTCGTAGGTATAATTACTGTGAGTAAATACAAAAGATCATAAAAATGGATAAAAGGGTAAACGTATTTGAGGATTGCTTTTCTCATCAAAAATATATACTGAAATTACTTGGATTGAGAAACTCTAAAAATATTTTGTATAGAATTTATGGATTATGCCTCTTAATAATTTGCACAACCTACAGAGTACTGGCAATCCCAGAACTTTTTAAAATACGTCAGGACTTTGACGAATTTATTTATTGTATGTTGATGGAAATTGGATTAACTACGGGTAAATAATTTTACGATTATAAATATTTTGCTTAACACATATTTATTCAAACTTTTAGCACACTTTAAAATTTTTTCAGCGCGTAATCGTCGCTAATTGCTAAAGTACACTGTAATTTAACTGTGTATAGGTTTCTTATGGTGGACCTGATTGCGGGCATTTTGCTTATCCGAAACAAAAAAATCAAACGGCATTTTAATCAGAGTAAATTTTTGGCATCTTGTTGAAAATTTTTTCGTGAATTTTGGTGCTTTGTCACAAGTCACAATTTCTTCAACATGAAAAAAATAACGGCTTGATGAATCAGAATTATCCTAGTCTACACTCTGCCCATATGAGTACTGAATATGTCAATCAAATTTCAAAGGAATTCGTTCGATATAATTTGACATATCGTGTTCACCAATTTTTTTGCCTGTACAAGCCTAAGTTGCCGTGTACTTCAACAATGATCGACGATTTTAGTCTGAAAAAATTGTAAAGTGTTCTCAAAGTATGAATAAATATGTGGCGAAAAGTTTGCAGCTGTACGTTTATTTAGTTCGCAACAAAAAAAAATCCCAAAGGAAGCGAAAAATATAGAACCGTCACTTGGGACGACTGCCTTAAATCATAATTTCATATTATGTTCATTTCTCATTTTCAGGTTTAACAACTTACATTTGCATGTATTGGAATCGATTAAAACTTGAACAAGTATTTGAAAAATTAAAAATACTTGACGATCTCTCATACTGGGATAACGGCATTAATGGATACGATTTTATGTTCAGATATAAAAATGTGATTAGGAAGCAGGTAAAATGATAAAGAAATTATTTTTGCTTTTGTTTAATTCCGAAATAAATTTAAATTTTAGTCAGTATTATTTTTTTAAATTTTTCTTTTTATTATTAAAAGCTTTAATTTACCTTAGTATGAGCATTTTCTGTCGCGAGGCATCCTCCGTGTGGGTAGACTTTCTTGAGGCCATTTTTAAGCAACTTACAGACGCGCGACGTCGCGTCGTAGAGAGCTCAAGTTTGGTAGAATCACACAGCTTTGAAAAACAAAAATACTGAAAAAATGGTATGTTTTATTGATGTATATAGGGTGAAGCATCAAACATCTCAATCACATACTTAAATCATTCTTATTAGCTATGTGCGTGGGTGGAGAGGGGATACGCAAACCGATCGAAGCGTTCTGAGTGGCCGTAATAGAAACGAAACGGGACTTATTTACATACACATACATACATACACAATACACCAAGGACCTCATAAACAAAGTTTAAATTTAAATTTCCCTAAAAATCCTTAATTAAAACAGTTGCTATTGCTAAAACAGTCCCAATTTATTTTGTTTATGGAGCCACCAGAGGGCAGCAGAAGAAAGGCATACAGCGAATAAGGCGTTTCGTGATAAGCGATACGCTATCTGGTGGCAGTTTTTGCACTAGACGAATGGTGGCGGAATGGTTTTTTACATTTGAACTTGTGTATTATATACATAGATCTTCCGATCTTCTATAGCATCAAATCTTGCCAAGTTTGCGCTAAGTTTGCGAAAATATTGTCGTAAGATTACATGCTATTAGGGTTATATTATTAGAAACAAATTTTACAATTTTGTGGATAACGACACGTGACCAGATATGATTTAACAATTTAATTAGCTCAATAATTTATTTAACAAAATCTCCCAAAATTTAAAATTACCCACAAAACTATAATACACAAATGAATGTTTAAAATAAAAAAATATGTGACACCCGAATAGATTAGGTGCTTTATTTCCTTCTTCACAGATCCAAAAATGTCCTCTTTTCTGTTTCCATAAACCTCCGAGATTCGTTATCACACCTTCACTTCGGAAAGACCAAAATAATTGCTTTCTTATCTCTTTCTTCCTCGAAGGATCAAAACACACAAAGTAACTAATTTATTTTGTTCTTTTGGTTATTTTTGTGTGTCAGACTTGCACTTTCACGATCTGTTCGTTTCGAAAACTCACATTGAACTCCTTTTTAATATTTTTCCTTTTTTTCACGTCACCTAGGTATCCAATTGTTTTTTCGTTTTTATTAAACTACGTACTACTTCCTTCTTTATTTATAAGGAGATACATCTAATCATTCGGGTGCCTAGATAAAGTTAACAATATAAATCTAACATAACAAATTTTAAAATAATACCTACAGTTGTAATCACGAATAATGAAGCTTACGTCACAACCATCTGAATTAAGTACAGACAACCTTTTTTTTAAATTAATTGTAGTAACATAGGTGAAACAAAGACACACTATATTAAAATATTCTTAAATGTCTGATTTTAGAAATCTTTTACGTCGAAAATTATCTGACACCCAACGTATGAGATAGAAAGAGATAGATACAATACTTCTTGGCGTGCATAATAATTTTAATGAAAGTAGTTTTTATAGTAACTGATGCTTTAATTTTTCAAATTTTTTAACAAATTAATATGATTTTAGGTTATATTTCCATTTCATTAGAGCAGCGTTTCTTAAATTTTTTGATTTCCCAAACCGCTTTTGGTATGAATTTGACCGTGGACCCACTTATTTCATAAAAGTCATAAATATTATTAAAAATAAAATTTTAAGCTTATTAATTATTAAATTTTATGATTTAAATTTATTATATCAAACACTTATGTGACTCACAATTTTCGTCTTATTTCATAAAAATGCCGTTTATGACGAAGCTTCATTATTCGTGCAAACAACTGTAATATTGTTTTATATTTCTTATAGGGGAAAGGGGTGTAAGTTGACCATGCATGTAAGTTGACCACCCTGCCTTATAGAAAAAACTATGAGTTGCAACACCGCCATTTCAAATGTCATCATGCTTATTAACACAACCCTCAATTTTTATATGGTTTAAAGTGACGCGTTACTCTTGCATCTACAAACTTTGTATAAAAATTTTTTTCTTTTTATAAAAATTCATTTTTTTTTCGTGTGCCGATAAACTAAACAAGTTTCGTTGATATCGCAAGGTAAATATACAGTAGCGAGCATAGAAACCGCACCACTAGCATTTTTAACTATTAATGGTATTTCTTTCGAGGAGAGACTAATAGATTAAATATTTGGATGTTTTTGTTTACAGTGAAATTATAATTTTTAACGCATCTTAAGCTAGTTACTATTTAAAAGTTAGCTTTATAAATGAGTTTTTTAAATAACTGCGAAAAATCATATTTTTTACGTGGTGCGATTTCTATACTAGCTACTGTATGTGCTGAACTCTTATTTAATTGAATTTTACTAATCCAAAGTGAATTTCAAACATAGCGTGTATACAACAATTTTTTTTCGAGTGTTTCAAAATAGTGTCCAGTTGACCACATTTGTGGGATGTAAGTTGACCACCCCATTTTTTTCATTGTTTCCATTGTGAAACAATTTGTTATTACATTTTTATGTTTGAAATTTGCATCGAATCAACTTCAAATTATTTTTGCGGTGTTTTAGTGAAATTTTGAGGTATTTTGTTGGATTTTGCATTTTCGATGTTTTTTTCTTTTCTTTTTATTCACCTGTACATCTTAAAATCAATAAATGACAATTAATTTTGTATATCGGTTGGTTTCAGTTAAGTTTTTTTTACTTTCAGCTACTTTTTAGGGGGTGGTCAACTTACATCCCAAAAATTAAAATCGCCAATGTTTGGACCTTCAGGAGAATGGTCATAATTTTTTTGTTTTTCAAGAAATGTAAAAAGTATCTGCAGCAAAGTTTTGCTTAATGAAGTCCTCATTCTAATGGCGTTACAACATTAAAAAATATTTATTTGGAGATGAGTTATGACCTAAAATGTAAAAGGTGGTCAACTTACATCCCTTTCCCCTATTTATTTAACAAAATGGTCTGCGTTCTTTCACAACTCGTCATCCTTAGTTTCTAGGAACCATGCTGTCCGTTGCAATGAACGCATGTCTTTGATGACAACCCTTTTCAATAGACCAAATCATCACATAAAGGCTTTACTTTTTTAGATAAGCATAAAACTGTTAAATTATGTTTGTTTCTCTTCGTCTGGCATACACGTGCAAGACAACCATTTCAATATTGTAGTCGCAGACCCCTCGTTTGGTTAAATATCACCGCAGTATATAAGCAATTTATTTTTTTTATTTATTTAGTAGTTGTAACTATTCTCTTAGTATCAACATGATATTTTGTTCCAAGTTAGAGTACTGTACCAAGTTACATGGTTCTACGGTAGTAGTTACATAAATATCTACTTATTTTAATATTAGTTATTTATTATATTTAGAGCTATATTGGAACTGTACTGGAAGTTTCTCTGGTATTAAGCTGCATAGTAGTGGCTTTCTTTTTATCATTAAATAAAGAAGAATGGATTTTACCATTTGGTACTGGAATTTATGTAAATAATAATAACATCAAATTTATTCTCAACATTATGTCGAGTCAACTACATGGTATTGTTCTTGTTTCGGCAATATTTATGTATGCAAATATGTTGACACTTATATTTGGACATTGTAAGCTATTTCAGAAACATCTAATTTCGATAATGGATTGCCGAGAGGTAAATTCATTACGAGTAACCAATCTAAATAATTTATTTTATTTTAACAATAATCGAGAGATATTTTAGGAAAGTCAAAATCAAAACCAGATATCCAATAATCTTCAAACATTCAATAATACAAATGACGTTATGGATTGGGAAACGTTTCAAATAAAATTGAGAAAACTAGAGCCTTACCACATTTGTATTTATGAAGCTGGAACTGAAATTGAAAATAGTTTTTGCATGATAGTTCTCATTTGGTTCGGAGGGTTAAGCATTTGCTCATGTTTATTACTATATCATATGATAACTGTAAGTTTATTAAAATTTTAATATTTATACATAATATAATAAATTGTAACAAAATAATATTTTAGGTCAATATTCTAAGTTTTCTAGGTATAAGAAATTTAGTGGTTTTGCTGGGGCTGAATTTTATGATGATGATGTTATCTGTTTGGGGAGAACAAGTTATAACCGAAAGTAGTAAAATAGCTAGTATATGCTATGAGTTAGATTTTGTTGGTGCTGATCTAAAGATTCAAAAATCATTACTACTTATTATGATAAGATCTCAACGACAAATAAATGCAACTATTGGAAAATTTAAGATATTGTGTTTGAGCACAATGCTTGGCGTAAGTATCTAGAGGTAATTTTATTGGAGGTAAGCAAATTGCGTCCCGTGGTCACTATTTTTAAAGGTTTTTGAGGTGGTCAGAAAAAGGTACGGGTAAATTGCGTCCCAAACACCAATCGGATTAGCGGTAATAGCTAACACAAAGTTAAGGTACAAACATAGTTGGGATGTGGAATTCAAGGTGGATATCGCGATGAGTATTGCGATGTGTATCGCTATTTACATCCACGTCGTTGCTATTGCTTACTTTATAAAATTAAAAAAGTCCGGACTTCTCCAAGCGCTTTTACATCCAATGCGATGCTTCGAATTTTGGGTTAGGTTGCGTCCTCAGTCAGGGGGAAGGTTCCGAGGAGCGAGCGATCGCGTACGCGTCAAGAACCCTCAATCAGGCCGAGCGGAATTACTCAGTCACAGAACGCGAGTGTCTAGCGGTAATTTTTGGTATCGAAAAGTTCAGACCTTATGTAGAGGGCGTTGAGTTTACCGTGGTTACCGACCATTACAGTTTGTTGTGGCTTTTGTCTATGAAGAGCCCTACCAACAAGTTAGCTCGTTGGAGCGTCAGATTATCCCAGCATTCATTTACCATCCAGCATCGGAAAGGGAATTTGAATGTCGTGCCTGATGCCTTATCTCGTGCGCCTTTAGAGATATCGTCCCTTGACTTGTCAGAAGGAGATTTTGATACGTGGTATCGTCGAATGTTGAGTCAAGTACGTAACGATCCCGCTCGATATCCGGATTTGCGCGAAGAATCAGGTTTGTTATATAAACTCGTTAACAACCTCCACGAAGTTACTTCTAATTCGGTGGAATGGAAGCAGATAATTCCCAAGTCGCGTCGAAAGGATGTTTTGAAACAATGCCATGATGACCCGACTTCCGCCCACTTGGGAACGTACAAAACTTATAACAAAATCAGTGAATTGTATTATTGGCCGAAGATGCGAGCTGATGTCGCTCGTTATGTGCGCCGATGTGGCATATGTTTGGCGTCTAAGGCTTGTCAGGGGGGGCGTTTTGGGTTAATGGGGAGCGAGAAGAAAGTTAGGTTTCCATGCCAATGCATCTCTGTTGATTTGATTGGACCTTTTCCGCGGTCTGTTAAGGGCAATACTATGCTGCTTGTAGTGTGCGATTGGTTCTCGAAATTTGTGCTGGTCCAACCTTTGCGCAAGGCCACTTCAAGGTCGGTTTGTGAATTTTTGGAGAACCAGGTCTTCCTTCTATTTGGGGTTCCTCAAATATGTATGGTTGACAATGGTCCTCAGTTTATCAGTCACGAGTTTCGGGAGCTCATGAACAGCTACCAGGTCAGCCATCTTTGGTATAATGCCGCATATCATCCGCAGGTGAATTTTTGCGAGAGAGTGAACAGAGTGATAGGAACCGCCATACGTTCCTATGTTAAAAACGATCACCGTACTTGGGACGTGGAAATCCACAAAATTGCCCACGCTATACGTTCTGCCACTCACGAGGTGACAGGGTTTACTCCATCTTTTCTTAATCTTGGGCGTACCGTTCCCGCGAGGGGAGATTATTACGGTCGCGTTATGGAGTTGGAAGAGGGAGATTTAACCCTAGATAATCGTGAACGGATTGCGGACGAGTTGAATCGACTTAATGACCTTTACGTTGACGTTACGAAGCGTTTAAAGGAGGCCTACCGTACTAATGCCGCGAATTACAATTTACGGAAGCGTACAGTACGTTTTAGAGTGGGAGATACCGTTTGGCGTAGGAATTTTTGTTTATCGAATGCGAGTAAGCAGTTTGTGAGCAAACTGGTCCCTAAGTATGTCAAATGTAAGGTCAAGGAAATTACCGGTCCGTTCACTTATCGACTTGTCAATGAGAGGGGTAAAGATGTAGGGGTATATAACGTGAAAGATTTGAAGCCTCAACCTCACGAAGAGGGTAGCACTTCGTTTTAAGTAATTTTATTCACTTTTCATTTATTCTGGCGGTCCTAATCGGTCGACCAATGGGTTTATTTTTTTGCAACTACGTCGATACCGTATTTAATTTTGTAATAGGTTTTCAATGGGTTATCAATTCACTGTGGTGAATAGTTTTAGGAGGGCGTGTGTAACGTAAAATCGTCATTTGACGTTTGTTTCGCGCGCCCCTGGATTTTACTCCTTTGTAATTCTCCCGTGCGCGACGCCTATGGTAGAGAATGGCGGTTTTGTGATAAGAGGTTTGTTCGTTTGTATGAACTAACTTGCTCGGTTCAAGTTAGTGCAAATGAACTGTGTTCGTTTGGCTGCTCAGTTCATAACCGAACATGAACTTCTTGCTCGACCTCCATAGGAGGAGTAGGCAGTGCAATTTAGAACACTATCTAACTTTTGTGGTGGGAGTATTTTGATCTCGAAAGATAACCCAGTTCAAGTTAGTTCATACAAACGAACAAACCTATAGAGTTCTGTCATTTTTGGGAAATGAGCTATCGAAATTACGTTTTGGTTTACGTTTAGAGTATATCGTAAATTGGGATAAAGACACCTGCTTTGCTCCTGTGTCACCTTGACGACGCGGCGCTCGATTGCGGATTTTTTCCGTTTGTTTGTTTTGATCCGGACTTACTTAGTGTGGGCTAAGTCCGGAAATCTACCTTATACAGGATTCCCTGTACGCGATTGATGGTGTTAATGAAAAGAAAAGGTACTCCACTGTCTTCTTCTGCCAGTCCGAAACGAAAAGGATCTCCTGTTTATCGGAATTCTATTATTTGCAACGTGGACCTCAAGAGTTGTACAGTGGTTTTCTTTTTCTATTCCTATACCTTGTGGCTTTTACATCTGGCGCATGACCTTGGGTAATTCAGTAATCTTGAAGCCTACGTTACCAATTCTTACTGGGCAAACTTTATACCAGGAGATCCTTTTCGATTCGGACTGGCAGAAGAAGACAGTGGAGTACCTTTTGTTTTCATTAACACCATCAATCGCGTACAGGGAATCCTGTATAAGGTAGATTTCCGGACTTAGCCCACACTATAAGTAAGTCCGGATCAAAACAAACAAACGGAAAAAATCCGCAATCGAGCGCCGCGTCGTCAAGGTGACACAGGAGCAAAGCAGGTGTCTTTATACTTTTACGGTCAGGTAACAAAGTGAGGACATACCGTGTAGTCTATAAAGTGAGGACTACTAGAAGAAATGGACTTAGAGCATCTAAAAGCAATTAAAAATACTTATTTCCTCGTTGTGAATCGTAAAATCATGAGTATACTCGAAAAATTTGAAAGAAAACCTTTCTTAGTTTTTTACGTGTATATTAAACGTAGTGAGGACCGACCGTTTATACATTATAGTGAGGTCCGTATAAATTGTTTTTCTTTCTAACAATGTGAGGCCCTTTATACAATTATTTAATCGTGTAGCTGACAAAATGAGGTCTGACGGTGTTGCCATGATTATGCATTATGATAATAATGCTAAATTAGCATTTTCTTATCTTTCAACCAAGTCAGTTAATTTCACAAAAGACGTTTTATTCAGTGGTACAAGATCAGCAGAGCGCAACTAAAAAATAATCTAGAACTGCCCGCAAAAGGAGTACTGAAGTTTTAGAACATGAGGTGACCAATAATGAACCAAACATTTCCAAAAACCCCAATTTGCAATAATCAAATTTTTTTTTTATAATTGCTTTTTATATCGTTTTCTAGCGAACTGTCGAGAACAAATTTTAAAATTCGTGGTCAGGTTTTCTTAACTATCCCCGTACGTTATAGTAGCGAGTCTAAATTTTATATATGGTGTTAAGGGTACTATTTCAAGACCCTTTTTAAGCAGCCAGACCAGCGAAGGGTCTAACATCCTCCAAGACACGAAAAAAGTTCCGCTGTGAGTACTAACGTAAAAGCATTATTCATGCATGAGTGCGAGTAAGAACGCGCTACACCCACACCCATGATTCTATAACAAGAATAATGCTGTCATGCTCGCACTCACAACGGAACTCTTTTCGTGTCAAGACTCTAGAGGGGGATGTAGTCCCTTCGTAACGTAATTTGTCAATATAGGTCAAATTTCGTCAACTAATTTATTAAAACTAATTTTCATATAATTGGAGCGCGATGCATAACTTGACCAAGCACCAATATGAAATTCAGAGATTTTTGTGCCATGTACAGCATAATAATGTAATTTAACTATAGAAAAACAAAAATCTCTGAATTTCATATTGGCGCTTGGTCAAGTTATGCATCACGATCCAATTATATGAAAATTAATTACAATAAATTAGTTGACGAAATTCGACATATATTGACAAATTACGTTACTAAAGGAGATAATCCAAATAAGTTTTCATTTAATCCAAATCTGTTTCCAGTTGTTACAACTTATACTGCAAAAGGTTAGATGCATGACCGTCCATTTGCTCCAAAACAGATTTGGAGCAAACGAAAACTGATTTGAAATAATTTAAAATTTAAATATTTATTTTTATTTTTATGAAATTTCAACAATGTCTTCTTGTCGTAATGATGCACTATAATATCGTTCCACGTGGTTTGCATATCTAAGAAGATGTTCCTGTCGCATCTCTTGAAATGCAATATCAGAGCTGTCTTCCAGAATACGCATTCTAAATTCTGAAATGGTTGGTTCTTGGTTGTTGTTACGTACGTAATTGACGAAATTTAACCTCACACCGAATCGGGTCTACGCCAAACTGTAATCGCAGCGAAGCAGCTGCGCCGAACTGTACCCGACCCGACCACGATAGTGGCAGGGAGGTTTTTTCGTTTAAGCCAGTGTCTCACTATCAAATTTTCGTCAAAATTATCATAATATTTAGTATACAAACGGTTTTGATAGTGTGACAGCGATGTAGTTGTATCAAAATGACGTAAGCTACATACTTTTATATGCTGCTTCTATTTTCATGACGTCACGGATTCGATTTGATACAAACGTTTTGATAAAAAGAATTTAGAACAGTTTCTATAATTTTGATGCGATCAGGCTTCCCATAGGCTGTTCGATATCCCACTCTTATATCTTTGACACTTTGACATAACGTGGACATTACCATACTTTCAGTTTTATTTTTTAATTTTAACGCGGTTTTTAATTAGGTCTAAAAGGTTAGCAATTATTATGGCTGGTACCACAAATCAGTTTCCTAATTGATTTGTATCAGTTGGAACCAGTATAACCAGTATATTTGAACGTATAAAACCAACTCTAACCTTACTTTTCACAGCTGACCTGTGGCTGAGATCGTTATTATACCAACTTGATTTGATAGTGAGACGTTGCTCTGCATTGCTTTAAAATATTTTTACGTAAATGACGTCACATCGTTTGTATAATAATTATTATAATAATTTTGATGATAATTATTTGATAGTGAGACACTGGCTTTACGTTTCTTGTGATTATAATAACAACAATCAGCATTTACTTTGTAATTTTTTTTCTTTGATGTAATATACAATATATTTTGTAATTTAAAACATATTTAACAAAAATATAATGTACTCTATAAATTAATTAAATAATTTGCGAAGAGATATTGGATTTCTATGAAGCACAAAAGAACTATGGTTTATTTATAAATCTTGGAAATCAGAAATAATGCAATATACTGAACCTACTATGTTCTTAAAAATAGCAGACAAAATTGAAGTTAGTGAAGGAATTGCGATAAATTATAGGATGCTGCCTGCTTGCAGTGTAATCGACTCCGCTAGTGTGACGCCACAACTTTGAATTGAATTTTGCAATTTTGATGGTGTTGTCGGCAGAATTTCGAGATGATTTTTTTTTTAAATTGTAGGTATTTTAAAGCAGAATTAGGTCAATTTTTTTTTAGAATAGTACGAAAATTCTAACATGGTCAAATAATTTTTTTAAAACTTGATCAATGCTTATTTCGTGGAATTTAATAGTGAAGGAATTCCAAAAAATTGTCTTCATATTTCTTATATTATTTTTGATTTTTCTGAATTTTTTGAAATTTTTCGGATATCTTTTAGTACCAAAAAAATTAAGAAATGTGAAAAAGTGGTTTTTTCCCTCTAAAGTCCACAGGAATTAAATTAGAACGCTGAAATTTTGCACAACACTGTCTTTTTACATAACATACTTTGTAAAAAATTCCCACCATCAAATTCAAAAAAGGCATTTTTAACATGCTTAACCGGTCAGACCCTTTATAGGTTTGTTTATTTTGGATGTGTCATTTATTTGCAATTTAACCATTATATTTTTCTTTTAATTTGTTGTGTGATATTTGATACAAATTTTTAATTCAATAATAATTCTTACTTTATTTTTCGTTGCAACTTGTTCATTACGCATTTCCTATTGAAATCCAATTTATTTTTCTTAATAATAAATGTGTACCACAAATTGATTTTAGTTTTATTTTTGAATTTAGGAAATAGTAAATGGAATTGAGCGGTCTTTAAAAAATTAAGATTATAAACGAAATACACGGATTTATATTCAGATTTTGTTTAACAAATATTCTTAAAGTATGAAAGTTGTGATTTTCTTAATCAAATACTCTTCAAACATCCAGATTTAAGTTTTCTGTGAATTAAAATAAACGGTTTTCTTCATTTAAGCCTATGCTTTACGTACATTTACCCCGCTCCTTGACGTCACATGCTCAGTGTGTTGCCTAAGTGCGATTTGCCTCACAAGGGGCCACTACAGTGAGGTACCAACCAATCGAGATCCCAATTTTTTTGGTGATTCTATGTGCTAAAAAAATTATCACTTTCTCGGCGTTTCGTCCATTTGGCCTTAGTTTTTGAGTTACGAATTTTTCAAATAATCCAGGTTTTTAACTGCTAATAATAATGACTCTTAAGACAAGAAGATCTGATGGTTTAGAGGTAAAGCGTGGGGCGTTGTAATGAGTAGGTTCGTGGTTCGCTTCCCACATCAACCACTTTTTTTTTTTAATTATGTAATTTAATATCTAAATTAAAATTATATTTTTCTGCTAATCTTATAATATCAACCAATATATTTTGTTATAAGTAAGTGAAAGTTTTACAAAATAACAGGCAGCTCTCTTCGCGCGAAGACTGTATTAAAATACATTCATTAATTCACTCCCAACTATGCTCAAAACTAGAGTGACTCAAAACTATTTAACGACATGTTCGAGTACGCGTGGTTTGCGTTGAAATTAATTCCAACTAGAAACATTTTTGCAAACGTTAATCAGGTGTGTTTTCCACCACAAGTAAGGACACATAAATGTACATGGTGGTGAAGTTCATTCATTGCGCCAATTGTCGGCGATTTATTTGTTTTAAATGCTTTTACAATGCATGTCATCCCGGTAAATGTATTAAATAAGTAAATAAATGTAAATAAATGTGTTTGTAATTAAAATTTGTAAATAAATTAATATTTCATTCTAATAATAGTAGACAGATATAGTTTAATTGAATTATTATTTCAAAAAAAAAAAAAAAAAAAATTAATTAATTTAAATTAAATTAAAGAAGCGCAGTAAAATTTTAATATATAATTTATTCAGGTAATAAATTACAAAATTTTCAAAAAGAAAAACTTAGCCGGTGTGAGCTTTGAACTCAGGACTTCCGCGTTAGAACTAAGCATAGGGCAAACCTATGGTTAAAACTGTTAATATTCAAAAATTCGTAACTCAAAAACTAAGGCCAAATGGACGAAACGCCGAGAAAGTGATAATTTTTTTAGCACATAGAATCACCAAAAAAATTGGGATCTCGATTGGTTGGTATCTCACTGTAGTGACCCCTTGTCAGTTTCTTTTAAAGAAGAGATAGCAAACGGCGGGTCTATAGGTATATACTGTCTAAGCTCTAAACGTAAACCAAAACGTAATTTCGATCGCTCATTTCCCAAAAATGACAGAACTCCTTATCACAAAACCGCCATTCTCTACCATAGGCGTCGCGCACGGGAGAATTACAAAGGAGTAAAATCCAGGGGCGCGCGAAACAAACGTCAAATGACGATTTTACGTTACACCAGGGTTTATAAATATTCACGTCATTAATTAAAGGTTAAGCGTGATCCAGACATAACGTTTTGTAGTACGTTTTGCTGTCAGTTCAGGCAAGAAAACACATAATGTTGTACGTTTTACTGGTCAGTTTTGATCGTTTTAGGTACGAAGTTGATCTTTTCTGGGCTGAACTGTTAGTTAAAATGTACGATAAAACTTTATATCTGGACTGCACTTAACCTTTAATTACTGACGTGGATCTTTCCTACATACATTTCAAATGGGAACATTGCCTCGGAGGCGCCCACGTCACTAACAAGTAAAGGTTAATATTTATTGCACTACTAATTCATAAAGCTTGCATCAACGATACAATTAATATAAACTTGATCAAATTTTTAGGTTCTGCAATCAACTTTATCGTATTATGCCATCCTGAGAAATTTAACTAATAAATAGTTAATACATCGCTAATTTTGTGAAGGTAATGTATAATTTCTGAAGTACAAGATTTAAACCATGTTTATTTATAGTTAACTTGCATGAACTACACTTTTACCTAACCTGTAGTAGGTACGCTTTTATATTAACCTGCACACAATCCTGTTATTATTATCTAAATTATATAAATTAATATTTAAATATTTATTGCACTATTTAATGTATCTATACGTTTACTATAATTAATTATAAACAATAAGGGTATTCACACTCTCTTGTATAATTCGTTGTGTTTTTGAAATAAATATTTTAAATTAGAATATGTTTTTATTAATAAGCAAAAGGAATTGTAATAAATCTAGTAGTGGAAGAAATCGTGTATAAAGCACGGATGTGAAAACCATTATAGCCCCCGCTCCTTCATATCATTTTCTTTTGTGAAATAAAGCTCAACATTTTAATATAAAAAAACTAAATTTATTAAAATATTTTTACCTTAATAAGATTATCATGAAGGAATAGATTTAACAAAAAAAAATATTTTACAAAAAAAGACGTGCTTGTTACAATTTTGAAAAAATATAACTTTATTTTGACTAAAATAAATCTACTTTGAATTAATGAATAAATTACCCCCGACCTGGAGATAATTTATGGTTGAAGCCAGAAATGATAACTACTAGAGCGTTCAAAGCTGACTTAATTTTATTAACAAACTATCGGTTTATATACAGTTTTTTAACAAAGAAATATGTAGGTACAGGTTTCATTATCTTGCTAAAAATATTTGATGAGTAATAATATAATACTTTGATTTTTACCTATTACTAGTTATTTGAATTATGTTAAGATTATACATTTTAAGTTAGTTGTCTGCCCTACTTATTATACATGCATTCGTCTGCATTATTAAATTACAATGTTGCAAATTGTATTACAAATGTGAATGAATCTTAAATTAATTGCCAAATTGTTTAAAAAATATAATTCTGTTTGAATTATATTTTGTATGGTTAAAATTACCAAATTTGTAATTTGTTAATTTTAAACAATTAACTTCTGGATTTTCCTGAGACCCTAGATACGGGCACTCAATTAAACGAACATATTTTATCTTGAATTTTCTTTTATTATGAATGTTATAAAATAATTACTATAGTAAATATTACAGCATTCTCTAGCTCAAGAATGACGACAATAAATTTTCCATCACATTAATTTTTGATGCGTGAAAAATTAGAATGCATTTACAAATCACGAAACTTTAGTAGTAATATTTTCTAGTTATTGTTACAAAATTTGTAGAAATTTAATTTTAATGTTTACATTTTTTTCCATCCTAGTACATCCAAAACATGAATTGAAATTCAACATCGAATCACTCAGAGAAGAAAGTGTCAGAGAACTATACAGGAAAAGACTAGCTGGAAAAGGTGCAGCATAATGAAATATTATAAGAAGATGATAAATAAAAAGTCAAAGAAAACATAGTAAATGCCGCAAAAGAAGCAATTGATTAAAGAAAAGTGCTAATAAATAAAAACCAATGTATCAGAAAGAAAACACTGTTGTTTTGGATTTGTATTTGTTTCAGACTTTAGTATTATTCACATTATCCCACTCGTATCTTTTAGCTGGTTCTTTCTAGGTTCCTAACAAGCGGGCTTTTAATTCTTTAAATATTAAGAAGCATTTTTTCAAATTTGCTTCAATTTGCTCAACTGGAAAAACCCCCTTGGTTTTTGTGAATCAGGGTGTGAAAATTAACCAAAAGGTTTACCGACGCGACATTTTCGAAGCCGTCGTCCTTCCATGGGCTCATCAACATTTCGGCGATGCGAATTGGACGTTTCAACAAGATTATGCTGCAGCGCATAGGGCAAAAGCCACTCAACATTGGTGCAAAGCTCATTTCCCGGAATTCATCACATCCGCGGAATGGCCCCCCATACTCGCCAGATCTCGATCCGATGGATTACAGCGTGTGGTCAATTTTGGAGGCCAGAGCCTGTGGGACACCCACAAAAGTTTGGAGGCGTTAAAGCAGTCGTTGTGCCGTGAGTGGGATCGGATATCTATGGAAGAGCTTCGGCGCGTAGCCTTAAATTTTCGGAAGCGTTTGACGTTGTGTATAGCAGTAGAAGGGGGCCATTTCGAAACTAGTTAATTATTTCTATCAACAATAATGTTAGTTATTATTATTTGTTGTGAAAAAGTTTTTCCTTCGTTTAATAAAGTTTTTATGATAAAAAGTTTTGTTATCATATTTTTTGGGTCACTTTGGGTGCTTTGTTCATCAAAAATTTATCCTGAAATTATATGGATTGAGAAGCTCTGAAAATAATTTTTGTTCTGTCAATAATTTTCACAACCTACATATTATAATGTAGTCCTGGTAATCCCAGAAGTTATTAAAATACGTCAGGACTTTGAAGAATTTATTTATTGTATTTTGATTGAAGTTGAACTGATTATCTGTAAGTAATTTTGCGACTATAAATATTTTGATTCATGCATGTTTCCAGTATTATTATGATAAAATTACTAATTTAAATGATATTTAAAAAAAAAGCTCTCTGTAAGGTTTTATTACAAACAAATTCTTTAAGCAAAAAGTTTAAAAAAAGGAGTGCAGAAAGTTCAAAAAATTTCGTATGCTATCGCTTTTTCTAATTTTCAGAAAATACCCGTTTTTCAATAATTTAGAATTTTTCACTTTCTAACGTTACTAAATTGAATACTTTTAACGAACATACGCTACTGATATGGCATAATGAGTAGTGTTTTCGTGACCTTGAACGGTGCCTCGTAAATAAAACTAACCTTATTTATTTAAATAGCGGACTGTATTTGAATTTGGAAGTGGAAAACACATGCGGGCTAAACTGGCTGTTTGCCCTCTCGTTGCTTAACTTGAACTCAATGAAAAAAGTCAAATGACCCTGCAATACCCACCCCGTTTCACATAGAGGGCGCAAGCAAGCTTATATACAGGGCACGGCAAAAAACGTGCACCAAACAATGTACACGGTTGAAACTGAACATACCACCGGCCTTGAAATTTGAAAAATATTCAATAAATCAATTACATTACAAAATACATTACAAAATACATTACAAGACACATTACAAAATACATTACAAACAAAAATAAATGTCCACAATAAGAGACAATAATTATAAAGCACACAAAATAAATGTTCTCGAAAAAGAGACAATAACTATAAAACACAAATGAGCGTTCTCAAAGAGACGATAACTGCAGAAGCACTTAATAAATGTTCTCACGGAGGAAATAAATCTGTAGCACTTAATAAATGTTCTCACGGAGACAATAACTGTGTAGTACTTAATTCACGCACTAGGGAGCGGGCAGATTTTGGAAAATGCTCGCTTGATAATACCAGCTGCAGTTTGAAGAGTGGCGACGCGGTTAACACCATCAGAACCTGGATGCAGTTCGATCACTCGACCCATACGCCATTTCAGAGGAGGCGAGTTTTCCTTGATCAAAACTAGAGTGCCGATAGATAAATCAGACTGATGTAACTTCCATTTTATTCGTTGTTGAAGCTCCGAAACGTACTCTATACTCCATCGTCGCCATAGGTGTTGTTGAAATCCTTGAATTCTTTGAAAAGCATCAAGGCGATTTTCTGCAATGAGGCTAACATCTGGATCCGGTAATGAGGTCATAGGGCGGCCAATTAGGAAATGACCTGGTGTCAACGGCTGCAGATCGCTTGGATCGGAGGTTAAGGGGGCAAGGGGACGGGAGTTAAGGATGGACTCTATTTGATATAATAAAGTACATAGCTCTTCATAAACCAAGATATGCTCACGTATTACCCGCTTCAAATGAAACTTGCAAGATTTAACGCCCTCTTCCCATAAGCCGCCAAAATGTGGACTATGGGCAGGTATGAAATGCCAAAGTACACCTTCGCAAGAGACAATTTCTGGAATTGATTATTCCTGAGACTTGAGAAATTTGCCTAAGTGGCTCAATTCATTGTTTGCACCTACAAAATTAGCGCCGTTGTCTGAGTAGACATGCGTTGGTTTACCACGTCGTGCAACAAATCGTCTGAATGACATTAGAAAGTACTCCGTAGACAGGCTTGTTACGACCTCGAGATTGCCTTAGTTGAAAAGCAAACATAAACGCACAAATATGCCTTAATGGTCTTAGAACCGCGGCCTTTACGATCCTTTACATTAATTGGGTCGGCATAGTCAATGCCCACATACTGAAAGGGAAAGGATTTTTCAGCGCGAGCGGCAGGTAAATTGCCCATAATAGGCTTAGCAATTTCGGAGGAGAATCTAAAACATTTCACGCATTTGTGAACTATTGATTTAACTAAATTTCGCCCACTGGTTACCCAAAATTTTTCGCGTAAGGAAGCTAAAAGGAGCTGCGGACCGGCATGAAACATTCTCAAATGCTCACGAGAGACTATCAATCTGGCCAATGGATGTTTTCCGTCCATTAAAAAGGGGTGCTTTTTATCGTATGAATATTTAGTATTGCGAAGTCTGCCACCTACACGCATTAAACCGTCATCGTCAATAAATGGATTGAGCCCGATTAAAGAAGATTTATTCAGTGGCATTCCTGAGGAAAGTGTTTTTAATTCAGAGTCAAAAGAATAGGATTGCGCAATTTTAATTAATCTTTTTAATGAGCAATTAATTTCCTTGGGAGTCAGGAAACCATGAACCCTATGGGTTTGTGTAGTTAAAGAGTTGGCCTTGAAATGCATACAAAACGCAATTACCCTCTCCAAATGAGTCAAACTAGAGTAGTTGTTAAAATTGAAAGATTCTTGTTTTGTGGCAACGAGAACCTTTACTTCCCCTTTTAACTCGGGGAGCTTGCTACAATGGAAATCGTGACTTGGCCAAGAAGATTTTTCTTCCTTCAGCCAGCTTGGGCCGTTCCACCACAATGTGGAGTCCTTTAAAAATTGAGGACTAGCGCCCCTCGATACCAAATCCGTTGGATTGGATTTTGTTGGGACATGCCCCCAAATAGCATTTTCAGTTAAACTCTGAATATCTGGAACTCTGTTGCAAACAAAGGTTTTTAAGAGATTGGGATTGGTTTTTAGCCATCCTAACACGATAGTGGAATCGGACCACAAGAAACATGAATATCTGGAATCCACTGCCCTCAGAACCGTTTTTAACAGCTTGCTTAATAGCAAGGCCCCGCAGAGCTCAAACTTTGGGATTGTTAAAGGCTTCAATGGTGCAACCCTTGATTTCGAGCATAGAAGATTGACGTGAATCTCGCGATCGGCGTTTTCAGATCGCATGTATATGCAAGCACCGTAGCCGTCCGTGCTTGCGTCGCAGAAACCATGAATTTGAATTGAAGTGGGGTTAGCACACGTGACGTGTCTCGGGATTTTTAGGTCTTTAAGAACTAGCAGTTCGGTCTTGTATAAACGCCAGCGCTTTTCCATTTCATTAGGAATTGGATTATCCCAGTCAAGTTTTTCGAGCCAAAGCCTTTGCATGAAAACCTTGGCTCTGAAAGTAGATGGCGTAAACAAACCCATTGGGTCGAAGATCTGGGAGATTTCGGACAGCATTTGCCTTTTCGTCACCGATGACGAAGGCGACATTTCAGAAATTGAGACCATGAAGTGATCAGTTTGAAATAGCCATGTTAGGCCAAAAGTACTCGACTGTTCGCGGTCCCCAATGATTAAAATCCCAGGGTGAACATCCTCATCGGGTATGCCCTTGAGCACGTCTGAATCGTTGGAAGTCCACTTTCTAAGTTTGAAACAACCCTTGCTTAAGATATTTGAGACTTGTAGGCACATTTGATTTGCTGCCTCTATCGTGGAAACACCAGAAAGGAAATCATCCACGTAAAAATCGCGTTTGATTCTTTCGGATACCTCCGGCATTGATTTCTCGCATTCAATACCTAACTGCCTTAGAGCGCGTATGGCAAGGTATGAGACATTCAAATGAACAATAATTGTTTGACGGCATTATTTTTAATAGTACTTTTGAGTGCTAGATAATGTTTTGGAACCGAAGCCTTACTTTTTCAAATCACCCCTTGGACCACGGAAAGAGAGGGGGTTGCAACCCTCGATTTTTTCCCCTTGTCGCCGGATTTTTGTACGGCATTGCGGAATAATGGATTAGAAGATGTATTGAAACTGATGCCGTACAAAATCAAATGATCAAATACCCTGGAAATTGTCGGAAAATCAAAAAAATTTTCCGACTTTATGGCGCACCATATTTTTACGGCACTGCGCGTTTTCTTATTATTTTTCATGGATCTATCGATGGTAAGAATGCCGTATAAAAATATATGACCAAAATGTACTCACTCTACCTGTATTTTTGAATTCTCACCTGCACTCAGTTAGACAGCTTACAAGTGACGGCATAGTGCTGAATCTTATTATTTTATGCCCTTATATCGTTCTAGATAGGTCACCTGGTGGTTCAAATGACCCATAAATTTTTGACACGGGCCTGTAGTCTATACTTGACGTTTATAAAAGGTGAAAAGATCGGCCCTAATAATAATAAGTTTGTCTGGGTATATAAGAGCTACTAACCATATTGTTTCAATATAGATAATAAGGTAAGGAAAATTCGATAGTTACCATGTGCGCCGATGACCTGATGACCTGCGACCACGTGCGAACTTTGCTGTACCTTTTGAATGATCAATACGTGTTACGTGCGAATAACTACTTTGTTCACATAAGCCCACTTGGGGGTCAATATGTTACTAGATCAGTATAATATCGCAATAATGTTGTAAAATGCACCACCACACGTTGTGTTGGATCGAAGTTTTCAGTACGATTTGGTTGTTACTTACTAGATTGCAGTTGTTACTTGATTTACACAGAAATAACTCTACTTCGTAGTGCACGTGGACTCGACTTGTTTTGATGTGATTGTTGATAAATTCTGCTCGAATGATCAATGTTTTCGTGACCTTGAACGGTGCCTCGTAAATAAAACTAACCTTATTTATTTAAATAGCGGACTGTATTTGAATTTGGAAGTGGAAAACAAAGGCGGGCTAAACTGGCAGTTTGCCCTATTGATTGCATATCAAAGGTGTAACACTAACACAGAGTCCACAAGAAGACCAGGTCAGTTCGTTATTATCTCCAATACAATAAGTCCAAATCACTAGGCAATACACAAGTCAAAAAAACAAAGCAAAAACCGTTAGTACGACTAGAAGAATAATACGAAAACGAATCGATGCACAGCAAACACAAAATCACATTCCTTGATTTTTATTGTTATTTTGTCGTTTTTTTAGTGTTTTGTTTAGTTTTAAGTAAATACCTTTCACTTTAATCTAAAAATATTATTTTTATTTGAATTCCTGATTATTGTAATAATTTCACAATGAGCTCATTTTTCAGTAAAATAGCTATATCTTTTTTTCTAAAGTATTATGATAGCAAATGTTATACCATTTTGAAAACTACACTAAATGAGTAATTTTTTAAAATAACTTGCCAGGTTAGCGTAGTACAATTTTTTTACAGTATGAGAAGTCGAAGTTAGCAAATAAAATAAAAAAAAAATTTTAATCTCACAAAAACATCTTTTTTTTCAAAAAGTATGGCACTATTAGTTCTGTTTTAATCTGTGATCAATAGCAGGGCTATTCAAGGTTACTTAACAAATTTCGTACCTGTGGCACACGATAACTGATTTAATGTGTCGATTTTTACAAAATTCATAAAAGTTACAATATCTCGAAAACTAACGATATTTTAATAAGTGTATATTTCGATATTCTGGTCAGTCATGAGCTGGCCTATCATCCCTCCAAGGGATGACGTTCTGGTTTGGGACACCCTGTATGTCTTCATATTCGTCGTTGCAGTTTGTATTGCTGTCGCAGGACATACTTTGACGTGAATACGTCTATAAAATCGGTAGCATGTTCAAAAATTTAATAAAAATACGTAACAAAAAATGTGTGTGTACTTATACGAAAAGTACACCCTACATGTTGAATAATTTAATAAAAAAAATGTTGATCCGAGCATCTGAGACATAGCCGTATGAATTAACGTGAATACGTCGTCGATGGATACCCGTTTTCGCCCAGGTCTACCGATCGGATTTGGTAATAATCATATTCAATCTTATACACAGACACTACTTGTAGGTATTAAATATTTGCAAGCCCTGTAATTTTTACTTGTCACATCAATTTTTGGTTGTAATTGCGTTAAACTATCTTAAAATTGTTAAATTTTAATTATTCTTGTAGGTAATTACTGCGAGTAAATATAAAAAGATCATAACAATGGATAAAAGGGATAAAGCACCTTATGATTGCTTCGCTCATCAAAAATTTATACTGAAAGTATTGGGATTAAGAAACTCTGAAAATAATATTTTGTATAGAATTTATGGATTATGCCTCTTAATAATTTTCACAACCTATGTAGTACTGGTAATCCCAGAACTTTTTAAAATACGTCAAGACTTTGACGAATTTGTTTATTGTATGCTGTTTGAAATTGGACTGACTATATGTAAGTAATTTTGTGATTATAAATATTTTGCTTCAAGTTTCCTGCTAGAATTATTACGATTAAAATATTATTTTAAACGATATTTAAAAAAGATGGTTTCTACAGCTCCACCAAGCTTAGAAAGGACGCGGCAAATATGCCAACTAATTTGATAAAAATTTGAATGAACCAATGAACGTTGAGTTATTTCTCAAGTACATTCTGTTGTAAAAGTTACAAATCATTGCGTGTGTTTACATTTGTCGTGGTTTTTTGTGTTATTCGGTTTCGTGTTATTTTATAATTTATTCCAAAAGTGCTTTATTTAATATTTGCGGTAATATTTTTTACGTATTTCGTGACTGCAATTTGACAAAATAATTTATGGATTTTAAATATTCGGGCCGAGAAACTTCTTCATTTGAGTGTACATTTTTAATTTTAGCAGTGCCTGACACGCCCCTAAAGTCGGTTCTAACGTTGGTGGAGCTGTGTAAGGTTCTTTAAGCAAAAAATTCGCAAAAAATTAAAAAAAAAAAAAAAGAGAGTAGAAAAGTTCCAATAAACATATCATAATTTTTTAGACACACTAAAAATGTAATAGACACTTTTAGCACTAACTTTTTTACTCACCTGAGGATGTTACTGTGTTAACGAAATCGATTGTGAATAATATACTTTCAGTATATTTACATCTGTGCCAATTTTATATATTTTTAGTGCTAAAAGTGTCTATTACATTTTTAGTGTGTCTAAAAAATTATGATATGTTTACTATCAAATTGCACTACTTAGACCACGCTACTCTAGATTAAAGTTCCAATAGGCTATCGCTTTTTCCAATCTTTCAATTTTTCAAGGAAATTTCAATTTTTCATTTCCTAGCGTGTTACTAACTTTAATTCGTTTAAAGACGCTTTTTTTTTTGAAAAATTAAATATTATAACTATTAAAATACCGAACTATTAAAATTAGTTATTTTGACACTTTATAGTAAAGTAATATGATGTTATAAGAATAGATAAAAGGGCGTTCTAAAATTTTGATTTCTTAGAAATTTTAAAACTGTTGTAGTCGTCTTTTGTATACTTATAATGATAATATCAAAGGCTATAGTTACGGAATAGGTCGTTTATAATCTACAGTTGTTTGCACGAATAATGAAGCTTACGTCACAAACGACATTTGTTAGAAATAAGACGAAAATTGTGAGTCACAAAAGTGTTTGATATAATAAATTTAAATCATAAAATTTAATAATAATTAATAAGCTTAAAATTTTATTTTTAACAATATTTATGACTTTTATGAAATATGTAAATGGGTCCACGGTCAAATTCATACCAAAAAACGTTTGGGAAATCAAAAAATTTAAGAAACCCTGCTCTAATGAAATGGAAATATAACCTAAAATCTAACTCAAATCAAATTAAAGCATCAGTCAATATAAAAACTACTTTCATTAAAATTATTATGCACGCTAAGAACTATTGTATCATTTCTTTCTATCACATACGTAGGGTGTCAGATAATTTTCAAAGTATAAGATTTCTAAAATCAGACAAACCTAAATAGTTTTGCAAAATTCATATGAAAGAATTTTACTAGAAATTAGTGGTATCTACAAGAAGATAGATCAGGAGAAACTGCATTTAATGGTATTAATAACTCAATTTAATCGAAAATGATTGTTTTTGGTTTGGGTTGGTTGTATGGCGACTATATACTTTGGAAAAGCGGACTAAGCAGTATCATAAACTACACAGCTCTCTTAAATCATAATTTCATATATTATTAATATTATATTGATTTCACATTTTCAGCTTTAGCAACTTATATTTACATGTATTGGAATCGATTAAAACTTGAACAAGTATTTGAAAAGATAAAAATACTTGACAATCTCTCCAACTGGGATAACGGCATTAATGGAAACGATTTTATGTTCAGATATAAAAATTTAATTAGGAAGCAGGTAAAAAGATAGAGAAATTATTTCTATTTTTGTTTAATTCTGAAATGAATTTAAATTCGAATTTAAATTGTGTGAGTAGACTTTTTTGATGCCATTTTTAACCAACTTACCGACCGACGCGACGCCGACGTGACGTCGCGTCATAGAGAGCTGAAATTTGGTACACAGCTTTCACTTGCGGCAAATTTCCATATTTTAATTTTGTTTTCTAAAGTTCTGGAAATTAAGCAAAATACCATCACAGAGAAAAATTTTTTACTCTCGCATCAATTTGAAGTAAATTTTACTAAATTTGAAATACATTTTACTTCAATTGATATTATTTTTACTTCAAATTATTGAAGCGAACTCGATTTGCACTTCAATTTGAAGTAAAAATTATTTCAAAACACCAAAACTCTGTGTTTTTACGATGATTATGCATTACTTCGGATCATTTGTATCGTAATAAATCTTGATTTGAAAAATTTGAATACGATTTTAAGCTTGTAAAGTTACCGTTGATATTATTTTAATAAAGATTTATTTAGAGGTTAGTTTACTATACTCGCCATATCTGTCATTATTTTCATTATGCAATAAACAAGTGTAGGGGAGGAAATTGTGAAAGATAGGGTCATGGCGGGAAATAGGGCATTATACAGTAATCAAAGCCTTCTAAAGAACAAAAACCTAAAGAAAAGTACGAAGATTAGAATCTACAAGACGTTGATCAGGCCTGTAGTGACGTATGGATTGGAGGTGCTCAGTCTGACAAAAGCGGAGGAACAGAGGCTTGGAGTTTTCGAAAGAAAGGTGATGAGGAGGATTCTTGGACTCGTAAAAATAAATGAGGAACAGTATCGAATGAGAAGCAACAGGGAGATAGACGAAGAGCTGGGGGAGGCTACTATAGTGAGATATGTGAAGGCGATGAGATTGGGGTGGTTGGGTCACGTTATGAGAGCGCCGGAGGGTAGAGCCATAGCGGATGTGATGAGGTGGAAGCCTGATGGCGGCAGGCCGAGGGGAAGACCGAGGAGGAGATGGAGAGATGACGCCGTTGATGATCTGAGGACTATGGGGGTGCAGGACTGGCGAGTTAGGGTGCTAGATAGAAGGCTATGGAAAAGAATAGTGGAGGATACAAAGACCGATAGAAGAGTCTGAGTGAGAGGTGAAGCAACGACAAATGGGAGAAAAGTAATGAGAAGATTACAAAATGGTAGTGAAGTGAGGACTAATCCACCTCAGAGAAATGGATTTGAAAACATCAAAAGATGTGGCGATATTCCGTAAGGAATGGAGAGCCAAAAGAAGAAGAAGAAGAAGAATAAACAAGTGAGCCATCTGACCCGTGTAATTCGGGTGAAATGGTCTAAATTTATAAGGGATGTGGAGAAAAGTAGTGTATTACATCAAAGCATGACGATTTGTTTAAATGTATTAATAATTGTACCTAAAAATTGGTTACACGAAAGTTGGTATTTGAGTTTATGCGTTGCCATAGAAAAGTTTTAAGCATGAAACTAAAGTAATTTCGTTTCTGAACGAAATTTTAAAAATAAAAATGGGACTCTCACATCATCTAAGACATCTCACTCGTATCTATGGGTTAGATGGCTCAGCCCTTCAAAATCTTTTTCTTATTTTTTTTTAACAAGTTTAACTAGTTCTGTTCATTTTATATTTTCATATTTTATAGGTATTGATGTTTAGGCAAACATTGTAATTTTTATATTTTTCTATGTAATAAAGTTTTTGTTTAAATGTTTTTAAAAAAACATGAACCATCACTCCCTGACTTACCCTATGTAGGGTGAACTGACTGTGGTACCATGGACCACATAGTAAATAATAATTCTTGATAATATTATTATAATGTTTAATAGAATAATTCATATTTACAAATCTTAATGCCAAAATATTAATGTTGTTATATTGAAACTATAGTAATAATAATTGATTACCTAAATGCCTACTATACAACTTCAAATTAAAATCACATAAAATATGTTTGTGACGCCACACTGACCAGTGAATGAACACCACCCAGTAAATGAACATGTATTGTGTGGTATTTTGAACTATTGCACAATAAAATTAAGAAAAGGAAGGAGAAAATTTAAATTTTTAATTTTTTTTTATCAATTTAATTTGGCTTTTGAATAATAAAGCAAGAAGCAACCTTGGCATGGAAAGAGTTGTGCGATTGAGCATATAACTAATAAGTTTCTTTTGAACAATCAACCACGATAAATTTGTATTAATGTTTAATTATGAATTGATGTGATTTGAAATTTAAAATTGTACAGTGTTTAAATTAGTTACGAGTTTTGCCGCAGAGCGGAAACGAGGTAGGGCCGCGCCAACGAATGTGGTAGGGGAATAAAATTCTCTCTCTTGTATTTTTGGAGCTGATCGAGAATGGACGCTTGTTACAGCGTATATTTTCAAAAAGTGTAAATTAGTGCTACAATTAAATGTCTGCAGTTAATTAGTAATATGCAGATTAAATCAAAGTGCGCTATAAAATTTTTCCAACGTATTCGGAAGGATGGCAAATAATTTGTCACAATTTTTGAAGAAATCTGTCCATGAATGTACCATGTGATGGAGAATTTTGTCGAGGTGAAATTTGTTTAAATGGAGCAGTAATCGTATGCAGTATTTGGATTGCAAATAATCTCGAGAATATCAGTAGCCTGCAGAATAAACCAAAAGGTAAAAATTTTTTTGACTCTTTAAAATACCATGTGTTCGACAACCGAACAAAGTTGTGAAATTTGCGACGCGGCGTATCGGTAGAGTGGGGATTGAACAAGAAACTTTTCAACAATAGTATGTGCAAACCAAAAACATACACTTTCTGCATAAAAATTTTTATAATTTAAACTCAACGCATTTAAACGAATTTTATTATGATATGTACAAATTTTTGTAAATGTTTTTATTATGACAATAGATACGCTTGTTGGAGCACGGCAGAATTATAGTAATAATTTTGAAAAGTAAATGTGTGGATTCTGCTTTGCCCTACAAATCGTAGGTTGGTTGGACTTAATGTTTTTAAGATTTCAAAAGAAAGAAATATTTCATGCTAATGTGCACATGTACATTTTTTATTTGTAAATTTGATATCTTCCTTTTCATGAGAAATAAATGTTGTTCATTTAAAGTACTTTCCAATTTCATTTACACCGACTGAGCTGGCTAGGAAAAATAGGCGTCCATTTCCACCTGTTCCTGATATTGCTAGGAGAAAAATAAAATTAAGGGTAGGTAAATAGGACAATATATAGTTATAGAAAACATATAAGAAAAATAAGGATGTCCATAGACTTTCTCCGTCTAATGTTAACTGTTCATTCACTGGGATTTTCGATCATTTGTATAGGGTGTTTTTTTAGCTGCATGAGAACTTTCATTAGGGATAACAATTGAACCAAGATTGCTATGGAAACAGTTTTTTGACATTTGTGTTTAGCAAGGTTTGGCATTTGATAATGCATAGATTGACCATTGAACAACGCTACCAAATTGGGCTCACAACCAATTGGAAGTGGATCCATTTTTTTACCGTAAAATTTTGTTCAGTGACGAGGCACATTTCTGGTTAAATGGGTATGTTAACAAACAAAATTGCCGTATATGGAGTGAGACCAATCCGGGACATTATCTTGAGACTCCATTGCATCCATTAAAATTGACTGTTTGGTGTGGAATACACGCCAACGGCATCATTGGTCCATATGTCTTTCGAAATGAGGAAGGAGCTACCGTTACGGTGAATGGTGTGGGATATCGACACATGCTCAATACATTTTTGTTTCCAAAACTTCAAGAGCTAAACATTGACAACTTATGGTTCCAACAGGATGGTGCTACGTGCCACACAGCCAACGAAACCATCAATTTATTGAAAGGACAATTTGGTGACAACATTATTTCAAAACGTGGTCCTATCAATTGGCCTCCAAGATCGTGTGATTTGACACCTCCAGATTATTTTCTGTGGGGGTATGTTAAATCCATGGTTTATGCTAACAAACCAACAACTCTAGAAGCATTGGAGGCTAATATTCAGCAAGCCATTTATGAAATAAAGCCAGAAATATTTGAAAAAGTGGTCAAAAATTGGACTGAACGGATGCGCTTCGTAACCATTAGTCGTGGTGGTCACATGCCGGAAGTCATGTTCAAATCATAAATGCCTTTAACTGTACTTTCATAAAAAAATTATAACCAAAACATTCCGTCAGGTTTTTAATGTTTTATTTCATTTTGAAGTTCTCATGTAGCTAAAAAAACACCCTATACTAAATTAGTAGTTATAGATAGAACCGTCAGTTGAATCTGGATTTTGTTGACGATATCGGATTGTTTAATAATTGGAATAACTTCCCTCCAATTTCAAACAGTATACAGAAAAGTTTTCGTTGTTTATTTAGCAACCAAGTACGAACTTCTCTTATTCGTTCATTTACTGGTCAGTTCACCCTATATAATTGTTATTTTAACTAATAATTTCTTTCAATTTTTTTAAATCATACTATACAGATGAAATTTTGTATGTAACGCGTATATTAATATTATGGGACCATAAGTCCCATACTATTAATCACACAAGACATATGTAATTTATGGATAAAGTTGCAATTTCAGTACATTTTATTTTTTTTAATATTAATAGTTGTTTATTATAATATTTAGAGCTATACTGGAAGTGTACTGGAAGCTTTTGTAATATTTAGCTGCACACTAGTGTCTTTCATTTTATCATTAAAAAAAGAAGAATGGCTTTTACCATTTGGTAGTGGAATTGATGTAAATAATAATAACATCAAATATATTGCCAACATTATGATGACTCAACTACTTGGTCTTGTTCTTCTTACGGCTACATTTATGTATGCAAATATGTTGACATTTATATGTGGACAATGCAAGCTATTTCAGAAACAGCTAATTTCGATAATGGATTGCCGAGAGATAAATTCATTGCAAGTAACCAATCTAAACCATTTATTTTATTTTAACAATAATTTTGAGATATTTTAGAAATTTCAAAATCAAAACCAGATATTCAACAATCTTCTAACATTCAATAATACAAATGATGTTATGGATTTGGAATCGTTTAATATAAAATTGAAAGAACTACTGCCTTTCCATGTTGGTATTTATGAAACTGGAGATGAAATTGAAAACAGCTTTTGCATGATGGTGCTTATGTGGTTTGGAGGGTTAAGCATTTGTTCATGTTTATTACTATATCATATGATAACTGTAAGTTATATATTAAAATTTTAATATTAATATTATATTGTAACAAAATAATATTTTAGGTCAACATTCTAAGTTTTCTAGGTATACGAAATTTAGTGCTTTTGCTAGGTGGGAATTTTATGATGACAATATTATCTGTTTGGGGAGAGCAAGTTATAACTGAAAGTAGCAAGATTGCTAGTGTATGCTATGAGTTAGATTTTGTTGGTGCTGATCTAAGGATTCAAAAATCATTACTGCCTATTATGTTAAGAGCTCAAATACCAATAATTCCAACTATTGGAAAATATAAGGTATTGGGTTTGAACACAATGCTTGGCGTAAGTATCGACCATATAAAAGTAAAATATTATATAATTTTAATCTTTTAATTTTTTAATTATGAAATGCAGATTATTTATTAATATTACTAGCTGGATACCCAGTTTCGCCCGGGTTGGAAAACCAAATATTAAAATTCGTTTTTTCCTTTTTTATTCGAATTTAGAAAGTTATTTATTATTTTATAATATATTTGTTTAATAGTTTCATTTTGATATTCGCTGTACTTTATACTTTACCATCGAGGATAATACACAAACAATAAAGTGCTTCAATAAAGTGGGGGGGGGGGTGTAAAGCCTTTACAATTAGTCCTGTACCTTTGCAGAGCTTAGACTGATACCCATTCCACAAAAGCATTATTAGAGTTGGTATACATGAGGTGGCAATCCTGAAACTTCTAACGAATGAAGAAACTCGACCAGATAGTGAACAACTTCATTTAGATCGACAACCGTATCTACCGATTTGCAAATGTGGCGATCCATTGAAATGTTTTCTATCAACTTTTGGTTGATGGAATGAACGGTAACGTTCTTTGGTGCCGATAACGCTTTTTCACACAACCAAGAAAAGTCCTTGTAATTGGAACTGAAATTCGAAAAAATATTTTGCATTAATTCGTATACCTTTTTAACCACAGTGCCGATTGTTGCTATGTTTACTTTCTATGTCAGAATCCATGGGTAGTTTCCCTTCGCCAATAAGGCGCAGTAAGTTTTGAGCAAACAATCACCAGAGTATCTAACGCTCATGTTAAGTTAAACGATACTACATTATTCCACAAATAAGATTATTTCAGATTTGCTCGAATTTCATTAGCTTTAGTTCTTTTAGGTATATATTGTACTGTATCAGGAGTTTTTTTTTTAATTTTTAAGTTAATTTTTATAAAATCGGGGAATTTAATTTTTAACAGCCCCCGAAATACAGTTACTCTAATGCCACGACCAGCTCAGTCTTCCAATCAAGGATAACCCTCTAGCAATTCTCCTAAAGGACGCCTTGTGAATAATCAAAACAACAATATATAATTCTAATACAATTAAATTTTTATTTTGCCAAAGATAAATTTTCGTTGGAATTATTATCGCACACCAACAGATCCCGATCAAACCCTCTCTCGTTAATGCAAGGGGACATTTAATAAATAAAATCGCCTTACCCCTTGCATACACGAAGGAATTCCAAAAAAAAAACAAATCTCAAATTATACAACAATAAAAAAAATTGTACCTCTAACAATATTCTGGGTGGTCACTTCGCAATCACTGGGTTAGTCTTCCTTATCTTCCCAACTATTCCAACCTTTACTGATAAATACAAATTTATCCAAACTGATAACCATGCACTGCAGTGTTATAATAATCTCCAACCATACTAACATTAATTCGCAATTTTATGTAACACAATATCCAAATGAAACTTCGTAGGTCCTCAACCAAAATTTAGCACAATCTTGCTTAAAATTTACCATCTAATGCTTCGCGTATTCGGAAAAAAACGCAACCAAACTCAAATAATTAGCACAATCTTGCTTAAAAATTACCATCTAATGCTTTCCCGTGTTCAGGAAAACGCAATCAAACTCAAATCACTGTTTCTGGAATCGATCTTGATCCCCAGAAAGTCAAAATTCGCAATTTTACAAAGGACGTTCAAACTCACGTCCACTTTTCCAATATGGTCACCGGAAAAAGCCTCCTTTATCTTCTTACCACCCGTCTCATTTCAAAATTTCCTTCTCTTATCTTACGCGGTAAAATTGAATTGCGCCACTGGCACTTTATTACCGATTTCTAAATTTTAGTTTTCTCCACAGAGAATCCACCACATTTATCTTACAAATCACATTACATAATTAATTTACCTAATTAATAATTCATTTTCCAGAGGATTCAATCATCCAACGTGGTGTAAGGACAATTTTCCTTCTTATTGGACAAAACAATCTGTTGATAGAATCCTCCTAATTAAGGAAACCTCAACTTTATTTAACAAAAACGAAATAAAACTAATCATTATCTTTGCCAAACTCTTATCTTTACACAATTACTCTAACAGTTTTCCCAGGACATCCTTCTTTGATTTGCCACTGTTTTATCGTCAAAATAATATGACAATATATTATGTAATTAGGTAATTATGATTAGGTATAACGTTTTCTTGGCTGAACTGTCAGCTGAAACGTACGACAAAACATCAGATCTGGATCGCGCTTAATATTAATAATTGCACTAATTCCTAAACCTTGCATCAATGACAAAATTAATTTAAACTTTATCAAATTTTTAGGTTCTGCAATCAACCTTTTCGTATTACGCCATGCTAAGAAATTTAACTAGCAAATAGTTAATATATTAATGTATTAATTGGTTAATTTAATTAGTTAATTTAATTAGTTAATTAGTTAATGTATTAATTAATAATTAATGTATTAATGTTTGGTGAAGAGTAATGTATAATTTGTGATGTATAAGTTTTACCCATGTTTATTTATACCGTAACATGCTACAACTTGGGACACTATCACAACTTGGGACAGTTTGCACACTATTCAGAAAACTCAATCTGGCAAAGTTGTATCTAGGTTTTTTGATTCAACGTGCGTAATACCTGTTTATTATGCGTATTTCAGAGGTCCTTGATTAAGTCACGTGTGATCATTTGAGAAAAATGCATCGGTGTATTGAAAACTGTTATTGAAAAATATTACGTAAATTTTATACCTTGGAAAACTTCTGCTGGGGCGGTGTGGCTGTAAATTGTTGTAAGTTCATATTTTGAATGTTTATAGCAAATGTTATTGTTAATTGAATGGTTTAATTAGAACTTTTATATTTTAAACTCCTTTTTTTATTAATTTGTTTTTTTTAAAAAACTCTCTGCGTTTACAACTTGGGACACCTATCATCTGATGTAAATGTTGTGATGTAAAAGTGTGTTCTTATCAAATAGGAAGATATCAGTTTGTTGACATCAATTAGGTTATTTTTAAAGTATTTTAAAACATTTTAAAGGGTTTTAAGGATTTTTTACTTAACTTTTAAACGAGTGCCCGATTAAATATATCTAAGAAATGCAGGTCGTATTAGTGACTTTTTAGATCATGGATACTTTTTTTATATGCTACTATGTAGTTTTTCCCTTTTTTAAAAAGAATATACTTGTTCCATGTTGTGAACGGCTCGAGCAATTTGATTTCTTTGAATATTTCAATAACTGTCCCAAGTTGTAATACCCGTGAGGTAACTTGGGACACCTAGTTTTTTTTAAAAAAAGGGTTGAAATATGCAATATTTTCAAAATGTCAGAACGTATCGTTACAGTACTCAAAGAGACCGGAAAAATCAAAACCGGAATGTCAAAAGTGTCCCAAGTTGTAGCATGTTACGGTAGTTTACTTGCATGAACTGAACTCTACTAAACCTGTAGTACGCAACACACAACACTGTTATTATTAAATATTTAAATATTTATCGCACTATTTAATGTATCTTTACGTTTAAGATAATAATATAATAATTATAAACATTGTAGTTATTATAGCAATTAATCTCAATAAAAGTTATTTAACTGTTTTTTAACATAATTTATCACACGAAGAATTTGTTCGTGAATCTATATTCTCATAAATACATATTTTTTTAAAATTGTTTAAATAACGATAAAGAACTAATTAGGAGTACATGGATGGTTCGAAGAAAAGCTCTACTTGTAATGTTAATATCAACCGTTGCTAACTACTGTAGAAAATCATTTGAGTTTGTATCGCTTTATTGTAAACACAAAACACCTTGGCTAATTTTAGTTTAATTTATTAACGGATAACCTTTTTTCATAGACAAATTAACACATAGTAAGATTAACCTTAAAAAATTTACTATGGGTATATTTTTACAAATGTATGGCATTACAAATCCAGGTTGTTTTAAATACATTTTTTACTAATCTTGTATTATAAGATAATGGAATAATAAAAACTGCTGTATATCAATAAAATATATTGTTATTTACAAACTCCCCCGAATCGGTTGAATAATTTATTAGAAAATTACAAACCTGTTTTTCTATATAGAATGTAGTAGATTCTCCAAAATTATAAGCTCAGCCTGGTAAGTAATGCGTAATACTACGTACTTTTAATATTTAAATAAATTTCTATTAAGATTATAATCAATGTCTGCTCGTTATAGAATTCAAAATAAAGGTTCAAATACAAAAAAAAGTTTGAGACAAAAGTTTAAAAATCTGGATCGAGACGAACTGGAAAAACATTATCAGTGCGATTCTGATAATATAACAATATGGTTATGACTAGATTGTTATCATACGGTATAACAAGCAGTAAAATGCAGTTATTTAAAATGCCAAATCCTGCCAAATAACCATATTATTGCAAAATAACTCAATTGTTACCATAAAAAGGTTACGTCAAATCAGAATCGCACCGATCAAACTAAAATTATTCATTTCTTATGTTGTAGATCTAAACGACACCATTGGAAGATTTTCCACCGCATTTTAAGAGGTGTGTTGGAGTTAAGCTGCCACGTCGCCGTTTTGTAATATTTGGACTTGAAATTTGTTTAAATATTTGTCAAGACATGTATTGTCCTATACTAACGCTATTTTTCCTAATGGAACAAAATCAGAAAAAAAACTATCAGCCCTTAGTATAGACGATCCCTACACCTCGGCTTAGCTCAGGAGACTTGAAGATATGAAAAATATTTTTTTTATGCTCACAGGTTTACACCAATTGATAAGTTGTATCTCGATCAATTAAAACCAAAATTAGATTTCTAACAACAGAAAACATTTAATGTCAAACGGATTCTGATACAGTTTAAATAAAAATGGTCAACAATTCTATTAAATTTTGTTGAGAATATAGAATGCAATCCAAAATCGATACAGGTCATTTTGAAATCACACCACCGATATTTACTTTTTAAAATTGTCTCTACAATGGTGTAAATCCAAAAGAGGAAAAAATTAAACAACATGATATAAAACCCATTAATGCGCAAAATTTTAATTATTTTATTTAAGCTTATAAATATATTGTCGTGATTTAAATATTAAATCCAGTTTCGTGTTGTTAATTTATTTCAAATTAGGGGAGTTTTTACCCATAACAACAAGGTCGAGCACAGTGTTATAAATAAAGGTCATTTCATGTTACCGTTGACACACAGCACACACTTATAATTGAATGTTGATAAAATCCAGTGATTTGTGAGGTTTACAGCGAATTTAATCTAAAAAGAAACAAAGTTAATTATTTAAATTTGAATTTGGTGCGTAAAATCTTACCTATTTGAGCTGCAAAAATGGCTTAAGTTTTCGTTTTTCTGTTGGTAATTTGAAGTTTTCTCAACATGCAAGGTAGTAATAGTTGGCGTAGAGGACTTTGCAGCGAGCGGCAGAGCCAGCAAGGCGTATTGGCGGGCAGGTCCACCATAAGTGACTGAATTTCAAGTTTTTCTTGGAAAACCAAGGTGTTTTTCAAACCAGTAATTAGTACTACTTAGTGACGTCTAACGTAAACGAGTGTTTTTAGATTTATTTGAAGATAGGATCTTCAAATTGCGACGTTTTTGGAAAAGCGTCACTGCAACATTTGGTATTGCACATGTAGAAGAAAAATTTTGTCACATCCGCCATTGATGAGTGATTTTGGTAACCACGAAAAATACGCACCTACAAATCAATTAATTAAAAGAAGGAATTTAAATTTGTTAAGAATTAAATTGGATAAATTTACTTACCTGGAATTGAGGTTAAGTACAACTTTTGTATAAAAAATGGTTCAAGATCGTTCGAGTATTGCCAATAAGTTTAATTGTATGGTTACTGATTGTTCTTACCTGGGTATTTTAAGAAGGAATACGAAGAATTGATGCTTAAATCCGATATTATTATGAAAACAGCTGGTATGAGAAGTAGCAGGTTGCAGGTCAACAGATGTCAAACATAAGAAATTAGTGGTTCCAAAACATCGACAAACGAGTGCCACGGATTTGGTAAATAAAAACTTTATGATTTGTTTCAACATTTTCCATTATTGTAATTTGATTTACTTATGTCACACGATTACACACAATAGAGACCTGGAGTATTTTGAGGCTTCAATTTAAAATTAAATGTAAATGCGAAGGGTTCTCTATTACACAATTTATACGCAGACGACCAAAACGAATTTTGTTCGTAGATAACAAATGCTCGACCTATGTTTTTTTTGCTTAGTTGAATTAAATTTATTTGATGAAAGTTAAATTGGTATTTTTCTGCGAGGCTGATTTTTATTTGATTTTCACATACAACGAACCACACCCGAGTTTAATTTTTATATTGCCAATAAGGGCAATAATCCTGATTAAGGCATTTCATACAATTTTGATCTTAACAAGAAAATTCTTTTTGAGAAAATTAAGTGCGGTATCAAGGCCGAACAACTTCATTTATTTAGCGACCCAAGAAAGAGAAGGAAATCGAATCCAGCCCTGGGATTTGTCTCATAATAATAAGTGTGAACCGACGTATAGTTTCCGACGGCACTCTGGTGTAGTGATATCTTCCTTAATAGAGATAATATTATTCATAAACATAAGGGTCGAGGAAATATCGCTACAATATATATTAATTTAATTCGATTAATTCGTAAAATTATTAAAATATAACAATATTATTAATGTTTACTAATAGCTTACTTGCATGAACTGAACTTCTAATAAACCTTTAGTCCCCACACACAACACTGTTATTATTATCTAAATTATATAAATTAATATTTTAATATTTATCGCACTATTTAATGTATCTATACGTTTACTATTATTAAAAACATAAATATAATAAAGACAAATTAATCTCAATAAAAATTATTTAACTGTGAATTTATTTTTTAACATAATTTCACACGAAGAGATTTGTTTGTGAAGATGTCCATCTTATTCTCATATTTGAATCTTTGAATATTTGAATATTTGAATCATATTGTAGCGGGCCATATGTTATTATTGTATTTACATTTATTGAAAATAAGGTAACGCTTTCAAATTCGTGTGATTGAAGATAGTAAAAGGACACAATCTTTTCGAATGCTATACTGGATAATATTACAAAGCACATTTGCATCTGTAATTACTTAACTTAATAAACTACAAATTAAATAGTACCCCACCGGTTTTGTTTCCCTATTCCCTCTGCGTGTATTTAATTTGACCATGCAGGGTAGCTATCATAATAATGCTCTGCTACTGCTGTTCAATCCTGATTGAGAATAACACTTTTTCGTTATTCCGGACGTAAAAGTAACCTTTTCGTCAACAATTTCAGGTACGATAAGTACCTGTTTTCATATATGGCAGAATAACGAAAAGCGCTTTACATTACGCAGCCGTAAAACTTCTTTTTCACCTCGGGGGCGTTCGGGTGCCTCGCGCTCCGCTAACGCTACGCCTCGGCACCCACCCGCGCCCCTCGAACGAAAAATCTCGTTTTACGTCCTTGTGATGAAAAGTACTATTTAAATTAAACTTGTTACTTTATTGCAGGTTTAGTGGACAATTAATTAAACTCGATATTTTATAATCGATTTACGTTTCGAAGTTTGTGTTTCCTCTGCGTCAGAACCTGAATATATTTATATTAGTGAAGTTCATTTTACATTACAATTACAGAAAACCGACCAATTAACAATAAAATTAGGCAGAAGCATTCTATAAAATATCCGAAACAACAAATGGAAATCAAAAGAAAGAAAAGAGTTCTCGATTATCTTCCAGTAAAACATTAGGAGGAACGGCAGCATCTAAAATCACAGGAGATACATGCAACTTGCGGGGCAGCTCGATGACACTTCTGTAAATTTTGCTTAACCCCATTGTGTATTTTCGGAAGTTGATACAATCATGTGCTTTTATGTAGTACACTTTTCTGATGTTTGACTGTTGACGGAAATTTTTTTATAAAGCTAATTTCTTCGGATATTATGTTCTAAGGAACCTCCGGACTTACCTTAGAAAAATTCCCTCAAATCCTCCATGGAGAACATTCCTAAATTTTGAAAAATGTTCGCCATCTTGGAAATTCTAAAAAATCTAAAAAATACCTTCCGTATGCTTAATCGGACTGACTCGCGGTTTGCGCGGAATTCATGTAAAACATATTTTTTACCTAAGTGCTTTGGTAATATTGCTAGGCTGGCTTTTGCCAGCATCCGTAAGGAATTCGACAATAATTGCAGATCAATACAAATAAAGTGAAATTATTACTTATAAGCTTATAACACAATTTCTACCATGTGCATTTTTTACATTTCATTAAAGAAATATTTTTAGAACTCTATAACAATATTCTTCTTCTTAGAGTGCCGTCATCTCCTCATAGGGTTGGCTACCATGACGCTGTACTCGTCTCTGTCTTTTGCGAGTCGTATCAGTGTTGCGGCATCCGGAATACCAAACCATTGCCTCAGGTTCTTAAGCCAGGACTGCCTCTTCCTTCCAAGCCCCCGTTTCCCCTCTATCTTTCCCTGCATGATCAGTTGGAGAAAACCATATTTTTCACTTCGATAGATATGCCCGAATTAAGCCGCCTTTCTTTTCTTAATGGCGGTCAGGACCTCTCGGTCTTTACACATACGACGTAAAACCTCCTCGTTTGTAACATGCTCAACCCAAGATATTTTAAGCATTCTCCGGTACATCCACATTTCGAAAGCTTCTAGTCTATTCATGGACGAAACCTTCAATGTCCACCCCTCGACCCCATAGAAAAGTATTGGCATACTTTTATAGCACTTTGCGATCCGCCATCAGGTTTTCAAATCCAGTTCCCGGCCACATAACAAGGTTTTCATTCTAAAAAGGGAGTTGCGTGCCATTTCGATTCTCGTTTTGATCTCGTCATGGGGATTCCAATTCTCGTGTAGCCAACATCCCAAATATCTGATCTTGTCTACCCTCTCCAGTCGCTCACCCCCGACAGTAATATCAATGTTATTGATTGGCCTTTTCGTTATTATCATTATTTTTGTCTTTTGCTTGTTTATACTGAGGCCGTATGCATTGCTGACTTCATTTATTTTGTTGATTTGTGTTTGCAAACTTTCAGGGCTATCGGCAAGGATGAGGGTGTCGTCCGCATATCGTATGTTGTTAATTAATCTGCCGTTTACTTTTATTCCGTGTTGTGCTTCCTCGAGTGCTTCCTGAAAAATAGTCTCCGAGTATAAGTTAAAAATAAGGGGCGAGAGTACACAGCCCTGACGGACTCCCTTCTGGATGTCAATGTTTTCTGTTGTAACATCTCCGAACGTCAGCTGAGCAGAATGATACCAATATAGGTTCTGTATGACAGTTATGTCCTTGTCGTCAATACCTATTCTCCGCAACAAATCAATGAGTACGTCGTGTCTTACATTGTCAAAAGCTTTTTCATAGTCAATAAAGCAGGTATACAACGGTCGCTGTTGATCAAGATATTTCTGTGCCATCAGGACCTGAATAGAAAACAGGGCTGCTCTTGTTCCTAATCCACTTCTAAATCCGAATTGTGTATCCCCCATTGTTTCTTCAATTTTTCTCCACAGACGCGCGTGTAACAATATTAGAGCTTATTAAATTAATCAACAAAACGGCAATTGTCTATTTCTGAATTTAAATATTTAAAAAGCAATAATTTAAAATCGATGCATTTTAAAATGCATCTTTAAATAAGAGTTGTGTATTATTATCTTTTAATAAATTTATCAACCAAATTATATACTGAACAATAAATTTACAGGGGTAATCTAAAAAGTTTACCTATTACCTACTGCTAATATGCTTACATAAAATAATTACTACAAATGCCAAATTGAGAATTGGAAACATTGGGGTAGCAACATTTATAGACTGCTGGTCTTTTATTGCAAATGTATGATTTGTGCTATGCTAAAAATATTTTCCTAAAATATTTGCTGCTCCTAAAACCTAATTTGTTACCTTTGTATTCGAAGCATCTTGATTTATACATCATATGATATTGATTTAATTACTTTTTAATAATTAACGTCTTATTGACCGGAATTCATTAAAAAATTATTAATACCAACAGCATTTATTTGCATGCAACAAAATGACTTGGAAAGTGAATAAGAACATAAATACGGAATTCGAACAAGTTACATGCAATAGTAGTTAATCACATCTTAACTTCAACACAGTGAAACAAGTATCACGATCTTGAATTTTCTTGGTGACATTTAGATTTGCAAAAAAATATTTATACAAACTTTGTGTAAAAATAATGGGTAATATATTATTAAAACTATTATATTTTAAATCACTGAAAATGGAAATTATTAAAAATTTAACGTTTAAAATTAATTTGATTGTGGTAAGTAAAATCTAATATGTTCATTTGAAAATGAATTAAACTAAATTTAAAAATAATTAAAATTTTCAAGTTAATTTTGTAATATAAAACAAATTACAGTATGAGAAAAGGTCTAACAAGTAGATTTTAAATTTTTACTTTTTACAATCCATTAACATAAAAGCAACAAAAATCAGGGCCATCATTAGAATTCGACGTATATTGAAGCAATTAGAAAGAAAAATTACAAAATAAAAGAACACTTTACCGGATTATATGTTTCAATCTCACCTTCATTTCTACACGTGACACTGATATCATCAAACCCGTACTGGTTTGATGAAAATACAATTTTACTCAACAATTTTCCAAAATTTCCTCGAACCTTTTGGTCTTAATTATGTTAATGGATTGTTAGAAGTAAAAATTATTTCAAGTTTAAAAATTTCCCAAATTTATTTTCACAAGTCAAGTGATGCTCAATGTCAATTACTGGTCAGGTACCTAATTAAATTTCCCAACTAGTCCAGTCATTATAGCATCAAAATAGGGGTGTTTGTTGCAAAAGGTGGAGTAGAAGATTTTATTTTTTTAACTTGTATTATATGGGTGCCAACATGTAAAAAACAAAAATGCTAACACGGACGACCTCGGGAGAACTTTTGGCCTCCAAAAATCCTCCAAATTTTAGGACTTTTCTTCCTATTTTGTCCATAACTCCTAGCAAAAAAACAACAATATAATAAATTAAAGATGATTTAATTCTGCGTCGAATGAGTACCACAACTTAATAATTCGGTCAAGTGATATGGTCGAAAACCACGGTCAAAAAACGACTACTTTTTCCAACATTGTCGAAAACTGAGATAGAGTACTGTATATGAGTCTGTAGTTTGGAAATGAGTACTCTATGAGAAAAACTCATAAAATAAAAGTTATAGAGCGTCAAATTCTAGGTCCAATGAGTATCAACATTTTTAAATTCGGTCAAGTACACCTCTCCAATTTGGCAATCTCCCAATTGGCAAATGAATGTGCCTATGAATTATAACTAGAGACATTGTTTATTGCAAAAGGTGGCGTAGAAGATTTTATTTTTTTAAATTGTATATATTGGGTGTCGACATGTAAAAAACAAAAATGCTAACACGGTCGACCTCGGGAGAACTTTTGGTCTCCAAAAAACCTTCAAATTTTTGAACTTTTCTTCCTTTCTTTTCCATAACTCCTAAACAGTGCATCCTAGCAAATAAGCAACAATATAATAAAAAAGATTATTTAATTCTGCGTCGAATGAGTACCACAACTTAATAATTCGGTGAAGTGATATTGTCGAAAACCAAGGTCAAAAAACGACTACTTTTTCTAACATTGTTGAAAACTGAGATAGAGTATTATATATGAGTCTATAATTTGGAGATGAGTACTCTATGAGAAAAACTCATGAAATAAAAGTTATAGAACATCAAATTCTACGTCCAATGAGTACCAATGTGGTGGGTGGATGTAGTCATGTTGATTTTTATAGTATAAACATTTATTCAATTATATTTGTATTTATTTATTACTACCAAAGTACATTACTTCATTACATTTTCCAATTTACTCTTCTTCTTTACTTAGTTAATCCACTACTTCTCTATTACTACTCGTACTAATCTTTTTTCCCTACATTATAATATTAACCTAATTAAACTAGACACTACTCATCATTTTAAATCAATTGCATTATTATCATAATATCATAATCATCAATAATATAATTATACGAAATAACCTACATACTTATTTAAATTTCCTTACTTGCAAATACTTCAAACATGCTACACCAACATTTTTAAATTCGGACAAGTAGACCTCTCCAAATTGGCAATCTCCCAATGTCCGGCAATTGGCATAAGGAACCCATGAAGCTGAATCGGTCATTCCAAAATCTCTGATTGCCAATTTCGAGAAATATACTTGTCCGAATTTAAAAATGTTGGTACTCATTGGACGTAGAATTTGATCTTCTATAACTTTTAGTCATGAGTTTTTCTCATAGAGTACTCATCTCCAAATTACAGACTCATATATAATACTCTATCTCACTTTTTGACAATGTTGGAAAAAGTAGTCGTTCTTTGACCGTCGTTTTCAACCATATCACTTGACCGAATTATTAAGTTGTGGTACTCATTCGACGAAGAATTACATAATCTTTAATTTATTATAGTGTTACTTTTTTGCTAGGATGCACTGTTTAGGAGTTATGGACAAAAATGAATAAAAGTCCAAAAATTTGGAAGTTTTTTGGAGGCCAAAAGTTCTCCCGAAGTCGCCCGTGTTATCATTTTTGTTTTTTACATGTTGGCACCTATATATACAAGTTAAAAAAATAAAATCTTCTACGCCACCTTTTGCAACAAACAATGTCTATAATGACTGGACTAAACGTCAAGTGTCGAATATAGATGGATATAAGAGAGCTTCGCTTGCATATGCTCGCCAATTATTATTATGAATAAAGTAAAGTAAATAAATATTATACTTCACGGGCACATTTCTGTAGTATATCTTTACATACTCAATATTAATTTATTGAGTATGTAATTTAAAATAATTTACAAAATAAAACCTAAGGGTTTGAAAAAATAACAACATTAAATAAAAAATTTTAAATTAAAAAAACTTTTTATTTAAAATTAAAAAGGGTACTAAAAAGAAAATAATTTTAATAGGAACAAACAAAGTATCTTGCAAAAAAAACCTTTTTAATTTTAAATAAAAGGTTTTCTTTAAAAAATTTAAATTTTATATTTAAGTTCTCAAGTAATCATCCAAAATAACAACAATATAGGACGTCGCTAACTGGAGGAAATCGAAAATGGTTCCACAACTTGCTCACCACAAACTGCGTAATAGATCGACCCACAAAAGAGCCTCTCCTATTTCCAGATGTTTACAATCAGGAGCCGAAATCACCACACGACAGCTGAATAAATTACCCCGACCTGGTGATAATTTATGGCGGTGAACGCCCTTCTGCTTAGTGCAATCCAGTCTCAGATTGCAGGGTGTGGTTAACTTTGGTCTAAATAGAAGTCGTCGCGATGGAGCCAGAAATGATAACTACTAGAGCGTTCAAATCTGACTAAAGTTTATTAACACACTATTGGTATATATACAGGTTTTAACAAAGGAAGAATATTTACAAAATCATTAACATTACTGCTAAGTTGCAGAAAATTCATTGTGTGCTTAATCTACAAGTTTTTACGAGCTTAGATGTGACCTACATTAGCTGAGTCACCTCAGTTATGCTTTACTGGATGAATCATTATAATATAACCATTTACATAATTTACTTACTGCAAGTTGTTATTTGAATTGTAAAAATTATTAGATACTTATTATTAATCGCAAGTTTGAGTCAAAATTATATGTTAAGATTATACATTTCAAGTTCATTGTCTGCCCTACTTATACTCATGCATTAGTCTGCATTTTTGTTATCATTATTAAATTACTATGTTGCAAATTGCATTACAAATGTGAATGAATCTTAAATTAGTACTATTTTGTTGTTATTATTGAAATATTTGACATAATTATAAAGAAAATGGTTAAAATTATCAAATGTTCATTTGTTAATTTTAAACAACAGCTGACTTATTTATATCAAACGACTGGCACGACAAAAATGGTGACATGGGACCAAAAAACTATTTGTCCAAGCAAAATATCGGAAATTACTAAAGTCGCTCTGAAATTATGTACGCTCACTATCGTCGAGCTGGCGAGACTGAAGATATTTATACGCCCAAGATTCACGCTATCAACCATCTGCTAGCAAAATACATTGAATTCAACGATTTCATTTAAATAAAATGCATGGGCCGTACTTAGAAATATTGAAATGAAATGAGAAAGTAGGACCACGTAACGAGAAGTGCAAAAATTCGTTACACGTGTTTATCCTTATCATAAATATACAGGGTGATACTGTACTCTTGCCTTGTGTATACAAGGTATCATGTAAAATATGTAGCATGTAACTTTTTATCTTCCTGATTTTCATACAAACTGTTCGGCATCCCGACGTTATGACAGCTTCACTCAGGAAATCTGAATCACCGAAGTTCATTCGGACCGCAAAAATAAGCGCGGTGGCCCGCCCTGCACTAGACCATAATGTTTACTAACAAGGGGACCTTGTCGACGACTTTTCCACGATTTGCACAATTTTTAACATACCTTTTAGGCAATAATCTGTTAAACTTCAGGTTAAAATTGCAGGACCCGGATTTGAATAAATTTTGATTAAATCGATTTTAAAAATCGAATAAATTGGTATTATAAATTAGGTCTAATGAGAAGTAAAATACGAAGGCCTCCGATTCATTTGACACTTTGACATAACCTCGCATTTCGTAACAACGACATATTAAAAATTAATTAATTTAAAGAAATTTTAACCAGATACAAACAATCAATTAAACTACGATGAGCAAAAAAACCAAATTGCATAAATATCAGGTTAGTCTTGGCTAGAAAAGACGAATTTTGTCACAACAACCGACAAAAAATACGTTCCTGTACATGGTTGAAATGTTCTGTAATTACCCACGGTGAGATAATTAATGTAGTAAAGTTTATGTAGATTCATTTAGATAATTTTTTATAGGTTGTATTGACGTTATTTCAACAACTGTCCATTGCACTTGTTTCCGAACATCAAGAATTATCGAATTTTCAACAATATTTGTATAGTAATTGATTATAATATAATTTAATAAATAATAATTAATAGTAGATATAGCAATTTATTACAATTCTCTGTTCTAGCTGTACATAAATACATATTTCAAAAAAAATTATTATAATAATTCCTTTGTCGACACCAACGAACAGTAAGTACTAGGTAGCCCTAGTTGTACGTAGTTGCACGTAGACTTTAGTTTGCATTCTTCTTCAAGTGCCTATCCGATTTCGGATGTTAGCGATCCTCCTGGCTAAGCCAAGAAGACTTTATTAGGGAAATGTTAATGGGGTGGTTTCCCGTTGCCTTCCTCATAGTCCACAGTTCGATTTTGGACTTTTTAGATCACAGCACATATCCGACGCAATCAGGATTAGAACCGCGGCTTCTCGCTCTGTAGTCTATTCGTGTTTGATTTACGCCAGACTGCTGGTAGTTAGCATTATGAAGATACAATTTAAGTGTGTCGTTTAACACATTGCATGCCACGTCCTGCACATGAATGACAATTGTACTGAAGTATTTATTGCCATGTCCTGTTCAATGAGAGCATTGTCATCTGCACATACTGTTGGGCCTTTCCTATTTGCTGGGAGGTCGTTGATGTAAACCACACCGATTTCTAATGCTCTACTAATGTAACATTGTAAATCGTTTCTAACGAAGAGAAGCAAATAGCTGAGCGTTAACATTCTGAACTTCTTTCAAGATTCCCTGTGTATTAAAATGTTTTTAATGTTTTAAATTAACTATATTAATTATTATCTTACCATGTAATTACAGAAAATTTCAACCATGTACACGAACGTATTTTTTGTGGGTTGTTGTTACAAAATTCGTCTTTTCAAGTCAAGACTAACCCGATATTTATGCAATTTGGTTTTTTTGCTCATCGTAGTTTAATTGATTGTTTGTATCTGGTTAAAATTTCTTTAAATTAATTAATTTTTAATATGTCGTTGTTACGAAATGCGAGGTTATGTCAAAGTGTCAAATGAATCGGAGGCCTTCGTATTTTACTTCTCATTAGACCTAATTTATAATACCAATTTATTCGATTTTTAAAATCGATTTAATCAAAATTTATTTAAATCCGGGTCCTGCAATTTTAACCTGAAGTATAACAGATTATTGCCTAAAAGGTATGTTAAAAATTGTGCAAATCGTGGAAAAGTCGTCGACAAGGTCCCCTTGTAAGTGCATTTTTTAAGTTTAATTAAAAAAATATTAGAACTTATACCTAATAATTAGAGCATTTTAAATTATTCAACGAAACGGAAATTTTCTATTTTTGAATTTTAATATTTAATAAGCTAGCAAGTATTTTTTAATATTCATTAATTTTAATATGCATCTTTAAATAAAAGAAATTCTTAGTTATTTATGTATTGTCTATCACCTCATAATAAATTTACCTACAAATTATATGCTGAACAAAAATATTACAAGGGTAACCTAAATAGTTTTAATATACTTATATAAAATCACTAATAAATATGCCAAACTGACAATTATGGAAACAATGGGGTAGCAACATTTACAATATACTGGTGGTCATTTATTGCAAATGTTACTTCATTGATTTGTGCGCTTAAAAGATTTCCTAAAATATTTGCTGCTATTAAAACCTTATCGTGATACCTTCGTATTCGATACAACATGATATTAAATTTATTTAATTATTTATATTTCTAATAAAGTCTTATTGACCGGAATTGATTAAAAAATTATTAATTATTAAAAATGACTTGAAAAGTGAATTATAAAATACGGAGTTCGAAAAAATTCCATGCAATAGTTAATCACATCTTAACTTGATCACAGTGAAACAAGTACCACGATCTTGAATTTTCGGCATCTTGGTGCCATTTAGATTTTCAAAAAATATTTAAACAAAGTTTGTGTAAAAATAATCACTGAGAACGGATATTATTTAAAATTTAAATTTTAAAGTTAGTTTTATTGTTGTATGTAAGTAAAATCTAATGTACTAAATTCTTACCCTTTGTATCCCAAGAACTCCGATTTGAGAATTAATTTACCAAATGTTAGAATATGACATTTTAAGCACTATAAAAAAATTTAAAAAAATTAAAAATAAAAATTTATTGATGAAATTGTGCTTGTTTACAAGCAACGTTGTATACAGCAACGAATAAAATTGTTTTTGAAAAATTCGGTGTTAAGAGGACAGAATTTTTGGGTATGCGAAATATGGTAAAAGTATTCAAAAGATAAACTGACGAAATAAATTGCAGAATTAATAATAAAAAAGATAACTATTTCATTGAATCGAAATTATTACAAAGAGAATAAGAACAAAATTCTTCAATAATAAATGTGCAACACGAACATAGGTAGGGTCAAGTGGGGTAAATATGAAACAAAATGTAAAACTTTCTATTTTTAAGGCATTAAAATGGATAAATTAAAATTTTTAACATCACTATCTGATGTAGTTTTACGCCATCTTGTTAATTATGTATGATTTTTTAAAATTAAATGCTGAGTAAGTACTAAAAAAATAAAAAAACAGTGTTTCACTTTTTACCTTGATTACGGGAAAAAATGAAACAGTTACGGGAAAATGTGAAACAAGTCTGTTACTCCCACGCTATAAGGTAGTATTGAAATGTTTGTGACAAAAATGAAAAAAGCGGAAAAAACTGCATAGAAAATATACGCTGCAAGCCCTAATTTTTTATATTTCCGCACAAAATAATATAAAACACAAAACAAGGTAATAAAAATTGTAACAAAGCTGAAATTAGGTAAAAAATACTTTACTCTACATTTGTCAAAATAATCAACCATTCAAAAACTATGAAAAAAATTTAAAGCCAATCAACATAAGATTATTATTTACAAAAAAAAACCAAAAAAAAAAACAAATAGATACGTATTATGTATTATACATTTTACAAAAATTGTTGAAATTTAATTTCAATTTTTACATTATTTTTACCAATCAATATTTTCATTCTGTGGAATATCTAATTGTATTTTTCATTACTCTGCATGTAATTTAAACTAACAGTAAATAAATTCTTCGGATTTTTATTTGCTTTAAATATTTTAAGGATTTGTATTCGTTTCAGATTTTAGTATTCACATTATGCCACTCGCACCTGTCAGCTGGTTCTTTCTAGTTTCCAAACAAGCTGGCTTTTAACACCGGAAATATCAAGAAGCATTTCAGAGATATTTTAATGTAAATATTTCCCAAAAGTAAGCAAAACTACTGAGTACTGACTACCCTTAAGTTATAACATTTATATTATCTAAGTAATTGCTAGCATAGAATTTATTATCATTATTACAAATAATGTTAATAATTATGTTATAATTGCGTTAAACTAACTAAAATTTAATTAAAAATTTTAATTATAGTTATAAAAAATTACTGCGAGTAAATACAAACGATCATAAAAATGGATAAAATGGATGATTGCTTTGCACATCAAAAATTTATCCTGAAATTATTTGGATTGAGAAATTCTGAAAATATTTTATATAGATTTTATGGATTATGCATAATAATACTTTTCACAACCTATACAGTACTGGAAATCCCAGAACTTTTTATAATACGTCAGGACTTGGACGAATTTATTTATTGTATGTTGTGTGAAATTGCAAATACCATCAGTAAGTAATTTAACGATTATAAATATTGCTTCAAGTTTGTTTTAATAAAATTAAAAAATAGAGATCAGAAAGTTCCATATTCGTAGGCTATCTCATTTTCTAATTTTCAGAAAATGGCTGTTTTTCAATAGTTTTTGTTTGGCAAATTTCAATTTTTCAATTTCTAGCGTGTTAATAACTTTGATTCGTTTAAAGACTTTTTTTGTTTTAAAAAATTAAAATTTAATATTATAACTGTTAAAATACTATTAAAATTAGTTGTTTTGATATTTTATTAAAGTAATTTTGATGTTAAAAAAAATAATTAAAAGAGCGTTTTCAAATTTTGAATTCTTAGAAATTTTAAAAGATTACAGTTAAGGAATAGGTCATTTATAATCTAATAATAATTATTACTATAGATATTTCTATAAATCAAAATGACAAAAAAGAACAATAATCAGGATAAATTATTAGGGATCTGGTAATCAAAAGCAGACGAACGTATATGGATCAATTTGGAGAGCTGGTAAATAATTTTTGTATACTCGGAGAGGCCGATGAGGTGAATTTCATGAGTACAGAAATTATGAATAAGATCGAAACATGCTATCCCTTAAGGTGTCTCGAAATTTTATAATATTCAGGGTTACTGTTTTATTAAACGTCGATCCTAAATTATTGTTGTTTTTGGTCATATTGATTTGTAGAAATACTACATCTAAGTACGACTACTCAGTATCATAATCTACACAGCCCGCTTAAATCATAATTACATATTATTATAATGATGTTCATTTCCCATTTTCAGCTACAACATCTTACATTTACATGTATTGTAATCGATTAAAACTTGAACAAGTATTTGAAAACATAAAAACACTTGACGATCTCTCAAACTGGGATGACGGCATCAATGGATACGATTTTATGTTCAGATATAAAAATTTGATTAGGAGGCAGGTAAAGAGATAAAGAAATTATATTTATTTTTGCGAAATTCCGATATGAATTTAATTTTAGCCAATCTTTTGTTTAACTTGTTTCTGTTATTATTAAATGCTTTTTTACACGCCCGGGAGTAGAAGTCAGTTTCTAGGTGATAGAAATTGTGACAGAAGTAGCTCATTTTACCCTAGGGAGATAATATGAACAAATCTCCCCTAGGGAGTTTTCATTATACACATTAATAAAACGAATAACGAAGAAAAATTTAAGAACTTATTTATTAATATTAATAGAAAATGATAACATTATTATAGTTTTCAAATTTAATATTGGAAGGAATATCAGTATTTTTTAAAGTTTTGATCGTACTTGCAGGTTCTAGTATTCGATTTGTTATTTCCGTCTTATTTTCGTGAGAAGTTAGGCTAATGATGTACCAACATCTTCAATATCATCAAGTGTTATGTTTATCAATTCTTCTGAGCGACATGCGCCTGCAATACCCAGAATCAATGCTACCTACAATGTATAGAAATTGTTAATACGTAATAAGATCTACATAAATAATGCAATATTTTACCTTAATCATTAAATATTCATTATCATTTGAATATGTTTTTACTTCTTTTTCCGTGCACCACTCTCTTAAACGATTATATGCAATATCGTACAATTTTCTCGATTTCGGTGGTAATAATTCTGAAATTGCAACACTTGCAGCATCAATAATAACTTGCGGTTCTTCCATTTTGAAACTGAGTTTGTTTACACAATTTTGTTTGTTGTCATAGTATTCGTTATATTACAATTCAAAGGCTACTAAAAATACTAAATAAAATAATTTCAATTCTCTGTCATGATTTCTAAATTATTTTTTATTTACTTCTTGGTTTCGGGCGTGTAAAAAATAGTATATACACTACTGGAGAGAACGCCATTATTCCCTCGGTGCATTGTAGCCCTCGGGCTTCGCCCTCTGGCCACAAAATTGCACCTAGTGAATAATAGTGCGCTTCTCTCCCTTAATGTATAATATACTATTTTTTATCTTGGTATGAGCGTCGTCCGTTTGGGTAAAATTTTTTGAGGCCATGTTTAGCCAACTTAGCTAAGAAAACAAAAATACCATGAACCGTCAAACGGATATAGTGTGCTTGAGTAGCATAAACAGATTACTTATATTATGTAATTCCCTTTACGTGTTGGAGTTAGGTTTCCAATTTTTGCCGGAACACAACTCAAGTTGTTTCTAACTCACAATTATTGGATTGGATCCAGTTACCGTTTAAATGACTATTATAATGTATAGGTTTCCATATTTATTCATTATTATGAATTATTTTGACGAAGGGTGCATCGCACTTAGAAGTTCTAAATATAATATTAATTTAATTCCTTTAATTCGTAAAATTATTAAAATACAACAATTAATTTATTATCACGAATTAACAACTAACCTAGTTACTAGTGGCTTAATTAGTAAATCAACTGCAATGTATTGTGGTGATATTTCTTAATTTGGAGGTCCGGATGGATTGATAGGGTAGTAATTTGAAGACATTTGAGTTGTAATCAGTAACCAGTTAAATTTGTCTGGTATAAAAAGCGATATTTGCATCAATTTTACGAAAACCATCATTTGTAACAAGCTTACACATGAAGCGAACATTTTTGAATTTATTTGTAAAGTACAAAGTTTATGCCACATCCTGTGTATAATTTTCTACATGATGAACAGCGCCATATTTCTAAAAAATAAAGTGTTAATAATTTTTCGGTACGTGCACGAATAAAAACTTGATGAATACCTGCAAGAAGAGCCATTTTTAGCTGACAAGAATCAAAAATTCCCACTTCAAAAACCAAATTTGAAAAGGGGGAATGAAGCCAGTAAGAAAACTGGAAAGGAAGGCAGTTTCTTGGTGGATCTCAGACGGGGAACACGAAGAGTTCTTGGTTGAATCCCAATTAAGGAACTCGTATAAAATTCTTTGATCCGAGAATCAAAGAATAAAAGTTTGATTATTCACATAGGTGAATAATTAAAGTGACCATCCGTCCGTCATTACGACGGACCGTCCGTTTTTTAAACTTGCTGTCCGTCAGAGCAAATTGTCCGTCAAGATGTCCGGCATTGTGAATTTTTAAAGAAATACAGTTACTTTCCGATGAGTTGTCAGATCGTCGGAAGAATTCCGACAAAAATCAAAGCGCACATGATGGAGCTAGACCGGATGCAATCGGATTTTATGACTTTATTGCTACCGATAGTCATAGTAGCTTGTAAAAATGTAATGATAAGACATCAGTGACGTAGCAACAGGTGATGCCGAGCACCAGGCCCGAGCCCCGTGGGGGCCCGGTACACGGACAAAATTACAGACATTTTTATATAATAAAAATAAAAATTATCTATGAAAGTTTGCACATTGAACACAGCGAGGGCCCCAGGGCGGTGCGTCTACACCGGGAGGCCGGCGCCTTGAAGGAACGCCAAAATAAAGAAATATTGGAAAAAATTGAATAATGTAATTCATTATTCGCAGTTGCATATAAAATAGGTAGTATTTTCAAAAAAAAATCGCCTGCGGCGCTAAAAGACGCTGCTTTCCCTACCCCAATGTGCCGGAGGTTGAATTATTTAGAGGGGGGCCTCAAAATTGAATTACGCCTGAAGCTTCATAAGTGCTAAGTGCTTCCGGGGGGGGGGGGATTGAGATCTCGCACCACCAGAAAATCTCTCAAGGGAAATCTACGTAACTACATATTTTTTGTGCAATAACATTGTTATTTAAATTTTTTTTTTATAATAAAATAATGAAGGGGGCCCGCTGTGGATCTTGCACCAGGGCCCGGTCTTGACATGCTACGTCACTGTAAGACATGCTAACATGTCTTAAGGTGTCACATGACTTAAAGCTCCAATTCTAAGCCCTTTTTCCCCCCAAAAAATTTTGACGCGGGCTTTTGTCCGTCATTGCCGTCTTTCAAATATGGACACTTTATGAATAATTAGCGAGAGTCGCTCAATTACGTAATATTTAATTACGAGCGTCGTGTAATTAGTGAAAACTTGTGTATTGCGGACGTAGCGAGATATTTGCTAATCGAATATCTGTAAGGAAATTAATTATAGAAAAATTCAAACACGTGGTCCAGAAGTTGGAGGTTAACTTCACATTTGGTGAAGAAATTAAGATTGATAATAAGCAATCACTTACCTGGGTGTTGTCTCAGACAATAATTGTTCGATTAACAATTACTAAAGGAAATTGGATAGTGAAATGAACGGTTTGGTTGGACTTTTAACACAATTATTAACACAGAAGCACTGGGCGTTGTTGGAACACTGGCAGCTGTGAAGATTTAAGAACCGATGGCCACTACCGAGAGAAATCTGAAGATGCGACTTGCAGTGGCGCACTAAACCAAGTGAAAAATCACCAGTTTACAAGGTGGAAGATTTATTTTATTTTAATAAATTCAAATTAGAACAACGATTTGTGTTGTTAATGAATTTATTGAAAGCTTTGTGCAATTGATTATAATTTACACACGTTTACACGAATGATTAAACATCCAAGTTTAGCTTCTGTATTTGAAGAATTAAATGTGGCTTGGATCTTTGACAATCTTTGATCTTGGGACAAATTTATTGTCAACTGTAAATTGATGCAAAATTTCGCAATAGAATATTTTCCTGTAATAAATGATGTTAACTTCGAATTACTATCTTATTATTTCGTCTGTCTGAATCCATTGACCCTTGAGGAAGAGAAAAACTCTACTACCGGCGTGAATCTAGTACAGCGGCCTTTCAAAAATTTTTATGGCCAAAAGATCATAACAGTATGTAATACAAGATTGCACTGGGTTTTCTAATTTGCCTCATATGGTATGTATGTTGTTGTATTCAACCTTCAATTCCCTCTATTCGCGTTTTACATTAAACAAAACGCCACCACACGGAATAATTTCGAAGTTCATTTAGAACGTATTTTGCTTTGTTTACATAATGAACTTGTTTACATTTACATTAACGCCACCACACGTAATAATTTATAAATCCATTTAAAACGTATGGTTTGCAGCGCCATCAACGGTAATGTAAAACGCGAATAGCTAGTCCTATAGTGCAGCGATTATCAACCTAGGGGTCGCGGATCTATTTTAGGGGGTCTATTTTAGGGTAAGCAAGAACATTTGGGGGTCGCGTCGTAAAAAGGTTGAGAAGCGCTGCTATAGTGGGAGTTTTTAAAATTGAATTTGAAAAATGTATGGGAGAAAAGAGTCGGTTTTTAAACACGGATCTTTAAAGTAAGTTTTTGAATTTTTCTCTTTACTTGTTATTCATAATTCAAAAAACCTAATCGAGGTTTAAAATAAAGGGATTCTGAGATATACAAAATTTAGTAAGCACATTTAACTTTATTTTAAAACTTTGATTCCAAAATTTAATTACATATTAACGTCTGCTCAAATGGTTCCGATTTTATCTGTAAAAAATTGTTAAGAGCACGACCGCTGCGAATTTTACCGCTACGAGCGCCACATGTACAAAATTAGACAAATTTTTGTGGATGTCCAAATGTTCAACACTTTAAAATTTTTTGCTTCTGATTGAAAATATATAAAAACAACAGATCTATTTAAGTCATGAAGAAATTTCATTACAAAATTCCGTCGTGGTGTATTGTTTATTGTTAATTGAAATTTGAAAATTTACGAATTTTTTTGTTAATAAAGTAAACTTTTTTTATCTCGCACCCAAGCTATCATTATAAATGTGCTAATTTAAAAAAATAAACGTTAAAAGTTCGGTAATAAAGTTTTTCCATATGTTTTTGCGAAAATTAAAATATTTCAAATTTAGATCATAATCTCGAGTAGCACATCCAATTTTTCTAGTTCGTCCATTACTTCATAGGGTAATAATACAGAATTCTGTACTTTCGGCTGTTGGTTTTTATTTTAAACGAACTTGTTTACATAGCGATTTTGACAGTTCGAAATTTTCATATTATAATTTAACGGTACGTTTCAAATATTTTATTTGTTAATAACAAATATTATAATAATATCGACGGTTGAAAGGAGAAATGGCTAATACGTGATATCAAAAATACCTTACAAAATACACATTTTGTGTAAAAATTCAAAATCTCGCCATGTAAACAAGTTCGTTTAAAATAAATACCAACAGGCTAGGGATGCGCATGCATGCATAAAAGTCATATGCCGCAGTTTGGCTTAACGTAGCCTAAAAGATATAGGCAGGTATTTTTTTACAATATTGAATATAAAAAAAAAACAAAGGGCCACTTTTTCAAAGTATAAAATAAATACACACAATTTAAAATTAAATTCTTTATTAATAATCGTATGTTCGCGGATGAGAAGCAGCCCAAGTCAACCCTTCGGAGGCCACACAAAATGAAACAAGGCGATTTTTTATAGTTGTACTACCTTGCATTATTTTCTGTAATTGTTTTAACACTTTTTGGTAATTTCCTTTTATTATTTTCAGCAATAGCATCTTGAATGTATGGTGGATCTACACATTTTTTGTTTTTCTTTAAATTATTGCGAATTAATTCAGGAGCTATACATTCAGTGTAAAATTGTTGTAATTTGGGCAACATAGAATTATTCCACAACTGTTCATTTCTGTAAATTTCTTCTATGAAGATTGGTATTTTGTCGTTGATATAAACAACGAAATAACATTTTTCCTTTTTGGTGATATTTAGTTGCCCTTGAACCTAGAAATATTTTATTAGTATTGTGACATCTATAAAGTTTAAAAGTAATGTTGTACCTGATAATAATAATTGTGATTGCGATTTAATTGTATCTCATTGTTTTCGTTCTTTTTTAAATAAATCTTTGATTTCTTTATCTCGATTAGCTCTAACAAAGAAGTAGCTTGTGTATCAGGTGAGTAAATGCATTTGATTTCTTAAATTGCATTTTCTCCTATCAAACCTGTTATAATAAATTAAAGTTATGTTATTTCTTTGAATAGCTAATACTATTATCTATTTTTACCATCCAGTGAAGCAGCTAAGAAACCATGATCTTCATCAATCAGAGACCCGATTTATGAACTTTCTTTCCAGTTGCTTTCTCAAATAGTGATGCAGCCACAGTCTCTTTTGATATACCATATTCGGTTGCCAGAGAATAAAATGAATTGTGATTTAAGCACGATTTGACTAACAAGGGGTCACTACAGTGAGTATGTCGCCAATCGAGATCCCAATTTTTTTGGTGATTCTAGTAGTTAAAAAAATTATCACTTTTTCGAATTTTAGTCGATTGCCTCTTAGTTCTTGAGTTATGAATTTTTAAAAAGGCAGATTTTACCATAAGTTTAGCATTATGGACGTTGTAACCCGTAGATACTGGGTTCTAATCCCAGTCCCGGCAAATTTTTTTTCTTTAAATTATGTAATTTATTATCGGAATTAAAAAATTAATGACCTACGAATTACCATTACAAATTATTAACCGCTAGACCACCATGGTTTTTTGTAATAATAGCTAATAATAATAGCAGTTAACCCACCATAGTATTTTTAAAAATTCATAACTCAAGAACTAAGGGCCAATCGACTAAAATTCGAAAAAGTGATAATTTTTTTAGCAACTAGAATCACCAAAAAAATTGGGATCTCGATTGGCGACATACTCACTGTAGTGACCCCTTGTAAGTTATGGCACGATGTATGTTGCCGACGTTTTACAACATTTCCAAATATTGATGCCGTTAGTCTGGGATGTCTTTCGTACTCATACAATTTGTTTCCAAATTGCCGCACAGTCTCACTTTGGATACGATTTTTTTCTTCCGTACTAACCTAGAAAATCAACAAAATCAGAACTAGCTTATAAATTTTATTATGTTAATATTTTTACTTGTAACCGTAGTGTTTGCTGTTTAGCTTCCTTCAGAATAAATTCTGAATCCTCAATATCCTCCGGTTCATTTGCGAACTGTCCGTAATCTGTGTTTTTACTCACACTTGGTGTTTTACAGCTCCGTTTCCTTTTTTTAATTGCAGGAAATAAATTTTTTCGGCAAGTAACCTTTTTTCGTTGGTGCTTTTTAATAAAATTTTTAAAGTGACGGCCTGGACTACTTCCAACGCATTTCTTCCACGGACTCACATGCCACGCAAAACTTTTATTGTATCTCAATCCTGATAAATTCACTCTTCGTTCATATGAACCGCGTTGAATTAAATTTAACCTTTTTCCCATATTAAAACGAGCCACAATATTCATTAACCTTTCAGCACGATTATTGTTTTCATTTTGTATTAATAGGTGTGCCTTCCTAACTAGTAAGTTGAGTACACCTACAAAAAAATAGAAAATTAAAAAAATATTGATGTAAACGAAGAAACTGATGACGTACCGTATAAATGATTAAATATGCCCGTAGCTTCTAGGTCAGGAACTAAATTATGTTCTGTATCACCAATATTATTACATGTCCCTTCAGTGCACTGCAAATGATTTCCAAATCCAAATAACATAATAACTAGGGTCCGGATTTGTAGGCACTAAAAAACTTGAAAATATGCAGGCAAATATGCTCTAAAAACTTCAAAATAAGCACTCAAATATGCTCTAAAAAACAGGCACAAACGAAATATTATAATCGATTGAGCCTATTTTGAATCCGAAATTCAAATTTCAAAAAACTGTAAATATTACCACATGCTAATACGTGTTAATATTTCAAAAACTATTTGGGTACAAACGAAAATAATGTTTGCACAAACAAGCACAAACGAAGTACAATCGATTGAGACTATTTTTAATCCGAAATTCAAATATCAAAAAGGCATGTCTCTACCCCCCCCCCCCCAACTTAAAATTAAATTATCTCGAAAACTATTTGGGTACAAACGAAAATAATGTTTGCACAAACAGGCACAAACAAATCACAAACGATTGAGACTATTTTGGAGTCAAAATTCGAAATGGGGGGGGGGGGGCTGGGGACATGCACCTTCTTGGTAACATGATCAGAGCAGTAATATTAATAGAATATGCAGTTATTGCACTGAATCAGCTACAGTTGACAAAGTAGATATTAATTAATTAAAATTATTTAAAATTTTATTACTTGATTTGCTAAATATGCAAAATATATACCAATATAAGCAAATAAGCATGTATAGGCAACAAACCGCCAAATATGCACTTAAACTCAAAATATGCATTATAGGCAAAATAAAAACTATATAAAACGATTCAGAAAGGCGTAAAACATGCTCCCCTTTTAAAATTTTTCACGTGCCTGTACGCAAAAAAAACATGCAAATGCCTACAAATCCGGACCCTAATAATAACATATTATTATAATCTCGCAATGTAAACAAGTTCGTTTAAAATAAAAACCAACAGGCTAGGCATGCGCATATGCATGCATAAAAGTCCGTAGCCTGAAAACGGATATAGAATAATTAAAAATTTTGTTAAATTTCATTTACCTCGCACTTTCAGTATTCAAATTATCAGCATTCGTATTAGATGTTCTATTATCATCAATCACCTCATCACAATCATCAAAAAGTTGTGAAGAATTCCCATTTCTTTTTCCTTCCCAAAGAAGTTTCGAAATTTTAGCTCGCTTCGTCCTTTTAGCAATTCGACATAAACTTCTACCCATTTTAGTCAAGTTTAGAAATTTACAATAAAATACTTTGCGATGTTAACTAAAATAATTTGATTAGTAAATTATAATACCAAATTTTACTTACTGTATAATGAATGATGTGGTAATTATACTGTTCTTAACACTTTAAATGATCAAATTATAATTTTTTTTATCAAAAAACTATAGTATCTTATAGAAATTTTATTATATTTTGTACTGCAATAATATCTGAAATATCACCAGACAGAACAAGAGAGACAGATAATGCTTGCTATAATTAGTAGCTCAAATTATCTCAAAAATATTACAGTTTTAAAGTGTATATAGTTTCCCCCTTGTGATAGATAGCTTAAGGTTGGTGGTGATCCTAGCTAACCTCTTTAAAAACTTGGCTAAAGTCGTCCTCTTAAGTAGGACATTTTCCGCGCTGCAAAGCAGTAGCAACCACTTTTTAATATTAGTTGTTTTTTTTTATAATTTTTAGAGCTATATTGGAAGTGTAATGGAAGCTGGTACTGTAGTAATCTGCACAGTAGTGTCTTTCATTTTATCAGTAAACAAAGAAGAATGGGTTTTACCATTTGGTGGTGGAATTCATGTAAATAATGATAACATCAAATATTTTGCCAACATTATAATGACTCATCTAATTGGTGTTATTCTTCTTACGGGAGTATTTATGTATGCAAATCTGTTGACATTTATATATGGACAATGTAAGCTATTTCAGGAACATCTAATTTCGCTAATGGATTGCCGAGAGATAAATTCATTACAAGTAACCAATCTAAATCATTTATTTTACGTTAACAATAATTGAGAGATGTTTTAGGAAATTCAAAATCAAAATCAAAACCAGATATCCAGCAATCTTCAAACATTCAATAATACAAATGACGTTATGAATTGGGAAACGTATAAAATAAAATTGAGAAAATTACTGCCTTACCACATTTGTATTTATCAAACTGGAGCTGAAATCGAAAATAGCTTTTGCATGATTGTTCTTATGTGGTTTGCAGGGTTAAGCATTTGTTCATGTTTATTACTATATCATATGATAACTGTAAGTTTATTAAAATATTAATATTATATAATATATTGTAACAAAATAATATTTTAGGTCAATATTCTAAGTTTTCTAGGTATAAGAAGTTTAGTGCTTTTGCTGGGGACGAATTTTATGATGACGATAATATCTGTTTGGGGAGAGCAAGTTATAACTGAAAGTAGCAAGATATCTAGTTTATGCTATGAGTTCGATTTTATTGGTGCTGATCTAAGGATTCAAAAATCATTACTGTATATTATGTTAAGAACTCAAAGACCAATTATTCCAACTATTGGCAAATTTAAGATATTGGGTTTGAACACAATGCTTGGCGTAAGTATGTATTATATAAAAAGTAAAATGATATATAATTTTAATCTCTGTAGTTTAATATATCCTGTTTATGCTGTAATTTCTATAAATTATTTTACTTCATTTTTGTAATAAGTAAAATAAGAAAAAAAGAGATCAAGTGTCGTAGTTCTTTAAAAAAATTAGTATAATATTAATTTGTTGCACTAATTCTTCAAGCTTGCATCAGTGATAAAATTAATTAAACTTTATCGATTTTTAGATTATCCAATCAACCTATTCGTATTATACCATCTTGAGAAATTTAACTAACAAATAGTTAATATATCGCTAATTTTTGTTAAAATAATGCATAATTTGTGAGGTACAAGATTTACCATTTACCATTTACCCATTTTTATTTATAGTTTCTTGCATGAACTGAATTTCTACTAAACTTGTAGTACTCTTTTATATTGACCCACACAATACTGTTATAATATCGTCGGTTTAAAGGTAAAACTCACTAATTTACATTAAGTGCATCAGAGGGGACGATATTCTATCAGAATAAAAGATCATTACCTGAACTACAGGTTTTTCCAAAAAATCAGCTCAATTGAATGTAATACTGAATTTTAAGGTAAAAAAAGCATCTTAAAACTCAATTATCGCGTAATTTCAATTATTTACTTAGCGAGTTTTACCTTTAAACTGATGATATTATCTACATTATATTAATTAATGTTTAAATATTTATTGCACTATTTAATGTATCTATACGTTTACTATAATAATTATAAACATAGTTATTATCAATAAAAATTATTTTTAACTGTTAATTTATTTTTTCATACAAAGAGGTTTGATTGTGAAGATGTCCATCTTATTCTCATATTACCGTTTAATCATAAATTTTTCATTGTCATTTTCAATATTATATTCATATTTTTTTAAAACCTGAATAGAAGTCAATATATCGCAACGTCAAAAATATAAAACCAAAGGACCAAATTTATTGCTCGAGAGTAACTTTCAACCTGGACTTTGAATTTCTTTTTCAGAGCTTGATACAATTTCCTGGATGCTTCGTCTTTTCTAACCAATGCCACTGATGTAGACTGCATTGAGCTGTTTTTTTTTATTCTTTTGTAGTTTCGTTTATTTTGCTTTGATGTATTGTTCTGACGTTGGTCCTTTTTCTCGGAAAGCAAGATTCAAAGTGGCCTTGTATGGTGTTGTGATAAAATCAATATCCGTTTTCGGCATCAAGTGCCGAAACCATGGGGTCCCAATTTATACTTTGAAGCCTTTCTTTAAACAATCTAATACCCTTCTCCGTAATTTTGTGAAAAATCCTGTGCACACTTTTTTCCTGTGTATGCATAGTTTGTATAGTCAATGACTGTGCCATATTATGATCCGATAGGTGAGGATTCTGTTGAAGAGATCGAGCAGTGTTTGGATTTCGCTTAAACTTGTGAGGAAGTTTATATTGTAGTCACCTGCTACTACAATATGAATCTTCGATAGACCAACTAGAAAGTTTAAGGCCAAGTCGACTTGTTCCATGAAGATGTTTATGTCCCCAAGTGGAGGCATATATTGTCGTATTTTTTTGAATGAAGAAGCAGTAAATTTAATTATCGAGATTGTATTGAATTTTATTTTAAAATTTAAATTGTTGAATGTTTCGAGCGGCCACTAGGGGTCTCGGCGAAACCGGCGGGGGGCCGGAAGGATAAGAGGTTCGCGCGCCGACCACCGAGTTGGGTGGTTACGGTTTTGCATTTTTGCGATTTTGAGTTTTATAAAAGCGATACAGATTTATTTATAAATAAAGTTGATTAATTTAGTAGTTGGTGCTTATTTCTTTTTAGCAGTGAAAAATATTTTTGACTGAGCAGCTGGGGGCGAAATTGATAGCCCGGAAGAAAAAATAATTTTTAAAAGTAATTCCGTTTTGCAGGAATTATCGGTGGGCACAATTTTACGTCATCTGGCGCCCAACGTGGGGCATCTGGTGTGCATATCGTTTTGATAAAATTTTGGAAAAGTTAAGTTGATAAACGCTCACTGACGGAACCGACATTTGACCCTGAGATATGGATAATTTGAGTAACATGGCGCCCAGTAAATGATTAACGGTGGATCAATTTATGAGGCAAATGAACGAACGCTATGCAGAGATAAAAGAAATGTTCGAAAAATTAAAAAAGTTAGAAAAAATTAAAGAAGCAAAGGAAGAAATAATTTTGGAAGAAATGTGCCAGACAGGCGTAGTTAGTAATAAAGTCCTTGGAGTAAAAGAGGAGATTGAGAAAAAGGAAAATAAAATAAGAGAAAGTGATAAGGAAGAAAAAGAAGATGTCACAGGCGACATTATTGAAAAAGTCCTGGAGGAAGAAACTATAAAAGAAAATAAGGTTAAAGTGATCATAGTGAACGAGGGGGTAGAAACCCTGGAAGGAGAAGGATGTCGTGCAGGCGACGTTGTTGTTAAAATAGCCCTGATTTGTTCCATAAAACATTTAAGAAGAAAAAAATGGAGAAACTTACAGGCCAGAAGAAAATTTATTTGGTCAAACAAAATTACAACAAGATAATTGGATACGAAATGAAAATAAAAATTACTTCTCCAAATTTAATTTTAGAAGTAGAAGGAGCTCCAAGTCCAGGAACGTATGATAACTTAAGGAATGATGTGCAGGAGGAAGACGATGGACCGTCCGATGAAGCTATGAGGTTCCTCTACGCTGGAAGAAGTTTAAAGAAGAAAATTTTAAGAAAGAAGAAAAAATTTCGAGGTCGAAAGAAGATGGCAGTCGTCTTGTTAAAATGGGCATTTCGGCGATGCAGATGGAAGGCCATGGATGTAGTCAACTCCATTAAATTAGCAAGCAGGAATGGAGAAGTTTGAATAAATAAGTAAGAAAATTTTGTAAATTTGATAACGACCGCAAATGAAAATTGAATAAAGTTAAAAAGGTGTAAATTTGATAAACAATTTTGTAAATGTGATAGATTAAAAATTTAAAATGAAGGCGGTTTATCGCGAGAAAGTTAATCAATTAAAACTAAAGGAACAGTAACACACCAAATAATCAAAATTATGATTAGCTAACGTAGTATAATTCTAAAAGTTAATAACAATAAGTGAACAATATTCTTTAAAATGAAGCAAGATGGAAATTAAAATTGATCAAGTAAGTCTATAAATAAAATTAAAAGTTCTTCGGAGAACAAATAAAATAAAAACGTGGATAATGATAACAATTTATAAATAGTCGACATTTTGGGATTTGTGTTTTTGCAACTAAATTAAACAGTTTGATAAGGAAAATTGAAAGTTATATAAAAATTAGTCACTATGAAAAGTAAAGTTTGGATTATAAAGTAATTAACTAATTTTACGGCCCCACGTTGGGCGCCAGATGACGTAAAATTGGGCCCAGCGATAAATTCTGCAAACGGAATTACTTTTCAAAATATTAATCGCCAGTCCGGGCTACCAATTTCGCCCCCAGCTGCTCAGCCAAAAATACTTTTCACTGCTAAAAAGAAATAAGCACCAACTACAGATACTAAATTAACTATATTTATAAAAAAAAAATCTTTTTTTATAACTCTATTTGCAAAAATCAAAACCGCAACCACCCAACTCGGTGGTCGGCGCGCGAACCTCTTATCCTTTCGGCCCCCTGCCGGTTTCGCCGAGACCCCTAGTGGCCGCTCGAAACATTCAAAAATTCACAACTTCATGACAAAATTCAACACAATCTCTATAATCAAATCTACTGCTTCTTCATTCAAAAAAAAATACGACAATATATTATACTGATGATGGCTAAATTACCTTTGTCCAATTTAACAGCCGCCATCTCAAGTGGGTTCAACTAGGCTACCTCCATGTATTAAACTTGTTCTGCAGACACAACTTACCAAATTATAGTTTGGAATTATGATTCTATGTTGAGTGTTATCCGTTAGCCAATATTCGGTAATGCATGCAACATCGTAACCTTCTCCATTGTTTAAAAATTGATCCAAATCGTCAATTTTATTTGAAATTAAACTGTTTTAATTACTTTAGGTTTATAATTTGCATTTGAAAATGTCTTCGTTTTGTCTTCTTCAACAGAATAAACACTGTCGCTGCTTGCCAATGTGATACTTATGTTGTGATTTCCTTCTGATTTTTCCGAAAAAAATGACCGCCCTTCGAGGAGAGAAAACGAGAGCACCTCACACCTGCTGGCCAGAAGCTACTCTGGTGGGGTTTTGTAAACTCCGCTAATTTCGACCCACCTTAAGATGGGGCTTATTTTTTTTATAATCCTGGTTGTAAACTCCCCTAACGTCGCCGTCGAGGGATTACTAGGCAATATGATTATAAAGCTTATAGATAGGCTTTAGGGATAATTATATTGCTACCAACTTTGATGAATATAAGTAATCAAATAAATGGAATAGAAAAAATAAGTCAATTAATTAAAATGTTAATAATTGGTGTAGTTGTGGTTAGTTTTTCTACAATAAATTGTTACATTATGTAAGTTTTAGTTTTTGAGTTCATTATTGGCTATAAATGCAAAATAATGCTACACAACATTGCTACACAACATTATTTTGCATTTATCACGCTTGGTTGTTTGTAATTATGAAAAATATTTTTAACATTGTTTCAAATGTAAAAATGTTGGGTATCCATAAGTTACTGCTTCAGGGGTTTATTATCTCAAGTTGTTCTTATTTTTTATGTACTTTCAAACATATTGGCCTATAGTTGTTTCACGCAGCTTTCTTTGTTCTTATTAAAATTATTTTTCACTTTTTAGAGCACATTTTTAGTTTTAAATAAAAGGTCAACAGAAACTTCTTGTCAATGTGAAATCCATAGCTAGAAAATCATAGCACACCAGAGCTTAGGTTATTTGTTGAAATTTGCTCTTTTTTTTATAAATTTGTTGCCAATATGCAATCTGTACAGACAGGTTTGGAACATCAGAGCTTTGGGTTCGTCCATAAAAAAACATCTGCGTCTAGGGGGGGAGGGTCACAAAATGTGTGCCATATAAAAAATTCTTTATTTTCAAACATATTGGTCTGTAGTTGTTTCAAGAAGCTTTCTTTGTTCTTATTAAAATTATTTTTTAATAAACAAATTATTGTTTTAACAAAAACTTCTTGTCAATATAAAATCCATACACGGATAAGTTTGGCACATCAGAGCTTAGGTTATTTGTTGAAATTCGCTCTAGTTTTTATACATTTGTGGCCATATGCAATCTTTGGACCATCAGAGCTCATGAGTTGTCCATGAAGGACATTTTCGCATACGGGTCATAAAGTCATAAAATGTTTGCTATATAAAAATTGTTTTTATAATTATTACTTCAGGGAAGTTATTATTTCAAGTTATTCTTAAGCGGCGTTCACAATAAAGTGGGGTCTTGCCTTGCTTCGGCAGAAAGTTAGCAAGAGCCAATCAGAATGAACAATTTTTTAATCATAGAAAAGGATAGACGAAAATACTTTAATCTAATTGGCGCTTGCCAGCTCTCTACAATGCAAGACCCCACTTCATTGTGAACGCCGCTTTATTTTTTGCGTACTTTCAAACATATTGGTCTGAAATAATTGGACTACTGGTCAATGTGGTAACAAATTGTTAATTTATGAGGATTATAAATTTTATTTTGATCGTGCATTAAAAAGTGGAGATGCTGTGATCAAACTTCCAACAGTGAACAATAACCATTGAAGAGATAGAAATTAACTCAATTAATTATTTGACGAGGAACATCATTAATTATTATTAAATATGCAAATTAAAACAAAACATGGGGAAGATTTTCGTACGAAACCAGTTCGGAGGTCTCGAAATTTGAAATACTCTTAACTTTGCAGAAAATAAAATTAAAATGATGAAAATGCAAGCTCATTTAAGCTCAAACAAATCTCTATCGATAGACAGCGATTTCACAAGAAAGTTCGAAATAAGAACAAAAATCGATAAACGCTACAGCTCCACCCTCGCAAGAATTTCGCGAAGAACTCCGTGACTATTGAGGCTCAAACGAAAAATTTGGAAGCTCATTGATGCTTAAACTATACTGAAACGTTTGACACCTATTTCATCCAAAAAGTTCACTTACAATTTAGGGTTATTGTACGGAACTTGCTCGGAGTACTCGAAATTTGAAATATTCGTAACTTTGCAGAAAATAAAATTATGGGAATGGAAGCTCATTCAAGCTTCTTCTTCTTATATCGATGGACATCGATTTCGCAGAAAAATTCGTAATAATAATGAAAATAGGAAAACATGTCTCCAGCCCCCCCCCCCAAATATTTCGCGAAGAACTCCGCGACAGTCGAGGCTCAAACAAAAAATTTGGAAGCTCATTGATGCTCAAACGTTTGACACCAATTTTACCCCAAAATTTCACTTGAAGGGCATGTCGGCATCACAGTTTATAGGTGATTGGTTTTCATTAAGAATTTTGTGTATATTTTAAACTTTAAATAAATTCAAATTTTCTGTTTATTTATAATGTATTAGTTAAGTCCTTCTGAATTATCCTACTTAAAATGTATTACATTCGGGGAGTTTACAACTAAGATTATTGGTGAAATCTTCAAAATTAGGGGAGTTCACCACTTTTTTTAAATTCTACCTGCTGGATTAGGGGAGATTACATATGCCCACTCTGGTATACTGTTTCCTTGAGCTTCATATCGATTCGCACAATAAAACACTTACGGTTGGTTCGTACGTTTGCGGTTTTGAGAAGGTCCACTTTTATACCTCATCATCCCCCAGTTTGTCAGTCACATACTTCTTCATATGTTCGCTTGTCACATGATCTTTTAGTTTTGAGATGAACAACCACAGTTTTGGTTTCTCTCCTGCAAATTCGAGAGCCTGTGAGTCGGTATTACTTCCTACCGCAATTGATTTTGACATTGAGTTCGTACCCTTCCTATGAGTAATTCTTGAAAAGCCATCCTCTTCGCTTTGATTTACGATTGGTTGTTGTTGAACCTCATTTAGTTGTGTCGACCGTTTAATTTGCAGACAGCAATTGTCTATTTTAGAACTTAAATATTTAAAAAGCAATAATTTAACTTTTAAAGCACATAAAATAACTACTAAAAATGCCAAATTGAGAATTGGAAACATTGGGTTGGGGTAACAACATTTATAAATGCTTCGGAAGGCATGTTAAGCAGGTGATCCCCTGGGTTAGTGAATTGCCACCATTAAAAAAAAAAGCAGGATACATGGCACATCTGAAGGCAAGTCTAGCAAGCTACCTAATAATGGATGTAAAATTTGTATATGCCCACAGAACTAACACTGCCAAGGAAACGACGCAGATGTTGGTAATAACAAGCCTTATGTCTTAAACTACGTTGAAGAAGAAGAACATTTATAAACTACTGGTCTTTTATTGTAAATGTGTTATTTGTATGCTAAAAAGATTTTTCTAATTAATTTGTTGCTACTTAAACCTAATTATGTTATCTTTGTATTCGATTTATGTGTGTATTTATGTAATCTTTGTACTTAGAAAATTTTGAAATGAAATGAGAAAGTAGTACCACGTAACGAAGTGCAAAAATTCGTTACATGTGTTTATCCTTATCATAAATACTTATACATGGTGATACTGTAATCTTGCCTCGTGTATACAAGGCATCATTTAAAATATGTAGCATGTAACTTTTTACCTTCCCGATGTTCAGATAAACTGTTCGGTATCCCGACGTTATGACCGCTTCACCCAGAAAATCTGAATCACCGCAGTTCATTCGGACCGCAAAAATAAACGCGGCGGCCCGCTAGCCCCTGCACTAGACCATAATGTTTACCAAGTTTACTCAACTTTTCCGCTTTAATAACAAATCAAAATACTTCCATCAACCAGGAATAATGTAGAATAAATAATTATAACAGTTCTGGAACCGATCGTGGCCCCAGAAACTCCAAATTCGCAATCCAAACTCCGACGGAAAATTTTACAGTCCGTTCTTCAAAATGGTCGCCAGCGGAAGACCAATTTTCCTTGTACCACCTTCGGAAAACCCAAAATCTCTAGACTTCTCGCTGACGCGGTAAATTTTAAATTTTACAATCGCAATGCATTAATTATTTAAATTTTCCAGCTTCACACATGGGAAAAACCAAACATTAAAATTAAATAAAATCTAACTGATTCTTTCCTAGAAAAGGTGAATCATTCCAAAACTAAGAAACGACAATTCTCGTTTATAAAAATAAAACAGTCAGTTACTTATATAATTTAACTAACACTTAAACATAATCAAAAATGATCTCTTCCAAAATATCAATACCAAATTAATATTAACTTCCTCCCCGGCATCTTTCATCAAATTTACTAACAAAAACAGAAGACGACAATATACTGATGATGATGGCTAAATCACCTTTGTCCAATTTAACAGCCGCCATCTCAAGTGGGTTCAACTAGGCTACTCCCATGTATTGAACTTCTATTCGCTTTGTCTTCTTCAACAGAATGAACACTGTCGTTGCCTGCCAATGTGATACTTATGTTGTGATTTCCTTGTGATTTTTTTGAAAAGAATGCCCGCCCCTCGAGGAGACAAAACGAGAGTACCTCACACCTGCTGGCCAGAAGCTACTCTGGTATACTACTGCTTCCTTGTGCTTCATATCAATTCCCATAATAAAACATTTACGGTTGGTTCCCACGTTTGCGGTTTTGAGAAGGTCCACTTTTACCCAGTGGTCGAAGTGAGGGGGTATGCGGGGGTATGGCATACCCCCACTTTTATCAAATTGCAGAAATGTACCCTAACTTATTTAGCAACACGAGACGCGTACTTTTACGTACCGTACCTCAACTTATTGTTATGCTACGGAATGTTTAATTTAATTATTATGCGGTTTATTAGTTATTAGTCTAGAGTCCGGATTTGTAGCTATTATGCTTTTTCTGAAAATTCGAAGCAGCTGAAAATTTTTAGAAAAATTTTGTGTTTTAACTGAAAAGAAGTCATTTGGTATCAAGTTTTATATGCTTTTTTTTGCTTTTTTTGGCCTTTTTTTGCTTTTCGTGCTTTTTTTGGCCTTTTTGTGCTTTTCGTGCTTTTTTATATTTCATTAATGCTTATTTTACAAAATATTTCAAAGTTTGATCTTTTAAATGCATCTTTCTCTTTTAAAATGCAGAAAATTTTGAAAATTTTAAAAATGTTGCTTATGAATTAGAAAATTCGGATAGCAAATCTATAAAAGATTGCCAAAATGTATTAAAGAATCCAGAACTTAAAGCAAATTTAGCGTTTATTAAGTGCCACTGTAACTTTGTTACTGATGTTATAAAATCTTTCGAAAAGCAGTAAATGCGACAACATCAAAAAGAAATTGAAAGATGTGTTAGAAAAAAATGAAGGATTAAAAATCTTAAATAATATAGCTAAAACAATAGCTGGAGAAACTATTGAAGATTTTGAAATGGAACCCCACTTGTAGCAAAATTCAAATTTGCACCTATTACTAGTGTAGATGTCGAAAGAAGTTTTTCTGCCTACAAAAATCTATTACGTGACAGAAGGATGAATTTTACTAAAGAAAATTTGGAAAAATTCTTAATTGTTTCAAAAATTAAATTAATGGGTACTTTTGTTTATGCTTTTTTTAATAAAATTTGTGCTTTTTTTGACAAAGTTGATGCTTTTTTTAGTATTATTTGGTGCTTTTTTAAGCACTTTTTTTCTCATTTTTTATGCTTTTTTATCCGGACTCTAGTTATTACATCATTATATCAGGAAGATGGGATGGGACGGTGGGATACACCAGATGTCTAAAAAGGCAACAAATAAAACATAATTCGGAATATGAAGCGATTTGGAAACACATTTAACCCGTAACTATAGTACTATCGGGTCCTTAGGACCCAAATTACCATGTTATACAATGAACTAGTAGTAGTTACGGGTTAAGTAGCGTAGTAAATAATTATTAATTATACTGGGTCCAGCAAACTTTTTTTTTTGGGGGGGGGGATTTGCCAACTTAATTAATTAAAATTGCCAACTCTTTATTGTCTATTTTTCCTATTATAGGTTTAGCGGCTTTTGCCAACTTGACCAAATTTTGAGTGTTTTGACCAAATTTTTAGTGATTTTGCCAACTTTTTTCCAATTTCCTAAATTATTGCCCCATAGGTACGTCCATGAATACCCATACCCCCAGTAATTATTTTCCACTTCGACCACTGCTTTACCTCAGCATCTCCCAGTTTTTCGAAGCAGCAATTGTCTATTTTAGAATTTAAATATTTAAACAGCAAAAATTTAACTGATAAATTTTAAAATGCACGTAAAGTAACTACTAAAAATGCCAAATTGAGAATTGGAAACAATGGGGTAACAACATTTCTAAATTGCTGGTATGCTGGTCTTTTATTGCAAATGTGTGATTTGTATGCTAAAAAGATTTTCCAAATATATTTTTGTTGCTACTTAAACCTAATTATGTTATCTTTGTATCGATGCATCTTGTTTTATACATATAATATTGATTTAATTATTTTTTAATAAATAACGTCTTATTGACCGGAATTCATTAAAAAATTATTAATACAAACAGCATTTATTTGAATGCGACAAAATCACTTGGAAAGTGAATAAGAACATAAATACGGAATTCGAACAAATTACATGCAATAGTTGTTAACCACATCTTAACTTGAACACAATGAAACAAGTTATCACGATTTTGAATTGAATTTTCTTGGTGACATTTAGATTTGCAAAAAAAATATTTACATAAAGTTTGTGTAAAAGTAATAATTTTATTAAAAATATTATAGTTTAAATAGCTGAAAACGGAAATTATTTAAAATTTAAAGTTTAAAGTTAATTTTATTGTGGTAAGTAAAATCTAACGTACTCATTTGAAAATTATTTAAACAAAATTTAAAAATAATTAAAATATTGAATACAGAAATATGATCTTAAAAAAGAAAATTTTTCAAGAATAGAGTGTGATTTTAGTATGTGTTGTGTGAAATATAAATTAAACATTTTAATTTAATTTAAATATTAGAATATTTTAACGTCTAGTTAAGTTTTTGTTTAATTTATATTTAAAATATTGAAGTTAATTTTGTAATATAAATGTTTGTATAACAAACAAAAAATATGTTTGAAAAATTTGAGTAATATTTCGTAGTTATTTCAAATTTATAATAACTTAACTAATTAATTACGACATTGGCTAATACTTCTGACAGAAAATCTTCTGCTTTCGACACATACAAAAAGCAGAAATTATTGCTAAACAAAACCGCAATGAATAATTATTCGCATTAAGTTTATGTTTATGAGGTGAAATCTAAATTAAAAAAAAATAATTAAATATTGAGAGCCCACTACAGTGTAATAATTTAAGAATATTAATAGACACCAAAGTCACATGATAAAGTGTTTTTAATTATTAGCATTTCAAAATAATATTAAAAACTACAAAAAAAAATCGAAAATAAGGCAATTACTACAAAACATTGAAAAAATATAACTTTATTTTTACCAAAATAAATGAACTTTCAATGAACATCTGGATTTTCCTGAGACCCTAGGATTAAGACAGATATGGGCACACAATTCATCTTGGATTTTCTTTTATTTGAAAATTTAAATTTTCAAGTTTTAAAATTTAAAGGTGTATTTATTTATTGACGTGTAGATTTCTGCATGTTATAACGATTACAATAGTAAATATTATAGCGTTCTCTGGCTCAAGAATCACGACAATTTTCCACCACATTAATTTTTGATGTGTGAAATTTAGAATGAGTTATCACAAAACTTTAGTAGTAATACTTTTTAGTTATTAAAATCCAATATTCATGGTAACACTATGAAGAAATTTAGAGAATAAAGGAAATGGATGATTTCTTTCGCGAGGCGTCAAGATTTAATATGTTAATGCAAAGTGTTTGAAAACCTTTTGAAGGAAAATTGTTTATTTTTAATTCAACGTTTCAAATATCAAGACGCATTTCGGAGATATTTTAATGTTAACATTCCCCAAAAATAACCAAAACAACTAACCGCCTTTGGCCGGAGATTATAACGGTGGGAATAAAATTAATCTTGCCGATAAATTTATCTAGGAGATTGATTTATATTCGTGCAACTTCGGATTTACATTTATTTTTGACACATGAGGTGAATTAAATGCCATATTTTTAATTTTAAACACATTTTCGTATTTGTTATTAATTATAATATCAATTTTTGTTGTAAGATAACGTACATTTTACTATTATCAATATTTATAGTAATCATATTATTATTAGTTAATACTTTATTTAACATTGTTTTCATTTATTAGAAAGTTGGTACACAGCTTTCTCTTGCGGCGAATTTTCTTTTTTTAATTTTGCTTTTAAAAATTCTGGAAATTAAGCAAAAATTCGTAAAAATACTAACAATAATAAAACCATACATGGTGGAAAGTAACATTTCTAAATCGCATTCTCTGTTTTTTAAAGAATTCTTATATGATGAGGTTTGTTTATTGTGTGTTGTTTATGTCTACCGAACACATACATGGTTGAGATTTATCAGTTCAGTAGTACATTAGGTGAAAAGTAAAATTTCTGAAATTTTTACTTTTTACGATGATTCTTATGTAGAGGAAAGGAAGCAAATATGGGCTTGTTATTTAATATGGGCTAGGTGGGTTTCTTAGCTCACCAATGTTTTTCTGTTCAACCAACCGTCGCAAATAGTAATATGTAATGTTAAACTTCCACAATAGAGTTTTCGCTACAATCATGAATGTCTATCACTTTATTTTAATTTTTCGTCATTTCAGCAAGTCGCAGAACTTTTTCAGGTTAGTTTATAAATTCAATTACTTGAAAATTAACAATGCGTTTAAAGCTATTCCTGCAACATTTGAAAGCCACATAATGTGGCTTTGATATGTGCTTTTAGTTTTTAATCTAATTAACGACTTTTAATTATAATCGCTTTTGATATAAAACTGAGTATATCTGCAATATGGGCTACCCCGTGTTTCAAGTATGGGAGTGCGCTGGGAGCGAAAAAGAAGATTATGTGTGTGATTTTTGCAATTAGTAGATATAGATATAATTTATTTGATTTATTTAGATTTTAGATATTATTTAGATATAACATTTATACTACCAACTTATTATGATCAATAAAATTGTTTACCACTCCGCATTTTATATTTATTACACTTTTCTGTAGGTAGCCCATATTTAGGGTCAATTTCTAAATGACCCAAAATTGAACTTTTTCACTATTTACGAAATAATGAATTTATTTATTCTTTAATCAACATAAAATTATGACAGATTGTAACTAACTAATGTAGCTATCGTTGGTTATATTTGGTATTGATATTGAATTTGTGGTTTTCTGTTTACAAGTAAAAATATAATAGGTAGCCCATATTTGCTTCCTTTCCTCTATTATTTTGGTTCATTTGTATCGAAAAAATTAAATGGAAACCAGAGAAAAAGAAAGCCCCCCCTCCGATTTTAACCTTGCAATTATTCATCCATTCCTAAGTTATTCAAGATAAATATTTTCTGTCGCAGATCTGCTTGTAGGAGATTTAAATCCCAAAACTTACCTATACGTAATTTTTTCAAATTTGTATTGTTGTAGGTATATTTGTTATGCATTTAATTATGATATTAATTTTAACTAATTATTTCTTTCAATTTTTTTTAAAACATATACCTACAGATGAAATTTTGTATATACCGCGAGTGAAAATGTTACTATTTATTATGCTACTTTTGTGCGATAAAGTTGCATTTTGAGTACTCTAATGGATACATTAATATTTAACAAATATTGATTGTTTATTATAATATTTAGAGCTATACTGGAAGTGTACTGGAAGTTTTTATAGTATTTAGCTGCATAGTAGTGTTTTTCATTTTATCAATAAACGAAGAAGAATGGATTTTACCATCTGGTAGTGGAATTGCTGTAAATAATAATAACATCAAATATATTACCAACATTGTGATGACTCAACTATATGGTCTTGTTATTCTTACGCCAGCATTTATGTATGCAAATATGTTGACATGTTTATGTGGACAATGCAAGCTATTTCAGAAACATCTAATTTCGCTAATGGATTGCCGAGAGATAAATTCATTACAAGTAACTCATTTAAATCATTTACTTTATTTTAACAATAATTGAGAGATATTTTAGGAAATTCAATATCAGAACCAGATATCTAACAATCTTCAAGCATTCAATAATACAAATGACGTTATGGATTGGGAAACGTTTCAAATAAAATTGAGAAAACTAGTGCCTTACCACGTTGGCATTTATGAAACTGGCGCTAAAATTGAAAATAGCTTTTGCGTGATGGTTCTTGTGTGGTTTGGAGGGTTAAGCATTTGTTCATGTTTCGTACTATATCATATCATAACTGTAAGTTTATTACAATTTTAATATTAATATTATAATACTTTAATATATTGTAATAAAATTATATTTTAGGTCAATATTCTAAGTTTTCTAGGTATAAGAAATTTTCTTATAATGCTGGGGGTGAATTTTTTGATGATGATGTTATCTGTTTGGGGACAGCAAATTTTAGCCGAAAGTAGCAAGATAGCCAAAGTATGTTATGAGTTAGAGTTTGTTGGTGTTGATCTAAGGATTCAAAAATCATTACTACTTATTATGATAAGAGCGCAAAAGCCAATAATTCCAACCATTGGAAAACTTAAGATATTGAATTTGACCACAATGCTTGGCGTAAGTATCTCTTATACATAAGTATAAAGAGTAAACTATGTAATTTTAATCTTTTAAAGTTTTAATTATTATTAAAACCAGTTTATTTACACAAATATTGTCTTTGTGCTGTAATTTCTATAAATTATTTTTTTAAGTATTTATACTTCCTTTTTGCAATAAGTAAAATAAGAAATAGAGCTCAAATGTCGCGGTTCGTCCTTATTATATTTGTTGCACCAATTCCTAAAGCTTGCAATGATAAAATTAATTTAAACTTGATCAATTTTTAGGTTATCCAAACAACCTATTCGTATTATACCATCTTGAGAAATTTAAATAGCAAATAGTTAATATTATAGTGTAGCAAATTTTGTGAAAAAATAATGCATAATTTGTGAGGTAAAAGATTTACCCATTTTTATTTATAGTTTTTAGTATGAACTGAATTTCTGCTTGTATTATGTAGTACTCTTTTATATTGACCCACACAATACTGTTATAATATTATCAAAATTATATAAATTAATGTTTAAATATTTATCGTACTTACTATTTAATGTATCTCTACGTTTTCTATAATTATAAACATAGTTATTATAAAAATTAATATCAATAAAAATTACTAAACTGTTAATTTATTTTATCGCACTACGGGGTTTCATTGTGAAGATGTCCATCTTATTTTCATATTTGAATAATTTTTCATTGACATTTTCAATATTAATTTATTAATTTTTAGGGCGAGGATCACCAAAATCAGTTAGTTTATCCTCCTGCTAAATAGTTGGATATAGTTGTTATCGTGTAAGTGGGACTTTGAATAAATTTGGCGTTTCATTTCCAAACGCCATCTGTTTCGAATTCGAATTTAATATAAATCACTCACAAAACAGTTAAATGAGTAAGCTTAAAGTAAATTATTTTCTAATTTACACGAGATTCTACGCTAACTTTCAGTTCTACAGATGACAGATGGCGTTTGGAAATTAAACGTCAAATTTATTCAAAGTCTCACTTACACGATAACAATTATATCCAACTATTTAGCAGGAGGATAAACTAACTGACTTTGGTGATCCTCGCCCTTAAAAAGATGAATCGAAGTCAATACCTAGCAATGTTAAAAATGTAAAAGCAAGGGACCTGCTGCACAATGATTATTATTATTATTGTATAATTGCGAGGATAATTTACAAGTTTTTTGTATAGGTAAATGTTCAAATAATGCACTATTCTTGTAATCGTATATATTATATTTATTCTTGGTGACGCGTTTATTATTATATATTATTTTGCAAATTAACGTAATAGTCTGGGAGTTAGCGTCATTTTTAAGTGTTATATTTTGCGCAGAGTTGATTCACTCTTTTTTCTACTCCACTTGTGCCACATTCATAAAATGATTTGCGAGCAGCGCACTAGCGGGACAACGCTTGTCAGGAACATTTTGAAGATGTTAGAAAAAACAATGTGATCAAAGTTGAAATTTTTTGTACAAATAATTGACACGAAAAGGTGATGAAAAATAATATCCTACCACCTCACCCGCGGAACGGCATATTCCTGCCACCCATCTGAACATGTAAACAAAATTAAATCGAGTGGTTTTGATTCAAAAAAAGATTCGTTTTCATTTAAAAAAGGCTCGTTTTATTTCAAAGCAAGAATCGTTTTGATTCATAACAAGACACATTTTGTTTGAAAGCAAGCCTCATGTTGATGCAAAGCTAGACTTGTTTCGATTCAAAACAATTGATTCAAGAATTGTACTTCCAAAGATTTCCATTTCCGTTGGGAAGTGCAATTAATAATAATGCAATCAAAGAATATGCAATAAACGCAAGACTATTATTGAACTGATCGGAAACAGTTCAACAAATTCCAGACTGGGTTCACCGGACGAGAGATCATAAAATCAAGTGGGAGCTGATAACATAAACTGCGACAACGGTTGATGGTGGGCAGTTGTGATTTGAGCGGAGTCACTAATTATCGGTTGCGCGTAACGCGCGTTATCGTGACACTCAAAGACGCTGTCCAAACGACGCCGTTCAACGACGTAATCACCATCAACCACAAGTCAGAGCGAGACATCAAGATGCATGAGCAATGTCGAATTATGCAAGTCAGATAATGTAATATTTAATTTAAAAAGGTTTGCCGTTTATCTTATCTTAATAAATAATGTTATAAGTGTAAGTTGTCTATCATTTATTTAATGAGAACTACCCTCCAAAATATTAGTTTCATGGACCAAGGCACCAGGTATTCACCCCGAACATCCACAAAGGGATTAAGGGGTTAATTACAACAATTTTAATCAATCACATTAATATTTATTATGACACAGGGCTTTCGAGATACAGAAATTAAATAACCAGCTTAAAATAGTATCAAAACTAAATTAAAAAATCCATGAAAATTGAAATTGAAAATTAAAATTGAAATCTGTTCCTGTTACTAAAGCACCTAGTAAAATAATTTAGGGTTTTTTAATGGCATGTAGAAATTAATAAATAGAAATCGAAGAAAAAAAAAGAAGAAAAGCAAAGACATATTTTTCGGCATATCGAAGTTCTGACAGCTTCACCGAGGAAATCTGAATCACCGAAGTTCAATCGGAAAGCAAAAATAAACGTGATGGGCCGCCAGGTTGACCCCCCAGCACTAAACCACAATATTTATAAAGTGCATTTTTTAATTAGAACCTATAATAATTAGAACATTTTAAATCAATCAACGAAACAGCAATTGCGTATTTTTGAATTTTAATATTTAATAAGCAATTATTTAAAATCTATAAATTTTAAAATGCCTCTTCAAGTAAAAGAAGTTCCTATTTATGTATTATCACCTCATGATAAATTTACCAACAAATTATACACTGAACAAAAATATTACAGGGGTAACCTAAAAAGTTTCAATACGCTTATATAAAATCACTAATAAATGTGACAAACTGACAATTGGAAACAATAGGGTAACAACATTTATATGTAATTTGTTCATTTATTGCTAATGTAACTTCATTGATTTGTGCGCTAAAAGGATTTTTGAAAAATATTTAATGCTATTAAAAACTAATCGTGTTACCTTTGTATTCGATACAACATGATAATAAGGTCTAATTGATCGGAATTGATTAAAAAATTAGTAATACCAACATCATTTATTTGAATGAGAAGTAACATTATAATACGGAGTTCCAAAAAATTACTTGCAATAGTTAACCACATCTGAACTTGAACACAATTTTCGGAAACTTATGTTGAATTTTCTTGGTGACATTTAGATTTGCATAAAATATTTATAAAAATGTCTGAAACAGAACAATAATTTTATGAAAACAGTTTACCTTGCTGTATTTATTATGTAATATTATAATATATTATTTTAAATTACTAAAGACGGAAATTATTGCAGTTAAAATCAGTTTTATAGGGGTAAGTAAAATCTAATCTGCTAGTTTGAATATTAATTAAATTAAGTTTAAAAATAATTTAAATTTTCAAATTAATTTTGCAATATACATAAACATAATATTTACTATAATAATATTAAATTTTAATTGTTAAGTTAATTTGAATTATTTTTAAATAGTTATAGGTAACAATAAATTAATAAAATAAAACCAATCGAACCAAATATTTAAATTCCAAGTTACTGCGTTAAACTAACTCAAAAATTTCTAAATTTTAATTATTTTTGTAGTTAATTACTGCGATTAAATACAAAAGATCTTTACAATAAAATGGATAAAAGGGAAAACACTTCTTATGATTGCTTTGCACATCAAAAATTCATACTAAAATTATTTGGATTAAGAAACTCTGAAAATATTTTACATCGAATTTATGGATTATGCCTGATAATAGCTTTAACAACCTATACAATATTGGTAATCCCAGAACTTGTTAAAATTCGACAGGACTTTGACGAATTTATTTATTGTATGTTGTTTGAAGTTGCACAAATTATCTGTAAGTAATTTTGCGATTATAACTATTTTGCTTGTTTTCAGGATTATTACGATAAAAATACTACCTTAAACTGTTGTAGCTACCTTGTGTACGTTGCAAATAGTTGTTTAAAAATACTGGTTGAGTTTTTTAAAAGTTGAGTCATTATTAGCTTATCTACACAATGACGCATTTAGAAATTGTAATATACCTTCATCGGAATATTTGTGGATTTGGGAGTTTTTGATAGACTTCGTCGTGCAAGTCTTCGTAGCCAATACTTTTCTCTGTTCTCGGGCTACTTTGAATGTTTAATGTAACCCCGATTTTCAAATAAATTTGAAGGTTATGTTACAAATATTTACAACTTTTTAAACTATAGACTTGGATTAACTTTCTTTCTACCACAATGTTTATAAAGAATAATTCTAATACTCAGTACACCATAGATAAAATCAATGAAGAATACCTATCTTTTTGCGATTAAAGTTCCACACTCTTCAAAAACGAGGGATTTGCATGTTGCTGTTAACGTTGGTACTGAATGCAGCGTTGCCAATTTTAAACTGGTTTATATAGTTCAAACGTACCGGTTCTTCTTCAGTTCAAACGTACCGGTTCTTCTTCAGTTAAAAACAAAAAGCTTATTTTCGCGAAGATCCCGGTTAGTACCGCTCGGTTACTTTTGGTCAACTTTGGTTAGTCCCCCACCACAATTTATAATTTAACATAACCTCAAATCCTCGTCTTTAGAACGTTTAGAACCACTTCCAACTTTAAAATTTAAATTGTGGCGCACATTTATACTAGCAAAGCAACCGCAAAAAGTAACCACTGATTTTGAGCGGTCGTCTTTGGTTAACTTTGGTTTGGTAACTTTTTAACCAAAAACTACCTCCCCTCTAACCGTTCGTCGCGAAAATGACATAAAATCTAACCGGTTACTTTTGGTTAACCAAAATGCCTCGCGAAAATACGCCTTAAATCGCGACACAGGCAAAATTATCATTTATTGAAGTAACATTCAAGAATTAATGAAAGTTTGAAATTTTGTTCAAAGTAGCCACGAATTCAAAGTAGCCACGATTTACGGTATATTTAAACGATATTTAGAAAAGATGTTTTCCTTAAGGTTTTATTGCAAACAAATTCTTTCAGCAAAAAATTAAGAAAAGAGCAGGAAAGTTCGAAAAATGTCGTAGAAGCTATCTCTTTTTCTAATTATCAAAAAATTGATGCTTTTCGTTTTTGATATTTCAATTTTTTATATTTTGGGATTTTCCTAATTTTCTTGTTTTAAAAAATAAAAATTTAATAATAATAATAGGCCTAAATTATGTTAATTTTTGATTTTCAGCTTTAATTACTTACATTTACATGTATTGGAATCGTTCAAAAATTGAACAATTATTTGAAAAAATAAAAACACTTGATGATCTCTCAAACTGCGATAACGGCATCAATGGATACGATTTTATGATCAGATATAAAAGTTTCATTAGGACCCAGGTAAAAAGAGAAAGAAATTAATTTTATTCTCGTTTAATTCCGAAATAAATTTAATTTTTAACCAACTTTTTGTGTAAATTGTTCCTTTTCTTTATTGTTTTAATGTTATATAATTATTAGCGATATTAGGAAGTCATAAAGATGAGGAAAAAGCTAGTGAAGGTCAGATTATTCAGTATTACAAAGGGAACCTACAGCTCATGAGTCACCAGTTTCGATAGTTTTTTTAATGAAAGTAAATAAAAAATAAAGAGATATATGGTAGTATTTTTTTCAATGCGGTATATTTTGGATGTAGATTATAGATTATGTGAAAAATCATATTTAAAGTTAATTTCATATTTCAGTAATACCTAAATACTGCAACTAATGAAAATTGCCATTGTCCATCTAAAAACCACTGCAATAAAATGTATTTATAAAATTAATATTTCAAAATTTTGAATTTAAGTTACAAAATTCTTAAATTATTATCATTACCAAAAATAGGAACAAACAGGGATTCGAGGTTCATTGTAGGAATTAGCAAAAAAAAAAGGTTATAAAATCAAAGAATAGGATTACGTATTTCAATGTTATCCACATTTCTACACGTGAAACTGATATCGTCAGACCCTGATTTTATGAAAATACAATTTTATTCACAATTTTTTTTTAAAAATCGATCCCTAATTGGTCTCGATTTTCTATGTACCACGTATGAAAATGAATAGTGTGTGAAATAGTTGCAATTTTTGTACTTTAGTTACATATAAATAACTACATAATTTTAATTTGGTTGTTTATTGTATTTAGAGTTATATTGGAACGGCACTGGCCGCATTTGTAATTATTTCCTTCACAATATTGTCTTTCGTTTTATCAATAAATAGAGAAGAATGGCTTATACCATTCGGCTGTGGGATTAATTTAAGTAATAATAATATCAAATATATTACCAACATTATGTCGTTTGAAATTCTTGGCCTTATTATTGCTTCGGAATTATTTATGTACGCAAATATGTTGACATTTATATTATGTGGACATTGTAAGCTATTTCAGAAATATCTAATTTCTATAATGGATTACCAAGAGAAAAAGTCATTACAAGTAACCATTCAATCATTTTATTATAATTTAACAATTGAGAGATATTTTAGGAAAGTCAAAATCAAAAGCAGATATCCAACAATCGTCAAATTTTCAATAATAAAAATGACGTTATGGATTGGGAAACGTTTAAAATTAAATTGAGGAAACTAGTGCCCTACCACGTTTGCATTTATGAGACTGGAGCTGAAATTGAAAATAGCTTTTCCATGATGGTTCTTGTGTGGTTTGGAGGGATAAGCATTTGTTCATGTTTATTCCTATATCATATAATAACTGTAATATTATTATAATTTTAATATTAAAATTATATGTATTGTAACAAAATAATATTTTAGGTCAATATTCTAAGTTTCTTAGGCATAAGAGATTTTCTGACTCTACTAGTACTGAATTTTATGATGATGATATTATCTGTTTGGGGAGAGCAAGTTATAACCGATAGTAACAAGATATGTAGTGTATGCTATGAGTTAGATTTTGTTGGTGCTGATATAAGGATTCATAAATCATTACTATTTATAATAGCTAACAGACCAATAATGCCAACTATTGGAAAACTTAAGACATTGGGTTTGAGCACAATGCTTGGCGTAAGTATATTTACCCTATTATCAGTAAAATACACAATTTTGATCTCTTCAAGTTTTAATTATGAAAATTATTTTATTTATTGTAGTTATTTTATACAAATATTATGTTTGAGCTGTAATATCTATAAATTATTTTATTAAATATTTTATTGCTTTTTTTTTGTAATAAATTTAATAGGAAGAAGAGATCAAGTGTTGCAGTTCTCCCCTAATCGTATACCTAAGAAAATTGTATAATATTTATTACACTAATTTGTAAAGCTTGCACCAATGATAAAATTAATTTGAACTTGATCAATTTTTAGGTTCTCCAATCAACCCTTTCGTATTATACCATCCTGAGAAATTTAAAGAGCAAATAGTTAATAATATAATATAGCTAATTTTGTGAAAAATAATGTTTAGTTTGTCAAGTATAAGATTTACCTGTTTTTATTTATGGCTTACTTGCATGAACTTAATTGTTTCTAAACTTTTACTAAACAATTAATACTAGTTAAACATTTATTGCACCATTTAATGTATCTGTACGTTTACTAAAATAAATTATAAAAATAGATATTATAAGAACTAATCTCAATAAAAATTATTTAACTGTGGATTTATTTGTTAATACCTTATAATTTCACAAAAAGATGAGGTTTCATTATAAAGATTTTATTCTCAAATTTGATTTTTATTTGTTTTCATTTTTCATTGTCAGTTTTAATATTAAATTCATATTTTTTTAAAAGCTGAATGGTGGTCAATACAATACCTCACAATGTCAAAAATATAAAACCAAAGGTACTGTTCACAAAAACGTACTTTTCCAAATTCAAAACTGTACCAACCAAACTTTATTTCCGTCTTACATGATCAAAACCGAAATCGTTTCCTGTTACTTAACATCTAATAAAATGAGACAACTAATTCTTTTGTCAGTATTTTAATTATTAAAAATGGTCTGTATTTTTTAAAACAACTGGTCAATATATATAATAATATATTTTGGTCAGTATAAAAAATAATAAATAAAAAATAATAAACCGTGCCTGCGGTTAGCCTGTACACTTTACTTGTTCTGAACTAAGTAGGGACTGGTTAAAACGTGTGCAGGACACCGAAGGATGGGGAGCCTCAACCCCGACACGGCGCGTCCCAATGGCTGATAGGGAAAGATCCTGGAGATATACAGGACCGGTGCGAATAAGGCTAGCCAAATAAGCACTCGCGGATCAACTGAGGCACCGGCCAGCGTCTGTACCCATAGTGGGCGGCTGAAACATAAACTCGCCAACACGCTCGGCAAGCGTGGCGTTTTAAAGCCAAAACACCCCCCTGAATATTATAATGACAGCGAGTCTTAAAACACAAATACCCCAGGTGGGTAGGGTTAATAACCCACAATCCCACACCGGTCAACCGGTCTGCCTCATGGATTCTGGGGGAGACAAAAACCCGCTTGAGAAGAATAAAGGAAAGAAAAGAGAAAATAAAAATAAGAAGAGATTATACGTCGGCACATATAACATTAAAGATAAAGATAAAAAAAAATTAAATAAAAAATTAAAAATTTTTAAAAAAAACCTTTTATTTAAAATTAAAAAAGTGCACTAAAAAATAAATAATAATTTTAATAAGAATAAACAGAGCTTCTTGGAAACATCAATATAAAAGCGTGGGGCTATTTATTTAGAGGTAATTAAGTAAGCAATTGATAGCCCCACGCTTTTATATTGATGTTTCCAAGAAGCTCTGTTTATTCTTATTAAAATTATTATTTATTTTTAGTGCACTTTTTTAATTTTAAATAAAAGGTTTTTTTTAAAAATTTTTAATTTTTTATTTAATTTTTTATTTTTAATTTTTTAGTCATGTTTGTCAAATACAGCTCCTGATTCATCCTATCAGAATTCCTCTGGTATGTGTTTTTGATGTTTGATGCTTCACCCTGTATACATCATTAAAACAAAAAATTTCACCCTGAATGCGGTCCTTAAAAATGCGAATGGGATTTAGTAATGTAACTTTTCACCTTGTATGGTAAAACTGTACAATGCGCCGCCACGCATGCGATTTATTATTTTCAGTTTTTTCCCGATTTATCGCTTATTTCGCGGAATTTTGGGACACAAAATTAATATATAAACATTCGCTGCAAGTGAAAGCTATATTCCAAATTTCAGCTCTCTAGGACTTGGGGAAGTTTCCATTTTCCATTCTTATCGGTGAATTTCAGCTTTGCCTCCTTCTACAAACGATTAACTTCTTGCTGGTAATTTGAGGGGGGGGGTCGTGGTCTTGTTTTTCTATTTTCCCTCTTTATTTGAATTTTGGGGTTAAATTGGTGTCAAACGTTAAAGCATCGTTAGAGTCTAACTGAGCTTCCATTTTTTCGTTTGATCCTCAACCGTCGCGGAGTTATTCGCGAAATCTTGGGGGGGGGGGTAGATGTGTTTTTCTATTTTCGTTATATTTTTGAAGTTTTTGGTGAAATTGGTTTCAGATCGTAAAATTTTTGTTTCGATTACAAAATGTAATCCTAAACCAATAATGAATGTTCCTTTAGGTTCTAACGTATGATAGCAATTACACCCCAAAATTCGACTTACAGAGGGGGAAACGTGTCTACGTCCTGTAAGTAATGAATAAATAATTTTTTAGTCATATTTGTCAAATACAGCTCCTGCTTCATCCTATCAGAATTCCTCTGGTATGTGTTTTTGATGTTTGATGCTTCACCCTGTATACATCATTAAAACAAAAAATTTCACCCTGAATGCGGTCCTTAAAAATGCGAATCCGATTTAGTAATGTTACTTTTCACCCTGTATGGTGAAATTGTACAATGCGCAGCCACGCATGCGCTTTAGTATTTCAGTTTTTTCCCGATTTTTCGCTTATTTCGCGGAATTTTGGGACACAAAATTAATATATGAAAATTCGCTGCAAGGGAAGTGAGGACATTATTTGATAAACAGTACAGTTTTTGTTTGATAATAAAAAAGTTGTGTTTTTTGATATGAGCGTTGTAATTAATTAAATGAAGTTTTGTTATAATAAAGAATAAATAATGGTTGAAAATTATATGACATTTTGGCGCAGCAATGTGGGGTGGAGAGAGTGAAAAACGTGCGGCGGTAATGTGGTAAAAAGGTACTCCTTAAAAAAACGAAAAGGAAAATCGTCGAACCTACGACCAAGAAAAAAATAAAATGTTTAAACGTCAAAATTAAAAATTAGAAGAATAATGGACAGGAGAAGTAAAAAAATAGTTGGCGAGGGTGACATACTGGAGAAGGAAATGTAAATGAAAGTTCAGGCAGAAGGGGAAAAATATGTTGAGTTTATGTGTTGTGAAAAATATAACAGGGGTAACCTAAAACGTGCTAATATGTTTACATAAAATAACTACTAAAGATGCCAAATTGAGAATTGGAAACATTGGGGTAGCAACATTTATAAACTGGTGGTCTTTTATTGCAAATGTATGATAATACTCGTATATTCTAAAAAGATTTTCCTAAAATACTTGATGCTACTAAAACCTAATAATTATGTTAACTTTTCATTCGATGCATATTGATTTACACATTATGATATTGATTTAACTATTTTTTAATAAATAACGTCTTATCGATCGAAATTGATTAAAAATTTAATAGCAACAGCATTTATTTGAATGCGACGAAATGACTTGGAGAGTGAATAAGAACATAATTGTTATTTGATATGGAATTCTAACAAATTACATGCAATAGTTAACTCACATCTTAACTTGGAACACCGTGACACAAGTATCACGAGTTTGAATTTTCGGACTCTTGAATTGAATTTACTTGGTGACATTTTGATTTGCAAAAAATATTTATACAAAGTTTGTGTAAAAATAATAGTTTTATTAAAAATATTATAATATTTTAAATCACTGTTAACTGAAATTATTTAAAATTTAAAGTTTAAAATTTGTTCCATAATAATAGTGGTAAGTAAAATCTAATGTACTAATATGAAAATTAATTATTAAACTAAATTTAAATTTTATAATTAGAATTTTCAAGTTAATTTTATAATTTAAATATTTTATAACAATCAAATATATAGTTTGAGAGTCATCAGAATATTTAAAATATTAATTTTAATTCATTAAATTATAACTAGAAATGATTTTAAATTTTAATTATTTATTTTACGAGTTATTAAATAGTGGGATAATTTACACGCAATTGAAATTAAGCTTTGCTATTAATTCATACTAGAAAATTTAATAATATAAACATAAGGCCGATATTATTTTTTAATAACAACAATTAATAAAATAAAACCTACGCAGTTAATTATTTAAATTTAATCTTGTAGATTATGAGGTATAATTTTACTTAGGAAAAAATCTAATATGGAGAGCTCACTGTTTGGATGGTATGGAATAATCTAACTTTCTGCGGGTCTGTTAAATAGTTTTTGAGACCCTGGGGATTAGTTAACATATTCTATTAAATACAAAGGAAAATTGCACAAAGAACGTCATTATATGCTTTTAGATAATACCTATAAGAAATAAAATTACCAAAGCAAAGCAACTCTTCAGAAAGCAACTTCCGATACATCAAAAGTAATTTTTAACATCGAAATTTAAATTGTGTGAAATAAATATTATATGTTGAAACACAACTTTCCACCCTCTGATCTCCAGCCCCTAATGGGAGAGCTGACCAAAAACCAGAGAATAGTTGGATGGAAACAATCCAGAAAAATCCTGGTTTCGAAGTAGTGTTGTCCCTTTTGATATAGGCTAAGCTTTCTTTTGTTACAAGTAGGGAGAGCCGAAGTCGTAGGAACTGTAAAATAATCTTAGTAGCTTCCGAAATAAAACAAGTTATCCAACAATAACAAAGTTTAATGATAAAGGAAATGCAAATGTAAATGCACGACGTGTTATTAACAAGTAAATACAAATTATTATAATGCTGGACTAAAATGGTCCAGCTAATTTGGAAAACGGTAGCAAAAAGTGCTTCAAACAAATGAAGAATCACACCAGTGCAATGATAAAAATGGTATATCAAAATTTGATAACAAAGGCAAATAATATGGTCCGAGTCACTTAAGAAAAAGCAAAAAATATGTTACCTTAAGATATCTATCGGTACTCATGTAACACCCCGGAAATTAAGGGTTGATTTCGGGTTGTTTGTTTTTCTAGTTATGATTTTTTTAAAGGATTTAAAAGTTAAAATGCAATTTTAGATGTAAAAGAAAATAATTTGTGTACGTCTATGGAAATGCAGTAATTCAAATGTGCTGACATTTTATAAAATTTTTCGGTTCTTATATCTTTGGAATCAGCGTAAAATTACGTTCAAATTAAAAATATCGACGGAATCGAGTCGAAATTACTTTGAGCAAAAATTCAAATTTAACTTTGCAACAAAGTAAATTACTACATTGTAATGTAGAAAATATACCTACGTATTGCAGGTGTGCTACGTGCGGAGATACGAAGAGAATTTGATGACCATTATTTCCGCTTAGATAAGGATTACGCTTCCCGTCTTAGTGACAAGATTTTAGGCCATTTCTTAATATTGGTCCTACAAAGACATGAATTGTATATTTGTAACGTTTAAGAGATAACGATTCCAAATATCTAAAAATAATTTGAAAAAGTCAAAAAATGTAGAAATTGGAAATAAATTTTCAATTACCAGTATAGACGCGTGTGGGAATTGCTAAGTCGGCTATTTCTACGCGCAGAAAAAAAATGTATCTTCCTCTAATTGCGGAAGAACGTCTTTTACTCACATGGATTTTAACATAAGAAATAAAAAGATTCACTTTGGAAGAGAAGTGGGTCAGAAGTTATAAATATGGGTAACTGTACTGATAAGGGAGAGTCCGGCCGTTACCTGCATCAAACTGCGTTGCTCCAGGGGAGTGATCATAGACGCTTTTTGATAAGGGTACATATTCGTAGACTCGATTGTGCGGGTTAATTTTGTGAATTAAATAGAGAGTTCTCCTTTGCCCGTGTACGAAAGTTACTGTCCGTCTAGACGCTACTTTCGAAAACACAAAGTCAAAGTCGAGACTCCAAGTGCGATTTTGTTTTGAATTTTGATAATTGAGTTTTGTACAGTACAAAAGCTCAATTAGTAATTTTGTTTGCAACTATTTATCAAACCATTGTTTGAATAAATAAGTTAGTGGTAATCAATTAAATTAAATAATTTAATTAATTTTCTCGACTTAAATAAATAAGTTAAGTTTTTGTGGTTTTGCTGAAACAACTAAAGGTAAAATTTATTGTTCACTGATAAATGATTTTATTTTGTGTGCGCGTTTGTCAAATCATAATTTGAGAACGCAAAATTTTTGTATTCTAACGAGTTGTTAAGGAAATGTATTTGGGTTCCTTATATTATAATAATTGATTGGAGTGAGATTCGCTCATCAGGTTATTGATACTTAATGTTAAAGGATAATCGCGAGACGATTGTTTCCTCGTTTGTTGATAGTTTTGGCTGCATATAAGTTTAGCCAATATTATTTAATCGTTAAAGTAAGGTTTGATAAGTTAATCTGTTTTATGTTTAATTTTGGAAATCTGAATAATTGATATTCAGAGACGGAAACAATTTGTAGTTGGTTGAATGTTTCGTCAATTATTACTTTCAAAAGTTATTTTGTTGTTTATACTGTGGCAAAAGTGTTGTCATATTATAATTTCGAGTTAATTATTTTGTAAATCTTTGTAAATAATTCAGTTTAATTTAATAAATTGTTATATTTGGGAAATATTAATTCTTTTATTTTGAATTTAAAAGAACCCCATAAAATAAAGTGGAAGTTTTTCAAAAGTTAACGAATCCTACGTTTTCCCAAAATCACTGCAAAGGGCACCTTTCACCCTACGTTAGCCAGCGATATTTACGTCATTTCGTGAAGATTGGGAAATCAAACCAGAGCTACCAAAAAGTATCGAAGAGGTCCCGGACAACTAACAAAGAGAATTTTGTCGGGTGGTAGCGTTAAAACTAAAAATAGACTGTCCTTTGTTACCGTGGAACCTTCGTCGATATTCCCAAAAATTCAGGAGTATCTCAAAACTCGAGAAATTTTTGGGAAACCAAATAAAAGAAGAGAACATTCTGGGGTGACTTTTTATTTAGGCCAAGTAAAAAGGTTTTTGTGTTTCTAAAATTATTATCAAAATTTTAAGAGAAAATTTTATAATTAACTTTAATAACGCACCCCCGGTTGTTACACTCACACAATCAAAATGACAATCAATGTTCTTCTCTCGTAACAGACCGTGCCTAATAATGGGATCAACAAAGCACTGGTATCAAACAACGACTGGAGCACTACTTTTCACTTTAACGCGATAGTTGGTTTTCACTGCAGGAAGCGCAAACATTTGTTAACTATTCGTAGTCGGGTTGAAACGATGGTCCTTCTCGCATTGGAAAAATGAACTTGAAGATTCCAACAAGGAACTTCAACGAAGTAAGCGACTGCTTACTAACAAGGAGGCCTTATCAACTCCCCCTCACCGATTTGCACAATTTTTAACACACCTTTAGGCCATATTTAGTTATACATAAATTTAAAATCTTAGCTCCCCCAATTCAGGCAACTCGGAGAAAATCGATTTTCAAAATCCAATAAATTCGTATTATAAATTAGGTCTAATGAGAACTTTCAAACACGTCGTAGTTTCATTTGACATAAGAACATAACCTTACAGCATTTCGTAATGACATATTAATTAATTTAAAGAAATTTTAAAGATACAAACAATCAATTAAACTACGATGAGCAAATTACCCACGGTAAGATAACTAATGTAGTTAAGTTTATGTAGATTCATTTAGATAATTTTTATATAGATTTTATTGGCGTTAATTTCAACAACTGTCCATTGCACTTCATTCCGAACATCAAGAATTATCAAATTCTCAACAATATTTGTATAGTACTAATTAATTGATTATAATATAATTTAATAAATAATTAATAGTAGATATAACAATTTATTGTTGTATCTGTTGTAGTTGTACATAAATAACAATATTTCAATAAAAATTATTATAATAATTCTTTTGTCGACACCAACGAACAGTAAGTACTAGGTAACTCTAGTTGCACGTAGACTTTAATTTGCATTATGAAGATACGATTTAATTGTGTCGTTTAACACATTGCATGCCACGTCCTACACATGAATGACAATTGTACTGCAGTATTTATTGTCCTCTTCAATGAGAGCAGTGTCATCTGCATATACTGTTAGGCCTTTCATATTTGCTAGGAGGTCGTTGATGTAAACCACACCGATTAATCGCTCTACTAATATAACATTGTAAATCGTTTCTAACTTTGTTACTGTTCAGTGCTAACTGCAATGAGAAGATCCATGTTGAAATGGCTGGAATCGGGGAGCACCTGAAAAAAAGTAGCACAATGACCTATATAAAAATTATCTAAATGAATCTACATAAACTTAACTACATTAGTTATCTTACCGTGGGTAATTTGCTCATCGTAGTTTAATTGATTGTTTGTATCTTTAAAATTTCTTTAAATTAATTAATATGTCATTACGAAATGCTGTAAGGTTATGTTCTTATGTCAAATGAAACTACGACTTGTTTGAAAGTTCTCATTAGACCTAATTTATAATACGAATTTATTGGATTTTGAAAATCGATTTTCTCCGAGTTGCCTGAATTGGGGGAGCTAAGATTTTAAATTTATGTATAACTAAATATGGCCTAAAGGTGTGTTAAAAATTGTGCAAATCGGTGAGGGGGAGTTGATAAGGCCTCCTTGTAAGATCTCTCGTAATTGACAATCGGAAGATCGTAACCACAACACCACTGCACATGGATCGTAACAAAGATATCTGTTACTCCCAAGGACGAAAATGCACCGGTGTTCAGCAAAATATTCGGATATTCGAATACTCGAGTCATATAACTGGTATCAAAGTAAAAACCGCCTAAACTAAAACTACACACATGGTGAAGCAGTAGTTATACGATGAGGTCATGAACTTTCAACTAAAAGTTTGACCACGGATCGATGCGGCCTACTTAGAAGCTCGAGAAAGACTGAATAGCATCGTCTAAAAATGCAGTACCTCCACTGCAACGCACACACGCCAATATTCCATTGGTTGAGGCAGGTCATGTGGACAGAGATAAGACTGCAGTCAAAGCGGCCTTGAAAAATAATGCCGTTCCAAATAAAATTGGTGCATTATAAAAAGCAAAAATGCAGATGGTAGAAAATAAGGAAATATAAGGAAGAAGGCAAACGAAAACTAATGTTAATAATATTTAACAAATTTTCGTTACAATGTATGTTTGAAATTTACAATTTGAACAGTGCTTTGTGACATTATTGATTAGCTTATATTATATCGGACACCTTCAAATCGCTTTCTTAGTTCAATAAAGAAAACAAAATAAACTTTTAATTGCCACATCAATTTTTGATATCTGAATGTTAGAATGCATTTTCAAATTACAAAACTTTAGTCTGTTTTTTTTAAGAAACTAGTAAAAAATTTCTATTCCACGTGGATAACGTGAATGTTAACCAATGAAATTGGTTGAAATTAAATTTCAAGCAATTTCATTGGTTGAAATTAAATTTCAAGCAATTTCATTGGTTAATATTCAAGTTATCCAAGTGGAATAGAAATTTTTTACTCGTTTCTTAAAAAAAAACAGACCTACTACTAAAAAATCTCCTGTTTTTAATATAATTATTATGTAAAAAGCAACAATATTATTGCTATGAAAACTGCGAATAGTTTATGAGGTGAAATTTTATATATAAAAACGTAAACTACTATTCAAAAATACAAAGTTTCGAAAATCTATAACTTTATTTTGGTAAAAATATATCACTTTGAGGATCTGCTTTTTCTTGAGACCCTAGAATTAAGACAGTTACGGACACACACATAAACGGACATTTGTCATCTTGGATTTTACATTGTTTGAAAGTTTAAATTTTCAAGTTTTAAAATTTGTGTCTGATTATGAAGGTTATAACTTATAATAATATAATGTTTAAAATAGTAAATATCACAGCGCTTTTCTGGCTTCTTGAACACGACAATTTTCCACCATATTAATTTTTGATGTATGAAATTTAGAATGCATTTACAAATCACGAAACTTTTTAGTGGTAATATTTTCTAGTTATTACCAAATTATGATAAATTCTAATTAATTATATCATGGTAAAACGAATATTTTACCTACACAGTAATGTAACAAGTTTTAATATTACATACATAAATTTAACTAATGATGTCATTTACACACCGACATCATCGACAAAAAGCAATATAATATAGGGTGTCCCCGCACTCACTTTACATAACTTATTAGGTGGTGATAAAGGACACGGTGGACAAGGTGGCCATAGCTCTGAAAATATTGATTTTTCAGTAAAAATGGTTCAATGCTTTTTTAAAGAGCGTGAAATAGTCTACAAACTAGATTCAAACTTTTTATTGTCTAAAATCAACGGCTTTCGAGTTATGAATTAAAGTAAGTTAAAAAATGTCGAAAAATTTTAGCTTTATTTTTTTTTGTTTTTTTCAAAACCCTGTATCTTTTAAACGAAATATTTTACAAAAATCTGACGCCCCATTCCGGATAGGAAATTTAACGGACTACAACTTTTGTCTAGTAAAGTTTTTTGAGAAATCAATACATTTCACAGAAAATCAGAAAATAATAAACAAGGCAGCTACAAAATAAAAATTAAATTCACTATTATTTTTTATTTTTTTTGAAAAATTATTTTATTAATTAATTTTAAACTATTACATTATTTAAGTAAATGTTGAAAATAACCACCCTCATTTTCAATACACAGTCGTGAATTTTAGTATGTAGCTACCTATAAAAATTACCAATTAAGCTCATTTCACATTTTCAGTTGTAATTACTAACATTTACATGTATTGGAATCGTTTAAAAATTGAACAATTATTTGAAAAAATAAAAGCACTTGACGATCTCTCAAACTGCGATAACAGCATCAATGGATACGATTTTTTGTTCAGATATAAAAATTTGATTATGAAACAGGTAAAAATACAAAGAAATTATTTTTACTTTCACTTAATTCCGAAATCAATTTAAATTTAAGTCTGTTACAATATTATAATCTATTATAATACAGGGTGAATGAGAGCACCCGTATCAGAAATTTTTTTCAAAAACGGCTAGTCGTAGAGAGTTGGGTTAAAAAAATTTATTATAAAAGCCATAATAAGGAATTGAATGGTGATATTATTATTTCTCGGAAAGGTCGGCGTCCCAAGTAGTTTGCTCCAGAAACTCCAGAACTCCTGAATTTTAAAAGGCACCCTAGGTCTAAAATGGTATCGTTGAAAAGACCTTGCAAAAATAAGCAAGTTTTGTAGGAAAAATTATTTTATTACTGCCTCACCTTTTCAGTAATATTCGATTGCATATGGGTGAATGAGACTAGCATTACTTAAAATGGGTGGGAGTAATAAAATAATTTTTCCCACAAAACTTGTTTATTTCTTAAAGATATTTTCAACAATACCACTTTCGACCTATAAAATTTAAAATTCTGGAGTTCTGGAGTTTCTGGAGCAAACTACTCGGGATGAAGACCTTTCCGAGAAATAATAATATAATTATTCGATTCTTTATTACGGCTTTTATAATAAAATTTTTTGACCCAACTCTCTACGACCTACCGTTTTTGAAAAAAAAGACTGATATGGGTGGTCTCATTCACCCATATGCAATCGAATATTACTGAAAAGGGGAGGCAGTAATAAAATAATTTTTCCTACAAAACTTGCTTATTTTTGCAAGATCTTTTCAACGATACCATTTTCGACCTATGGTGCCATTTAAAATTCTGGAGTTCTGGAGTTTCTGGAGCAAACTATTCGGGACGCTGACCTTTCCGAGAAATAGTAATATCACCATTCGATTCTTTAGTATGGCTTTTATAATAAATTTTTTTAACTAGCTGTTTTTGAAAAAAATTGCTGATACGAGTGCTCTCATTCACCCTGTATAAAAGTGTCAAATTTACTTCATTACTACAACATTTTACATTACTATAGTTATGTAAAATGTTATGTAATGTATAGTAATGTAATGTATACTAATGTAAAATGTTATAGCTCATGGAAGTCATTATAATGACTTCCATGCGCCTAAATTATTCAAGATAAATATTTTCTTTCCCAGGTCTTGTAAGAAATTTAACGCCCAAAATTTACCTATACGTAATTTTTCAAATTTTTATTGTCATATTCAGATGAAATTTTATATGTAATGCATTATGAGAATGTCCTATTATGGTACATGTGAGTGATAAAATTGCAATTTTTGTACTCTAATTAATAACTGCTTATTTTAACATTAGTTGTTTATTATATTTAGAGGAATTTTGGAAGTACATTGGAAGTTACTGTAATAACAAGCTTCATACTAGTCTCTTTCATGTTATCAGTAAAACAAGAAGAATGGCATTTACCATTTGGCAGTGGAATTAATTTAAATAATAATAATATCAAATATGTTACTAACATCATAGGTTTGTTCGTTTGTATGAACTAACTTGCTCGGTTCAAGTTAGTGTAATGTACTGTGTTCGTTTGGCTGCTCAGTTAATGACCGAACATGAACTTCTTGCTCGACCTCCATAGGAGGAGTAGGCAGTGCAAGTTAGAACACTATCTAACTTTTGAGGTGGGAGTAATTTGTCTTGAAAGATAACCCAGTTCAAGTTAGTTCATACAAACGAACAAACCTCATACATGCTATTATTCTTTATACGACAGTATTTAGGTATGCAAATATGTTAACATTTCTATGTGGACATTGTAAGCTATTCCAGATATATCTAAGTTCGATAATGGATTGCCGAGAGAGAAATTCACTACAAGTAACCAATTAAAATCATTTATTTTATTTTAACAATAATTGAGAGATATTTTAAGAAATTCAAAATCAAAACCAGATATCCAAAAGTCTTAAAACTTTCAATAATACAAATAACGTTATGGATTGGGAATCGTTTAAAGTAAAATTGAGAAAACTAGTGCCTTACCACGTTGGTATTCATGAAACTGGAGCTCAAATTGAAAATAGCCTTTGCATGATGGTTCTTGTGTGGTTTGGAGGGTTAAGCATTTGTTCATGTTTATTACTTTATCATATGATAACTGTAAGTTATTTATTAAAATTTTGATATTAATATTATGTAATAAAATATTGTAACAAAATAATATTTTAGGTCAATATCCTAAGTTCTCTAGGTTTAAGAGAATTTCTGACTGTACTAGCCGTGAATTTTATGTTGATCATATTATCTGCTTGGGGAGAGCAAGTTATAACCGAAAGTAGCAAGATAGCTAGTGTATGCTATGAATTAGATTTTGTTGGTGCTGATGTAAGGATTCAAAAATCATTATTACTTATTATGTTAAGAGCTCAAAGACCAATAATTCCAACTATTGGAAAATATAAGATATTGGGTTTGAGCACAATGCTTGGCGTAAGTAGCTTGTATATAAAAACTAAAATACTGTAGCAATTTGCACAATTCAAATCGCTTTATTAATTTCTTCTTCGTAGTGGACTGTATATTGCTAGTTCTTTGCGGATTATCATTTACCATTTATTATTAATTGTTGAAGTGAATTATTAATTTGTACTGCATAAACAACATGAAGCAACGCTCGAATAAAAACTAAACTCAACTGTATTGAAGAATATTTAATTTTTGTAACAATAAAAAACATGGATACACAAATGTATCGAGGAAATTACATACTTTGACTGTACTGAACTAAGCGCGCGACCTCATTACATGATCAACAGGCGCATGACATGATTAAGGCGGCAATAAAATATATTTGAATTGAAACTTAGAGCGGCAACATGCCCCCGGCCTTGAAACGGCGCAGCAATTTCAATAAATAGGAACAAATACAACAAAAACATAAAAAATACAAGCCTAAAATTAAAATTACAATTCAAAAAAGTAAAACTTAAATCTAGGAATAAACATTTTTTAAAAAACATATGAACAACGAAATTAACAAACACTGATTGGTTTCACTCACGCACTGGTAGCGGGCACAATTTTTTAAATGCACGACGCACTAAACCATGAGAAGTTTTCACGGTGGCCCAAAGAAGGTTTCTGATGCCATCGGAACCAGGATGAACTTCGATGACTCTTCCCATTTTCCATTTGAAAGGTGGCAAGTTGTCATCCTTTATGAGAACGAGCGTTTCCAATTGAAGATCAGAATGATGATGATTCCATTTGTGACGCTGCTGCAGCTCAGAAATATATTCCTTGCTCCATCGCTTCCAAAAATGCTGATGGAGGGCTTGAATTTTTTGAAAAAAGGTGAGACGGTTGTCCACCACATGCGTGACGTCAGGATCAGGCAATGACGTCAACGGTCTTCCAATCAAGAAGTGTCCAGGGGTTAAAGGTTCTAAATCATTTGGATCACTGGACAAAGGAGTAATAGAGCGGGAATTCAACACAGCTTCTATTTGAATAAGGAATGTGCAAAGTTCCTCAAAGGTAAAAAGTGAATTTCCCACAATGCGTTTTAAATGATATTTACATGATTTTACTCCTGCCTCCCACAGGCCACCAAAATGTGGACTATGAGCCGGTATAAAATGCCAATCAACATTTTCAGAGGTCATTTTTTCACGAATGACCTCATTTTTGGCTTTTAAAAACTTGGATAAATCCTTTAATTCTGAATCAGCGCCTACAAAGTTAGTGCCGTTATCAGAAAAAAACACGTTAAGGTTTGCCTCGTTGAGAGACAAATCTTCGAAACGAAAGTAAAAACGAATCTGTAGTAAGGTCCGTTACCAGCTCGAGGTGAACGGCCTTTGTCGAAAAGCAAACGAATAAGCAAATGTAGGCCTTGGAAGTCTTAGCTCCGCGTCCGCGGCGATCCTTTATAAGTAAAGGACCTGCATAATCAACACCTACAACATGAAAAGGATGAGCCTGATTAACACGATCAGGCGGCAAATTGCCCATAATTGGCTCAGGAGTTCTCGGCGAGAACCTAAAACATTTAACACATTTGTGAACAGTTTGTCTAGTGAGATTTCTTCCCGAAGTAATCCAAAATTTATCGCGTATGACCGACAAAAAAACTGGGAACCAGCATGTAACATTCTGAGGTGCTCACGTTCAACTAACAATTTTGAAAATAAGTGTTTTCCGTCAAGGACAATAGGATGTTTGTTATCGTATGAAAACGATGAATTATTTAATCTCCCTCCCACACGTATCAAATCATCCGTATGTATGAAAGGGTTGAGGTTTAAAAGCGGCGATGCCTTTAAATCTCTTGAATTACTTATGCCCGTACTAATAGTCGCGGATCAAGCCGAGATCAAGGATTGACCCTCGGTTTTCTCTCTCTATCTCGTTACCCGGTTACGGTTTAACCGAGGGTCAATCCTTGATCTCGGCTTGATCCGCGACTATTAGTACGGGCCTTAGTAACTTGAACTCATTCGAAAATGATTCTCGTTGAGATATTTTAGCTAATGTAATTAAGGCTCTAGACAATTCATGGGTAGTGAGCGGTCCAAACTGACGTGATTCGCCCTTAAGACAACAATTATTTCGAAACCTTAATAAATACGCTGTAATTTTTTCAAGCCTCGTCAGGTTTGAATACCTTGAAAATAAAAAACAATTTTGATTGATTGCCATAAAAACTTGAGTATCTTTTTTGACTTCTGGCAATTTCAAAGAACTTGGGCTGAACTCCGGCCATGCGGATTCATCCTTGAGCAGCCACGGCGGGCCGTTCCACCAAAGTGTGGATTCTTTTAAATTTTGCGGACTAGCACCTCTCGAAAGAATATCAGCTGGATTTGTTTTTGTAGAAACATGTTTCCAGACTGCTTCTTGGGTTAATCTTTGTATATCTGCAACCCTGTTGCATACGAATGTTTTTAGTAAATTTGGGCTGGTTTTCAACCATCCCAGCACTATCGTAGAATCTGTCCACAAATAACATTGCTGGACCTTTGAATTTAAAGATTTTGAAACTTTATTGAAAAGTTTAGAAAGTAACAATGCTCCGCAGAGCTCAAGTTTTGGCACAGTCATAGGGGTCAAAGGCGCAACCTTTGACTTTGAACATAAAATATGAACATGTACTCTTTGATCGTTGTCGATCGAACGCAAATAGATGCAGGCTCCATAAGCTTGGAGTGAAGCATCGCAGAATCCATGTAATTCAATTTTACTTGGATTTGAACAAATGGCGTATCTTTGTATACGCACGTCATTTAAAACAGTGAGTTCTTGGGTGTAAGAATTCCATTGAGTTTGTATATCAGGTGGAACCGGATCGTCCCATGATAATCGTTCCATCCACAATTTTTGCATAATAATCTTCGCGATCATTGTAACAGGACCCAACAGCCCGAGTGGGTCAAACACTTGAGAAAATTTTGATAATTTTTTTCATTACCGTCTGTTGGGATAGAAATCGAAAACATAAAGTGGTCGCTTTGACATGACCATATGAGACCAAGAGTTCGCGTGTTTTCATGTTCACCAAACTCAAGGACGCTTGGATGAATATCATCGTTTGAAATATTTGAAAGAATTTCAGGTTCATTTGAAATCCATTTTCTCAAATTAAAACAACCATTACTAAGAATATTTGAAATGTTTGCACAAATTTCAATGCCTTCCTGAATACTATCACAACCAGTGAGCAAGTCATCAACATAAAAATCTTCTTTTATGATGCGCGAAATTTCAGGCATTGAATTTTGGCAATCGTAGCCTAACTGAGCTAGTGAACGGATAGCTAAATAAGAGGCTGAAGAAGTTCCATAAGTAATTGTATTTAAATTATAAGCTAGCAGCTCGTCTGTAGGCGCGTTTCGCCACAGAATTCTTTGCAGAGGCCTTTGGGAAGGTTCTACATTAACTTGTCCGTACATCTTCTCGATGTCCGCAGAAATAGCATATCGATGCTCTCAAAAGCGTACTAAAATTGTAAATAAATCTTGCTGAATAGTAGGACCAATCATTTGAATACTATTCAGCGAATAACCAGAAGTGGTCGGCGCAGAACCGTCAAACACAACGCGCAACTTTGTGGTTAGGCTGTTCTCTTTCAGAACACCGTGATGCGGTAGGAAGAACGAAATTTCTTCCTTGGGGTCGCACAGTGACATGTGGCCCAAATCTTTATACTCATTCATGAAAGAATGATAACGAATGGATAATTCTGGCTTGGCTTTAAAGCGCTGTTCCAGAGCATGAAACCTTTTTGTTGCTACAGCCAATGAGTCACCTAAGACTGTAATTGGCTGCTTGAAAGGAATAGTGACAACAAAACGACCATCAGCGTCTCTACGTGTGTGTTTGGCGTAATGCGTCTCACATTCATTTTCCTCTATAGAAAGAGACCTTTCTTGGGGATACGATTCGAGTTCCCAAAATTTGGTAAGTAGCTTCTGCACCTCGCAAGAAGTACTTGTATTGCATTGTACTCGACCAACGTCTTGTATGGAATTGATGGGACCAGCAATGACCCATCCAAATCTTGTGTTTTGTAACGTGGGAAGATTAGGACCTAAACTTAACTTTCCCATACATAATAGATCAAAGAAAACAACTGAACCTATTAAAAGGTCGACCCTTGTATTTTGATCGAAATTTGCGTCTGATAACTTGATGTTATCAGCAGGGACGTAGCTAGCATTTTAATATTGGGTGGGCCAGCAAAAGGCCTATATTATTTTAGGTGGGCCATTGGTGGGGAGGGGGTAGGGGTTACATTCCCTATTGTATGCGCCGCAGGCGAAATTTTTTGAATTTTCAAGGTCAACGCGGTTTTAGAAGAGTTAAGGTATTTTAACCCTACAGAACACACGTGAGGCCTGACAGGCCTACGCTGTTTTATTTTTGTTGTACCTTGCATATTCTTGAAATTAGATATATGAAACTCAATGTACCTTCCTACCTTGATTTGAAGTGTAAGATTATATAATAAAAACTATACAAAAATTATCACAAGTGTATAATATTTCGCATCAAACAGCAAAAAGGCCTGATAAGCCTCACGTGTTTACTCGCGTTACTTATTTTATCTGAGTGGGCGTTTCTTTATTATGCATATAAGTGATTATTAAATGGTTTTTTTATTAATGTTTTAGATTTAAACGAAGTGCATTATTATTTACTTTATTATTTTAATTATTAGTTATTGTTTTCAAGTCTTTTTGAAGGTAAGGAACATCATAAAGATTACTCTAAAAATGTAGTTCTTATTTCTTTCGCAATTTTCAATAATGTGTGAATACGAAAAGGAAATCGAAAGATTGACAAATTTTTTTGAAGAAGTCCCTGCAGATAATGAAGATTTAGACGATGATGATGACTCAGGCTGATTCTGATTGTTTTGAACAAGCACAAACACAAAATCACGGCACAAAATAAGCGAAAATATTGCTATTTTTGTAAGAGGCCCAAAAGTCGCTATTATTGTAAAATATGGTACACATGTATTTGTATGGAGCATTCCAACTTCGTTTGTGATAATTGTGCCGAAAAATTTGAATTTTGAAAATTTAAAGTGCCTTTTTAAACCTAAACTAAAAAAAGTGTCAGTTTTGCGCATGTTACATAATAATGCCATTTGTATTAATTTGTAGTTACTTTATCACAAATATTAATAAATATTTTATGTTTCTAAATGTCAATTATCGATTTCTATATAAAAAATTTTTGAAAAATTTTCAAACTATGAAAGGAAGGCCTGTTAAAGTATGGGCCTAACAAGCCTCACGTATTCAATGGTGGGATTTTTTTCACGTGTGCTCTGTAGGGTTAAGAAGCAAATTAAATTAAGTTACAAGACGCCTGACTGACTGGATAAAATTAGAATCTACATTTTTGCAATGTAGCAGTTCTTGTGGCGGCATTAATTTCAAAGAACACTTCTTGTGTTTCCTGTTTCTTACTTACAATCATCACGTCTCAAACTCATAAATTATAACAGACTTTATTTGATAAAATTATATCTACGATACGTAAACAGTTGGATTGAGTAACATTTTTTTGAGTTACATAATCATTTCCCGAAAAAGGTTTAAATTAATATTATTTTCCTTAATTTTTGTCTGATTTTATTAAATATTTCCAGGCAGGGTGGGCACACGGGTGGGCCGACAGAACTTAAGGTGGGCCAGGCCCACCCAGGCCCACCTGTAGCTACGTCCCTGGTTATCAGGAATCTTAAAATCATTTCTATGAATTGTAAATCCTGGTACCAAACCAGTAATTTCATCAACTACGAGGTATGAAAGTGATATCTTAAATTGTGAGTGACATGCTCTTAACTCCAGGTCACATCTTGAATTAGCTCGCGAATTGGATTTATTTAATCCCCAAACAGAAACATTAACCGATTTAGGGCCGCTTTTACAATAGTCGGTTAACGCTAACCTAGGGATAAACTTTTAACTATTCACCAATCGCAGTACAAGCTACTACAAGCTGTACTGTAATTGGTGAATAGTTATAAGTTTATCCCTAGGTTAGCGTTAACCGACTATTGTAAAAGCGGGCCTTAGTTGATAATTCTAAACGATTGACGAGCTCTTTACAAATAAAATTATACTGCGAACCTGAGTCGAGCAAGACTCGAACGTTGTGAAGTTTTCCACTAGAGTCCAATACTCTAGCGGAAACCACAGGTAACAAAACTTGGGTTGTGCCTAAGCATAAAGCGGTTGTAGCATGACTGCTCTCAGCTGGGCTTACCGGCCTGCTAGTACGGTCCCCAGATGGAGCCTGACTTACTTCTTGAACTTGATGCAACATGGTATTGTGCTTACCCTTGCATCTTCTACATCTATAGCTTGAAGAGCATTGAGTAGTGAAATGCCCTTTGGCCAAGCAATTAAAGCAAACCTTTAATTCTTGGGCTTTCTTTGACCTCTCCTTAGGAGTCAATTGCGAAAACTTATCACATTTTGATAAGTAGTGATTTTGATTGCATAATCCACATATTGGATTTTGCGTAACTAACGATTTGACATGTACCTTAGGTTTTTCAATGATATTTACTTGTTTCTTTTCTATGTTTTCCAAAAGGTTGGCGTGACCGTTTAGAAATTTTTTAAATTCTTCTAGAGTGGGAATGTCGGAATCCCCTTTGCTTAAAACGTTTTCCCATTCGCGTAGGGAAAGTGAATCTAGTTTAGATGAAACCAAGTAAATAATCATTGCCTCAAATAACTGCTCTGCAGTTGCCAAAGATTTTGCAGCACTCGGGTGCTTAAAAAGCGAATCATGCATCTGGCGTAATTTTTGCGCAGACTCCCGTTTGATTTGTTCCATTTCCACAATGGACATCAAATGATTTTTTATTAAAAGTTTAGGCTGGTCATACCTTAACAGTAGCGTTTCCTACGCGATTTTAAAATTTTCTGGAACGAATTCCAAAGATTGGATTATGTCAGAAGCCCCTCCGGACAAACTGCTTTTAAGGTAATGCAACTTTTGGGTATCATTTAGATCCACATTATCATTAATGAGATGTTGAAAGACCGCCTTGAACTCTAACCAATTCTCAATTTTGCCGGAAAACTTAATTAAATTAATTTTTGGTAAATTGATTTTCAGACGATTACGGGTGCTACGATTCCCAGTGCCAACACTGACCGAGCCGGAATGTTGCGACACCGGTGTACTCGATCTGGTACTTACTACAGACGCGGTTAGTTTATTTAGCAAATATTTTGCATTTGAAATTATTTGAAAATAATTATTTTCAAACACTTCTATCTGACCTTCATCAGATACTACGTGATCTGGATGATTAATAATTTCATTATGAACTGATTTGAAGTCTTCCAGTAGCGATCCGACGACTTCAAGGCGCTCTTGAAGTTCGGTGCATCTTATTTGATTGACATCTAAATTATTGGCCACATCTTGGTCAATGCCACTAACAAAAGTTTTAAATCTCGTTAGCTTTGATTTTATTGTGGTACGCTGAATTTTTAATGCTTCCATAATTGAAACAAAAAATGAACTATAAAAATGTACCTAATGATAATTTTAATAACGTAAAAATATTATGAAATTTGTTAAAAATACTTTTTATTTTTAACAGTGTAGTAAAACTATAAAATTTTATTAAAAAATGATTTTATCTTTAACAGTGTAGAAATATTACAAATCTTTCCGACGAAATAATAATACAATAATTTCCTGGTAAAGCGTGACGCGTGCAATTTTTTTAACCTTGATTGGCGCGACGACGCGACGAGCGCGGAATGTTTGCAACCTTGAATAACTTGACGTTATGAAATACGCATTAGCAACAAACACCCTTATTCCCTTAACAAATTTGCACACAAGCTATGTTGAATAAGAAAAATAGGAATATGGAAAAAATGATTGACATACCTTTTAACTTGATTAAATGTATGCGTCCTTTGTACTTTTAGTAAATTTTTCAACAATTTTTGATTATGAATCCGTGTCGAATGACCATGTAGCTAATTGCACAATTCAAATCGCTTTATTAATTTCTTCTTCGTAGTGGACTGTATATTGCTAGTTCTTTGCGGATTATCATTTACCATTTATTATTAAAAAAGGCGATAGAAGAGATCCAAAATGCTATAGAGGACTGAGTATTACTGGCACATTTAGTCGACTATTTGGAAAAAAAATAATACAAGAGAAATTGAGACAAGACATGGGAAATAAAAATAGGGGAGGATCAAAGTAGTTTTATCCCTGGTAGATCGTGTGTTGATAACTTGTTCACTCTGCAACAGATATTGGAGAAAAGGATAGGAACGGGACAAGAAGTTCAGCTAGCCTTCATAGACCTAGATAAAGCGTTTGATTCGATACCCAGACTTATGCTCTGGGAAGGGTTAGAGGAACTAGGAGCCAATGGCCGGCTGAACGAAATGATAAAGGAACTCTATAGAGAAAATTTAACATAAATAAAGAACGGAAATACAATATCAGAACAACTTACAACATCTAAAGGACTTTGACAAGGGTGCAGATTATCCCCACTGCTATTTAATGTATGTATTGTGGTGGTATTTTGACCAATTAAAAGTGACAGCGAGCAGATAAGAGAGTAATTTGTTTTTAATTTGATTTTGAATTCAGTAGTCAGTCGATACGACTAACAAAAAAAAATAAGATTTGCATCAAAAACAAAAACCATCCCATGTAACAATTAATTACACATGAGACACAATTTGAGTTTATTTGTGAGATACAAAAATTTTGTAACACCCTATGAGTGCTTTTTAAATTTGATAACAGCCGCGATTTTCTATAAAACATAAGGTTAAAGTGTTAATATCAGTTTGGTGCGCGAGCAATTAACAACGTTGTGTTGCCTGCTAGAGGGACCATTTTTGGTTACCAGCAACAGGATCCCCACCACAAAAGCAAATTTTGAATTTTGGAAAAGGAACGAGAAACACGGCAGTTCCCGGGTAAAGCTCAAGTAGAGAGGAGTTCTGAAGTGGTCTCCAAGCGGAGAAGAGTTCCTTGGTGAAACTCAAGATAGGAACACGTGAAGTTCTTGGGGAGACGTCGATTGAGAAAGTGTAAATTTCTCGATAAAATCCCAATTAAGGAACTCAACTGCGATTCTTTGGTACAAAAATCCAAAGCATTAATTTACTTAATTAAACCGAAGTAAATGAATTTACGAAAATTCCGGTAGTTGATAAAGAAATTGTGTATCGTGAACGTGGCGAATCGGAAATCAACTTCACATTTGGTGATGTGTTTGTATTTGGAATACTGGCAGGAGTTTCGACCACATGCATCCGGCAACACACGGAGTTTAATGGAAGGTTATTAACGTGCGACAAGGTACAAGATTTATTTTTTATTTTTAATTAATCTAAATTGTAAATCAATGATTTGTGTTGATTTTAGATTAATTAAAGGACTTTATTAAATTTGATAATTATAATTTGTTTACATGAATACACCAATAATAAAATATCCAAATTTAGCTCCTAAATACAAGGATTTAAATGTAATTTGGATGCTTTAATTATTGCACAAAAATAACACATTGGTTTTAGACAAAATTGTTGTCCAAGTTAATTTGATGCAAATTTTTATTGATTCTTTATGCCACTTAATAAATTATGTCTACAACAAATTGCCCTCTTATTTCGTCTACTGAATCCACTGACTCTGAGGAAGAGAAAAACTCTACTCCGATAAAACGTTAGCTTTGAGGGTCTTTCTTTTTTTGGGGTGGTTATTCTTAAAGTAAGAATAATCATAACAGTATATTTAGAGATTGCATTAAGGAGATGGAAGAGACATTGCGAGGGAATGGGAATTCATATTGGTGATAGCACACTTTATACTCTAAGCTTTGCAGATGATCAAGTGGTGATACGACAGGATGCTATCGACCTAGAATTCATGATAAGGAGGCTAAACGAGGAATACCAAAAGTGGGGATTACAAATCAGTATGACTAAAACTGAATATTTGGTAATAAACAGACACAAAGTTCGAGATAGTACTGATCGACGACGATATAAAGATCAAGCAAGTAGACGCGTTTAAATATCTGGGCATGATAGTGGATTAGAATGGTATAAACAAAGAAGAAATAAAACATAGAACAATAGAGGCCCGAAAGATCTTGGGGTCCTTAAACTCACTGTGGTGGAACAAAAACATATCATTACATAAAAAGAAACTTTTGGGACGAGTCATGGTAGAATCCGTCCTGTGTTACGGAAGTGAGGTATGGACGGTTGATGCAGAGATTAAAATAAAACTGAATGCGGTAGAAATGGATTATTTAAGAAGAGGAGCAGGAATATCGAAACTGTAACATATATTAGGAAAGAGGTCGTTAGAGAGCGTATGGAAGCAAAAGACACGATAAATTACAGAATAGAAAGACGATGGCTGAAGTGGTTTGGACACTTAATGAGGATGGAAGAGAGACGATGGCCAAAGCGGGTTTTGTATGCGGATCAATGGAATGATCGGCGCAAAAATTCCCGTAATAGTAAGTTTATAAAATAAAACTAATCAATTGCTTAGGTATCACATTTTATTGAATTAAAGTTTAATTTAACATAGAAAATATATTTCATATTTTGGCAACAATTGGTACAAATAACATTTAAATATTATATTCATTGAGGTTCTACTTCAAATGCTTTCTTTAAATTTTGAGACATATAATACGGTTTAGCTGCAGATCCATCATTTCGTTCCAAATCTTCCACTATAATAATATTATTATTATTATCATCAAATTTTTGTTTTTTAAATTGTTAATATTATACTTACGAAAACATATAAATAAAGTATCAACTCCCATAGAAAAGACGGAGAAAAAAGCAGATGTAACTAAATATGCAACGATTACTACACTCGCAATAGGCAGCCAACTAAAATTAAATTCACTGTTGTCGCTGAACGATATAAATCTTGCCAAGATCACAACCATACCAGTAATTAAAAATTCGAACACGAATATCAAAAAACTAGTAACCTAAAATAATAATGTTCGTTTAAAAACACTTCTGTTTTTAAAAAATGAATAAAGCTCTTACTCTAAGAATTACCAACACTTGAAGCATATTCCGCATAATTAAGTAAAAGGCGTTTTTCGAACTAGTGCAAAAGTCGGTTCCGTGAATAGCGCACATAATATAGGCATTCCTATTTATGACTTTGATAATGTATTCCAGGACATACAAGAAACATTTTGCGAGGTATAAGAACATTTGCTTAGCTAAATTAGCATCATCACTCTCTTCTAAATATGAAATAAGGTATTCGGACGTTAAACGTATTGCTCGAACGATTGCCACTATAAGTGATCCTAATGCTAAAGTTCCTGCATGATATCTCAATGATATCCACATATAATAGAACACCTCACAAAATGAAACATTATCTTTATTAAATGTGAAATACCAAGTTGCAAAAGTTCCTGCCAATACCATTTCTCCAAAAGCGGCTAAAAAGAAGTTGGCCCATAAAAATCCAAAAACATTGATGCCTAAAAGAAAAGTTCAAAGTATTGTTGTTACAAAGGATGTTACGATTAACCCTCCAGTAGGCGCGTGATTTACGCTTGTAGACAAGCCTTGTTTCAGAACTAATAAAACCAATAATTTACCACTTTAAAAGTTCAAAAACTACTGGATCCGAAAGATTGACTAATTTTTGTCAGCTACTCAAAGATGCAACCGATATAATTCGAACTGTTACGAGTTCTGGCGGTTTAAAGAAGGCTTAAAAAAGCATGGTCTACTTCGGTAGACCACGCGACCACTGGAGGGTTAAGAAATCTGACAGTAAAAACTAATGGAAATTAGTTTATAATATTTATTGAGTAGAAATACGATTGTTAAAGTTAATTTTTTATAAGCACCCCTGAGATTATTATTGCTTCTCCTATTTGAGTTATCGGAAATTCATCAATTCATCACCTACCTTGCAAATAATATACGTAATACTTGGGACTACATTTTGAAGTTGTACATTTTTTTCCGTTTTCTGTACATAAACTGTTAAAAAGTTTAGGAATACAAACTGAGCCATCCTAAAAACAAACATAAATGAACCTGTTGGAAAATTTAAACCTGAGATCAAGTACCTTGTAATCCGATGCTTCTCCAGTACATTTACAAGCTGAAGATGCGGGACCACGGAAACGATATTCGCTCTCTATAGCACCTACGATATAAAGAGCAATATACGATGAAAACACCAAAACACCAATTTGAAGTAACCAAATAAACAATGGAAAAAATAGAGCCGTTTTGTTTGATAAAACCGATCTAAAAATGTAGACGTTATTGAAATTAAGAAAATAAAATTAACCTACTTGCTGGTTTCTTCAAAGATCGCTATGGTTAGCATAATTCGCTTTCTTAAAAATATAATGATAAGAAGAATTACAACGGTTGAAAGACCAAAAAATATCGCCAATAATAACCAGGTTATTTTCGACGTTTCGATGTTGGTGGTGCTCTCTGAATAATTTATGAATCGTTTTGTACAATAAAAAGTTCCTATTCAGGATATAATTTAAAATTTCCATTGAATGGCATACACGAAATAACTCACCGAACATAAGCAAGACGACTCCAAAAAAAAGGCAACTCCAAGTAATCACTCCGGTAAACCATTTCAACAAGAACATGACACCGATTGTCACAAATAGTGAGACTATACCATATAATAGAACTTCCTTCCAACATTTCGATAAATCTTCAACTAATTTTACAAAAGTCTAAAAAAATCACCATTATGTTCCATACAAAAAAGCATACAAATAAAATTTTCTTAAACAAATTATTATACCTTTCCATCTTCATTCGGAGCTCTAAAATCATCTTTCAGTACATCAGTTTTTAATGATTTCTTAAAATGATTACTTATTTCAGAATACTGTTCAACGGTATCAAGTGGCAGACACTGCATATGCACTGGAAAATAGCAATAAAGTATCATAAATTAATACAATTATTGAATTTGGATTCCAGTTTTATTATTGAATTTGATAAAATTAAAATATATGTGTAACCAAATAAAATCATAGTAATTGATTTTGATTATTATCCATGATTGAATAAAATCGTATGGACACTAACCTGATGATTTACTTGGTAAATAATATCGAGCACACTCTCCATTTTGTATGCTAGCATCGGCTTCCATCAAAGTTTTTGGAACATTTATGTTCTCTTGACATATTAAATCTTTTGGATTAAAAGTTGATTTATTTACTGCATCCCATAAAAACGGTTTGTCGGGACATTTTTCAACACATACCTATGCGTTACGTTTACATTACCAAAAGTTGCCTTCCTAATTGAATAAATTAATTTACCTGTGGTGTATTACAGCCAGTATCAGGTATTGGTTTATTGCATTTAGAGAGATCGAAAAACATCAAGTATGGTTTATTGATAACGTTCGTATCGTAACCACATAGATTTCTGAACGAAGTTTTAGGAGTTACCACTTTTTTTATATCACCATTACGCATCGCTACAAGAAATATTATGAACCTAAATATTGTCAAATTTTTAATTACTTCACCTTACCGTAAATTGACACCTGTGCCCATAATCCAATGTAAACTAAAAGTAAAAATGTGAAAATGATGTCCGTACACGATCGATTGCAGCTCGGTGGACCCCTAAACTGTGCATCATACACCATCTTTTCGCCTGGAATGTAATTTAGGATTAAAATTTATTCATTCATAAAATTTATCTATCTGATATAATTCTCCTATGTTTGCGATAGGCGTTCAAAGATAATGTGTTTTGCATAAAATGTGGGACATTCTGTTTAACGTGGGCTCCGAATCACGAAAAGGCCATTTATAATGCTACATGGGGTAAAAAAATTCTACTCAAAGAAGGAATGCCATCGAAATGAAATCCTAGAATCTTGGCTCAGGAAACTAACATGGAGACGGCTCGGTCATTCACTCATATTCTTTGAAACTCCATGAATATATAAGTGGGGTAAATTCATCATTAATACCGCCAATTTTCTAATTTAGTTCTTGGTGAAATAATCAGTGTTCAATGCATCCTGCATCCCTTCCTAAGTTAGTATACTTCAAGCGTTAGAACTGTTTTGTGCGTTAGATGTAGAACGACCGACGTTCCTTCTGCCAATGTACTCAAAACCGAATTACATGCTAAATGTATATTAATTAAATAAAGCAAGGAAATACAAGGAAAGCAAATCCTTTATTCGACCCATTTAAAGGAAATTCGCTTTCCACGCAAAGGTGGAAAACGAAATGAGAAAACAACAGTGATCTCAAAAAACTTAACAAGTGCTGTAGAAAATGACCGAAATCGTTCTCAAAAAAACCATGAATCGTTCGGAATCGACTTGAAAAACTAGGTCCCCCACATTCAACCTTAGGCTACGTTCAGAATAAACGTTGGTTACCGAAACCGTTTTACCTGCTTGAATATTTGCATAGAAATAACCAGCTTCGTTTATCCTCGGTTATATTAAATTAATGTATTACTTATTATATTATTAATTATATTATATAAATTAATGTAACAGAGGACAAACGAAGCTGGTATTTCAATGAAAATATCCAAGCAGGTAAGCCGGTTTCGGCAACCGGCGGTTACTGTAGTTTACGATCCATCAAGTTTTCCCAGGTTCAACCGCCTTATTGACTTGGTTAGTAATCCCAGTTAATAACAAAGATATGATGGAGAAACTTTACTCACTCATTATTCCAAAAAAGTAATTTGCTTCCAGATAACAAACTGCGAACCCACAAGATGTTCATCCTCCCATCGATGACAGACTCTGGTTACACGGCACAAATCCACATCAAAAAGCTCCAAATCACACAAAATTGTACGCCCCTATATTTGTCTCAAATGCTCACCTTTGCTCCGACTCAAGCATCGACTTGATCAACAATTTTAACAAGGAGAAAGCCATTAACCTTTACAAGTGCAAACAAGATGCCCAAAACCATCTTTAATCTGCAACCTCCACCAAAGAAGAGCACGCAACATAAAGATTAAACGCAAATGACTCCATTTTGAGAGGATTTGGATAAGTAGATCACACATTACTATAAAAATTAAGACGGAAGGCATTGCCATCCGTCGGCAATCAGAAAGTCAGAATTACTTCACCCTGAATCGAACCGAATATTCGCCATTAGCAGTCAAAAAAACGTTATAAATGATCTAAAATTCATACCATAATTATCTTTATCGTCTGGCATTCCTATAGCAGTTTTAAATTAGAGTATTAAAATAATTTTGTGTATTAACGTAAACGTCACAATTATACAATCAAACAAAACATCACACAAGGTTGCTAATAATTATAAAAAAATTATACTTTTGTGAAAACATTGTCCGAAAGTGGCTAAGCTATAACAACTATATAAAATGAAGGATATAGATTACCTAAGATCTAAGCTAATAGAAATTACAGTAACTGTGCTGTAAAAGTGTAAATAAATTTAGTTTCTTCTGCGTTACTTTTGAGATTATTATTATTTGTAGCATTACATTCTACTTTTAGAATAGAGCTGTCCTTTAACGGGCTTACAAAATCCATTTGTTGAGGTGGATTAATCATCATAAATACATTTCATTATATTTCCTCATAGGTCCCGATGCATAGCAGCCTCATGTACGACCTTCCTCCATGCCACGCGATTCTTCACCATTTGAGCCCAGTCTCTTACACCCATCTTTTCAAGGTCTCCCTCCACTCCATCACTCCATCTCAATCTTGGCCTTCCCTTTGCTCTCATTACATGGCCCCACCATCTTATTCGCTGTGCCTTGATAAACTTTACTATATCTTCTCCAGACATTTCTTGTAGTAGTTTTATCATTCTATACTAATCATCTATTCGTTTATGACCCACTATTTGACCCACTTTTGAGATTACAGTATTGTTTTCTATTTATTAACAAAAAAGGATGGGATTTTTCTTAAGATATTGTCTGGCCCTTTTCTTGTTACATGACCCAGCCATCTAATTATTTGCGATTTTATATGTTTAACCCCTTGACATACAAATAAAACGGCACTTGATGCGTCCGAAAAATACTATTTAATTTTTTAATTAAATATATCGGTCATTGCATTGCAGCTAACGCAGTTGGATGCAAATGCGAGGCACCGGGGGATGGGACTATTCGCCGCTGCCAACTCGCCACAAGTCAACTCGCCGCCAACCCAACTGGCCACCAGGCCAATTCGCCGTGGGCCAACTCGCCACCGTCAATTAATCATAATATTATATCAATCAAAATAATTATTGAGTAGTTAATCTTCCTTTTGTGGAATCCTAATCTTGACAATAAGCGATACAGAGTGGATGATAAAACAAAAAATTCGAAATTATTACTGTTACCAACCACATAACATGTAAAAAAGTGTTATCGTACGCGATAGGTGGAAGAGGGTCAAATATCGTTCGTCAAAGAGTGGGTCTTTCTAAATTTGAAAACAAAAGTGGGCAACACATCCACCTACGACAGAGTTGAAAACCAAAGCGAGATTTACCCCCTTCCCAGTAGCACAATTTCAATAACTGCGGGCAAAATGGAAACGATACAGGGTGGATGATAATTGATAAAACAAAATATTCGAAATTATTACTGTTACCAACTACACAACATGTGAAAAAGTATTATCGTACGTGATAGGTGGAATATTGAATAGAATAATAGGCCATATCGTGGGCTTACTGCAAAAACTGACCAAGTCAATATTACGGTACAGGACAACTCGGCACCGGACAACTCGGCACCGGGAAAACTAGGCACCGGGAAAACTCGGCACCGGACAACTTGGCACCGCCGCATAAGCGACCTCTGTTCTTATGAACGTCTTGTAAATTCTTTTAATTGTTTTTATTGCTATATTCTTGTTTCTCAACATTTTCTTGTTTGAATGGACAATTTTTACACAAAAGACAATAATTTTTTTTATTATAATAGATTTCTCCTGACCTTAACTCGTATTTAGAATATTAAAGGCACATTAGATGAGACGGTCGGAGCATAGCGGTCAAGCGAGTTGACTATGAACGCTAAATACCCTATTCGACTCCTGGTGGAGTAAGAACTTTATTCAGGCCATTTCTCTGGTCCTCCATGTTGAGAGTTCTTCGTCGAGTTGCCTCCTCGTCCTCGATACGCAGTTTCTTGTTGTAGCGTGATGTATTCTGATGTGTTTAGCACGAGATTTAGCATAATTTAGTACTACTTACCTTACAATATAATTAAGCAATCAATACAAAGCAAAAAAAGGGAGACGATTTAGTAGACCTTTTCTAATAACTAAATATAATTTTTTGTAACTATTAAAATTCATAATCTTATAAATAATACTCAACTAGTACTACTTAATAATAATTAAAGAGAACAAATTGAAAAAATTTAGAAAACCTAAACCTAAACGAAAAGGAAAATATATATATTTTCGTTTTGTCCACCTGTATTAGCAACCGCGTGGTTTGTTTTTGAAAAGGCCACAAGCGGTTTCCAAAAAGTTACGTACGGCTTTCCTTTGGAGATTTGCATCGAATTTATCGTTAAAAATTATGGTAGGTACGAAAGTAATAATTGGATCGACTGCATGTGTTTGGTCTCCATATTTGGCGAGAAGTTCATCTCCTTTTGTACTGTTAGCACAATCCAGTATAGTTTGGCTAGGTATATCCAAGTTTTGAGCGCACTAAAAGAAAATAAAACTTAAAAGTTACATGAAAACAAGTTAAAAAATGTTACATTTTTGATGGCTGTGTTACTCGCTGGATTCGATTTACTCATCACGCAATTAATAAAGTTGACAGCTTTATTTTGACTTGTGGTTTTTGCTAATCCACATGCTTGGGCTTTATTTCCCCAGCATTCGTTGGGACCGTTTTCGCAATTAAATTTCCAGACTCCGTTGACTTTTTCTTGCTAATGTAAAAATGTCTTTTTATAATTGTGTAAAATTTTAAAACAAATACCTACGGTTGCTTTTCCGTAGGGTACGAAATCAATCAAGAGATTGGATCCAATTTTTTGATAAGCAGGATAGAGTTGTCTGTTGATAAATCTTATACTGTCAGGGCTTAACGATGAGTAGTATATCGATACTTTAAGTTGATCATTTGGTGCCTAACAATGAGAAATCAAAATTTTAATATGTTGTTTTGCGAAAGTGTAATAATTATTGCTTGTAAAATAAAATTCTGTTCTTATAGTTTACAAGTTTTGTTGTTACAATCTTTTTACACAAAACGATATTTACCCCAGTTGTTAATTAATTTATAATAATTGTTACATTGCTTGTAGGGAAAACATAATCAAAATAGTTTCAATAAACAACGCAAAGTTTAAAATTTACATTGACTGAAAATGTGAAACCTTAAATATGCTTTATAGAAATTCCGCATAGAAAGACTAAAGTTGGGGGGTTAAAAGGGGGTTAAATTAGAAATAATTACGAAATGTTTTAAAATAAAAATAGATTATTAACTTGAATTGTATCTTTTAGATACAAAAATTGTATGAGCAACACAATGAAGCAATTTCTCATTATGAAGTTGTTGTTTTTCCAATACACAATACAAATCACGATACAATACAATAATACACTTTTCAATACTAAATGACGTGAAAAAAATTGTTTTCGCTTTTAAAGGCATCGATGACACCGTTCGTGATGATCGTTGATAACACAGAATGAATAATTTAAACATGCCTTATTTCCAAGTCAATTTAAATAAGTAGATACCTACTACTTGGAATATTTTTTAAATAAAAAAAAAATAAAAAATACATAATGTGGTGGTATTTTGACCATTAGAGGGTGTAAGCAAGCAAATAAAGGTAGTGATTCGGTTTTATTTAATTTTTAAGTCAATAATCAGTTAATTTGGCTGATATAAAAACTTTTGCATCAAATTAACAACAAACCACCACATGTAACAATTTACACAAAAAACAATACAAATTTGAAGTGAATTATGTAATACAAATATTTTGCAACATCCTGTGAATGTTATTAAACTTTTAAAGCGACGACAGTTTCTTGTAAAATAAAAATTTAGTGAACAAACAATTATAAACACCATGTTACCTATAAATAAGTGCGACATTAGTGATCAAAAATATCGATTCCCACCATAAAATCCAAATTTCGAAAACTGGGAGAGGGACAGAAAGGCCAGCGAGTGAGAATGAAGCCAGTTCCCGGGTGAAACTCAAAGAGGGAACACGTGAGTTCCTAAGTGACCTCCAAGCGGAGAAAAGTTCTTTGGTGGTCTTCAAAGAAGGAAGAACTCCAAAAACTTCTCATTGATCCGAGGGTCAGGGAAGTGTAATTTCGCGGATTCACTAAGAAGTAAATAATTTGCGGAAGTCGAGTCTTCGCGTAATTGCTAATTACGACTTATAATTAGTGAACGGTTGTGTATTTCTGACGAGTTGAGGTATTAGTAAATTGGATACCTACAACAGAAAATTGATGATTAAAATTGTACGCACATGTGAAATTTGGAGGTTACTTCCACGTTTAATGAAAAATTACAATTGATTACGGATAAGTTACTTACCGGAAGCGCTGTCTCAGGTAGCAGTTATTCAATCAACAATTAGTAAGAAGATTGAATGGAAAATTAGCGATTTTATCAAAAATTGGATGCAGGAGAATACGGGAGCAACACACTGGAACGCATATGGTTCTCTACTACACGGTTGGTAATGCAGATGTTGACGGTCGACAAAACAGTGGCGCACAAAAACTTAAAGAAGTTTATCATTTATAAGGTAAATGAATTTGATTAAAAATTAATGAACTCAAATAAAACAATGATTTCTGTTAATAGTGAGTTTATTAATGAAGCTTGTATTTGCTATTTTATAAAATTACACCCATTACATGAATGGACAGATTTACACGTACAGTGTTAAAATTTAAAACGTTAAATGTTACGTGCATGTCTGAGCCATTACACCTAAATACTAGTGGTTTGAGACAAACTTATTGTCCTCATAAAAATTTGATGCAAACTGTTTATAAAAATTTTACGTTCAATTAATAAATTATGCTTGTTACGAATTTTCACCCTTTTATTTCGTTTATCGAACTCATCGACTCTGAGGAAGAGAAAAACCCATCTCCGGCGAAAATCTAGTTTTTGGGGCTTTAGTTATAGTTCGTTTGACGAAAAGATCATAACAATAAATTATAATTATTTTAAGATAAACAATGAAGGCAGATATGAAACACAAGAAATTTGCATTAAAGCGTAATGTTATTCGTAGCAAATTTATTTTGCCTGATAAAAATAAAATTTTAATTCAGTAGGTCGCAAATTATAATTACGTTGATGTGGTAGTTACATAAGCATATTTTGAGTATTGCTTTACATTAAAATTACATATTAGCAATACTTTGAACTAGAATAACATGAGGTCAAAGATGGGCAGGTTCTTGACTTAAAATTTTACACTTTATAAAGAGATGTGCCTAAAAGTACAACGACAAAAACACATAAAGCTGTTTACATTTTTTTACGTTACTCAAATATTTTGAAATGAAAGCTAATTTGTTTATAAGTATTTATTTTTTATTTTTCAATAAGAGTTTCACATTTACACAATAAATTGGAGTCTCATGCTAAAAATATCTACGACCGAGTTGGTACTAGTAAAATTTTTGGAAAGATTTTATTACAAAATTATAATGGATAAAACAATACATCAATATACGTAGTAGTTTTGCAATACACGCAGATTTATTTTTAACAACTTTTTTATTAAATTATAAGGAAATGCAATCAATTCAATGGTATAATGCCCACCGAGGGAGCAGAATTTATGTCTAGGAGTAAAATTATTTATTTACGATTAAAATCTTAAATCTGTGTAATTACTCAAATTCACGTTTATTATTTTTCACATTTTTGAATAAATACTGTAAGTTACTTTAAGCTTTTAAGTAATAATTATCACACTTAGCATAAAATCCTTTCTATTTACCAATAGATAATAACAGTTTTACTTTAATAGAATATTTTACAAGACCATAGACAAGTCATTGCGTGTGTAACTTTTATAAAATGTCGAAGTTGAAAAGTTTTTATTCAATTTTGTTACCTTTAAATTACACAACTAATATTTTAGGCTTTAAATCATTTCACTTAAGCAAGAAGAAATGTGAATTTTCAAAATTTTGCTTATTTTGGAGTTTAGTGGTGATGTTTTTCGTTAACATTACATCCTCACTTCTATTCAAGACAGCATGTCCATCGATCCTGGTTTTATTGCCAGAATTACCGATCTTTTTGACAGATACTTTAGCCAGCTTGGAATACTGTGTGCTTTTTTATTTCAATTTATTCATTTACGTCAGGTAATTATGGCATTGCGTATGAGTGGCTGAGAGCCATTGAGCAGGAACAACTTTTTTGTTGATTTGATATTAAACTATTCTTCATTCTAATTTTAAAATCGTACTAAATTCACAAGAACAGATCTAAGTATCTCTTTTCTAGATGATAGCAGTTCTGCAAAAAATATCAAATTTTCTTTGCAAGTGTATTCTTCAATCGGAATACAAAATTTTCCAATTGTACTTGAACATCAGTTTACTTGTAATTTTAACAATAAATTGCTTCTACATGTTTTATAATTTCTTCTCTTCAGTTGCAAGACTTTTTTTTTTATTATTAAATAAATTTACAATATGTTATCAGCAAACATTCAGGAAATCATATGACTAGTAGGGGACAGGTTTGCAGGTTGCCACCTACCTTGGATTTTGGTGTTGGACCAATGTCATAAACTAAATTTTGACTGAAATCGAAACCTAAGGAGGTGTGATCACTTTCAAACTAGTTCTGGAGCGGACAGAGCCACTAAGACAGTGTGTGTTGACAAAAGTTTGAAAAGTTGTATCGTGAAAATTTAAAAATTAAAGTTGTGTTTTTGTTCTGTGGTCATAAATTGAACATTTTAATCGAGAAATCAAGGTAAATATTTTTTCTGTATTGCTTTTACATTCAACTTACATTATCCTAACAAAATTTCAAACATATCATGAAATAGCAATTTTTTTCAGATATAATTCTAAAATAGTGCTAGAATGCAGGTTGCCACCCTTTACGATTTTCAGGTTACTACCTATCGTGTTTCGCTTGTTTACACTCATATGCCCGTTTTTATGATTGTTTGATGTTTACAATTGTTATTGAGTCAAAAGTGAAGTGTTTTTATTGCATTAAATAATTAAATTTGCAAGATAATATGGAATCATGCAAATTAACATGAAAAATCAAATTTTGATTTTTTATGCCAATTTACACTAATTTTTTTATGTTTACGACCACTGAGTGTCAATAAAAACCTATAAATTTTATAAATCAGTTGGTTTTCTTTCCGTTTTTCTACATTTTCTGCAATTTCTCGATGGGTGGCAACCTGAAAGCCTAAATTTCAAGAGCTCGATTTTAGGTACTTTTGAAAAACTCCTGTATAATTTTTATTTTTTGAAAATTCAAATAATTTCTACGTCAGGATTGTGCCTTTTGAGTTCCTCTTTCCAACGAATATTATAATATCAACAATATGTTCATTTTGTGACGAGCTATGAGCAAAAAAGCTAATGGGTGACAACCTGCAAACCTCTCCCCTAGTAGATGACAAATAAATTGTTCTAATGGTGAAAAATATACAATTGACATAAAACAGCAAATAAACATCTACTCATTTAAAACGCGTCGCTAGATCGACTGTTTTGTAACGTTTCAGTCTTCTGATCTCTTGAGTTTGGTCCAGCAGTTTGTTTGCCAGCTCGTTGGGATGCATTTCAATTTTTTGTTCATATTTATGAAAGAAATTTTTAATTTCCTCATTCAGGGATGACACTTGCAAATCTTGTCGCATGACATCGTTGGGCACATACCACGGGGCACCCACAATAATTCGAAGCACTTTATTCTGAAATCTTTGCAAGATTTCGATGTTTGATGTAGCTGCGGTTCCCCAAAGCTGAATGCCGTAGGTCCAAATGGGTTTTATTACAACTTTATTATACAGGGTGTCCCCGCACTCACTTTACATAACTTAGGTGGTGATAGAGGACACTTTTCTAAGAACAATATTTAACAAAATTTTTTTTCTAAATTCAAACCCTCGAGAGTTAGGCCTCTTTAAAGCATGTTTTTCAATTTCCATCTTGACGTGGCCATAACTCCGAAAATAATAATTTTTCAGTAAAAATGGTTTAGTGCTTTTTTACAGAGCGGGAAATAATCTACAAACAAGATTTACACCTTTTATTGTCTAAAATCAATAACTTTCGAGTTATGAATTAAAGTAAGCTAAAAAATGTCGAAAAATTTGAGCATTTCTTTTTTTTGCTTTTTTTCAAAACCCTGTATCTTTTAAACAAAACATTTTACAAAAAATCTGACGCCCCATTCCGGATAGAAAATTTAACGGACTACAACTTTCATCTAATAAAATTTTTTGAGAAACCAATCCCTTTCACAGAAAATCAGAAAATAATGAACAAGGCAGTCACAAAACATAAAATTATTTTCACAAAATTTTTATTTTTTTTGAAAAATGATTTTATTAATTAATTTTAAACTATTATAATTATTTAAGTAAATGTTGAAAATTACCACCCTCATTTTCAATACACAGTCGTGCTCGTTTTAAAATATGCTTTATAGTATTATTTATAAAATTTCCCTTTTTGTTAAGAGCCATTATAGGAGGGGTGGTCAACAAAGTCGAGGGATTGAGCAAACAGTAAAAGTCGCTACGTGCGCGCCTGCGCAGTTACTCACAGTTACGCTAATTGCGATATAACTATTTATTAGGATATCCATGGGAAAACACAAACAAATAATGATTGATAAATTCTAAAGTTGATATTATATTTCATTATGTTTAGTTAGAAATGGGCCAATGGCCGTCAACGCGGCCGACAGCCGTGACAATTTTTTTTCCATTAAAGATCATACTATTAACAGAAATTATTAAAATGAAGACGGTCTACGGACCGACGCGCCGGACCACGGTCCCACAACCGACGGCCCACTGGGAAATTTCCCGGTATCCCGACGGCCCCATCCGCCCCTGCCCATGGTACAACAAAATTATTATATCGTGCTCCCTCCCATTAAAATAATCGTTTCTTAACACTAACCTAAACTTGACTGGTGGATCTCTCTTTTAACGGTTTATTCATTAAAAAAATCGTTTCGTAAAACTAACCTTAGCTCGATTGGTTGTTAATTATGTTGATTTTTTCAAGTAGGTACTCGAAAAAATTCGTATATTTGCAGCATAATTCATAGCTTTAAAAATGTGTGCAAAAACAAACTGCAGTTCGAGAGCACCGAAAAGAACTGTACCCAAAACTTCCAATAAATGGTTGCAGAAGTACCAACTAAAGTTTAACCAAGTGTTACTAAATAATACCAACCGGTACAACGTCGCAGTCGCCGAGAGTAACTGCGCACGCGCGCACGTAGCGACTTTTACTGTATGCAGAGGGATTGACCGGTCGATCACGAGGCCAATTTTGGTCAATCGGTGAGTGTGAAAAGTGTCAAAAATTCGAATTTCTGCAATTAAAGTGTCGAAAAATCGACATTTTTCGAATTTTTTCGACAAACATCTTTTAAAACAATCACGACTGTGTATTGAAAGTGAGGGTGGTCATTTTCAACAATTACTTTATTAATGTAATAATTTAAAATTACTTAATAAAATAATTTTTCAAAAAAAAATAAGAATTTTGTGAATTTAATTTTATGTTTTGTAGCTGCCTTGTTTGTTATTTTCTGATTTTCTGTGAAATGGATTGGTTTTTCAAAAAATTTTACTAGACAAAAGTTGTAGTCCGTTAAATTTCCTATCCGGAATGGGGCGTCAGATTTTTTGTAAAATGTTTCGTTTAAAAGATACACGGTTTTGAAAAAAACCAAAAAAAAAGAAAGCTCAAATTTTTCGACATTTTTTAACATACTTTAATTCAGAACTCGAAAGCCGTTGATTTTAGACAATAAAAGGTGTAAATCTAGTTTGTAGATTATTTCAAGCTCTTTAAAAAAGAAGTAAACCATTTTTACTGAAAAATCAATATTTTCGGGGCTATGGCCACGTGAAGGTGGAAATTAAAAAAAATGCTTTAAAGAGGCCTAACTTTCGAGGGTTTGAATTTAGAAAAAAATTTTTGTTAAATATTGTTCTTAGAAAAGTGTCCTCTATCACCACCTAAGTTATGTAAAGTGAGTGCGGGGACACCCTGTATAAGCAGTTTGTTTGCTAACGACATTTGTGAATTTCTCCCCAGTAGCCAGTACAGTTGTCTCAGCTTCATTCTCAGCTGTTTGCGTTTTGTGAATATGTGCTTTCGCCAATTCAGCTTTCTGTCCAGGTGCATACCTAGATATTTTGCTTCATCCATTTGAGGCAAGATGCAGTTATTAAGGGCTACAGGCGGACAGGTGTCTCTCCTCGTTGTAAATGTAACATGCGAGGACTTGGCCTCATTTACCTTTATTTTCCACATTCCAAGCCAAAATTCAATGTTTTGCAGGTGCGTTTGGAGGTTTTTAGAAGCAAGAATGAGGTTCCTGAGAGGAGTTGCGGGATATAAGAGAATCGATAGAAAACGAAACGTAGATATCCGCAACGAACTCGACATATTCAGCCTTAATGACCGCATACGAGACTACAGGAATAGTTGGAAACAACATCTACACAGGATGGACCACGACCGTATACCTAGACAAATATATCTATATAAACCCAGAGGCAAGAGGAATGTGGGCCGACCCAAGAAAAGATGGGATGACCAAGAGTGACGTAACGGACAATAGTCTAAAACGTGCAGATGCTGATGATGATAGAAGCAATTGCTGGATCAATGTGAGCTGCAAGTACAGCTGTGTCATCTGCAAAAGTTGCCACCGTAGTTAACCCAGTAGTTGGTAGGTCAGCAGTATACAGCAAATAAAGTATTGGCCCGAGAACACTGCCTTGAGGCACGCCTGAGTGGATTAGAAAAAGATTGGTGTGTTCTGTACCACCTTAAACAAAGCCAAATGGCTGGATGGCCAAGGATGCCGCTTTTCGTGTTCGTAGATGGAATTAACGGAACGGCTAGCTCATAGAGTTCAGTCAGCGTTGGAGATATTGGGTTACTCAAGATCTTAACGAGTATCGTAGGTACTTGTAAATGGTTTCTCTCTTTAGTAGGAATAACTCGAGTGGGCGCCAATAAAGATCATAGACAGTTATTTGTATTAATAACAGCTTTAATTTTACGTCAGTAAAATAAAAAGAGTCACACTTAAACGACATGAAATAATTACAAAAATTCTTATTCTATGCACTTTAAAATTAAGATTGAAAGTAATTTACAGATATTTACAAATTTTAACATTTTGGTTACTTAACGTTATTAAAAGTACGTTCTCTAAAGCATAGCCAAGATTCAAAACTACTAAAAAGATTTTGCAGTTCAAGTTGTTAGAATTGTTAGTGTTGACATTTTTAACGCAGTGGCGTTCGAAATGATGAAAATCAGTTAGCAAGTAGATTTTAGAATCAACAGATGTAATATACATATATCTATAGCAAGCAACTCTCAGTTTACTTACGATTTTGATGTTTATAATTGCATGATACTTGGTTGTTCATTCGATCGCTCAGAGGTTAACCTTTGCCAATCGGTTCGCCATAGTTGATAAATATTACTAAAACAGGAATTACACAGATATAGACAAAATATAAATACAAATGCTGGTAACTAATAATTCTAATGCTTTCACTACAAACTGATCATATCGTAGCAGGTTGTTAAATCTTTTCATGGACACTTGAGATGTTGGTCGTAACAGCGGCACACTCTCGAATTCTTTCAAAGGACTTATTGCGTACTGGATTGATAGGGTTGTCGATCCCATTAGCAGATTATCACCAAAAAATGGACCATTAAATAAAAGTGGTCGTTTATCCAAAATGGCGCTAGGTAGCGTCTGGTACATCGACTTCTTTAAAAATGCAAAAACCGTTGTTTAAAAAATTGCAACACGGTTACCAATATTTGCCCTTGTGTAAGAAATCACGGTGATCGTGATGAGATACTTTTCACTTCTATAACACCGTTTAGATTAAAAATTTTTGTGAGTTGAATTTTTCACTTGTAAAATTAGTCGTTGTAGTTCATGGTTTTTTGTATTCTCCTTGAGATATGCGCTGCCTTCCGGCGCATTAAGAACTTGAGCCCTTTCATTGGTTCTTGGCGTTAAACCAGTAACCACCAAAATGTTTGTTAAAACTAACTAACTCTAAAAAATAAAAATGTTTCAAAAACAAAACGAAACTAATTAAAGAAATCAGACGAGAAGAGCCATGTAACAAATGGATTGTTACAGTTCTTCTCCATGCTTTTGCAGGTATGACTTCAAGACTTGATAGTAATGATATGGCAGACTCATCTTTAGTTTGTATAGCAACCCCTCATGCCATACCTTGTCGAAGGCCTGACTCACATCCAAAAATGCTGCTGAGCAATATCTTTTGCACTCTAAATCGTCGCTAATTTGTTTTGTTATTTTGTGCACCTGTTCTATGGTGCCATGCTGATTTCTAAAACCAAACTGGTGATTTGGAATGAGGGTTCTTTCTTGCATGATTGGTTTAAGTCGTTTTAGAAATACTTTTTCAAAAATTTTTGACAATGTTGGTAGTAAGCTTATAGGTCGATACGATCCTACTTCATCTGTTTTTTTTTTCAGGCTTAAGTAGAAGGATAATTTGCGTCACCTTCCATTGGCTAGGAAAGTATTTTAACCTTAAGATGGCGTTGTAGATAAATGTCAGAAGTTTCAAACATTTAGGTGTTATTTGTCTTATCACTAGGCCATTAATGAAATCAAATCCTGGTAATTTTTTAGGGTTTATTTCAGTCAAGATTACTTGTTCGACTTCGTTAATTTTGAAATTTTTTATGGGAAGATCCATCTGGAATGGTGAATCGAAGTAGTGGTGTACTTCTCCATCTTCCTCCATCGCATCGGTGAAGTCATATTATATGGTTTAAAAACGTTTGCTAGATGTTTTGCGAATAAATGAGCTTTTTATTTATCGCTTCTGGCTCAGCCTCCTGTATCATTTTTGATGGGTAGTATAACATCTTGTGGGTGTTTTATTTTCCTTGTGGTCTTCCAAAGTGAGTAATCGTTATGCGCATTAGTAGATAAACCACTTAGATGTTCCTGAAATTGTTGGTTTTTTAGTTCTAGAAGAAGCGATTTAAGTTGTTTTGCAGCCTTATTATATTTTGTTTTATTTTCTGCCGTTTTTGTTACTTGCCATTGCTTACGTAGTTTTCGTTTTTCTGCAATTTTTTGTTTAAGGTAGTACTGTCGGTCATAGAATTACCGTTCAGAATTTAACGAAATTTGGCATATTAGTAGATTATGATAAGATAATAATCCAGTTAAATTTTTGAAGAGCTACAGAGAACCAGTTAAAAAATATAGACATTTCAAATTTTATGCATTTAGCATTGAACCTTATGGGAAATCACATATTTTATCGAATTTTACAAAAAGTACCGTTCAGATTTCAATAAAAAATCAGAAGAAGAGAGAAAGTAGTATGTAAAACATTTTAGACCCTTAAAAATATAGGTTCAGAGCATGGTATAGTAGTAATTAGCAAATAAATATCAAAAAATGTACTTTTTGTATCGTAGTTTTTAGATGTGGCAACGTCGTAAAATATTACAACGCGCGCGAAATTTAAAAATTCAAATGTAGGTTTCATAAAAGTCTTTATTAAAATAAACACGAACGAGATTTTAAAATATTTTATCTTCTTCTATATTATAAAATATCTATATTTTATTTAAAAATGCAGAAACTACAACGACTAGCGTTTTTGGGTATAAAAGGGGCTATGCGTACAATCTCAACTGCGGTTATGGAGTCACTTTTAGATCTGCCACTTCACCTACGAGTGAAAATGGAGGGCTTACACACCCCCATAAAATAACCCAAATTAAGAAATTAAAACCGGGAAACAAAAGAGGTCACATAAAAATACTGGACTTCTTAGAGTAAAATTTGCTTGAAAAACATTTGGAATTCATTCCGAGAACTTTTGACTTTTAGACACTGTTTGAGGTTGTCATTCAGGACCGCAACATGGCTAGAAGTCAAACAATGCAAGTGGATACAAATTCTTCCAACTGAAATACAGATGGATCAAAAACTTAACAGGGAACAAGGTTCGTTCGTTATCAGCCATTTTCCGTCCACTGCTGGACATTAGCCTCTTCATATTATGGAGGTTCGGTTTGGCCATAACTCACCACGCTGGCCAGACGGGTTGGTGAGTAGTCCGTAGATCGATTTTGGACTATAGTTGTTTTACACCCGGTAGCAGCTTGCTAGGCTAGCATTCAGATGTGCCTGTAGCCCTGTTTTTTGTTAACGGTGGCAATTTGTCAACTCAGGGGGACCGCCGGCTTAACGTGCCCTCCGAAGCACGGAGATTTGGTCATAAGAAAGTTTGACTCTCCCCGGATATGAACCCGCATTCACATCCAACTGTGTTAGCTGCAAGACAATGCCGTCTCTTCAAGACGGGAACAAGGTATGAGGCATCTATAGCTTTAGAATGCCAATATCTGACAATATCAATGTCTGACAGCCAAGCTGCGATAAAAGCACTCAAAGCCAATAGCTTTGAATCTTTATCCATATAGGAATGTATACAATCTCTAAAAAAAAACTGGCCAAAGGCAACAAAATTGTACTTCGCTGGAGGCCAAGTCATGAGGGAAATGAGATAGCTGACAAACTAGCTTGATCAGGTTTAAAAGCGCCCACGACTGGACTTGAATCGTTCTGTGAGTTATCAAAAACACAGGGGTGGAAATCCAGAAGTGGCAAACGGAGAACAGGAAACCCTCTGGTACAATTCACCAGGACAAAGACAGGCGAAGAAATTATTTATAAAGTACTCTACTGGTAGTTAACATGAGCTTTCCAGGATTGTTTTTTAATTTATTAGCTAATGCAACTTGTTGCAGTCTTTTCTCGTAAATTTTTTTTTGGTACTCTTTTACCTTTCCAATGAAATATATTTTTATTGTGATTTAATGGTTTTGACACGTGGTTTTGACGGTGAAATAATTTTTATACACATGTATGATGCCGGCAACTGGTGCTGTTTACATTTAGAGTGAAACAGAGTCACTGTACACGTAATGAAGCCAAATCGTTATGATTTAATAATTTGTAGCTATCTTTGTTAAACACGATAGTTCGCTATCTTGTTATCTCTCTCAGAATTCTGAAACCGACGACGTATGTGCAATTTTAAAACTTTAAATTGACATAACCAAAAAATTAATTTGATATGTCAGATAGCTCTACAACTGTCACACCATCGCGACGTTGCCAAGTCTAAATACTGCTTAAGTCAAGTAAGACTGTAAATACATTTGACTCTTGCAGTATCGACAGTACTACCTTAAGTATAGTTGGACAGGGTTCTTTAATGTATGTTAGATGTTGTTCTGGGGTAGCCTCCCAAGCTGCATTCTGTAAACTTTTAGTTGGATGTTCTACGGCATATTCTAGTTCTTTTTCAGTTTTTAAGCATATAATTTAGATCAATATTTTCATCTAGCCGTGTTTTAAATAATTCCCAATCTGTTTTTCTGCTGCAGAGTGTTGGTTTTCGCTGTTTGTGTAAAACTTGCGAGTATACTGTTCACAGGACTGGTGTGTGGTCAGATGAGAGATCCAGTGATGATTCTACTCTGCATTGTTTCATATTTATATCCTTCACTATGTAGAAATCAATCAAATCAGGTATTTTTGCTTGGTCACTTGGCCAGTATGTAGGTTGTCCCGTCGAAATGCTTACCATTTCAGTACCCATTGATGCAAATAATTATCTTCCTTTGACTGTTGTCAATCTCGAGCCCCATTGAGTGTTCTTCGCATTGAAGTCTCCACCCACAACAAACCTATTTCCCAATGTATCAAAAAATTGCTTATATTGTGCTCTTTTATTGTTATGCTTGACGGTGAGACGGTCGTTAGCATAGCGATTAAACGCATAGACTGCTAACACAGAGAACCCGGTTCGACTCCAGGCGAAGTAAGAATCATATTGCGACCGTCTCCCCTCGGCAGGCAATGGCAAACCACCGGGGTGTAATCTGCCATGAAAAGCCTTTGTTACAAGGCTCACCACACTCTGCAGAAGGGTTATGGACTGAGGAGAAGAGAGGAGATTGTTATGCTTAGGTGGACAGTAGACCGCTGATATGACCAGTGAACCCAGGCAAGTATCAACAACCACGCTTGATGCCTGAAGATAGTCTTGTTCGTGTTTAGCCAATTCATAATATTTAATTGTTTTTCTAATGATTACTGCTGATCCACCATGTGCATTTCCGTCTGTGTGATTGGTGTTATAGATTACAAAATTTGGAATATTAATGTGACTCTTTGTTGTAAAATGAGTTTCCGAAATAACATTATGTCGATATTATGTGTTTGTATGAATAATTTCAATTCTTGTGTATGCTGACACAAGCCGTTGGCATTCTAAGTCGCTAATTTAATTATTTCAGCCATTAGGCTAACTTGCTAACTACCGTTGTCAGCAAATTAATTTTTGTGCTCATTTGCTCCATTAATTTTTTCATCATGTCTGATTGTGTTATTGGTTGCTGTAGTGGTTGTTGTAATGGTTGTTGCAGTTGTTGTGATAGTGTAGGCAGCTTCTGGTTGTGAAAAACTTGTTGTTGTGGTGTCGTTGTTGCTGTCATTTGGGCATATGATATGCCTGGTTGAATCAGATGTCCATCCTTAGGAGCAGTGGTAGTTTTTGTTCGTGTGGCGGGATACATTAGTTGTTGTAATTCTTTATAGATCGCGCACCCCCTGTAACTGGCCGGATACTTTCCATTGCAATTTACGCATTTAACTTGGTCATCTTTTACCTTCCTGGTACAATTGTTGGTTAAATGGTCACCAGCACACTTAACGCAGTGCGGCGGTTTATGATAGAAGTTTCTTGTATGACCAAATCTCTGGCAGGCCTTGCACTGTGGAATTTCCTGTCTGACATCGCGTGGTTCAAAATGCACTATCGCATTCATGAATCTAATTAGTAATTTGATAAATATCGCGATTGTTTTCTTTTACTTTAAGGTCGATGAAAAACATTGGAAATTGCTTTATGTTCCACACATTAACAGCTGTGTGTTCTAATTTGTCTAATTCTTCCTTGATTTTTGCAACATTTGTTGAGGAATGTAAACCCTTTAATATGACCCGAAAAGGTTTGTCTTGCTTCGGTCTGTAAGTATGAAAATCAGTTTTTTTGATTTTCAATGCTGCGATGATGTCGGTGTAAGGTGCTCGGTTGAACTTTGACCGTCTCCTTATTTATTGTTTTAGTTGTATAAAGTTTTTCAGCTACTTCGTTTAGTACCGTGATAAGTGGGTTAATATCCCCCACACCTTCTACGAAAATAGGTGGTGGTTTTGGTTCGTTCTTATTTCCATTTTGTTTATCTGTTTTCGTCTCATTTGTGTCCAGAGGCGTAGCTACGGGGGGGCAGGGGGTACATATGTCCCTGGGCGCCACAGCTTAGGGGGCGCCAAAATGAAAAAATGAGTTAAATAAACTCCGGCCCCAGTGAGTCTCCAGACCCTCGATACGAGAAGGGGCGCAGATTTTGTGTCTTGTCCCCGGGCGCAAATTACCCTAGCTACGCCACTGTTTGTGTCGTTCTCATTTGGTGTCAGTGAGGTATCTATTTTCTGTTTGTGTTGGGTTGGTGTTCAGCCAGTAGTCACTCATTCTTTTTTGCTTATAAAAGAAGAATATATTATGAAACCTTATCTATGCTTTATAGAAATTTCGCCTAGAAAAATACCCCCTTTTGGGGGGTCAAAAGGGACTTAATAATTAAAATATTTTAAATTAGAAATTATTACGAAATGTTTTAAAGTAAAAAGTAGATTACTAACTTGAATTGTATCTTTTAGATATAAAAACTGTATGAGCATCACAATAAAGCAATTTCTCATTATGAAGTTGTTGTTTTTCCAATACACAATACAATAATAAACTTTTCAATACTAAATAACGTGAAAAAACTTATTTTAGTTTTTAAATGCATCGACACCGTTCGTAATAATCGTTGATAATGCACATAATGAATAATTTAAGCATGCCTTATCTCCAAGGCAATTTAAATAAGTAGATACTTACTACTTGGACTATTTTACTCACGTGTCATTCGACCAATGGAACGAAAAAACAACGAAACATTCAACCAATAGCAATCGAATTGCAGCGACAATTTTTTCAAGTTTATTTTAAAGCAAATATAAGTGACAATTTTTTTATTAACCTCACTATTTATACATAATATTTTATAGGGCAATTTTTGAAAAAACATAATCAACGATACATTGATTTTTACTTTTAATTATAATTATTTATATTAAACCTCCTATTTCATTCGTAAAATAGTCTAAATAAATATCCTCTCGTGCATTTCAAATTAGTAGACAATTTTTTTGAGCTCACGAATGCGTTTGTTGCTTTTGCAATTTTCCCGACTCGAAGAGGAGGGAAAATTGAGAATGCACTCGGGGATATTGCATATGACTATTTAAAAAAAAAATCATAAATAAAAAAAAGCGTAATATTATTCGAAGCAAATTTATTTTGCCTGATAAAATAAAAATAAAATTTTAGTTCAGTAGGTCGCAAATTAATTCTGATGATAAGTACAACGACAAAAACACATAAAGTTGTTTACATTTTACATTTGAAGGGTCCACTGGAAGAACGATGAGGGTCACATTTTGAAATAGTCGAGTAAAACGAGGTTTAAAGTTTCACAACTCTTCAAAACACGTAACGTTACATTATCCTGCCTATTTTCAACCGCAGTTTTTAGTGGAATTTCATTGTTTGTTTCCTTTGAGGATTGGTATGTTCATAGCTTATGTTACAAGCTAAGAGATTCCGATAAAATATCGATTTTGAAAAAAATGGAGTCTTATCGTTCTTCCAGTGGACCCTTCATTTATGTTACTCTATAATATTTTGAAATGAAAGCTAATTTGTTTATAAGTATTTATTTTTTATTTTTCAATAAGAGTTTCACATTTACACAATAAATTGGAGTCTCATGCTAAAAATATCTACGACCGAGTTGGTACTAGTAAAATTTTTGGAAAGATTTTAATACAAAATTATAATGGATAAAACAATACATCAATATACTGTTATGATATTCATCCCTTATTGAATAATCACCCCATAAAGGCCCCTATAAAGCTAACGTTTTATCGGAGTAGAGTTTTTCTCTTCCTCAGAGTCAGTGGATTCAGTAGACGAAATAAGAGGGCAATTCGTTGTAAAGTTAAGGGATATCAAAAGTTGCACTTAACAACCCCTAATTTATCTACTACAGCTTCACGTTAAGGGATGCCAAAAAGTTATGCCTAATTGAACCCAATAAAGCCCCACTTACGGTGCCTAACAAACAATTTAAAAGAGACGGAATGAAAACGCAGTAATTTATAGCAGACATCAGTTATTTAATGGTAAAAGAAAATAGTAAAAATTTGCATCAAATTACTTAAGACAACAATTTTGCCTGAAACCAATGTGTTATTATGTGTAATAATTAAAGCATCCAAATTGCATTTAAATCATCGATTTTAGGAGCTAAACTTGGATATTTCATTATCAGTGTAATCATGTAAACAAATTATAATCATTAAAATCAATAAAGTCCTTTAATTAATCTAAAATCAACACAATTCATTGATTCATAATTCAGACCAATTAAAAATAAAACAAATCTTGTACCTTGTTGCACATTTGTTACATTCCATTAAACTTCGTGTGTTGCCAGATGCATGCGTCGAAATTCCTGCCAGTAGCCGCCAGCTGTTTCCACCTGTCCAAAGCTGTGAATGTTTCACACGTCTGCCAGTATTCCAAATGCAAAAACGTCACCAAATGTGAAGTTGATTTCCGATTCGCCACGTTCACGATACACAACTTTTATCAAATACTCGAATTTTGTAAATTCATTTACTTCGGTTTAATTAAGTAAATTAATGCTTTGGTCTTTTTGTACCAAAGAATCGCAGTTGAGTTCCTTAATTGGGATTTTATCGAGAAATTTACACTTTCTCAATCGACGTCTCCCCAAGAACTTCTCTCTACTTGAGCTTCACCCGGGAACTTCTCTCTACTTGAGCTTCACCCGTGAACTTCTCTCTACTTGAGCTTCACCCGTGGACTTCGCGTGTTCCCTCTTTGAGTTTCACCGGGGAACTTGTTGCTGGCAACCAAAATGGTCTTTCCAGCAGGTAACGCAACGTTGTTAATTGCTCGCGCACCAAACTGATATTAACACTTTCACCTTATGTTTTACAGAAAACCGCGGCTGTTATCAAATTTAAAAAGCACTCACAGGGTGTTACAAAACTTTTGTATCTCACAAATAAACTCAAATTGTGTCTCATGTGTAGAGCAGGGAATTATATGGAACTCCATGTTTTTTTCTAAGCTATGCACAAGGATAATTCTTTGAAATCTATCTGTTTCATACAAAAAAAAAAAGCACATGAAAAAGCACATGTTATATGGCATATAAATGCATATTTGACACGTTGCTGCATATTTTTGGAAATTGTTAATATTAGAGCATATATATGAACAATTGAATCAATATTACATTTTTATTTTTTATTAAATTATATTTTTTTTATTTTTATTATAAAGTTTTAAAATTTTTCAAATTCAAATTCAAAATTGGTTAGCACTAGCCTCTCTTGGGTTGGCAACCCGTAAGGCACAACTACCAGTTTTATGGCCGGTTTCAGCCTAAGGTTTCAGCAACCTTAAGAACCAATGGAAAACGACTAGAAGTCATACAACCGATTTCTATTGGTTCATATTTAAGCTGGGTTAATTTAATCAGAGATTAAATTCAAGTTAAGCTTGCTGAAACCGGCCATTAACCTTTTAACACAAACACTTCAATATATTTCGAACATTGAGGAAAAATTAAAAGAAGTTCCCACTCTAATAGGAGATAAAATTCTGAAAAAATTTAATGATTTAGTAACCAAAAATTTTGGTTACTTAAAATTAATAAGTTATAATAACCCTCCTGTTTTTGGCAGTCCGGTAAAAGCAATAGGATCGGTTATAGAAGGAAACGTGGAAAATATAGAGTTAATGGAAAATAAATTTAAAAATCTTATTAGTCAATATAATATAATATGCGCCAATAACATCTTGTGATGTCGAGAGATCTTTTTTCTGCTTATAAAACTGTTTTTAACTGCAAATTTAGAATAGTATTTAAGTTGTTTATTGTAATAATGCGGTTAATACCAAATAAATTGTTACGTATAATAAAATGAAAGAGCATATTTAGTAATTTTTTTAGCATATATCCTTATTATTAACCTGCATATATGCCGCATATATCTTGTAGTTTTAGTGCATATAATTCCCTGCTCTACTCATGTGTAATTAATCGTTACATGGGATGGTTTTTGTTTTTGATGCAAATCTTATTTTTTTTTGTTAGTCGTATAGACTGACTACTGAATTCAAAATTAAATTAAAAACAAATTACTCTCTTATCTGCTCGCTGTCACTTTTAATTGGTCAAAATACCACCACATCTACCCCCTTGTAATCAATGCCATCAGCAAACGTTTTCCCAAAATAAGTGCGGCTTGTTGGTATTTCTTACACAAAATAGAGGTGATATTTTGAATACCATCCACCTCATAATAAGTTTCAGCCTTAATCATGTCAAATCTACAATAATAAAATCAAAAACAAACTCTCCCTTCAATGATTCACGTAAGTGAAATCATCCCCTAAAATTTTATGTGAGTGCAATCTTCCCTTAAAGTTGCGATTCGGACAGACCCCTTCGTTAACTAACTAAACACGTGGGTTTCTCCATTCTTATTCCAACATCTAAGTTGTGGTTTGCCCATGATTTGTGTCCCAAAATTATCAAAATTTCACACCCACTTAAATTTTCTAATATCAAATTTACAATTATCCTAACTTAAATCTACTAACCAAATCAAATAAAATCTTTCAAATAAAATCATCCCCTAATCAAAAATCTCGCTATCGTCACCAACCTTTATCATTCTAATCAAATTTCAAAACTTTTCAAAATCAATTCGCACAAAATTCTAATTACCCCCTATGATTTCATAAATCTTCACTCGCAGTGATTCGATAAACCTTTCTTCAAAAATGCAATTCTTTTCATTTCAAAATTCATTCAATAATTTTTCAAACTTTTATTTTTCGAACGTGGAGTGGACCTTTTAAAAAACTTTTCTATAATATCGTACTTGCACAATTTCCATTTTATCATTCAATTTTTCTATTCATTTCATTGTCAAATCCTCCATTGCGAATTAAATTCATAATTTTCAAATTAATTTTCATCAAAACTTTTCTTCATTAACTGGCTACATTTTCTTTCTTGAAAACGGTAGCAACTCATTACCTTCATCAATTCTTCTATTAAACTTTTCTTCATTAACTGGCTACTTCATACCATGAGCGGTAGCAATACTTCAATTCTATTCAATTCACTTTACATTAACTATTCAACCTTCAAACTTCTTAATTATCATTATCTTAATTTTTCGCAATGGCAAATCATTTTCTAAAACTTCAATTCATTCTTAAATAATTCCATTTTCTTCTTGCTCAGTACAACTTTATTTTCAATTTTCCATTAAGTCCATGTTTAATTTTCCGAAAAATTTATTTATTTTTTAATTACTTTATAAAATCTTTAATTATTAATTTGCTTCTATTTGGAAGATTACTGTTTATCGCGTTATTAAATTTTAAATTTCACTGCTTTTAAAGTTTCTTATTTACTCTTCAAATCCAAATTATTCCATGTGCGTAGCTTTAAATTTTTGTTTGTTATTATTAAATTATTAATTGTTTAATTAACATGATTGTTTTAATTGTTTATGATTTAAAAATTCTTCTTATTGGTGACGATTCGCGTTTAGTTATCTATCAAATTTACAAGTCCTTATTTACTAATTATTTACACTATTAATTTTTATTTACACTTTCCATTTTCTCGCGGTTATCTTAAATTTTTCTTTTCCCATATTTACTTAATTTATTGGGGTGGGTTGTCTTCGTTGGTGAATTTCCAACGTACTCGCCGATATTGCCATTTAGAGGGAACCACTACCCCTATCTCTTCTACCACCTTCATCTTCATCAAACTTTCATAAATTTTCTTAATTTTCAAAATTTTGTTTTTCTTAAAAAATTTCCTCATTTCAAAGAACCATCTCATTTTACTGGACGGTATGACGTCTTCGTCCGTGATAATTTCTTCCAATTTATCACCCCCTAAACCGGTAGTACTTTCCACCTCTTCATTTATCTTGTTAGAAATAATTTTTATTTCCATTTCATTCTTAATTTTTGTCGAGTAGTTTTGTTTTCGTAACCATTTAAAATTTCTTTTTGTCTTCAGCTTTTTAAATTTTAACCTTCTCATTTCCCTTCTTGAATAAACTAGGACTTTTTTAACAGTGGTGCCTACACCACATTTTTCATTTTCAATTTCTTCTGGGATTTCTACCCCCTCGTCTGAATAAACTTCAACCAGGACTTCATTATTAATGTCGCCTGCGACATCTTCTACTAGGGTTGTTACTACCCCCTCATTTGCGATAACTTCTTTCACCCCAACTTCTTTTAAGTTTTCAATTTCTTCCAAATTTTTACTTTCAATTTTTTCTACTATTATTTCTTCTTGTTTTTCTTCGAAATTTTTAATTTCCTCCTCCAGGACTTCCTTATCTACAATGTCGCCTGTGACATTATCTTCCTTTTCTTTTATTGTTTTATTTTCTTTGACGATTTCTTCTAATTTTAATTCTTCCGTTTTATCGACTTTAACTTCCGTTTTATTAACTTTATTTTCTTTTAATTTTTCAAATTCTTCCTCCAGGACTTCTTTAAGTACAATGTCGCCTGTGACATTTTCTTTCGCAAGGGTATCTACCCCCTCGCTTGATACGGATTCTATTAATTTGTCTTCTTTTATTTCAGAATCCAGGTTACAAAAATTTCGATCCAGAATTTCGTCCATTTTATTTTCGAGGTCCTCGAAATGTTTATCAAGTTTTTTTTTATTTTCTATTATGGCGGCCATGATATCATCCCATGTTATACCCGAACTATTTTGTTTATTATTTTCCATTTTGTTAAAATTATCGTTTAATTTAAATGTGCAAAATTATTTTTATTTAAATTGTTTATCTTTGTCTCGCAAATGTCGAAACTTTCAGGCATGTGTTCCTTAAATTTTTATTTTGTTCGATTTATTAATGTTAAATTTCGCAGCTGCAATTTTATTGACCTTTTATTTCGAAGTTTGAACAAATTTATGTGTTCCTATCCTTTAAATTTAACAAATGCGCTCTCTCTAACACATTAGAATCAATTTTATTAAAAATTTTTTAAATTTTTAATTTTCAAATTTTTGATTTCTATTTTCAACTTTTTATCTAACTACCCCTAATTTCGTCTATTACAGCCCCAACGTTCGTGCGCCAATAGATGTTATAACTACCCCTATTTAGCCCTAATTTACCTACGCCGTAGTAGGGTTTTTCGAAGAGAAAAAGTTGATGAGTTCAACAGACAAAATAAGAGGTGATTTCATAGTAGACATCAGTTATTTAATGGTAAAAGAAAATAGTAAAAATTTGCATCAAATTACTTAAGACAACAATTTTGCCTGAAACCAATGTGTTATTATGTGTAATAATTAAAGCATCCAAATTGCATTTAAATCCTCGATTTTAGGAGCTAAACTTGGATATTTCATTATCAGTGTAATCATGTAAACAAATTATAATCATTAAAATCAATAAAGTCCTTTAATTAATCTAAAATCAACACAATTCATTGATTCATAATTCAGACCAATTAAAAATAAAACAAATCTTGTACCTTGTTGCACATTTGTTACATTCCATTAAACTTCGTGTGTTGCCAGATGCATGCGTCGAAATTCCTGCCAGTAGCCGCCAGCTGTTTCCACCTGTCCAAAGCTGTGAATGTTTCACACGTCTGCCAGTATTCCAAATGCAAAAACGTCACCAAATGTGAAGTTGATTTCCGATTCGCCACGTTCACGATACACAACTTTTATCAAATACTCGAATTTTGTAAATTCATTTACTTCGGTTTAATTAAGTAAATTAATGCTTTGGTCTTTTTGTACCAAAGAATCGCAGTTGAGTTCCTTAATTGGGATTTTATCGAGAAATTTACACTTTCTCAATCGACGTCTCCCCAAGAACTTCTCTCTACTTGAGCTTCACCCGGGAACTTTCTCTCTACTTGAGCTTCACCCGTGAACTTCTCTCTACTTGAGCTTCACCCGTGGACTTCGCGTGTTCCCTCTTTGAGTTTCACCGGGGAACTTGTTGCTGGCAACCAAAATGGTCTTTCCAGCAGGTAACGCAACGCTGTTAATTGCTCGCGCACCAAACTGATATTAACACTTTCACCTTATGTTTTACAGAAAACCGCGGCTGTTATCAAATTTAAAAAGCACTCACAGGGTGTTACAAAACTTTTGTATCTCACAAATAAACTCAAATTGTGTCTCATGTGTAATTAATCGTTACATGGGATGGTTTTTGTTTTTGATGCAAATCTTATTTTTTTTTGTTAGTCGTATAGACTGACTACTGAATTCAAAATTAAATTAAAAACAAATTACTCTCTTATCTGCTCGCTGTCACTTTTAATTGGTCAAAATACCACCACAATACGTAGTAGTTTTGCAATACACGCAGATTTATTTTTAACAATTTTTTTTATTAAATTATAAGGGAGCAGAATTTATGTCTAATCGTAAATCTGTGTAATTACTCAAAATCACGTTTATTATTTTTCACATTTTTGAATAAATACTGTAAGTTACTTTAAGCTTTTAAGTAATAATTATCACACTTAGCATGAAATCCTTTCTATTTACCAATAGATAATAACAGTTTTACTTTAATAGAATATTTTACAAGACCATAGACAAGTCATTGCGTGTGTAACTTTTATAAAATGTCGAAGTTGAAAAGCTTTTATTCGATTTTGTTACCTTTATATTACACAACTAATATTTTAGGCTTTAAATCGTTTCATTTAAGCAAGAAGAAATGTGAATTTTCAAAATTTTGCTTATTTTGGAGTTTAGTGGTGATGTTTTTCGTTAACATTTACATCCTCACTTCTATTCAAGACAGCATGTCCATCGATCCTGGTTTTATTGCCAGAATTACCGATCTTTTTGACAGATACTTTAGCCAGCTTGGAATACTGTGTGCATTTTTATTTCAATTTATTCATTTACGTCAGGTAATTATAGCAGCACTGCGCATGAGTGGCTGAGAGCCACTGAGCAGGAACAACTTTTTTGTTGATTCTTCAGTCTAATTTTAACATCGTACTAAATTCACAAGAACAGATCTAAGTATCTCTTTTCTAGATGATAGCAGTTTTGCAAAAAATATCAAATTTTGATAAAATGGCGAAATATTCTTTGCAAGTGGATCTTCAATCGGAATACAAAATTTTCCAATTGTACTTGAACATCAGTTTACTTGTAATTTTAACAATTGCTTCTACATGTTTTATAATTTCTTCTCTTCAGTTGCAAGACTTTTTAACCATCGAGTTATTGGGAAAATACATAAATTTTGTATTTTCAATACCTGTAAATACTTTTGTTCATTTGCAATTCTGCACCTTAGTTTTATCTTTGAAACAGAGATATAATTGGATTAACAGAAGGTTATTTACAGCAAATAAAAAATTCGGTTTTTGGTTCGGAGGCCGAAGCAAAATATTTAAGGTGAACTGTAAAATTACAAAATACAACTTTTATCAGAATTCCATGTAAGTAAAAACTTTCATGATAGTCCAACCAAGCTTGCAATAAAATATAAGTGAAAATTTTGTAAGTTTGGTCGAACTATAGGATGTGTAGGTATTTATTGTGTTTACCTCTTTATGGTTTAGAATAAAATCTGATTTAAACGAAAAAATGTTGAGCCTCATAGAAATAATCAAAGTTAAGCATTATGAATTGACAAGCATTAGCAAGTTGCTGAATAAGTCATATTCCATTCAAATTCTGTTTGTCTTTTTACAAGATTGCATGATAATCATTGCATGTATTTACTATTCTGCAAGATACATAATTTTGGAAAACAAAGTGGAGCTTCAATTTTTATTATATTTTGGTATACATTTTTCTCTTTCAAGTGTCCGTCTTTCTTCGTTGATCTTAAGTTGCTCTGGAGTTTCTAATGAGGTAAGTACACAGTTTATATTTATTCGGTAATCTTGTTCCTAATAATTATTTTTAGGCCCACAAGACTGGAATTCTAGTTTCTAATTTAATCAAAGCGAATCAAAGTATTCATAATAAATGGAATCAACGTGTAAAAATTGAGGTAATCCAATTTTCCGTGAAAAGCTTTTGTGCTTTTTGTATTGTTGTTCTGATGTGTAAACTTTTTAGGTTTACTATTTTCTTTTACAATTACTTCACAATAATGTCGATATTACTATTTGCGGACTGCTTCCAATTAAGGAGTCATTGTTTCTTTCGGTACGTTTAATCAGTAAACAGAATCGCCCAAAAAGTAGTCTTTTCTGTAATATCTGGTTATTTAATCATCAATTGATATAATTTTTAGGTAATTAGTACGATTGTAAAGTATTTAATAATAATTAGTCAATTCGAAATAATACAAGTGCAGCAGAGCAAGAGTCTACAATGATGAGGAAGAGCATTATATTGAAAGGAAGCTTAATGATGCACTTAGATTATGGCATAGTAGGTGTGACTTTTAGTGCTGTGCTTTAGTAATTTCATATTGTAATTTCGCAAGTAAATTAATTATAATGCACAAAATTTTAATTAAATATTAAAACATCGAAAAAAAACTTTAATCTCTCTCTCTATTTCTCTCTCTCTCTGATAATCTGTAATGATGTTTCGCATCTCTGATTGGTTCTTTGCTGATTACTCTGATTAGTAAGAATAAATAAGAGTTAACCTTTAGTTAGTGAGGTGGGCGTCTTTGAGGCAAAGTTCCCATTTGAAATGCATGTAGGAAAGATTCACCTCGCTAGTTAAAGGTTAAGAGGAGGTAAGCCAAGGAGACGATGGTTGGATAAAATTATCGCTCATTATTGCAAGATTAAATATTACATTAGAAGTACTAATATGGGTAAACTTAAATACATGGAGGTACTTCAATCCTTTAAATGTAATCAATATTTAATGGAGTGTTTTAATGTGAAAATTCAATAATCTGAACACTGCCTTACATTAATTATTTCGAGGTTGTAAATGATTTATAGCAACAAATGAATTAGTTTGATTTTGAAGTACAAATTGTAATGGCAGGAGGGTACATACATAGACAGTACAAATTTTCACAATTATGAGGTTTGAAACAATTTTTTTTCAGTCTTTGGGATTGAATATTAGCATACAGAATTATGATATTTTGATTCTTACGGAATTATGTTATTTTTATTCATTCCAAATTGAAATGATGGAAATGATAGCTCATTTTGTAAGGCTCTAACGAGGCTCTAAGATTTGAAACTAATTTGTACTAAAAAATTCAAGTGTAAACAGAAAACCATGTCTACAGCCCGCCCCCAAAGGGTCAAAAAAGATAGAAGCTCATTTAAGCTCTAACATTTGACACTTTCACGTAAATATTTTATTTGGGGGAGGGGCAGCGACATGCATCTATCAGTCCTGTACAAATACAATTGTCACAAATTACTATACAAAAAAGAATTTAATAACTATAACTACAAGGTTTACATTATTGCAGTGAATAATATAAAATTTGTTCGAGAAGTACATTTAGAAAGGTCATTTATATACCAAATAGTCAAATAGGTCAACAAATAGTGTAGCTTCAATTTTTAATCAGTATTTATTCTTGGTGACAGTGAAGGACGACGTAATTATTTGTAAATATGTCTCACCTTATTCCTATGTTGGTATTTATCTTTCCGTGTAGTTTCCCTTATTACAACTTATTTCAAATTAATTTTCATCTCAAGCAAGATTCAGCTACATCGAATTGAAGAGCTATAATGGAATAAGCAGTTACAGTGTAAAACATCTACAGAAAAAAATCATTTAAATATTAGAAATATGACAGTCATTGCCTTGCAGCTAACTCGATCAACTGCGAATGCGGGGCACCGGGTTCGAACCAGGGGAGAGTCAGACTTTCTTATGACTAGTCTCCGTGCTTCGGAAGGCACGTTAAGGCGATGGCCCCCTGGGTTAGTGAATTGCCACTATTAATAAAAAGAAGTAGGATACATAGCACATTTGAAGGTAAGTTTAGCAAGCTACCTGATGATGTACAAATATACGAGAAAAACAAGGGAGTTGGGAAAATAACAGGCTTTAGCCTACTAGAAGAGGATTCTCTTAGAATTTTCTTTATTCCACTCTTTCCTGTCACGAGATCATTCATAAGATAAAGCAATTTCATTTAAATCTTCCTGTATCAGTGGGTCTCCTTGTCTCAGCGCTATTTCTATTCCATAGATATCAGTCTGCTCACCGTTAATTCCTACTTTGTTTTCGGTGCCATCTAGTGTCAATTTTACCAATCTTATCAATTTTCTCGGTATTTTCATTTCTATCATGATATTATACAATTATTTTTCTCTCACGAAATTGTCTTATGCTTGTTTTAAATCTAAGAATATCAAATGTGTTTCCAATCCATATACGTGATTGCATCCTTGTGTTTCTCTCAGAACAAATAATAATTGGTTTCACATTGATACTCTCCGATCATTTCCCCTGTATAACCTCGAATTCTATTCTTTATGTATGTGGCAAGTGTTTTGTAACTGCCATCCAGTACTGCAATTCCTCTACATATAATTCCCACACTCAGTTGTATTTCCTTTTTTGTGAATCGGACAAATCAGTGCTAATTTGCAGGATCAGGGAATCCTTTCTTCCCTCCAGATATCACTTCTCTTATCTCCGCTTCAATTAGCTGTTCCCCTGTATCATTACTTTCATCATATTTTTCTATAACTATGCGTTCTGTCTCCTCTTCTTGAAATTCTGTTTTATTGTTCTCTCTGTTATATCCTTTTCTTCTATCTCGTCTAGTTTCTTCAGCTGATGTTCTCTTTTTCTTATTATCCTTTTTCACTCTCTCCCATGCCTTTCATAATATCTTTGTTTTGTTTCTTCAGTTCGATTAGTCAGAAACATTTGCCTTGTTTTTTCTCTTTTATTTATTTCATTTTCGCATTGGTCATCATACCACTCCTTTTCTTTCTTTTTAGTTCTCACATACTCTGTACTTGTTGCTTCAATTATACTTCTTTCTATTGTTAATAACATGTGGTCTATATTTTATGTTCTCCTTTCTTGCCATTTTCCTTATCGTTGCTTCAATCCTTTCTCTCTTTTGCATTGAAATCTTCGTTTATAAAGATTTGGCTACTCTTCAGTCGTTATTTGTTTTTCATCGTTTTTTTTATCTTCGATACTTTCGATCTCCATTACACACTTGCTTTGCCCTATAAGACTTTGGGATATTCACCTCTATGCCAAGATTTTCTTTCGTAAATTATGTTATCTGTTTTTTTATGCCTTCCTTATCTTTTATAAAATCATCTATTCCTAATATCACCATATTGTTTCTTCTTGATTTGTTCTCCATTCCCTCTCATCTTTTTTCGACAGTCTCAGTCATAGTCAGACATTTTTTTATCTTTTTCTTTTCGTCTTCCCATTCTCAATAATAAATAATTTTGATTAACATTATTTCAATAATATTAAATTAAGCAAATTTCGTTTTAAGTAGATACATACTTAAATAATGTACACACTATTTTTACTTTATGTGGTGTATTATTTTTTGAATCAAATAGAAACTGAAGAAAAAGTATATTATAATATTATATCGATTCCACATTAAAACAATAAACTCAACCATTTTCGGTATGGATTTAAAAATAAGGAATTTTTAAAGTTTAAATAAATATTTAAAAGCTCGTGCTGGTCGTCATTCTTCGTCACTTATATCGAAGCCCTAATTTACCACCTTCTAAACTTTCAATCATTTTACTTACTTTATTCGTGCTTGAAATAGTATATAAATAATTCACAAAATCGTGTTTCAAATTTATAATAATTAGTAATTTTTCAAATAAATATTATGAATAAATCAACGGATGTTTTTTCAATTTTAAAACCGCAATTTTACTTAAATAAATTTTTAGGAGTTGCACATTTTGATCTCGGCGCACGTTATTTTAATAAAGTGTCCATAATTAGTGTAATATGGGGAATTGTTGTAGTGTTTATTCAAATTGGTATAAATTTTAAGTATACAATTCAAACTGATAGCTATGCCTCTCTAATAACATATTTATTCGACAATGCACTGTATAGTATGTTTATTGTGTGCTACAGTGGCGGAATAGTATTAAATATGATATATACAAAAAAGGTATATTCAGTAAATTATTTAAAATTTCAACTAAAATTTTAAATATTTTTCTAGGTGGCGAAAATTATGTGTAAAATAGCAGCTTTCGACAAAGAAGTTATCGACTTAAATCTGATTGATGTGGAAAAACAGAATAAAAGCAGTAAAATATATATTACACTGATAAATATTCTTGCTTTTATTTATGCAATAGCATTAAATTTGCATGTAGTTTATAGTCTTAACAATGAACTTAATATTGTTGATTACATTTTTCACTTTTTAAACACTGCTTTTCCGGCATTTTCAGTATTTATTGTTTTACAGTTTTGTTCTCTAGTGTATCTTATAAGACGACGAATTGCATGGATTCGTTCTTTACTATCCAATGTAAGATCTTCAGTATTATTCGAAAATAGGTGCGTTACTATGTTTGTGTTACCTATCCAAACAGTAAAGAAAAATCGAGGTTAATTCTAGCATCATTTTCTCTCCTCTTTCAGAAGCCTTCACAACCCTGCCCTATGATGCATCACTCATTTTTTCCTTCCGATTTCTTCTCTTATCTGACTATCACACTTTTATGTACTTTTTCATTTTTGTATTTTTGCTTACCTTCATTACCTCATCCATCCATTTCAATGTTGCTCTTCAAATTACGCTTTTCCCACTTTTCTCGTTGTTATACCATAGTCACACTATTCCATCTTATTGTAAACTCATCTTCATTGGTTAACCCTAAACCTTTTAGTTTAACTTGAAACTGAACAAGTGAGGTTTGGTGTGCTAATGGCAACATCCAGCAATTAGTCTGAAAACATCAATTGTTTTCTATGCAATATATTAATTGTATGTTACAGAAGTAACAGAAGTAAATTTGTTACATGGAATCAAATTGGCAGCTTTCATCGTAAACTGTACGCTATTATTAAAGAAACTTATAGTGCATTTTCAGTTCAAATGCTGTTGTTCATCATACAAGTAACCATGCTATTAATGAATACATTGTTTTATTTAGTAACTACAATAATCAATGCAACTTATTTGCCCATCTCAGAAAGTCTAGTATATGCAAATATAAGTATATTTTTCATTGTTGGAATTTTTGGTATGGTCACAACTTGTTCACGTACTGCTTCAGAAGTAAGGTTTGTTATAATATGTTCAACGTTTTTTGAACATTGTTCTTCAGGCAGCCAAAATGAGACACCAAATAGAACATTATTACTCTCCTATTATGAAGCTGCCAGGACACGAATTGGACATGGAAGTAAGTGCATAGGTAAATTCAGTTGGCTCCCCAGGTGAGTCCTCACTCAATTGACCCAATCTAGTAGTAACATAAGTGTGACTACCATATTATAGTTAAAAATTTGAATGCATTTCATAAAAATTTTTAGGTTATGTTGCTCTCATTGCAACTTTTGCACGAGAAAATACAATTCAGTGTTTGTAGATTTATTAAAATAAATAATTCACTTTATTACAATGTAAGTAAACCTATATTTAAAAGCATTTTTGATGTACTCGTATTACTTTTGCAGATGTGTTGGGTTATAATGACATATTCAATAATAATTCTTCAATTCGATGTTATATATAATAAAAAATGGATTGCCAAGAACTAGATGTAACATTATATATTTTCTAAATTATTTTAGAATAAATTATAGAGCAAAAGTGTTTAATAATGGACAGAAAAATTGTTTATTTTTGGATTAACGAATTACGATGGGTTTAGAAGGCGAAATTCATGCAGAGAGCACCTGGCAAGAATGGCTAGCGAAATGGGCACAGGGGTAGAATAAATTAATAATATGAGTCGACACATAAAAATAGGATATTTTAAAATTAAACAAAATTAATATATAAAGTTAATAATTTGGCAAGAAATATACTAGCATTTTTATTATATTATAATCATTACACTGTATTACATTTATAATAATAATTCATGTTTACATAGTATTTTAAATTTTTCCATTAGATAAATATTAAAATACACTTGTTTGGTCGACTGTTTTTATTATATTTTGGACGAGCCCCCATTTTATAATTAATTGGATAAAGAGATCAAATATTCATGTAATAATAAAATTGATTTACACACAATGTACATCGTTAAATAGATAACCATTACAAATGCGGAAACCATATAGAATTACATTAAATTATATAAATCCAAGATAAATTACAATTTAAAGATATACCAAATTTAAAAATATGGAGGGATTTTCAATTTTTTGATAGGCTATATCACTGCCACGATTCTCTGAGTAAACTCTATCATGCACACCTGAGTTAATATACTGTTATGATCTTTGGCTATCAAAAACTATTTCAAAGGCCGCTGTACTAGTTTTATGCCGGTAGCTGAGTTCTTCTCTTGGTCAAAGGTCAGTGGATTCAAACAGACGAAATAACAAGGCAGTAATTCGACATCAACATTGTTTATTTAATAAAAATACCCAATTGCGAAAATTTGCATCAATTTATTAGTGGCAATAAATCTGCCTCGAACCACATGGGTTAATAATATAATAATTAAGAATCCAAGCGACATTTAATTTCTCAAAAACAGAAGCTGAACCTGGATACTCAATTATTCGTGTAAAATAATGTGTAAAATTGGAATCAATTGTACAAAAGTTCTTTAATAAATTCATTTACAACACAACTCGTCGTTTTATTTTGAATTTATTAAAATAAAATAAATTTCTACCTTATAAATTTTCAAACTGGTAAATTTCCACTCGATTCAGTACGCCACTGGAGACGTGCTGGAGACCATATTATTTCTACGATTGTAGTTACCACGTTTCCCACTACTATGGAATCCGCATCTGTTCCAACTGCTACCGGTATTCTGTTATTAATAATCGTGTAGAAGTGCCGATCCAGCTTGTTTTCCTCTCCAAACCAACCCCCCGAATTGCCAAATAAACAATCCTTGTCCTAGACAACACCCAGGTAAGTAATCTCTTGATTATCAATCTCGCTTCGATCACTAAATGTGTACCTAACCTCCAATTTTCAGAGCACATGTACAATTTTCAATAACCAATTTTATTGCAGATATTTGATTGACAAATACCACGTTTGCATTCGCGATACACAATTTTCACTAATTACGCATCGTACGTAGTTAATTACTACGTAATTACAAGACTCTGGTTAATTGTTCACTTGTGTGAACTCACAAATTTTACTCTTGGATCAAGAGGCCTCGTACGAGTTCCCAGTTTGATCTGCACCAGAAAACTGACTTCTTTCCTTCTTTCGCTTGCTGGCTTTGTTCCCCCCGTATTCAAATTTTGCTTTTATGAGTGGGATCTTCATTCCTATCAGCGAAATCGACTCTTCCTTCCAGGTAACATAAAGTTTCTATTCGCATACGCATCGAAATATTATGAACACTTTGTTTTTAGGAATCTGGTAATATCTATCCAGCACAAAATTATACACAGGATGCGGCACAAATTTTGTGTTTTACAAACAAATTCAAATGTGTTAGTTTTATGTGTGAATCTGTTACAAATCGATGGTTTTTGTAAAACTGATGCAAATTTCGCTTTTCCACACCAGTCGAATTAACTGGCTACTGACTTTAATGTAAATGAAATCAAATTACCACCTCATTAATCTGCCTGGACCCCTAAATTAAGAAATATCACAACAATACTGTGATGATAACTTATCAAACGGTCTGAGGCCGCAATCAAAATCTAGATCAACTCACGTAAATCTGTAAGGCTGAGGAAGGAAATGGCAATAATATTTATAAAGGCTTTATAATTGTGCAGATGATTAATCTACATTAGTTTACGATAATCCTTCCAAGGAGAAGGTTGTGATGCAAAGTTAGTTGTCCTAGAGCCTTCGAAGGAGAAGGTTGTTCTATGGAGTGGGACTTTATCCTTCAAAGAAGAATGTTAAATCCATGTGTAATGGAATGCCTTTGATGTATCGCTTATCGCTATATCAATATGACTGGAATTTTTTATTATATGCTACTAACTAACGCATGTGCAGATTGAAAAGTTTGGACTTGTCATTTTCGGAGCTGTATACCTCATCTACTAATAAAATTGAAAAATTAAAATTGTTGCTGGTGTATAAAGTATAATGATCCTTACTCATTCGCCAAATACTTGGAAGAAAGTGAAGTTTTCTATATTTACTAGATTTTATTCAACAAGATTTCAAAGAACAATTTTTTTAAATATATCAAATTTTTCTCAAATTCTTCGGAAAATTGTCAAACTGTAGTAATAATAGCTTCATCCTCAAATAAATTTTCAACTCAAGCGATTTTCTTGTAAGCTATATCCAATTGAAGAACTACAATGGAATATGTAGTCACAACGTAAAACATCTACAAGAAAAAATGTCGTTTAATTATTGTAAACATATCATAATATGTAAAGTTATAAATAAATTATTGAAAGTTTTATTTGATACAAAAAAGAGCAGGTGGTATTATAATGGTACGATGCCAAGCAAACAAATTCTTAGAAAAGTACAATTATTTTTTTGATACTGATCTTTCAACTCATCTGTTATGGGCATGGTCAGACTGAATTAGGAGTAGAAACTGAGGATAGTACGTCCTTCCAAATCACTTCCTGCCATTGTGTGACCTATACGCCTCATAACGGACAAAAAGATACGAAATCGTCCCAGTCTCACGACTATTATTTCAAACAAATTTATCATCCGATCAGAAACATTCCATACTCCGTGATGTAGAGAGGTTAATCGCATGTCACGAAACAAGTTTTCGAATCTTGATGATGACTATCTGCGGAAGCACATTTTAGAGCAGTAAACACTGAATCGAAGTCGTTAGGTGTTGCGTTTATGAATGGTAGAAATTTCACAGGACTTTGAGCTCAATTTACTGATTTATAACCAATTGGATGAAACCTTTCCATTCTGGAATGACTGGTACTTCTGGGGTGTTCTGAAATGAGTAGATCCATTTACCTGATATCTATAATCTGGAAGGCTGGATGCAAATATACCAAACGGAATAGGACATAATTGCACGTTCAAGTCTTGAAGAACTATATGTATTCTTGTTTATTTTCTCAAATTTCAACTGTGGAAAGTATTTAAACCATCGAGATTGGCCACAGTAAAATCCACATTGCCAAGAATATATTGACTGAATGTTCCTATAGGGGTCGGTTCTGAAGGGTGATAGATGGTTTATAGCTCCAGATGTTGGTCATGGTGATATGGTAGATTCACCAAGTTCTTTAATGCAAACTTTTTGTAGATAAACAAGAAGGTACCATGTAGGGCAGGAGATAGATATGTTCGAGGTCACATGATTGAAATAATGGCGTGGGAAGGAGCTATTAACTTCATTTTCACTTTCTTGTTATTCCTCCTTTTCATTGAAGGAGAATCTATGACAACTCAGCAGGTCTGAGGCTCCATTTCTTTGGCCTCGTTACAGAAATTGTCACTAGAACTTTGAGCGTCACTTTGAAAGCACAGCTTATTTCAAATAATTAGTCGAACCTATGATCCTAAAGTTGAAAGTCCTGTGAGTATCTGTACAATAATAAATGTTTTACATTTTGAAAGTATATAATAATATATTATGTATAAGTGTATGTAATTGTTACTTACATTATACAACAGGGATTCATTTATTTTGAACAATCCATATACAGAAAAATTTACTTTCTCATGCAACAGTTGCAATGACATTGTCATAGCCTGGAATAAAATTGATAAATAAATAATTGATGATAATAAATAGAAGCACTATTTCTGCTTCTTCTTCTAACTTCCAATTTGGACTATGTCTTGTTCTACCAGCTGTATCAAGTACAGATGCACTCGATAACAGTTTCTCTGAGCATATATGTAATTGTTTAACGTTCGATACGTCGTAGCTTGCTAGCCTGGCTTTCGATGTGCATGTAACCCTGATTTTTTTGTTAATATTGACAATTAAACAACTCGACCGATGGACCGATGGCTTAACGTGCCCTCTTATTGATGGACGGTCATTGCCTTGCTGTTAACGCAATTAACTGCGTATGCAGATACTGATGGGTTCAAATCCGAAGAGAGCTGAAAACTTTCTATGACAGGTTCTCCTTGCTTCGGATGGCACGATAAATCGATTGAACTCCTGAATTAATGAATTACCATCATTAACATAAAATCTAGGATACAGACACATCTAAAGGCCAGCCTAACAAGCTACCTAATGGATATAAAATATTAATATGCTTATAGAAGCATAGAATTACGACTACCAAGGAAACAATGTCTTGGAAATAACAGACCTTAAGTCTTAAACTAAATTGAAGAAAAAACAGAGGAAGCACTATTAATTAGATAAAGAAAAAATTGAATGGAAATTTCAAAGAGCAATTTAAATACTTACTTCCGCATTTAAAAGTCCTCCATTTAATACATGAATCGGCAAAAACGTAGTGTTAATTTGGTTTATAATTTTGTTTGCCTAAAAATTTATAATCATTTATGTACACAAATTTAAATATCTCGAAAAAGAAAACTATCATTTACTTCTTTTGAGGCTCTTGAGCAGTTGGTAACTAACATATACATTGCCACTATAAATAAAATTGTGACGTTTAGGTATAATATAATCTCCACTATTGGCACCAAGTAGTTGAAAAACAGTGCAGAGATTAAGTAAGATAATAGGTTCATCAAATTTACAATTACTTGCAAGGTAAACATTAATAATTGAAACGAAAAAGTAGAGCTTGTGGTTTTAGTAATTGTGTACAATTTGTTATACAAGATGCTTATCTGACGTAGTATAGTAGTATTCTTTAGATGGGTTCTGCAAGCAGAAGTAGTAATGAAGGAAGCTGATAAACCGTACAATGTACGGTCATGCGTAATAGGTAAAAATCATGCACAATAAATAAAAATCGTTCCTTTTTATCTACTGCGCACGAGCGTAACCGTACATTGTACGGTTTATCGGCTGGTTGGAACAAATCTAATAATATTAATACCAGTGGTATAATTAAGGAGGCCACGGAGGCTCAAGCCACCTGATTTTTAAAACTCCTAAAATATTGTTAAGTTTTCAACCGCTATATTTGCAAAGTAATATTTGTTTTTCGACAATTTTTTAGCCTTCTGATTACACCACTCATGTTCGAATTTACCTTCTTAAAGTAAGTTGCGGTTCTTCTCGCAAGAGCATAACATTTATCCACTCAAATCTTTGTCTCAAAATAATAACGATAGAGAAAATTTGTATGTTGGCAAAAATTGAACAAAAATTGAAGTACGCCATGAAATACACCAAAATGGTACGCTGGTCAAATTCGTAGGAAAAAATGTATGTGTTACTAAGAGCGAGTAATGCAATGTAAATAAAATATATTATTGTTATGAAAGTTAACTGTATTTTATTACTTTTATGTGATTTTGCGATGTTTATTAAATTTAACTCTTGAAATTTTTCGTCTAAAATTGAGATTTGTGAGATTATTTGTGCAATCTAAAATATATCATGTTACTATTACTTTAAAATTTTACACCATAATTTACCTTCTTTGAAAATAATAAATTTGATAATATTCCACCGCTGTAACTCAAGACGGACATTATAAATGTGCAATAGTTAACGATGGTGTTCACGTAACTTATATAACCCATCGGTTCAGAATTGAAAGTAATTGTTAAAGTAACTTGAAAAAGTATTATGGCGATCGCCCATATTATACTTATGGTGGAAAGTTCATTAAAATTGTTTTCTTTTAATTTGAGTGGTGTTAATCCTACCAGTTTAGTTATATAAAACATTGGTTTTAGAACCGAGTAGATATTTTGTGCTTCGAACATATTTTACACTATACCAGCAACAATAATAACATGTAATTCACTAAACGATAATTATTAAAAAAAAACTTTACTCTACTTTAAAAATATGGCTACAAATAATAGGGTAAATAAGCAAACAGTAAAGGGTAATAAATTATTTGTTTACTTGAAATCGATTACTTACGTGACAAAATATATGAGAGAGAGACAACAAAATTTATTAAGTATTATCATAACAATAATAATTATTATTTTAAAACTTATAACAATAAAATTTAAAATTTAACGATGAGTGAGAAGTTGGGAGACCCTGCCTAACACGTAACTCACTTTGCCTAGGTAATTAGTGTCCAAACATTTTTAAATAATTAATATTAGTAAGAAATTGCAGAGATATTTTCTGATTAACTTAGCAAGAGTACATAAAATTACTGTATAAGTTTAGATTTTCCCATATATTTCCCATCAAATCCAAGTTTCGAGTAAAATAGAGTAAATACATCTCATATAAATTAATGGGTAACAATGACCTAATCATAACTCCTCCGAACCTAATAAGGTAAAAAGTGATATCCTTTAGCTTCTAGCGGATTAGTAATTTTCTGTTTTGTTTTTTGTTAACTTTTGCTTTTAGGTTTGCCTTTTTGATTTTTTGGGGGGAGTTTCAACTTTTTACTACTAGGCAAAAAGAGTTACGCGTTAGGCAGGGTCTCTCAACTTCTCGCTCATCGTTAAATTTTAAATTTTACTGTTATAACTTCGCGTCGAAAGAGATCTCCACTTACACCTTGGCTCCCAAATTATGTCCCTGCGGTATAAAGGCATAATAATATGTTTAATTTATAAGTTAATGGATCAAGATATCCAGTGCCGTTTCCACTCCTGCTTATGGCAGTTGTTGCAGGGCGATGACCAAATGCTATACCTCTGTGTCTTCTTTAGTTGCAGAAGTATTAGCAGGCTTTCATTTCACTGATCTCGAAATCTGTAGATTAGGCTCAATGCTTGGAAAATGCTCAAAAAAATTAAACCAATGCTTCGAAGCCCAAGTGCGTGGACATAAGCCGTAAGTTTGAAGTGAATAATTTTATTAAATTTATATTGTTATATTATTATGCAAACTATATTGAAAAAAGAAATATTTTTCTTTATACATATTATTATTTGTTTGTTTTACATATTGTGGTGAAACAGAATTAGATCCAGCTTTGTGTTAATAATTTGTCTTAAATTAAGGGATGTTTTATCCATAATAACATGGTCGAGCACGGTTTTGTAATTAAAGGTCGATTTATGTTACCACTGACACAAGCACACAATTATTGTTGAATGTTAGTGAAATCCAGTGATTATAAAGTTTTTTGCGGCGTTTAAACCTAAATAGGAACGAATTTAATTATTAATTTACATTTGAATTTTAACCGCGAAATTTTACCTATTTTGACGTGCAAAGTGGCTCAAAATTTCGATTTTCGGTTGGTAATTTGAAGTTTTTCAACATAGAAGGTAGAGAATGTTGGCGAGAAGTAGGTTGGCGTGCGACTGTAGAGCCAGCAAGGCGTATTTTTGGTGAGGTCCACCATAAGTGACCAATTTTCGAATTTTCTTGAAAACCCAAGTGTTTTTCAAGCTGAGAAGTAGTGCGAAGTGTCGTCTAAAGTAGACGAGTGTTTCTAGATTGATTTGGAAGTAGAATCTTCAAGTTGCAGCGTTTTTGGAAACGCACATTTAGAAAGTTTGGTATCACACATGTGGATAAAAATTGTCATTCCGCCATTGACGAATGATCGAATGATTTTTGTAATCACAACGATTACGTGCCTACAATTAAATGTTTAGAGGAAAGAATTCAAATTCGATGAAATTTGAATCGAATAATTTTACTCACCAAAATTTGAGGTTAGTTACACGATTTTTTAAGATTGGTTCAAATCGATTGCGTTTTGCCAACAAACTTTATTATACGATTGCCGATCGTCCTTATCTGGATATTTTTGGAAGAATTGCGAAGATTTGGTGTCACAATTCGATTTTTATGAAGAACGCAGCTGTTCTAGGATGCAACAGGTTCATTTCGAATGACAGGTGCCGAGGTGCGGAATATAAGAAAACAGCGGTTCTAAAACGTCGTCAACAAGTGCCGCATCACTGGTAAATAATAAACTTTGAATTTAATCACACCATTTATTATTATTGTAAATTTATTTGTGTTACACGATTACACATAAATAGCAACCTGGAGTATTTTGAGTTCGATTTGCTAGTAAATGCAAATACGAAAGGTTTCTATAACACAATTTCACACGTTAGCGACCAAAACGAATCTGTTCGTGAGCAGCTCATGCTCGACCCGTTGATGCTTATTTAAAATTGAATTTATTTTATGAAAATTATATGAGTCATTTTTCACGAAGCTGAGTTTGATTTTGTTTTCATGCAACGAACCGTACCCAAATTTAGTTTTTTAGCTTTGTCGATAACGACAACAGTTTTGATTAAGGCAATTTATGCAATTTTGTTCCTGAGACAGGAATTTCAATTTAGAGAAAATAGTGCTGCGGTAAGGCCGTACATTTTGGTTTATTTGGCGACCCGAAAAGGAGAGAAGAGCGAACCCAGCCCTGTGATTTGTCTCCGTACAGAAATCGTGTGTGAACCGACACATAGCTGCCACCGTACTCTAGTGTTGAGATATTGTCCTGGTGAAGAAAAGAATTTTAAAATTGAAGGGTCGTAGGAAATATCTCTACAATATATTTACGGAAAAGCCTTCTTACAACATATCAAATACATTACAATAACATTTAACAATGAAACAACATCAAATCGGTCACAATTTTACTAGTATAAGAGCGACATCTAGCGACGGCTCTTCGAATGCTGCAACCCGGTAAAGATCACCAATACCATAATGGCTAAGACCGAGTTACAGGTCAGCAGTTTTTCTAATTTTACGGACTAAACGGCATAGGTGCACCGATAAATTTGGGAGCGACCAGGATTTGACCTATAGGCCTATGCCTAACTTCTTAAGAACTACACGAAACTGCCTGCCCAAGTAACATTTTCCCCCTGCTAGATATCTGCTAGGGCTCTGGCAGAGAAATTTCGCAGGGCCCTGTCTCTGTAATCGGATTGTAACAGGGCTCTGTCACATAATATGAGACAGAGAAAATGGACCCTGCAAACCCTCTGCAGAAAATTTGTCGCAAATCCTAACAGGGTATCTGTTAGGTACCCTGTCAGAGACTCTGCAAGAGCTCTGTCAGGCACTCTGCCAGAGTCTCTGTCACAGAGACTCTGGCAGGGCTCTATCTGTCCCTGTTACAGAGACAGACAGAGACAGGTATAAAAAAATATTAAATTTTAATAAAATAAATTTCTGTCACATTTTTTTAGAAAAATTAATTTTTATTTTTAGATTCTTGCAATCCATTGATTGTGTTATTACATCGCATCGAACTAATTTAACTCTAGGGGTTTCAATTTTATTTACATGGTTACATTTAATTATATCTATTAACTATTAATATATTCTAATGCTTGGTATTCTGTATTATTGGTTGAATTCCATTCTGTCGATGTTGTTACCTATCCTGAAAATAATATTTAAATTTAAAAATTTTTGTTACAATCCAGATTCGAACCTGTACCTACATCCATGACTGCTTCGTAGCCTCTCGTTCTTACCATTTACCTACGGACCCTACTTATAAATTATTTTGAAATTACTTGTGTATAATAATGAGTGAACCGCTGAGAAATCAACGTATTTTACTTACCTTTTTTAATAAAATGGAAATTATATCGATGTAAAACATCGCAATTTAAAATATGATACAATAATTCGTAATTGTAACTGCAAATATAGATGTAGTAATAAAATTGAAACCCCCAGAGTTAAATTAGTTCAATTACATAATTACACAATCAGTATGGATTGCAAGAAGTTAAAAATAAAAATTAACATTTTTAAAGAATGCGACAAAAATTTATTTTATTAATATTTAGGGCCGATAAGACCTTGTAAGTATGGGTTACCATCGGCAAATAAGTTTTAAAAACCAGATTTTAACTTAAAATTTCTAGAATAATTGTGAGTGAAAATAATATATGAGAAATTTAATTTTTGATAAATAATATTGATCAAAACGAATCAGTAATAGTGAATCAGAATCAGTAAATGATAATAATAATATAACAAAAGTTTTGTTGTTTAATTCTAGATCGTGGTTTAATTATGATTTCTTTAGATTGGATAAATAAACTGTTAAAATTTATAAATTGCACATAAATGACGTTTAAAATCGAAGCGGATTAGCCTTTGTATTTTGTATTTCTAATATTCTAGAATATTCTAAATGACCTGAACTAAAACTATTTTATCTCTTTCTCTCATAACAATATTTATTATAGCGCTATCCTACTTCGTTACATAGTAACTAGACCTAAATTTTTGGCTCAAAATTACGAGGCGCTTTACGAATTTTTTATACCTGTAACTCATAAAAGGTAACTGTCTCTGTCTGTCTCTGTAATCCTGACAAAGTTTCTGTCATAGCTTTGAAAAAATCGATTAATTAATTTTCAATATATCTCTGAAGATATATTCCTTTTAACAATCTTAACCAATATGAATGAAGAAAGCTTACATCGTTAACAAAATTCTTGATTCTGATTTGCTAAAATTTTAATAAGCATTGTGTTTATATCTACCTGTAGTAGGTATCTACTATTAAAAGTACAATATAGTATTTAAATTTAATGAATTGTTAAAATTAAAAGTAATTGAAAAATGGTAAAAAAAGACAATTTTTATGAAGACCACGTGGTATATACGAGCTTTGCAAATTTCCTATAACAGAGACTCTGGCAGGGCTCTGCCTTATACTTTATACACCAGCAACAATTTTAATTTTTCAATTTTATTAGTAGATGAGGTATACAGCTCCGAAAATGACAAGTCCAAACTTTTCAATCTGCACATGCGTTAGTTAGTAGCATATAATAAAAAATTCCAGTCATATTGATATAGCGATACATCAAAGGCATTCCATTACACATGGATTTAACATTCTTCTTTGAAGGATAGAGTGAATGTCGCTTAAGACTTTTTGCCTTTCCACCGTCGATATAGTACATAGCAAACTACGTAGGATTTGACAAATTACTGGAAAATATATTTTGAGTGATTTGTTAATATGCTATATCAAATTGAAGAACTATGATGGAATAGGTAGTTACAACGTATAATATCTATAAGAGAAGGAATTGGATAGTATTAGTAAGTACAATAATTAATTTCGATAATTATAACAGATCTACTTACATTAAGCAAAAGCGATTCATCGATTTTAAAAAATCCTCCAGCGGTCAGCTCCATCTTTTCGTGAAAGAGTTGCAAAGATAGTGAAAGAAACTGAAACAAAAAATTAGATAATCATCCAATAATTTTCAGTGGCGAATGTTTACCTGTAAATTCAATTTTATGTTATGTAAGGGAATTGTTAAATTTGCATCTTTAAGTGTGTTCCTTATACTTGCGACCTGAAGTAAAATTCAGAAATTATTTGAGTGTTAAATATTGCTAGACAGAATTATATATTACTTCTTTCGAAATACTTGAACCGATAAATGCTATAGAAGAAAGTAACAAGATATAAAACAAGCAATAAGTTAAATATATTGTAATCTCAGAGGTGGGCAAAACCATTTTTGAATATGCCGTAGTGGTCATGTAAAACAGAATATTCGTTAAAAAGACGGTTGATTGTAGGATAACCATAACTATTTGAAAGGAGAACGCCAAATTTATATTCTTAACCACAATATGCAATTTATTATACAAGTTCCTTATTTGGTTAATTGTAACATTTGCCTGCCCCTGATTTCTGTAACAGTAAGCAATAAATATATTACTAAAAAAATAGAGAAACTCCGATGATACTGAGGATAAATTTTGTCAAAACAGTTTTGGAGAAAATAGAAAAAGATGTAAATTTGAATGATTCATTTCATAACTGGTTACATAATATAGCTATTATGTAGATAGATCCGAAATTGTAAAATCAAAAATGTGATTGTGATACTTACGATTTTTTTGTTAACATTAATCTTATAAGATTTAAAAGTATAGAATTGATCCATTGCAGTCGCTGTTTTACAAGATATGAAAAAGAGCAATATTGCAAACTGATAAAGAACGGGCCTAAACTAATAGAACTTACTAAAATTTGAATAATAGCATTAAAATTGTATTGATGAATAAAATAAGTGAAAACGTAGAATAACAATCCTATTGATGAAAGAAAAATTAATATAGCTATCGAAGTAAAATATAGTCTACTATTTTTATATATTTTTTTAACTTCTATTACATTCATTTTTACTATTTCTTTATCCAATATTGCAATATTTTGTATAATTTTTACGATCTAAAACAAAGATTTAACTGAAACTAAAAATATTTTCAAATAAGTTTACTTGCCTTTTTGGAAAATATTAAATTTGTTAATATTCCCCCACTGTAGCAGAGAATAGCTAAGGTGAATGAAAAATTGTCGGCGATATTGGTTACTACACTACCGTAATCAATCGGTGGAAGTACATAGCCAAATGCTACTAAAATTTGAAAAGTTATTAAAATGGATCCCCATAATATACTAATCACAGATAATTTATTATATTTAGTTTCCTCTAAATCAAAGGGCGTAAATCCTAGAAGTTTGGTTATATAAAATGTAGGTTTTAATACCGAAAAAACATTTTCTGAGTTAAACATTATGGTTTTAGGCATTTCTATAATCTAATCCATTATTTTGATATTGTATTGTGTTAGCTATTTCTCAAGTTTCATTAGGTATTCTCACAACTCAAAATTTTCCAAAATTCCAAAAAAAAATTATTTCATGTAACAATACAAAACTATTTTTACTCAAACTGGCGAATTTATCAATAATTTACAATTACAAAAAACAAACAAAAAAGTACAATAATTGTATAAGTATACATAGTTAATAAATTATATTCCAACGCCTAACTATAGTTTGTAACTTTTATTTACTTTTGGTGACAGTGATGGACAACAAATTAAGAATAACGATTTTAAAAATAGAGTAAGCACACGAGCATTATAGTTTTATGATGAACAAATCGATTTGCTCCGCTTTCTAGAAGAAAAGAAAATTTATTTCCAAGTTTAAGTTAGCGGCATTAAAAGATGCATTATAAACTCAATAGATTAAAGCAAACATTTAGTTTACGATAAATCTTGATTAAATTCTATACAATAACTTGCACAACTCAGCATAACCTTTGACATCAATTTTATTAGGTACATTATTGTGTTATTCTCGTATTTTCTACCATCGTTCAAGTATGTTCGATCCCAAAACATTCTATTCCGTTTTAACACCCATGTACCAAACAACAACATTTTTGGGCTTAACACCTTTCAGGATAGGCGAAGGCAACTGCAAAAAATCGAGAGTTCATTATGCTTGGAGTTTATTCCTGTTATTGTTCATAAACGCCTATACTTTGACAGCACTTGATACATACAGATACAGTGAAGAAGGACTAATTGCTTCAACGACGGATATAATTGACTCTTATTTTGGTCAAGCTGGATTGTTCTGCAGTATTTTCTTTGGATGTTTTTATGTAAACGAAGTAAGTTAAGTTTTCTTGAATACTTGAATCGTACTACATAAAAGCTTCCTTTTTGTAGATTTTGAATGTTCTGCATGAAATCACAAATTTTGATAACAAAATGGCAGAAACATTTTACATCGACTTAAAGAAAAAATATAAAGAGACCAAAATCAACGTCATCTTAGCGTTACTCATCGTATTGCTAATAGCAATTCCTTGCTCCATTCTTACAGTCGTACGAAGCATAACCTTTTTAAGTTTTGATTCGAATATAGAAATTTTTAAGCTTATGGGGGAATTTTTAGCTTACTTAGTTCCAATCCTGACTCTCACTTTCATAACGTTTCAGTTTTGTGTTCTGGTGATGTGTTTATATCAACGATTTGCATGGATTAATTGTAAATTTGCTGAGGTATCTAATAATTTCAGAAATTGCCAGGATTCCGAAAATTTAGCAAAGTCAACTTCATGTTTGTAAATAAATATCCAATATTATACTTTTTGAAAACCTAATACAAAATTTTGTTGCATTTTAGATTCGGTACCAAATATTTCTCTAGTAGAACTGCGCACTTAATTGAAGAATTAATAATGCACCACAATGACTTGTGCGCAATAAGCAAGATTCTCAACACATCATATTCCGGGCAACTTCTTCTAATATTTTTCCAGGATTGTATGACAATTATCGAATCGTTTTATTATCCTGGTCGGTTAGCGATTGTTAATAATAAAATACCCGTGGATTTCTTCGTCTACGCTGGAATTCAATTAGTGCTTTCCATTGGAAGAATTTTGGCCATAGTGATATGCTGTGCAATTACTGTCATGGAAGTATGTAATGTATTACTTACTAAGTTGTAGCTAATTTTGAATTTTTGGCTATTTTGCAGGCCAATAAGATTAAAATTCGAATGCAGGAAATTCTTTTAACAGCTTCGGATTCACCGAAGAAAGAATTACAAAATGAGGTAATTGGTTAAAAATTGGCAGTGCTGTATTTGATATATTTCAGTAAATTTTTTTAGGTTAGGTACTTTTCTATACAACTGATAATGCAGGACGTTAACTTTAATGCATGTCGAGTGTTAACGATTAACGAACCTTTAATATTTTCGGTAAGATTTCAAGATAATAATATTTTAACCTTTATGGTTTACATAAAGGTTGATAATATTACAAAAACCATTTTTTATTTACAAAGTTTTGTAGATTGTAGGTGCTATTACAACTTACTTGGTTGTAGTTATACAGTTCGAAATACAGCAAGCTGAAAACTTTAATATATTAAATAACCAAGTGCTTAATACTTCAAGTAATTCCACAATTATTAACTGCAATTTTGAAAATTGTAGAGAAAGATTGTATAAGTTTTAACTTTAATTTGATGTTGCTACTATGTATTTGAACTGAGAGTATCCCCAAATTTTAGGGTTAAGCTGCGTATAACGGAGGAGGTATACATAAAATATAAATTAACATTTAAATTGGAAATAAAATAATTAAAATAAGTCTAATTTTCACAAAACTTTATATTTAAACGACTATAGTTTTACCCTTGCGGGCATTTTCAAGTTAATAGCTAACACATGGTAAACTATTGGAATTTTAAAATTTTCTCTTGAGAAAAAACAAAAACTTGACTTTTTTAAATTCCAAACCAGAACACGGCCTTAATAGTAAAATATAAATCAAAAAGACAAATTAAATGTGAAGTTATAAAAATCGTTTTTGTTACTTATTATGTTAATATATCTTTCGTTACATAATATATAATTATTAATCGATTGAAAGTATTTAGTATATAGAGTAAAATGGGGTCAAATAAGTATGGGGGCATAGTAGGTCATTGGCTTTGACGTCGCCATTTTATTACATAGGCCGCCCGTTTTGCGTGAATTAGATACATAGTGGCGAAAAACGTTCACGGCAAGATTTTGGCTGTCGCCATGCATCTGTCAGTTTAGTTATGGAGTCATTCATTTTGACGCGTGTTCTTCTGTGAAAAAATATTGTTTTCTCTCTGAAATGCAGTGCATTAAATTAACGCAAATAATTGTCAAGTGAGTTTATTTTTATGTAGAATTTGACACTGAACACGAATATTGTGTTGGTTCTTCGATATTTTTGATTTTGAAAAAAATACAGACCCCAACATGAAACATGTGCTTGGGGGCAACATAGGTCACTATTTTTAACGCTCACGGAAATTTTGTTTTTTTTAATTTTTCGGAAGATGATATCATGCCGGCATCGTAACCCGATCAAGAGGCTGGTCGTCCATCGAATGCCGATCAAGAGCCCGGTCTATCATATCTCGACCCAAAAAATTGCAATTAAAGACACGGCCGTTTCCCAAAGCTCCACTGCTCAAATCATCGAATTATTATTAGTGTTACTAATTTTGATAACATCAGGAGTATTCATACTCTTCAAATAAAAGCGTTAGAGCTAATTTTTTACATGTGTTTGTAGTTTTATTTCACATCGAATATCGTGACCTATTATGCCCCACATTTTTAAAATGTCAAAAAAAGGTACCTTCGCCTTTTCGAATGTAGCTTTCAAAATATTTATGTTAGACATAAAGTCTAAAATGTTGCCAAATAAATAACCTTTCCAACGAATGCTTATTTTTCGAAATCGGTGCAAAAACACCGTCGCAAGGGCTCTTCAAAAAAACCTGCCTACTTGACCCCACTCTACCCTACACATTAATTTGTTCCTAATATTATATTCTGTATTTTTGGTAAGTAACTATAACTTACAACAAAAATTGGGTTTAATAAATCGTTCAGTTGCTATATAGCCATATTAACAGTGTTTCTGTAATATTTTAAACAATGTTTGAATCAAAGATTATCTTCTCTGTTTTAAAACCAACTTTCTATTTCACTAAGCTGCTAGGATTCATGCCTCTCGATTTGCAAAATAATAATTTTAATAGACTTTCTAAAATAAGCATAATATGGGGAGCCGCTATATCACTTTTTCAAATTACAATTACAATTTATATATGATTAAAAACATACCTAATTCAAGCATGAGTTACAAAAGCTTTATAAGTAACATTGTTACCTACTTAAATACTGCGATAGTGGGGGTGAGTTACAATGGTGGGATATTATCAAATATATTATTTTCAAAGAAGGTACATTTTTAACCCTTATAGAGCCATACCTAGTACCCGGGTACTATTTTGACTTTAAAACAGCATAACTTTTTTTCTACCGGGCCGATTTTGTTGAGCTTCGGTGACATCTCTACAAAAACGGTTCTCTGCACACAAAAAATTATAAAACGGAAAAATAGTGATATTAAGTCAAAAATTTTTGAAAAATTTTTAAAACTACACGTCATCCGGCCATACGTAGTCTGCATTACTTTTATATGGGATATAAATACTACAGAGTAGCTCCATTCATTCAAAATTGTTATAATATTTATTGATAACAATTTAACATAGTATGATGTGTTAAAATATAACTTTTTTCACATTTTACTTGAAATTAACTTTAGAATAGAGGCAATTTGAAATAAAAAATAAATCTAGTTATATTTCATTATATTCTGCTCTACAAATTTTTTTAGGGACATTAATATGAGGTCACGCAGGTTTCTGGTATTTCTGGCAACTTTTTCGGGCCTTTGCCTTTTCGAAACATTCAATAAACATAAAAAACAGTATCATGTTACTTTCATGTGGCTAGAACGTCTAGTCTAGGTTCCGCGTTTATGTCGATGCGGAAGTAGAATTACTGGTGAATAAAAATCACGAATTGCACCAAATAATAAATTATTAAGATTCACTGCTACTTTAAATTTATTAGTATTTATTATGTTATTGAAAAAACACCTACTGCAATCGACAAGGTAACATCTACACTTGACTAATGAACGTTACTTGAGAATATTGCTTACAATTTAATAAAATTTTGCCAAAAACCATGAGTCACAATCACATTATGCATAAATGTAACTCGATATAAATATAATTGTTATTTAAAACGCTTATAAGAATATTAAAAATCCGCTTAAAGACCGAGCATAACAGGAATTGCATATAAATATATGGTAGTACCCGGGTACTAGGTATGGCCGATATAAGGTGTAAATTTGTATGGCTCCATAAGGGTTAAATAAGATTTCGAAGCAATGCAGTACTAGTCATAATCTCGATATATTTTAGCTTGCACGAATAATTAGACAAACATTTTGGAAAATTAAATATAAGAAATATTGAAAGAACACATAAAATTAATAAATGTTATTTAACTTTAATAACACTATTATTATTTATTTTCAATTTGTTGTACCGTTTAATTTGCGCATACTGCTATTGCCATCAGTTCAATTTGGAAGCGTTTATTTTATATTTCTGGATATTCTTCGCTTGTTATGCAGCTTTTGCTAATATTATACAATTTATCTCTATCGTTTCTCTTTTAAAACAAAGATTTATGTGGATTAATATTATACTCACGAATAAAAAACCGCAAATCACGTTAGGAAGGTACTAATTAGGTATACCTAATTATTATTTCTTCTTCGATATACTTTTACTTGTTGCAGAACCAACCTGAAGTATGCTATCGATATAAATCATATAAGCATCTTGTATCACAAATTATACATAATTACCAAAGACATAAATTCTACATTTTCATTTCAATTATTATTGTTTACGATGCAAGTAACTATAACGACAATTGATGCTATATCTTATCAAACCACTGCACTATTTTTAAACCACTTTGTGTCTGTCGAAGAGCATATATTAGACGCAATTGTAATAACTGGGTTTCCCATGGCTATGTGTATCTTGGTTACTAACTGCACAAATATTTTGTTACGCGACGATTCCGCACAACGCCCTTTTCCCTTTTGCACGCAACAAAAGTTTCCGACACTTTAGGAAGGCGATCAGCTAACTCAGGGTTTTCGGCGCAGGTTCTTTACTGACGAAAATTACGGGGAAAAGTGCTATGGCGAAGTGCTACTAACTATTTACACTATTTACAAATTTTGCTCGACTAAATCCGATGGACTGGATTTAATTAAAGGCGCCACTTTGTTAATTTGTTTACGTACGCTACTGATATTAAAAATGAGCAGAGAAGCGGTGCAACAAAGAAAAGGATCTGCGTTGTACTCATGCGTAACTAACTTTACTCAACTTATGAAAGCTAATGAGTTTATTATTTATTTATTACTCAAAACTTGACTTAAAACGGAATCGAGATATGACTAATTATCCAGAATCTTTTGGCGTTTTACACTTTGGAGTATGCCCTGAAAAGAAAATCACCCCAAATTATACCACAGGGTGGCAATTAAAATACCAAAATGAGGTACAAAAACATATAATAATTAAACAAATGAATAATACATAAATTTTACAAACAACACCCCCATATAGGTGTTACTAAATTAATATTCCCTATCTTCAAATATTACGAGCTCGTTGCAAAACTAATTAAGATTAATTATCAACAAACTATACTTTAATAACATTAATTAAATTAATAAAATATTTGATATAATCAATTGACTCCAAATGAAATGATATGATTTATAGTGTTTACCAAACAATGTTGTTACTTGAATTATCTTTTAATTTAAACTCAAAGTTACTACTTTGTGAGTGCAAAATTATTATTCTTATTACAGAGAATAATTAGCTTAAATTTTCCTTCAAAACTAAAGATAATCACTACAATAATACCGAAAATTAAGTATTTTCTCTTGACAGATTTAATTTTATCAATTGACTATTTCAAAATATGATTTAAATATAATAACTCTAACTTTTGACAAAATGAACAATTCTTCAGAATTATGAATAAAATTACTAAATTACACTTGAATTATCCCGCACGACTTCTCGTAAATAACAATATTTTTAACACACTTACTTGTAATTGAACTGATGTTCTCACACAAAATTGACTTATTCCAGGTATACTCCTTTAACGACACTAGATTCTGATAACATCTATTCTCTCTTCCACACAATGATAACAAACGGTGATATGATAATTCTTGGAATTATGGATGTCCCAATTCCCCAATGGTTTACAATTATAAAGTTTATTCGGTTTTAATTTACACTTAATGGTTTACGTTACGATCTTAATGTTCTCCAAATAATTACTTCTTAATTCTGTTAATTTACTCGACACGTATTTTGTATATAAAAAAAATACTCGCTTTGGACCTAAGCAAGAACCTCCATGGAATGTTATTAATCGAACGCCTTATAATCACTAATGACTTCGACCGCGATACCCATCGACTTATGGTGAATATTAGTTTTTAATCTGCATATTTGCTACAACTTCTAGTCCATTTTATATAAGAAATTAATATTTTCTTTATAGGATTCAATTAAAGAATTGCTCGATTTGATTCCACGACTGTTTACTTTATTTCGAATAAATAACTAATATTTTACTTTAAACAACACATAACCGAACCAATTTATAATTGTTTTATCATATTTTACTTCAATCACTAAATGTTAACCGTTTACTTGATTTATTAATTTTGTGATGATAAAATATTAACACTTTATCAAAATTAATACATTGATCAGTTTATATAACAAAAACTTTAAACTTTTTGACCCGAAAACTTAGATGTTATTTGTTTCACAATTACTTTGTAAAAACCAACCGATGTTGATCTTACAAGAGCTAATTGGCGAGTGGCTTAACCTACCGGTCCTGTCCCACTTGTTAACGTAATGTCACAACTACGAAAGGAGGGAAACCTCCAATGGGCTTTCTTCATTTCGTTAGTTCCCATGCAATTCTTACTTACTCCCACACCCAAAATTAATAGGTTCCTAAAATCCATTATCGGCGTTAGCTTATACGACGTACGTGTCTAACTTTGGTTTACCGTTCGCCAGACCGACGCTACAATGTCATAAATATCTTTCGGTATCCTTTTGGGTACTATGGCGCGCGGCATATGACTTAATCCACAGCTGCGTTCTTTGTTAGTTTCCTCGAAAAAGTAATAAACCTCGAGGCCAGCTTAACTATATAATATTAGTTTTCCCAAAACTATGACTTTACTGTATCCTAATTTCTTTTTGGTCTCGTTTTATTATTCTCAGCTGCACTTAACAAAAAGTATTATTTTACTTATACTAATAACTATGAAGTTTAATTTAACAATCCCATAAAATCTAATAATTTATTACTCAACGGACAAATACTTTACTTTTCGACAAATACGAGGTACAATCACGAAGTTTTAGTACAAACTCGATTTAAAAGCGTATTATTCATGACTAATATTGCCTTTAGTCGGCGTATCCAAAAACCACGTCACAATTTCAAAAGAAGTATACTATAAATATTATTCTTTAAATATTCCTATTTAAGTAAATACTTTCATTTTTTAAGGAAACCAACATTAGAAATAGTATTAACGAATATTTTCCACCGATTCGTGCAGATGGAGGACTTATGAATACGGAAGTTAGTAGTTTTGACTATGATATACTATAACAAAGAAATTAATTGATATATTTTAATAATTTACGAATTCATGGAATTAAATTAATATTATATTTTTAAGCTTTCAAGTGCAATACACTCTTCATCATAAATTACTTAATAATGTATCTATTAATTTATTATCGCGAATTAAAAACTAACCAATTTAAATATAAGTAAATTACTATAGTTTTCAGACACATTACCATTCGCGAAAATCTTTGTTTACTATGAATTTCTTAATTCAAATTAAACTATAGTTTCTACTAATGAACTAAATGTTTTAATTTTAGTGAAGTATGTCAACTGGAATTTTTTAACTTTTTGTTTTGAAATTATTCATTTAAGAACTCATTTGATCCTAAATTAATTAAATGCCTTTGCATCGGCTTGGTCGGTGCAGGGGCTAACTATCTGTACCAATTACTTTAAAAAATATAGAGTTTGTTGATTGATTGATAGGCTTTGGCACTATCTTTGCAACTTCATCACGAAAAAATAGAGTTCTCTCCATATGGATTATTTAAAATGAATACATCACTTCTGTATAATGTAAGTACGAATTTAATTTGCAAATAAATAATTAATTGAACACAAATTTGTATAGCATAAATTAAAAAAAAAACATAATTAGGTTAGCTCAATTTAATTATTGTTCGCACAGCGATTGGTGAGTACAAAATATGCGATTACACAGTTTAGAAATCAATATCTTGTGTACTACAGTATAATAAATTATATTACTATACTTCTGCATAATACAAAATATTATCGTATAAAATTACACACCAAATATTATTTCAATTTTGTTATTGTTATTTAACTAGGTATATTTTAAAATATTGTAATTTACTAATTTTCAAGGGATAATTCAAAACATGATGGAAAACTGTTCATTATGTTTGAGGGCTGATTGGTTACCTAGTTGTGGATTATCGAGGTTACCTATAAACCGACTATGTGATCTGGACTTGTTCCTTCAATAATCATAAATAAATAATAATAATAATGTTTATTTATCCTTATTATAATTTAGTTTAAAAGCTTAATATTTTCAAAAATTATAGTATAGGGTGTTTTTTTAGCTGCATGAGAACTTTCAATAGGGATAACAATTGAACCAAGATTGCTATGGAAACAGTTTTTTGACATTTGTGTTTAGCAAGGTTTGGCATTTGATAATGCATAGATTGACCATTGAACAACGCTACCAAATTGGGCTCACAACCAATTGGAAGTGGATCCATTTTTTTACCGTAAAATTTTGTTCAGTGACGAGGCACATTTCTGGTTAAATGGGTATGTGAACAAACAAAATTGCCGTATATGGAGTGAGACCAATCCGGGACATTATCTTGAGACTCCATTGCATCCATTAAAATTGACTGTTTGGTGTGGAATACACGCCAACGGCATCATTGGTCCATATGTCTTTCGAAATGAGGAAGGAGCTACCGTTACGGTGAATGGTGTGAGATATCGACACATGCTCAATACATTTTTGTTTCCAAAACTTCAAGAGCTAAACATTGACAACTTATGGTCCAACAGGATGCTGCTACGTGCCACACAGCCAACGAAACCATCAATTTATTGAAAGGACAATTTGGTGACAATATTATTTCAAAACGTGGTCCTATCAATTGGCCTCCAAGATCGTGTGATTTGACACCTCCAGATTATTTTCTGTGGGGGTATATTAAATCCATGGTTTATGCTAACAAACCAACAACTCTAGAAGCATTGGAGGCTAATATTCAGCAAGCCATTTATGAAATAAAGCCAGAAATATTGGAAAAAGTGGTCAAAAATTGGACTGAACGGATGCGCTTTGTAACCATTAGTCGTGGTGGTCACATGCCGGAAGTCATGTTCAAATCATAAATGCCTTTAACTGTACTTTCATAAAAAATTATAACCAAAACATTCCGTCAGGTTTTTAATGTTTTATTTCATTTTGAAGTTCTCATGCAGCTAAAAAAACACCCTATACTTTTATTTCTTTTAGATGTTTTACGCCATTACATCATATGCCATTGTAGTTCTTCAATTCGATATTACTGTACAGAAATTGACTGCAGACGAAAATGAGCATTAAAAAATTTACTTGGACATGGAAGTATATTAATTTTTATTCATAAAAGTTCATGTATTTAACTGAAACGATTGCCGAGTTCACCAAGGAAAATATAAATGCTAAATGCACCTAGGTTTGTATTTTTCAGGTTTCATCAAATTACATGTAGTATAATAAGTTTTGCCTTACAGACTACTACTTATTCGATTATATTTCAATTTTGCACCAGTTTTGGTAATTATTATAAGCATATCTGTAAATTATTAACGAGATGTTATGATAAATTTTAATAAATTGCTTGTACTTCTGTAAGTTCAGTATTTATAAAAATTTATTGTTATTATCGATCAATAAATAAATCTAATTAATTATTCAATTGAATTATTTACATGGTGTGAAACCCCACACTTAGTGACCCTGATTTGGAATACAATAAAGACATTTTATTACTAGAATCTTGGATAGAAAAATATTTATATTATTCAAGATTTATATAATATGGATGATTATGATAATTAAAGACAATAATCATTCTATGATAATTATCTTATCATTCAATTCGTTTTTGGTGAAATCCATATAAGACACTAAATATTTCCATTTTTGTTTTTTTTTGTCAACTGGCAATGTTTTAAACAAGATTTCAAATAATTAACTTAAGAGGCACTTTTATTTTAGGCTTGGCATTGGCTTTGCAACTTAATCAGGAAAAAATAGAGTTTTATCCTTATGGATTATTTAAAGGGATTATTTGCATATTTCCACAATACCCAACAGAAATTTAATTTGCTTACTTTATATCTACCTATTCCTGTCAAATTATAAGAGTCATTCCCTATATTTTCACAAAACAGATCTTTTATTCAAGGACCTAATAATAATATTTGTTTATAGGGTTAGGCCCACATAGGATGTCGGAAAAATTATAAATGTTTCCGATATTTTGTGGAGAAGTGTATGCATATCCTTGTACAACAGTTTAAGTATTTAAAAGAGCTAATTTTTGTTACAAAATATTAATCAAAAACAAAGTTAAAGCGTTTATCTCAAAACTAGGTTTTCAAAATTGGTGACTTAGATATATCAAAAACCTGAGTACCAATCTATCTCAAATTTTGTATGCTCTTTTTAAACATTCAAAACTAGTCTGAAATCGAAGCTTTTGGTTTTTCAATGTGTATTATCTATTAATTTTGACTTTGAATGGCTGCCATATTGTCAAATTCAAATGTTTTGGAAAATTAGTTCTGAATGTTCAAAAAAAAGCAAATTTGAGATTGATTGGTGTACAGGTTTTTGAAATATCCTTGCTCAACGATTTGAAAACGAGATAAACTTTTTAAATTTGTTATTTATTAATATTTTATAACATTTACTAATCCTTCTCTAAATAAAACTCTATTCAATACTTAAACTGTTGTAGAAAATTATGCATATACTTCTCCACACAAGAAATTGCAAAAATTATCCATTATTTGTTCGACATCCTAGGTGGGCCTAACTCCTTATTGTTTGCGCTACCAATCCTTAAAATAACTCATAATTTATTCTTTAATATTAATGTGTTAATATATTTTACGTTATAAGAATATGTATAATTATTATGAATCGATTATACATTGATTTATTTCTAATTATTTTCTATTTTGGTTGATTAAAAGCTTTATTAGTAACATTTTTAGCTCCTCAAATTATGTGATATTGGTCGTAAGTTACAATGGTGGGATATTATCAAATATATTATATTCAAAGAAGGTACATTATTTATTTATTTATTTACTAAACACTTTAAAAACGTATTTTATTCCAAATGACAAAGTAGAACCAGAAAATAGTTTGAAAATCTGACAAAGAATGCAAATATAGGGGGGGGTGCAAAAACGTGGAGTTTTTACGAAAAAGTTGAAATAACTTTAATTTTTACTTAAAATTTGCTATATTTTTCAACTTTTTCGTAAAAACTCCACGTTTTTGCACCCCCCCCCCCCTATATTTGCATTCTTTGTCAGATTTTCAAACTATTTTCTGGTTCTACTTTGTCATTTGGAATAAAATACGTTTTTAAAGTGTTTAGTAAATAAAATTTCTCGTATTGTGTTCTTTGCTTAAAGTTAAAATCCTAATATTTTAACATTCAGTTAAGTTTTTGTTAAATTTATAAATTGTATCTACATTATAATACAGTAGTACTAATCATAATATTCTATATCTATTTTAGCTTGTTCGAATAATCTTGCAGATAGCAGTTTTTGATAAAAAAATTGGAAAATTAAATATAATAAATATTGAAAAAACACATAAAATTAATAAATGTTATTTAACTTTAGTAACACTATTATTATTTATTTTCATTGTGTTGTACGCTGTCATTTCTACATACTGTTATTGCCATCAGTTCAATCTGCAAGCGTTGATTGTTTATTTCTGGATATTCTTCGCTCGTTGTGCAGTTTTTGCTAATAGTATACAATTTCTTTCTATCGTTACTCTTTTAAAACAAAGATTTATGTGGGTAAATATAATACTCTCGAATAAAAATCCGCAACTCACCTTAGGAAGGTAGTACTAGTTAGTTATTATTTTTTCTTTTTTTTTTATATATTTTCACTTTTTGCAGAACCAATATGAAGTATGTTACCGACATAGGGCAAATAAGCATCTTTATATTACAAATTATACATAATTACCAAAGACATAAATTCTACATTTTCATTTCAATTATTAATGGTTTCTATACAAGTCACTAGGGATTCACGGCTTGACTTGAGTTGACTTGATTTGACTTGAAATCAAGTCAATCTCAGGTCAAGTTTTAAAATTCGAATATCAAGTCAAGTCAAGTAATTCATGCGTCAAGTATCAATTAGCTTGAAAGCTTGAAAATTATTTGATTTTTTTTATTTAAAAAATGAAGAGTTTTAGGTAGGTACAATAATTTTTTATTAGTTTACCCATAATTAAATCATAAAAGTTTATCGATGAAGTCATAAACGGAACGGTATTCAGACAAATCTGGTTGAAAAACATTAAATGAATTATTTTGCCGAAAAGGGCTTTAACAACCCCATTGCTAAACCTTTAAGTAGCTCTAAGAATGTCCCTTTTGTAAATATGTGTTATATAACCAGTAAGTTATAGTAAATTGTTCATTTCCTTGATAATCGGGTAATTGAGAAATCCCAGATTTTCAAACTTTAAGTAGCTCTAAGAATGTCCCTTTTGTAAATAATGTGTTATATAACCAGTAAGTACCGTATCGTAGTTTACAAAACCCCATATATACTTATACGAAGGTTTAAAAATATTAGGTAATCATATTTTTTTTAAAATGCAAATATATAAATATATTTTGGCTTATTAATTTTGTAGTAATATTTTAATTAGTTACAAAAATGTAACTTTTATACTATCTATAAAAGACAAATTTCGGACTCCTCTATATAGTAGTAAATATTTTTGGGTAAGCCATAAGGTTTATAAAGGTAATAAATATAAACATTTATTATGTTGAATATTTGCAAAATTTAAACAATTTTGTTTGCGAGTTTAATAGAAAATAAAGCACATTTTAAATAGACATTTTTACAATTTAAATAATTCGAAAAACAATCAAGTGCATAACTAAAATAATCGTTTAAACTTGCTATTAACATAATATAATGTATGTAATTAAAATTTTAATTAAAACATAAGTGTTTTTTTTAAATTTAATCGCGAAATTTGACAAATCTTCAATTAAATAATAGGTGTTGGTCATACGCTGCTGCTTATTGTGGTAACATAATGATAATAATTATGCTGTACCGGCAATATCTAATATCAAGTAGCTTGATATCAAGTAACTTGATTGCTTGATATCAAGTCAAGCAATAACAACAGTAAATCAAGGCAAGTCAAGTAGTGAATTTTTGGAAAACTTGATTTTCAAGTCAAGTCAAGCAATGTGTAAAATTATCAAGTTACTTGACTTGATGAATCCCTACAAGTCACTATGACGATAATTAATGTTATATCTTACCAAACCACTCCACTATTTTTAAACTACTTTGTGCCTGTGTATGAAATTGTTTTTGACGGAATTTTAGTAACTGGGCTTTTAATGACTATGTGTATCTTGGTTACTAACTGCACGAATGTATCAAAAGAAGTATACTATAATTATTATCATTTAAATATTTCAATTTGAGTAAATGCTTTAATTTTTTAAGGAAAATAACATTAGATGTAGTATTAACAAAGGTTTTCTACCGATTCGTGCAGATGGAGAACTTATGAATGCGGAAGTTAGTAGTTTTGACTTATATACTATAAGAAAGAAAGGTAAAATCTGAAAATTATCAAGTTAATTAACCGCCGCTTTGGTCATCAATTTTAATCATACTGAAGTTTTCAAATAGACTATATAAATCATGCATACTCTCTATATCACAATCATAATAGTCATTATGGTTCTCGTATAACGAACCCTTTGCTTACTTTACACACATGCCAAGATGTGGCGTTGAACGGCCAAAAACCTTCCAAACTTCTAACAATATGATATTATTTGGATAGTTGTTTCGTTGCATTGATACCACAAAGCCTGGATGCATCTGAGAGACTGTGCCGTAAGACTAAAGTCGAAAACAGGAGATAATGCAATGAGGTTTGTGGACAAATGTCTCAAACTGCTTCTGCATTTCATGCATTGCTGTTGGGGAGTATGGCTTACTTAAAAGTCAAAGGTGAAATATAACCTAGGTCCTACAGTTGGCGACTATCGGTGGTGCTTCTTTGGCACTCATTATTTGCCTAGTGCTGATCACAGGTAAAGCAACTGGAAACAACATTGGCACAAGGTCTGTGTGAACATCAGACGCCAATGATTGGAAATCGAATCTGGCTCAGCATTGGTTATTCTTTATATGCCAAAGCTTAAACTGAGCATGGTATAGGCACTGGCGCAGATGACATTGGCACAAGCTTGGCACCAATTGTCCGTATTAGCGGTCGGTTTGCCAGTGCTGCGCCAAGTTCTGGCCATATTGTAAACGTCGGTAATATTTTCGTGGGATTGTACAGATTGATTATTATAGTTTTATGGTGTGACATAGCTGACATCATACATAGTGGAGATGTACTTAAAAGTAAATTAGCAAAATTTTCAGACATTACCATTCGCGAGAATCTTTGTTTATTGTGAATCTCTTAATTCAAATTAAACTATAGTTTCTATTAGTAAACTCAATATTTTCATTTTTGTGAAGTTTGTCAATTTTTTAACGGTTTACAATATTGTTTGAAATTATTCACTTAAGAGCTCATTTTTTCATAAATAGGCTTTGGCACTGTCTTTGCAACTTCACCACGAAAAAATAGAATTCTCTCCATATGGATTATTTAAAATGAATATATCACTACTGTATAATGTAAGTACGAATTTAATTTGCAAATTAATAATTAAATCAGCACAAATTTGTATAGCCTAAATTTAAAAAAAACATAATTAGGCTAGCTCAACCTGATTATTGTTAGCACAGCGATTGTTGAAAACAAAATATACGATCACGTAGCTTATAAATCAATATTTTGTGTGAAATATTTTAATTTATTAATTTTCACGGGTTAAAAACCTAACAATTTATATAATACAAACCATAACAGAAAGCAGTTCATTACGTTTGAAGGCTGATTGATTATCGAGTTGTGGATTTCCGAGGTTACCTATAACCCAACTCTGTCATCTGGACTTGATCCTTTAATAATCATAAATAAATAATTTGTATTTAAAATTTAATAAAATTTAGTTTAATAGCTTAATATTTTAAATAATTATAATACTTTTATTTCTTTTAGATGTTTTACGCCATAACATCATATGCCATTGTAATCCTTCAATTCGATATTAGTTTACATAAAATGACTACAAACTAAAATTAGCATTAAAAATTTTACTTGGACATGGAAGTATATTAATTTTTGCAGAGTTCACCAAGGAAAAAAAATGCTAAATGTATCTTGGTTTATATTTTTCAGGTTTCATCAAATTAAAGCTACAATGGGATTCTTGCCTTATAGACTACTTATTCGGTTATATTATATTTCAATTTTACACTCAAAATTTGGTCAAGGTGCCAAAAGCCGCTAAACCTATAATAGGAAAAATAGAATTGAAAAATTACAAAAAGTTGGTAATTTTGAATTAATTAAATTGGCAAATTCCTCCGTCAAAAAAGAGTGGCTGGGCACGTCCTTAATGGGATGATTATGTTTATGATTGATGGATAGATAAAATAAGGTTATAAAAAATGCTTTTTAACTGATTGGGTCCAACTGTTCGGTATTTGACAATAGATTTGCTGAAAACACCAAAAATTTTGATCGATATTATTTTGGATAATAAATTACATCAGTTTTCGTTACACCTATAATTATCAATCGATTTAAAGTATTTTTAAATTTATACATTAATTATATTATATTGATTTATTCGTAATAATAATGTTATATTCTAAACTACATATTTTAACAAAATTCGGGTTTTATAAATCATTGTGCTAATGAGTGTTGATGTGATATTACAAGAAAATGTTTGAAGCAAAGAATATCTTCTCTGTTTTAAAACCACCTTTCTATTTCACTAAACTGGTAGGATTCATGCCCCTAGATTTGCAAAAAAGTAATTTTAATAAGCTTTCTAAAATAAGTATAATATGGGGAGCCGTCATATCACTTTGTAATATTACTATTAACATAATTTTTGTTAAAAACATACCAATCAGTTACAAAAGCTTTATAACTAACATTGTTATTTACTTGTATTGTATGATAGTGACTATGAATTACAATGGTGGGATATTATCAAATATATTATTTTCAAAGAAGGTACATTTCTATATAAAATTTGGAAAATGTATTATAAATACAGTAATCTTGATGTATTTTAGATTGTTGGAATAATCTCGCAGATAGCAGTTTTAGACCAAAAATTTGGAAAATTAAATATTATAAATATTGAAAAAACACATAAAATTAATAAATGTTATTTAACTTTAATAACACTATTATTATTTATTTTCATTGCGCTGTACGCTTTCTTTTCCGCATACTATTCTCTCCGTTATCAAAATCTGATGGGAGCATTGATTTATTATTTCTGGATATTCTTCTGTTGTTGTGCAGTTTTTGTTAATGGTATACCATTTTTTTCTGTCGTTTCTCTTTTAAAACAAAGATTTATGTGGATTAACATTATACTCTCGAATAAAAAACCGCAAATCACTTTAGGAAGGTACTAATTAGGTATAACTATTAATTCTTCTTCTATATACTTTTACTTGTTGCAGAACCGACCTGAAGTATGCTGCCGATATATATCATATAAGCATCTTGTATCACAAATTATACATAATTACCAAAGACATAAATTCTACATTTTCGTTTCAATTATTAATGTTTACGATGCAAGTAATTTTTTTCATAATTGGTATCATATCTTACCATATCACTGCACTATTTTTAAACCACATTGTGCCAGTATATGAGATTGCAATAAGCACAATTATAGTAACAATGTATATAATGGCAGTGTGTATATTGGTTACCAACTGCACAAATGTTTCAAATGAAGTAAACTATGATATTAATGTTTAAATATTCCAGACTAAGTAAATCTTTTCAATTTTTTAGGTTAGCAACATTAGAAATAATATTAACAAAGCTTTCCCCCAGATTGGTGTAGATGGGGAGGTGTTGAATGCGGAAGTTAGTATTTATTGACTATTCTGTTTGAATATAAGAATAAAATTAAAAAAATATAATAAGTATAATTAAAGACGACCAATTATTACGCACTGTAATAATACAGAACATGTATACGCTTTGATGAAGAGAAAATAATAATAGAAAAATAATAGAATAGAATGATAATAAATTATCTTATTATTCAATTCGTTTTTGGTGAAACCCTTATAAGAAACTAAATATTTCCATTTATTTTTGTCAACTGGCAATGTTATATATATGATTTCAAATAATTAACTTTAAGATCTTTTATTCTTAGGCTTTGGCATTCGCTTTGCAACTTCATCACGAAAAAATAGAGTTTTCTCCTTATGGATTATTTAAAATGAATACATCACTACTGTATAATGTAAGTACGAATGTAATTTGCAAACCAATAATTAATTCAGCACAAATATTGTGTAGCCCAAATTTTAAAATGCTCAAAATTAGGTTATTTTAAGTTTCACTTCGTCACCCTCCGTAGTTTTAATTTTATACTTGTTAAAATCCTCTTAATAGACCTCATGTTTCAAAAGATACTGGGAGAAAACTATGTTTTGGCAGCATTTACAAAATACAGGAGTTTTCCCAAGGAATTCCGCAGTAGATTTTTCCGCTTACTTTAGTAAATAGAAATTATATTTATTTATTTAATTTCACAACTTAAAACCTTAATATTTTCTATAATAATAATTATAGTAATTTTATTTTAGATGTTTTATGCCATAACAACATATGCCATTGTAATCTTTCAATTCGACGTTGGTTTACATAATATCACTACAGATAAAAATTAGTTTAAAGAAGATTTACTAGCACATGGAAATAGTATACCTTTATATTCACACAAATTTTTGTATGTAGCCGTATCTGTTGCTGAGTTCACGAAGAAAACGAATAAATGCGAAATTCTTAATTAATATAATATTATGTATTTAGGTACAGGTTGCGGCAGGGAAACTTCCTTATTTGAAACGCGTACTCTGAAGAGACAGTTATTCCGAGAAGAGTGGGGTGGCGCTCATTCGAAAGAGCGAAACTCAAAGTTTTTTGTCATGTAAGTTTAGTAACGATCATGCAGTGGACGACGGAGGAGCGTGCGTTCCCGTTAGAGACTTACTTTTCAAGCGACCGTTCAATCGTACCCACACAAAAAGCATTCAGGAATCGAGGAATCACTTTAATATCACGCCCGCGGGTCGTGTTCCTGATCATAAATCGATTCTTTTATGGATGGACAACTTTAGGAAAACCGGTTATGTGCAGAAAAAGATCCTGGAGGTTCAAGAACGATCAGGATACCCGAAAACATCGAGTGGGTTAGGTAGTCAATTTTGCGATCTCCTAGGCGAATTGGGCGCAATCATGCAACTGCTGTTCATGTCTGATCGTTCTGTAAGATGAATTCTTCATAAAGAACTGCAATTTCAACCATACTAATTGCTACTGGTGCAAAAACGTAATCCACGCGATTTTCTCTTACGAAAAAATGTATGCGAAGCTGTGCTTGACAATATGCCTCACGAAGCCCTTGTGTTCTTCAGCGATGAGTCTCGGTTTCATCTTTCTCAACTCTCAGAGAAGCTTCAAAACTCAACAAATGCATTGACCAGAACGGAGGCCACCTTAATGAATATGATTTTTAAAACATAGTAAATAAAAACTTTAAATGTCTCTCTGTGCTATCGAAAAATAATTAAACTCATATCTCCTATTACTGTTTGTGTTATTCATTTTTAAAATAAGGTAGTTTCTCTGCCGCATCCTGTATTTCTCGGGGTGCACCAAAAGTAAAGCTGTAATGTAATGTTACTTATATAGCATTTTATCGATAAAATTAATTGGAATTATCCGATAATCCATTTTATACTTATTAGCATTGCGCGAATTATTGATGTCATTTTTTGGAATAGTGGGTTAGTGAATAAGTTAAACAATTTGCACCGACTTTATAATTTTGAAACTCTGAATTAAAATATTGTAAGATTTGCATTGTCGTCGAATAGGTTATTCATATTTCTGATAGTAACTGTATTTTGATGAAAAATATTTTAGTTGAGAAGAAAATACGTTTTTTGATCGACTTTATAATTTTGAAACAGTGAGTTGAAGTGTGCAAAAAGTCAGTCAATTGAGGCAGTTAGAATTTGCTTAAAATAAGTTATGTCAACTTTAAAGACATTTAAGCTGGATGCAATTTTACAAGACGAAAGAGATATTTTGTAACCTATGACACATGAAACATACAATTTTGATTTTTCCATTTGTAACTTGATGAGAGTTTATGTTTTATTTTCAAAGTGAAAAGTGATATTTAAATCTGTGGCGGTAAAAAATATGGCGCATACTTACGATATTGTTGCTAATTTTTATTTTTATTTTTATGGTATTTTGAACTTTTAAGCCAATTTTACGGCAAGGTCTTGTCTTGTGCCGATTGTCCAGAGAGACGTTTGTAAGTTGCGGACATTTTCGCGATTTTCCAAAAGAAGACCTTTCTGCAAGCTTTTGTAGCCACAAAAGCTAATATATCGGCGATAAATAGTAAAAGTGAGTTTGTTGAATACTTTACTCTGTAAAAACTACGTTTTTACACATTTTTGTGAATCGAGCATTTTTCGATTCCATTATTAAAATTTGCGTTTTGGATGCCATCGCGTCTAAAATATCCTGAAGAATAATTATTTCATGATTTCTACGTTGTATAAATCAAGGTTTATCTTACATACCGACTTTGATGATCGAAAAGTTAGATGATTTTTACCATAATTAAAATTTGGAGGTTAAATTTATACATCACATGTCCACGTTTTTTTATTCGACACAAAAACCGAACAACTTTGTTTAAATCGAGATTCGAGATTTAAATATCACACGAGAAGAATTCACACATTGATTTCACTGGTTTCTTGCAAAGAAAAGAAGATTTGGATGAAAACGGGAGCCAACTGCTACCATTTCAAACCAAGCTGGAAGACATGTTTCAGTGCTGTTTGCATATCGTTCCGTCATCATAATTCATACGAGGTACAGGGTGCTTCAAAACTCGTGCAAATCAAAAACTTAATGAGTAAGATACAGAACTTTATATTTGTAAACATTTTTGATAATTTGTCGATTTATTACACTTTAAACATTTTTACAGTGTTAAATGGAGGTATAGCATATTATTTGAACTTAAATAATACCATCCATTTCATACTGCATACACAACTACATAATTTTACATCTTTTTTGACATTTGTGTCAATACCGTCTAAAATTGCTCCAGCGTTATATCTCAATAATTCAAATAAATTACCTTTTGACTCTTTACACTCTTTGATTGACTTACTATTGCTGAATTCCGCAACCTGCAGATATTGTGGCCTCAGATTTGTGAACCAACGTAAGACTAGCCGGGGCTCTATTGTTCGAGTGTACACATTAAGCAAGATTTTATTCTCTGTTATTTTACTGGAGGGTTTGATTGAGCTGTGCATCACGACAGTATATTAATACTAAAACTTTGATCAACAATATTCTGGAGGACATATACTATAATATAATTATAATAAATTATTATTATACATCATGTCCGGAACGGATAGGTACCTGAAGAAGAAGTATAGTATTAATAATATAATATAATATTATAGTCGATACAAGTACTATTATAATAGGTGGCGCGTCATTAGCAAAGTCTATTTTACACCAGGAAACTGCAGATAATTATTTACGGTTATACTTCACAATATACAATCCAGTCAACATTTTGCATAAGTTTGACGCAGCCGATTCGGCGCGAGTACAGTTCGGTGCAAACCCGGTTCGGTGCGACTACAGTTCGACGCAGACCCGTTTTATTGAAAGTGATTTTGAAAAAAATACAGACCCCAACATGAAACATGTGCTTGGGGGCAACATAGGTCACTATTTTTAACGCTCACGGAAATTTTGTTTTTTTTAAATTTTTCGGAAGATGATATCATGCCGGCATCGTAACCCGATCAAGAGGCTGGTAGTCCATCGAATGCCGATCAAGAGCCCGGTCTATCATATCTCGACCCGAAAAATTGCAATTAAAGACACGGCCGTTTCCCAAAGCTCCACTGCTCAAACCATCGAATTATTATTAGTGTTACTAATTTTTATAACATCAGAAGTATTCATACTCTTCAAATAAAAGCATTAGAGCTAATTTTTTTACATGTGTTTGTAGTTTTATTTCACATCGAATATCGTGACCTATTATGCCCCACATTTTTAAAATGTCAAAAAAAGGTACCTTCGCCTTATCGAATGTAGCTTTCAAAATATTTATGCTAGACATAAAGTTAGCATTGCAAAAATGTTGCCAGATAAATAACCTTTCCAACGAATGCTTATTTTTCGAAATCGGTGCAAAAACACCATCGCAAGGGCTCTTCAAAAAAAACCTACTTACTTGACCCCACTCTACTCTACTTAATATGCAGTATTATCGTTAAATTTCTACGCTAAAATATCCTGCGCCGAACTGTACTCGCGTCGTACCGGGTTTGCGCCGAACCGGGCCATTCCCTGCTAATAATAATTTAACTTTATTGGTTAACATTTAGAGGTCAACGTTTAGTTTAGAACAAAATTCCAATCGGTTTCTTAAAAAAATCAGACTATAGTCTGTTTTTTAAGAAACGAGTAAAAACTTTCTATTCCACGTGGATAACGTGAATGTTAACCAATGAAATTGGTTGAAATTAAATTTCAAGCAAAGTTGGACCCTATTCGAGGTTGAAATTAAATTTCAAGCAATTTCATTGGTTAACATTCAAGTTATCCACTTGGAATAGAAATTTTTTACTCGTTTCTTTAAAAAAACAGACTAGAGACTATATTATAATATTATAGTATCAATCTTACTTGGCTTATTAATACTTTTGTACCTACTACCAATCCTTTAAAACAATTAAATCGTTCATAACTTTTTATTTATTACTTTCCTTACGCATATAATTATTAATCGATTTATAGTATTTACATATACCTACATTCATTTATACCTAACATTATATTCTATATTTTTTTGTAACTATAACTTATAACAAAACTCAGGTTTCATTCATTCATCATTCAGTTGTGTTTTCATGTTATTAGTATTTCTGTGATATTTTAAATCCAATATGGGCCTAACCCCTTATTGTTTGCGCTACCAATTCTTAAAATCGGTCATAATTTATTCATTAATATTAATGTGTTAATATATTATACGTTATACTAATACGCATAATTATGAATCGATTATACATTGATTTATTCCTAATTATTTTCTATTTTGGTTGATAACCATAAATTACAAGAAAAGTCTATCGTCGGGTTTTATAATTCATTCAGTTAACAGTGCTGCTGTGATATTTTAAACAATGTTTGAAGCAAAGAATATCTTCTCTGTTTTAAAACCAACTTTCTATTTAACTAAACTGGTAGGATTCATGCCCCTCGATTTGCAAAAGAATAATTTTAATAAGCTTTCTAAAATAAGTTTAATATGGGGAGCCGCGGTATCACTTTTTCAAATTGCTGTTACAATATTTATGGTTAAAAACATATCTAAATCAAGCATGAGTTACAAAAGCTTTATAAGTAACGTTGTTACCTACTTAAATACTGCGACAGTGTCAGTGAGTTACAATGGTGGGATATTATCAAATATATTATTTTCAAAGAAGGTACATTTTCAAATAAAATTTTCAAGCAATGTATAAATACATTACAATACAGTAATCATAATAATCGCTATATTTTAGCTTGTTCGAATAATCTCGCAGATAGCAGTTTTAGACCAAAAACTTGGAAAATTAAATATAATAAATATTGAAAAAACACATAAAATTAATAAATGTTATTTAACTTTAACAACACTATTATTATTTATTTTCATTGTGTTGCACGCTTTCATTGTCACATACTGTTATTTGAATCAGTTCAATCTGATAGCGTTGAATGTTTATTTCTGGATATTCTTCGCTTGTTGTGCAGTTTTTGCTAATAGTCTATATTTTCTTTCTATCGTTTCTGTTTTAAAACAAAGATTTATGTGGATAAATATAATACTCTCGGCTAAAAAATCGCAACTCACATTAGGAAGGTACTATTTACTTATTATTTTTTCTTCTTTTATATATTTTTACTTTTTGCAGGACCAATATGAAGTATCTTACCGACATAGATCAAATAAGCATCTTATATCACAAATTATACATAATTACCAAAGACATAAATTCTACATTTTCATTTCAATTATTAATGGTTACTATACAAGTCACTATATCGACAATTGATATTATGTCTTACCAAATCACTGCACTATTTTTAAAATACTTTGTGCCTGTCCATGAAATTGTATTTGACACAATTACAGTAACTGGACTTTTAATGACTATGTATATCTTGGTTACTAACTGCACGAATGTATCAAAAGAAGTATACTAAATTATTATCATTTAAATATTTCAATTTGAGTAAATGCTTTAATTTTTTAAGGAAAACAACATTAGATGTAGTATTAACAAAGATTTTCTACCGATTCGTGCAGATGGAGAACTTATGAATGCGGAAGTTAGTAGTTTTGACATATATACTATAAGAAAGAAAGGTAAAATCTGAAAATTATCAAGTTAATTAACCGCCTCTTTGTTTATCAATTTTAATCATACTGAAGTTTTCATGAAATCATGCATACTCTCTATATCACAATCATAATAGTCATTATGGTTCTCGAATAACGAACCCTTTGCTTACTTTACACACATGCCAAGATGTGGCGTTGAACGGCCAAAAACCTTCCAAACTTCTAACAATATGATATTATTTGGATAGTTGTTTCGTTGCATTGATACCACAAAGCCTGGATGCATCTGATGAGACTGTGCCGTAAGACTAAAGTCGAAAACAGGAGATAATGCAATGAGGTTTGTGGACAAATGTCTCAAACTGCTTCTGCATTTCATGCATTGCTGTTGGGGAGTATGGCTTACTTAAAAGCCAAAGGTTAAATATAACCTAGGTCCTACAGTTGGCGACTATCGGTGGTGCTTCTTTGGCACTCATTATTTGCCTAGTGCTGATCACAGGTAAAGCAACTGGAAACAACATTGGCACAAGGTATGTGTGAACATCAGACGCCAACGATTGGAAATCGATACTGGCTCAGCATTGGTTTTTCTTTATATGCCAAAGCTTAAGGTGGCCGAGAAATTGTTTTTTTTTTGTTCGACACAAATCTTAAAAACGAATAAATTTAAAAAAATTCTGAAAACAGATTCAAAAAGCCTAAGTTTGAAACTACAAGGTGAGTGATTTTCAAAAAAAAATATCGCGAAAAAAATTTTTTTTTGAGAATTTTTACCTATATTTTTTTCATCCTAAATTTTTAAAGCCCAAATTTGGATTCTAGTTGTATCGTCAACTTTGAAGAACATTATTTCACTAAGTCGGTATGCTAAAATTTTCTATTTTTTGAGTTTTGTGTCGAATGGAAAATGTCTTTTGAAATCCTTATAGTAGTAACTCATGTATGTATGTTTTTTTTTTAAATAACCTGCTGGATCCCTAAAGAAAGGGATTGTTTCAAACTATGGGTAATTTCAACCCCTCAGCTGCTATGGGGAATTCGCGCTACAGTCGAGGCACCTAGCGGATTTAGTGTTTTTAAGTGAATTTCTCGGCCACCTTAAACTGGGCATGGTATAGGCACTGGCAAATGACATTGGCACAAGCTTGGCACCAATTGTCCGTGTTAGTAGTCGGTTTGCTAGTGACGAGCCAAGTTCTAGCCATATTGTAAACGTCGGTAATATTTTCGTGAGATCGTAGAGATTGATTATAATTTTATGGTGTGACATAACTGACATCATAAGTAAATTAGCAAAATTTTCATATATATTACCATTCGCGAGAATCTTTGTTTATTGTGAATCTCTTAATTCAAATATTAAACTATAGTTTCTATTAGTAAACTCAATATTTTCATTTTTGTGAAGTTTGTCAATTTTTTAAACAATATTGTTTGAAATTATTCACTTAAGAGCTCATTTTTTCCTAAATAGGCTTTGGCACTGTCTTTGCAACTTCACCACGAAAAAATAGAGTTCTCTCCATATGGATTATTTAAAATGAATACATCACTATTGTATAATGTAAGTATGAATTTAATTTGCAAATTAATAATATTAATTCAGCACAAATTTGTATAGCCTAAATTTAAAAAACCACAATTAGGCTAGCTCAACCTAATTATTGTTAGCATAGCGGTTGCTAAGAACAAAATATACGATCACGTAGCTTATAAATCAATATTTTGTGTGAAATATTTTAATTTATTAATTTTCACGGGTTAAAAACCTAACAATTTATATAAACAGTTCATTACGTTTGAGGGCTAATTGATTACCGAGTTGTGGATTACCGAGGTTACCTATAACCCAACTCTGTCATCTGAACTTGCTCCTTCAATAATCATAAATAAATAATTTGTATTTAAAATTTATTAAAATTTAGTTTAAAAGCTTAATATTTTCAATAATTATTATAATATCGTACTACTTTTATTTCTTTTAGATGTTTTACGCCATAACATCATATGCCATTGTAATCCTTCAATTCGATATTAGTTTACATAAAATGACTACCGACTAAAATTAGCACTAAAAATTTTACTTGGACATGGAAGTATATTAATTTTTATTCATAAAAATTCATGTATTTAACTGAAACGATTGCCGAGTTCACCAAGGAAAAAATAAATGCTAAATGTATCTTGGTTTGTATTTTTCAGGTTTCATCAAATTAAAGCTATGTACAATGGGATTCTTGCCTTATAGAGTTATAGACCAATTATTCGATTATATTATATTTCAATTTTACACCAGTTTTAGTAATTATTATAAGCATAATATCTTCTGTAAATTATCAAGATGTTATGATAAATTTTAATAAACTGCTTGTACTTCTGTAAGTTCCGTATTTATAAAAAATGTTATTATCGATCAATAAATAAATCTAATTATTTAATTGAATTATTTATATGGTGTGAAACGCCACACTTGGTGACCCCAATTTGGAATAAAATAAAGAAATTTTATTACTAGAGTCTTTTATAGAAAAAGAATTTATATTATTCTAGATTTATGTATGCATGACAGGGAGGGGGATGGGGGAAAAGAGTGGAATGGATTATGTTTATGATTGATGAATAGATAAAATAAGGTTAAAAAAAAGATTTTTAACTGATTGGGTCCAACTGTTCGGTATTTGACAATAGATTTGCTGAAAACACGAAAAATTTTGATCGATATTATTCTAGATAATAAATTACTGTAGATATATGAAGTATAATATCAGTTATTAATCCTTTTCGTTACACCTATAATTATCAATCGATTTAAAGTATTTATAAATGTAATACATTAATTATATTATATTGATTTATTCGTAATAATAATGTTATATTCTAAACTACATAATATTATAACAAAGTTCGGGGTTTTATAAATCATTGTGCTAATGAGTGTTGATGTGATATTACCAGAAAATGTTTGAAGCAAAGAATATCTTCTCTGTTTTAAAACCAGCATTCTATGTAACTAAACTGGTAGGATTCATGCCCCTAGATTTGCAGAAAAGTAATTTTAATAAGCTTTCTAAAATAAGTATACTATGGGGAGCCGCCATTTCACTTTGTAATATTACTACTACAATAAGTTTTGTTAAAAGCATACAAATCAGTTACAAAAGCGTTATAACTAACATTGTTCTTTACTTGTTTTGTATGATAGTGACTATGAATTACAATGGTGGGATATTATCAAATATATTATTTTCAAAGAAGGTATATAAAATTTTGTAAAAATGTATTATAAATACAGTAATCTCGATGTATTTTAGATTGTTGGAATAATCTCGCAGATAGCAGTTTTAGACCAAAAATTTGGAAAATTAAATATTATAAATATTGAAAAAACACATAAAATTAATAAATGTTATTTAACTTTAATAACACTATTATTATTTATTTTCATTGCGCTGTACGCTTTCTTTTCCGCATACGATTCTCTCCGTTATCAAAATCTGATGGGAGCATTGATTTCTTATTTCTGGATATTCTTCAGTTTTTCTGCAGTGTTTGTTAATAGTATACCATTTTTTTCTGTCGTTTCTCTTTTAAAACAAAGATTTATGTGGATTAACATTATACTCTCAAATAAAAAACCGCAAATCACTTTAGGAAGGTACTAATTAGGTATAATTATTATTTCTTCTTCTATATATTTTACTTGTTGCAGAACCAACGTGAAGTATGCTACCTACATATATCATATAAGCATCTTGTATCACAAATTATACATAGTTAGCAAAGACATAAATTCTACATTTTCGTTTCAATTATTAATGTTTACGATGCAAGTAATTTTTTTCATAATTGGTAGCATATCTTACCATATCACTGCATTATTTCTAAACCACATTGTGCCAGTATATGAGATTGCAATGAGCACAATTATAATAACAATGTATATAATAGCAATGTGTATCTTGGTTACCAACTGCACAAATGTTTCAAAAGAAGTAAACTATGATATTAATGTTTAAATATTCTAGAAGTAAATCTTTTCAATTTTTTAGGTTAGCAACATTAGAAATAATATTAGCAAAGCTTTCCCCCCGATTGGTGTAGATGGGGAGGTGTTGAATGCGGAAGTTAGTATTTATTGACTATTGTTTGAATGTTAGAATAAAATTTAAAAAATATAATAACGGTTGACAACTAGAAAAATGCACAAACTTTAAAGGTCCATATCTTTTAAAATACTGAGAAATCAAAGTCGACTATGTAACACAAATTATTACCCTGGATACGCTTTATTGACTTTGCATAGCAATTTTTTTGTTTTAATTTTTATTAGTAATAATAATGGCGTCGTAACAAGAAGTCCTGCGCGAACGCATTGTACGGTTCTATAAATCAAATATTAAATTCGGGAAAAAGTTTACTGTAAGTCATTTTAAAGCGGAATCAATTTCCCAAAGAACAATTTACTATATTTTACAAAACATGAAAGTGAAACGCGAAGGTTGCACCGGCCGTAAAGCTAAAATTATGACCAATAGGAACATTGTAAGCTTGAAAACGCTTTTTAACAACAAAGACAATATTAGTCAACGAGATGCCGCCCGAAAATATAATTGCACACAGCAATATGTTTCAAAAGTATTGAAAAGGTGTGAAATCAAAGTAAGGCATAAGCAGAGATCGCCAAAATATACAGAGGAGCAAATTCTAACCGTGAAAAAACAATGCCGTTGGATGACCCGAAATTATCAAGGAAATCATTATGTTTTGGGCGATAAAAGTTATTTTGGATTAAGCCGCAGTCAAGTACCTGGAAATGATATTTTTTATACAGACAATATCGCGAATACATCTACCGATGTTAGTTATAAATTTAAAGCAAAAGAGCCGAAGGTAATGTTATATATTGCAATATCAGAGAAGGGTATTTCAAAGCCTTGGTTCAAGCCAAGTAGGATTGCAATCAATCAAGCAGTGTATCAAAACGAGTGCTTGAAGAAAATTTTGATTCCATTTTTAAAGGCACAACATGGGGATGATAATTATGTATTTTGGCCAGACAAAGCATCGTCCCACTATGCAAAAAAGACATTGGAGTTTCTCCAACTGAATTCGATAAAATTTGTACCCAAACTGCACAATCCCACAAACTTACCACAGTGCCGTCCTATTGAGGATTTTTTTGGAGCTCTAAATGCCGAAGTATATAAGAACAACTGGAAAGCGAAAAATACCAATGAACTCATCAATAAAATCCGATTATGCATTAGAAATTACGACAAATCACGTGTACAGAGGGCATGTGAACGCATCTCGACTTCGTTACGCAGTGTGGCTGATAAGAGATAAGGGTCCATTTGACCAAGTACATTAATATTTTCTAAAAAAGGATATTAGGTGGAATAATTTGAGCCATGATTGAATTGTTTTGAATGAAAACTAAATATTTTGTTAACCATCAAAGTTTGTGCAATTTTCTAGTTGTCACCCGTTAAGTATAACAATAATTAAAGACGACCAATTAATTATTATTCACTGTGATATGCAGAACATATACGCTTGGATGAAGAGAAAAGAATAATAGAAGAATAATAAAATTGAATGATAATTATCTTATTATTCAATTCGTTTTTGGTGAAACCCATATAAGAAACTAAATATTTCCATTTTTGTTTTTTTTTTTGTCAACTGGCAATGTTATATTATATGATTTCAAATAATTAACTTCAGATCCACTTTTATTCTTAGGCTTTGGCATTCGCTTTGCAACTTTATCACGAAAAAATAGAGTTTTCTCCTTATGGATTATTTAAAATGAATACATCACTACTGTATAATGTAAGTACGAATGTAATTTGCAAACCAATAATTAATTCAGCACAAATATTGTGTAGCCCAAATTTAAAAATGCACAATTAGGTTATCTTAAGTTTCACTTCATCATTCTCCATAGTTTTAATTTTATACTTGTTAAAATAAAATACGACGCACACTGGGGTGTTAGACCCCAAAACTTGGCATCAAATACATAAATCAAATGCTACATGCATTATCGCAATTAAGATTATTAAAAAATACACTGTCTTGGGCACCACTGTGTAAATTTTTAGGAACATTACTCGTTCCAATATCGGTCAAAAGACGCTAAGAAGTTGCTGATGAGTAGTTAATCCATTTTTTTCAAAACTTAATTTTACTACAAATCGTTATAAATTGTAACTTTTTCCTATGGAAACAACAAGTTCAGATATGTTACATAATGTCTGTAATAATTAATCTTTAAATAAATGTAGCACAATCGTATGATTAACTTTTGGAAATGATTATCAGAAAAACGAAGATTTGAATATGAGGTTAGTTAGGCTTAGTTAATTTTTTTTGTTTCTGTAGATGATACTGATGCTGGAGGCTTAAATTCTTTTTTTTTTTGGCTGCCAACTTTTGCCCATAGTGTTGTAATTCACGTTTCACTTGGAGAATTCAAAAATTTCTTAGTCACCCTGTATATAGTTTTCTTAAAATTTTTAGCTGATGAAAATATTGTCGTGTCCCAGATGGTCTTGACTTCCCAAGTTCCTCAATTGGACGTTTGGGGTAGTCGGCATCCACCGGAACAAATGGCAGAATTGAGTCCACGGTTTGCTTTAAGCCGGTGAGCACTTAAACAATTACTTGGAGACCACTTTTCCCTGTTAGCAGGTTCCTAAGAAGGGTAACAAAAGGTTTGTTGGGCGCCAGAATAAAATTCTTGAATACAAATGAAATTGAATTGTATTCAAATAAAAGTTTTTAATAAGGAAGAAGTTGTTTTTCGTAATTAGGCTCATAAGTGCCTGCTCTGCCGTAGTGTAATGTGTGTATCACAGTCGCAAATTCTGTTACATTTACTAATCATTAAATTCGCTGAACGAATTTACGACTGGATAATTGTTAAAGTGTGCGAGACAAAAAAATGTTCATAAAATAAATCAATTTTGTTACAAAATAATTATGGTTTCACTAACCCTTGCAACGTTGTTAAATAAAGTTGCCACAATTGCGATAAAAATAGGAACTTCCAAAAATCGAGGAAATATACGCCGCCACTGGAATATCTACACCACTGGAACTCGTGATCATCTGTTGATTTGCAACTACCTAACCGGATCATGTGCTGAATCTATCAATTTCCAATTTCTTCCAAATCAAGTTCATTTAGTACTCAATAAATCTCCAGTGTTTTCCAGTAAATAAAACTTGTTAAGTAAATCCTGGTTAACGTTTACGGGCATCCAAATTACTACGCCAGGCTTATTTGCAAGGTAAAATTTAACCTCCAATTTTATAATATCCAAATCCAATTAATTTTCCATTTATAGGGTTTATTCGATGAAATAAATCGAATAAATAACTCTTTCACACAATCAATAATTCTTACGATCATCAATTCATAAACTGGATCGCATTTTATGTGAAATTTATAACGAGGGCGAACGACCACATGTTCAAGTAAAAAATCCCAAAATTAACGTAAAAGACTCACGTTTTCACTTCCAGCGATTGTAAACTTTGTGTTCTACACAAAAATCATATCTCGGACATCTGGTTCCAAGAAAAACTACCGAAAATCACCTTTTTTAAGGTGCATCCAAGAACACACACCTGGTCTCTGCTAATGGGCGCAGGAAAAGACAAAATTTCTCCTTCCACCTTCTCGTACCTTTTACAAAACGACACTCTATTTCCAAAACGTAAGTTCCTAACTTTTAGTGGTAAATTTGAAAATCACTATCACTTACAAACTTGACTTTTAGATGGAATTCAAAACACAACACTTTATCAAAAATCAAATCAACAAGCATAAAATTTTGTATCTGTGTAAGTGGAAATTGTGAAAAAATTTTTGGCCTTCGAGACAGTAAAAACAACTTTTCCCTGTCGTGCCAGCATTTCGGCAGATTATTGACTTTAGCCTTGTATCAAAAATCTTACTCTCGAATAAAACGCTGCAATATATTTCAAGCTAATAATCCCTTAATTCTTTGAAATAACGTCTAAATAGGTCAGAAATAGGTCTGTATGCTACCTACCATACACAAATTTCTAATTCATGGTCCTGAAATAGTTAAATCTGCCTTGCCGCCTATAAGGTCAGTTAAGTGAAGAAGCACAGGAAGCTTGCAATTAAGATTTCAAGAGATATCGTGAACACCACTCGAGAAAATGCAGCCGCGAAAGTTCAAACAGAGACGTACTAAACAGATATTTTTTAACCTCTGACCCTGTTATTACGCACAAAAGAGAATTACCGAAAAAAAGCCTCCAACACTTACCTCAGCAGGTATTAGATTTATTAAACCCCCCTACTGATCAAGTCATTGATGATCATAACCAGATATCCGAGAGTGACGATGATAATGTAGAAGATTACCAAGACATTTTCGGATAATGGCGTATTTACACATCCCCCCCTTTCCAAAAACTATTTCAGATAAACTCATTTTTTAAGTAAATAAAGAATTAAAATTATTATTACAAGTATTTTTTAAATACTACTAAGAGCCCTGAAAATAGATATCCGACTTAGAAATCCGTTGGAATAGTATTTGATTTAATGCCAAGTTTTGAGGTCCAATACCCTACTGTGCGACGATCCAAAATGATTGCTTTGGATGGATTCAAAAATATTCATGCACTAATTTTTGAATTTGGCACATCGCATCGGTAAAATTGCAAAACAAAAGTACAAGTTACTCATTCCTTCGTAAATATTACAAATAATAATCATTGTAGACTTCAGCTAATCACAAGACTTTACAATGATTTTCACTATTTTCTGTTCAATTAGAGGCCAATTTGGAAACAGTGTTCGGAAATACTTCTGGCTCATTCAGATGGCTCCATGAATGTACATCGCCCCATGCTGAACATAAACGAAATATTCAAATTTAGTTTTTTATGTCGACCAGTTCTAATTTGATAATATAATTTACCGTTACCTTTAACGGTACCTTTCTTTGTTTACCTTGTTATATAATTAATTTTCACTTTTTACATAATTAGGATTTTTTATAATATAAGAATGAAATCAAATCACAAATTCGACATAAAATTCCTGCTCCTGATACTCAATTCTCTTAATAGGACTCATGTTTCAAAAGATACTGGGAGAAAAGTATGTTTTGGCAGCATTTACAAAATACAGGAGTTTTCCCAAGGAATTCCGTAGTAGATTTTTCCGCTTACCTTAGTAAATAGAAATTATATTTATTTATTTAATTTCACAACTTAAAACCTTAATATTTTCTATAATAATAATTATAGTAATTTTATTTTAGATGTTTTATGCCATAACAACATATGCCATTGTAATCTTTCAATTCGACATTGGTTTACATAATATCACTGCAGATAAAAATTAGTTAAAAGAAGATTTACTTGGACATGGAAATATACCTTTATATTCACACAAATTTTTGTATTTAACTGTATCTGTTGCTGAGTTCAGGAGGAAAACGAATAAATTCGAAATTCTTAATTAATATATTTAATATAATGTATTTAGGTACAGGTTGCGACAGGGAAACTTCCTTATTTGAAACGCGTACTCTGAAGAGACAGTTATTCCGAGAAGAGAGGGGTGGCGCTCATTCGAAAGAGCGAAACTTAAAGTTTTTTATCATGTAAGTTTAGTAACGATCGTGCAGTGGACGACGGAGGAGCGTGCGTTCCCCTTAGAGACTTACTTTTCAAGCGACCGTTCAATCGTACCCACACAAAAAGCATTCAGGAATCACTTTAATATCGTGTCCGCGGGTCGTGTTTCTGATCAGAAATCGATTCTTTTATGGATGGACAACTTTAGGAAAACCGGTGATGTGCAGAAAAAGATCCTGGAGGTTCAAGAACGGTCAGGATACCCAAAATCATCGAGTGGGTTAGTTAGTCAATTTTGCGATCTCCTAGGCGAACTGGGCGCAAACATGCAACTGCTGTTCATGTCTGATCGTTCTGTAAAATGAATTCTTCATAAAGAACTGCAATTTCAACCATACAAATTGCTACTGGTGCAAAAACGTAATATACGCAATTTTCTTTTACGAAAAAATGCATGCGAAACTGTTCTTGACAATATGCCTCATGAAGCCCTTGTGTTCTTCAGCGATGAGTCTCAGTTTCATCTTTCTCAACTCTCAGAGAAGCTTCAAAACTCAACTAGTGCATTGACCAGAACGGAGGCCACCTTAATGAATATGATTTTTAAAATATAGTAAATAAAAACTTTAAATGTCTCTCTGAGCTATCGAAAAATAATTAAACTCATATCTCCTATACTGTTTGTGTTATTCACTTTTAAAATAAGATAGTTTCTCTGCCGCACCCTGTATTTCTCCGGTTGCACCAAAAGTAAAGCTGTAATGTAAGGATTACCTTAAAACTACTTATTTAATGTTACACATTTCATCTTTGCACCATTTTTTGCAAGTAGATAATCCCCGTGGAAATTCATACCCATGGTGTTTACGAGTATTTGCTCTCAGAAAGTTATTTTTATATTGTATTTTTGAGCTAGCTGTGATGAACCAAGTTGCTATTTTGCTACCAGATAAATTAGTTTCGCCACTTTATTATCAGTTCTTTTTTATTATTATACCGATAGTAGAGTAGGGGAATGTCGGGAGGTTTGGGTCAGAGGAGGTTTGGGTCGATGCCAAAATTACATTCCCAAAGCGTTTAACGTACGCATAACTACCTCCACCAAGATCCCATAAGGTATAGAAACTCTTTCCCATTTTTTTTTTTTGACCAGGTAAATTTTCGTTTTATATATCTATTATAATTCAGTTATTTTTTATTTCTTTTGAAATATCTCTGAAACGACTATTACATTGGAATGATTAGTTATTAAGCTTAACATGACTATTATTCAATATAATCCAACTTTCCACATGCGAAAATTCCAACCACATTTTTGTGTTTTGGTACTAGCAGGAGGAATGGATCAGAAATGTGAGAGATTGCTAAAGACTAAGAATCTATAAGAATAGAGTAGGGAGTTAAGAATTGAATCTTTATTGAAATATTTGTTATGTTGCGTTAATATTTTGTATATTTTGCTTTTGATAGTGTTGCTTATTAATATTATTTTATGTTATTTTAGTTTATGTTCATTAAAAAACAATTCTTTTAGTTTAAATGACTATATACCCATACATCCCTATTACCTACCCAAACCTCCCCACATGCGGGATAAATGGGTCAAATTTTCTCTGCTACTACAATTTAAAAAAACTTGTGTCAAAATTAAAGTGATCCATTCTACATTATTTACATAGCTTGTGCAATACCTGTTCTATGCAATGGTATATTTAAGGTTCGTCAATTATGTTTCAGAAATTAAATAAAATGTATTTATTAAAAATTGACCCAAATATCCCGACTCTCCCCTACTTACAATATATTTTCCATATTTCTGGTGAATATGGTTAATCCTTAATCGAAATATGCTATTATACATTTTAATGAAATTCTTGTATTTGTAACTATTTGAAAAACTAAGTTTTTTTCGTAATAAAAAATAAAATTCGTAGAATAAAATCAATGCAGTATCACATCATATTGACATAACATAAACGAATTTAAAATATTTGGATAAAAATAATTTTATATTAAACGTGACATATACGGAGATACACCATTCTGCAAATTTAATTAATTTTGTGTAGTTTAGAGTCTACTTATCAAAATGTTAAATGAAAACTACAGATAAGCAAAATAAAAAACATTATAAAAACATGCTATTCTGTATTTGCCTTATATAAGCTTTTAACATGTAACAGGAATTTGTTATGTCAATATCATATTGTTATTCAATATTCCTCAAATATTCAATATTGCAGTACAGAAAAATTATTTGTGCCTTCTCAAACTTTTGTTGTGATTCACCCCATTTTACGGTATGTAAAATAAAAGCCCAAACAAAAGCAAACAGGATACAACATTGGCTTCTTCGTCGAGATGAAGTGCAGCATACTCTAGAAATTGGTAAGTACATATTTTTCATTCCAAATCCCATACTTCGTGCTGTTTGAAAAAGTATTCTTTTGATCTTTCAAGTAAATTTCTGAATAATTTCCCACTTCTTTTCTTCTTGCATAAATAGAATGGGCTGTAAAAGCTGTAATTCTTCCACTTCTATGAACCTCCACCACTCACTATTACTGGACCGGTTGATCGTACCTACAAGAACATTTTTTATTATATTGCTCGAGAACAACAAAATTATCTACATACTAATACCTCCAAATATCGTCCAAATTCTTAATTAGGGCTTTATTTACACAATGTTGGTTTTGTCTAAATACCTTGTTCAATGCAACATTGTATTGCTTAATTTCACATTGCTGAACGACATTGTATAAAATGTCGGTCAGAATACCAGCCGTTGCCTTTTCACTTTCAGTTTTCAATTCCAAAATCTGCTTTAAAGGACAGTCATCGATCTCCTCCAGAGGGATAGAACGTACTGAATTAGACTCGACACTGACTTTTGTTGAAGAGAATATTTCTTCGAACTTCCAAATTCCTCTAAATTTTCTATGTGACAACTTTCAAATAATGCCTTTCCATTTCTCTTATTATTCTTGGTTAGGCCCAAAGTTAATGTCTTTATTTGTTTTGATTTTTATACGATTAATTATAACTTGGGTTAAATGTCTTTTTCATTTACTTTTACGTAGGTTGCCTTTTATATTTCGGGATTTGAGAACAACAATAAATATTTTTCATCAAAAATTACTTTATTAGTTTTGAAAATACTATTCATGAAGATCAATACAATTTTGCATGCAATAAAACCAATTCTTGAAGCCCTTTTTCAACTCCGATTGAGGTACCTCCAAAACTTGCATTTTAAACGCACCAGCCGCTCCTTCAGGTGTCGAAAAACGTTGACCTCGCTATTTAATTTTGACGTGCGGAAATAAAATGAAGTCATTGGGTGCTAAATTTGGACTATACGGCGGATGGTCCATTAAATCGACGTTTTGAGTGCTATAAACTTCACTTGTTCGAGCCGATGTGTGAGAGCTCACATTGTCATAGTTGAGAATGATCCGTCTTGGCGGTTGGTTTTCCTTATTTCTCCGAAGACTTCTGGCAAATAAATGGTTATGTACCATTCAAAATTTATCGTTCTACGTTGTACCAATGGTACGGATGCACCATGTCCAGTTTTTCCGAAAAAAACAGACAACCACTTGCTTCGAAGTGTTTCGTGCGCGAACAGCTTTTGTTGGATGGCTCATTTTGAAAAACGCACACAGTCGACTGCTTTTTATTTTTGGGCTCATACGCGTAGATCCATGATTCGTCACCTGTCGCGATGCCATAGACTCATTTTGAAGCACCGCAATCGTATATTTTGAGCAGTTCTTTCGACCAATTGACAAGAGCCTTTTTTAAGCAATTGTGAAATTATGCCGGATCTAACGCAAAGAAATCTTTTTGATAACCAAATGTTTATTCAATATTGAATGTAAGCTGGTCCCCATAATGCCCAAGGATGCCTCAATCTTACGATAAGTCATATGACGATCTTGCAGTATCAGTTCACCCACAGCATCAATGTCTTCGGGAACAACAACATATTTTGGCCGACCTTCACGAAATTCGTCGTTGAGAGAACTACGGCTACGATTGAATTCGTTTAATCAGCGATAAACACTGGTCCTTGATGGTGCTTCATCGCCAATAGTCGAATTAAGTTCATCGATGCACTGCTGTTGAGTCAATCCACGTCGAAAGTTGTAAAATATAGTCACACATAAATTTAACAAAAACTTAACTGAAAGTTAAAATATTAGAATTTTAACTATAAGCAAATAACACAATACGAGAAATTTTATTTACTAAACACTTTAAAAACGTCTTTTATTCCAAATGACAAAGTAGAACCAGAAAATAGTTTGAAAATCTGACAAAGAATGCAAATATAGGGGGGGTGCAAAAACGTGGAGTTTTTCACCCCCCCCCCCCCCAGAAGACCACCCAGAAGATTGTTAGAGGTACAAACTTTTTTTTATTGTATAATTTGAGATTTGTTTTTTTTTAGAATTCCTTCGTGTATGCAAGGGGTAGGGCGATTTTACTTATTAAATGTCCCCTTGCATTAACGAGAGAGGGTTTGATCGGGATTTGTATTTTATCCCAGGTGCCAACGTTAATGATAAAACAATCTGTTAGTGTGCGATAAAAATTGCAACGAAAATTTATCTTTGACAAAATAAAAATTTAATTGTATATTATTGTTGTTTTGATTATTCACAAGGCGTCCTTTAGGAGAATTGCTGGAGGGTTATCCTTGATTGGAAAACTGAGCTGGTCGTGGCATTAGAGTAACTGTATTTCAGGAGCTGTTAAAAATTAAATTCCCCGATTTTATAAACATTTAACTTAAAAATTAAAAAAAACTCCTGATACAGTACAATATAATATAGTCGGTTTTGAAACGTCTTGCGACGTTGTCCGATACAACGTCTTTGCTGTTATAATAAAAGCATTGCATTTAATTTGAAAGAATCGTGAGAAAGTCTACTTTCAAAATCTGCTTTCAATTTAAATATTGTTAAATTAAAAGTAAATTTTTCTATTTGAAATTGAATACTTTTAAAATGAGTTGGGTATAACATCATTTCAAAAGTATATACTTTTGATAAAGGCTTGAAGTGAAAATGAAAACTTATAATGTTGTTTTGAAAGTATAAATATTCATTTTGAGGTACTATTTATAATGGAATGTGCAAAATTGCAATTTGTATTTATATAACAGACCTTATAACATGCGCACTACTATTTATCTGTGCTTGTTGATGTCATTCCATTTGTAAGTGAAAATATTTCATATTAAACAATCAAAGGCAACTTAAACATTGGAAAGCCACTGAAGTAAGTAGTTTTTTGAATGTATTTTCTTAAAATTTATATTTTTAACATTTAACTATTTTTTTGTTTATAATAAAGTTGTTTATAGAATATAGAAAACATTTTACAACGGGACCGCAATGGCAACCTTATTGAGAAAACCTTTGCTGCAGCGAAGACTGGATCTTTATTGAATACATGAGATTGAATAATATAAATTTAACAAAGACGGAATTTGACTTATTAACCCAGCAAATCGTTAAATCTTTTCCCAAAAGAACATACGGTAAGTTTACTTCATATTTTAACTAATATAAAAATAATTGTCTGATGTTATATTATGTTTGCAGGAATATTACTATAATTGAAGCTCAAAATCAAAACGACAAAGTGCAAATAAAAGGAAGTAACAAATATTTACAATTTTGGAAGGAGCTCCTCAAAGTTCGTGCTGTAATAGTAAAAAGTGTTAGTGATTTTAATTATTAAACTGTCGCAAAATTAAAAAACAGTTTTAGTTTGTTTAATTTTAGTTTCTTAAAAATATAATAATTAAAAAAAGAAATAATAGTTTTATTTGTTAATTTGAAGTCGGATTATTGTTAAAACGAATATAAACTAATATTAATTTGACAGTAAACTACTTTTGAATTAACAGTAGCATCAATTAAAAAAACAAATAAATCCACTCTCAATTTAAATACCTAATATTTGATTTGAGAGCAACTGCTTTTGAAACTTGATATTATTTACAAAAGTATAGTTACTCTCGAATTGACAGTAGTATGAATTCAAAATGAAAGTAGCTCTACTTTCAAATTAAAAGTTTCGATGTCTACGCCCTTTTTAAAAGCAAATAATGTTGATTTTAGTGCAATGCTTTCATTTTTACTGCAATATTTTTGTGTGTGTGGTAATTTAAAGACGGCTTTTCGACTATATGAGCTTTAAAGTGATTTTTTTAATAATTGCCTTTTATTTACATTTGTAATCACAAATTTTACACTGAAACTACTAAACAATTAGTAGTATTACCGTTTACGGTCTATTATTATAGAAGGAAATAATTTAAATAATAAACGTACTACTTTGACGTAATTTGACAGCTGTCAAAATTACATTTGATTTTCTAAAGTACAAAAAAAAAACAAATGCGCATGCGTAAGGATTCAGGATCAAAAACAAAATATACTGTCTCTAGACACGAGTCTTAAACTGTGGTAGAAAAATATGCATACACTTCTCCACACAACAAATTGCAAAAATCATCCATTTTTTCGACATCCTAGGTGGGCCTAACCCCTTATTACTTGCGCTACCAATCCTTAAAATCAGTCATAATTTATTCTTTAATATTAATGTATTAATATATTTTACGTTATACGAGTACGTATAATTATGAAACGATTATACATTGATTTATTTCTAATTATTTCCTATTTTGGTTGATAACCATAAATTATAAGAAACGTCGGGTTTTATTCATTCAGTTATTAGCTCCACGTTAACAGTGTTGATGTGATATTTTAAACAATGTTTGAAGCAAAGAATATCTTCTCTGTTTTAAAACCAACTTTCTATTTAACTAAACTGGTAGGATTCATGCCACTCGATTTGCAAAAAAATAATTTTAATAAACTTTCTAAAATAAGTATAATATGGGGAGCCACCTTATCCCTTTTGTATATTACTGTTACAATAATTTTTGTTAAAAACATACCAATCAGTTACAACAGCATTATAAGTAACATTGTTTTCTACCTAAACTGTGGGATAGTGACTATGGGTTACAATGGTGGGATATTATCAAATATATTATTTTCAAAGAAGGTACATTTTTCTCGATTTTTCTATATAAAATTTAGGAGCAATATATTATTGATTGAGTATATTTCGCCGGGAATGATTCGCCGAAGATGCAGTTTATTTCAGTCACTACCCGTCCGCCATATTGAATATTTTGACGCTTAAAGATTGATCTTACAAAGATTAGCAGTAGATGCACGTAAAACAATAAGTAAAAAAAAATAAATAAATAAAAAAATAAAGAAAGATAAAAATCTATATACCTTGAATGTAATTATAAAACTTTTCAAATAAAGAAAATCTTTGAGTCTCCCTTTTTCTAAATCTTTTTTTTTTTTTGCTTCTTTAACCTTTATGTTTATCGGTTAAGATTATTATCAAACAAATTACTTCCGGCGAAATGAACCTTTCCCATTTATTATAAATACAGTAATCATAATCTCGATTTATTTTAGATTGTTGGAATAATCTCGCAGATAGCAGTTTTAGACAAAAAATTTGGAAAATTAAATATTATAAATATTGAAAAAAATCATAAAATTAATAAATGTTATTTAACTTTCACAACACTATTAATATTTATCGTCATTGTGTGGTACGCTTTCGTTAACACGTACTATTCTTTCCATTACCAACAGTTTAATCTGATGGGAGCGTTGATTATTTATTCCTGGATATTCTTCGCTTGTTCTGCAGGTTTTGCTAATAGTGTACAATTTATTTCTATCGTTTCGCTTTTAAAACAAAGATTTATGTGGATTAACATTATACTCTCGACTAAAAAACCGCAATTCACTTTAGGAAGGTACTAAATAAGGTATAATTATTATTTTTTCTCCTATACCTATACTTTTATTTGTTGCAGAACCAACTTGAAGTATGCTACCGACATAAATCATATAAGCATCTTGTATCACAAATTATACATAGTTAGCAAAGACATAAATTCTACATTTTCGTTTCAATTATTAATGTTTACGATGCAAGTAATTTTTTACATAATTGGTGTCATATCTTACCATACCACTGCACTATTTCTAAACTTCTTTGTACCAGTATATGAGATTGCATTATGCATATTTACAGTAATAACGTATATATTAGCAGTGTGTATCTTGGTTACCAACTGTACAAATGTTTCAAAAGAAGTAAACTATAATATTATTAACGTTCAAATATTCCAGCCCAAGTAAATCTTTTCAATTTTTTAGGTTAGCAACATTAGAAATAATATTAACAAAGCTTTCCCCCCGATTGGTGTAAATGGGGAGCTGTTGAATGCGGAAGTTAGTATTTAATGACCATTCTGTTTGAATGTACGAATAAAATTTAAAAAATCCAATATGTAGATATAATTAAAGACAACCAAACATTTCGCACTGTAATATTCAGAACATGTACGCGTGGATGAAGAGGAAAGCGAATCATCGTATTATATAAATTCTGTTTTACAATTTTTTAGGTCCAAGATTACGGAAAATTTATCATTCAGTTAGTTTTTGGTGAAACCCATATAAGAAACTAAATATTTCCATTTTTGTGAAGTTTGTCAACTGGCAATGTTTTAAACATGATTTCAAATTATTTACTTAAGAGCCAATTTTATTCTAGGTTTTGGCATTGGCTTTGCAACTTCAGCACGAAAAAGTAGAATTTTCTCCATATGGATTATTTAAAATGAATACATCACTGCTCTATAATGTAAGTACGCATTTCATTATCATTATCATTATCATCATTTGCATATTTACAAGATAGCGCAATTTTCCCAAAGAATTCCCTAGTAGATTTTTCCGCTTACTTTAGTAGCTACATTTTTATTAACATGATAGCACAAAAATTGCTAATTCCGCAATTTTTCTCTTGTCAAATCATATCTAATTTATCTTCTACTACAGTTATCATTTAGACTTGCTCCTTTAAGCGGAAGGATCATTAACATGTTTAAAAGAAACAAGTAGTTTGGCGTAGTGGTTAGGGAGTGGAATTGTAGATCTAGAAGTCATAGGTTTGAATCCCGATCGCTCCCAAATTTATTGATGCCGATAAAAGGATATTTCCGTAAACAAAGATAAAAATTCAAAATCAAAAATAATATTATAATAAACAATAATATTTAAAAATATTTAAGTCAACAAACAATAATAAGTAGAAAATATATTTATTTGTTAATCCCAAATGGAAAGCTTAATATTAATAATTATAGTACTTTTATTTCTTGTAGATATTTTGCGCCATAGCGTCATATACCATTATAATCTTTCAATTCGATATTAATGTGCATAATATCACTACAGATAACAATTAGTTTTGAGAAAGTTTTACTTGGATATGGCAGTATATTATATCTATTAACAAAAGATTTTGTTTTTAATTGTATCTGTTGCTGAGTTCACGTGGAAAGTGATTAAATGTGTAATTATTAATTAATACAATATTATGTACTTTTATGTATTTCTAAAGTTGGATTAAAGTAAAGCTGTAATAATAAGGATTACCTTAAAACTGCTTATTATAATCTATTTAATCTTTGCACCATTTCTTGTAAGTAGTACATAAATATAAGCATTTCTGTAAAATATAAAAATTATAATAAAACGATTGATTAACGATGAATAAAAACCATACCAATTGACAAAGGAGTATTAAAAAAACCTGAAGTTCTAAAATAAAATTGATGCTGTCCTGCACTCAGATCTTAATCTGGTGAATGTCTTCCTGCCAATCTCAAAATCAAAAATTTTTTGAAATTCTTATGGATAAACTATCTCTAGATAAACTAAACGTCCTAACTCCTAACAACAACGCATTAAATGCAGGAACTGATTTTGAGTACATATAGCCTATACGGCAGAGTCTCTTACCAGATGCACGTGGCTTTATGTTATCAATGCAATGAAACTATTACCCACATTAATCTAAATGCATAACAGAAAAAAATTGCTGGCTTGTGTGTTTGTTTGATCGCTATACACTCCTAAGCCCTTCGACTGATTTGAACCAAATTTGGAACACTTGCGCACTAGGACTCGGGTTAGCTAGGTTCCTGTGGAAAAAAAATGAAAATATATTTCAATTTCAAATACATTTATATTTCAAATACATTTTATCTACCCTTGATTTCATATTTGAAGCACAAAATGCAAAATATTTTGGAATTTTATATTTTAAATTTAAAATCATCTTTTGAATTTCAAGTAATACATTCAAAGTTATCGTATGTTTTTCTTCTACTTTCATTCCAAAATGCAAATGTATTTTGCCCACACCTGACTATTACTAGACTGGTTGATCGTACCTACAAAAATATTTTTGATTATATTGCTGGAGACAACAAAATTATCTACATACCAACACCTAGTATATACCAATATCGTCCAAACTCTTAGTTAGAGTTTTATTTACACAATGATGGTTTTGTCTAAATATTTTGTCCAATGCAACATTGGATTGTTTAATTTCACATTGCTGAACGACAATACCAGCCGTTGCCTTTTCACTTTCAGTTTTCAATTCTAATTCCAAAATCTGCTTTAAAGAACTATAAAACTACGTCTTAAATTTAGAACGTTTTTAATTATATTTTTGTTTACATTTTTCCTTTGTTTCTATTTAGCTTTCATTTTTTTCAATGCTACGGTATATTTTGTGTTATACTCTACAATAATTATTATTAACAACTACCAAAGCATTAAGCGCCGTTCACAATGAAAAATTTGCCTTGCCTTGCTTCGGTAGAAGATGGCAAGCGCCAATCAGAGTGATGTATAGTCTTCTATCCTTTTTTATGTTTAAAATTACCGTTTGCCTAGCCGCGGTCTTGCAGACTTTGCTAAGGTTTGAAAGCAACAACCAATAAAATTAAAGTGTTTTAAATGTACATGGTCAAATTTAGTAGACAACATATAATTTTGAAATGAGCTCCAGTATTAAGATTATACTGTTTTAAACTGATTTGATAATGGAAAAGTACCTATTATATGTTTTTATGCAAAAAAGCACCCCAAAACTTAAATTGCAGAATGATTTTAATAGCTCTAAATGATTTTATTTTTAAGATTACTAAATTAAATTACGAAATAATGGTATTTATTGACAGATAAATTTACTACTACAATTTTTTAAATTATTTTGGTTAGATATTGGATGTTGGTTAAGTACATGAAATAAAAATATTTACAATTTTACCTGAAAAAGGACTTTCAAGCCCCGGCTTTGTCTTCTATCCTTTTTTAATATCTTTTTCCTCCTCTCTTTTTAAGTTCTTGCCTGAAAATTATCAAAAACTTGGTTTTTACTTCGAAGACGTAGCAAGAACCAATAAAATGTAAAAGCTTTGCATGGCTTTAAATTTTATTGGTTCATCACGGTGAAGTTATAACGAATGAAATTGAAGAATTTCATTTTAAACAGAGCGCATTTTGTAGAAGTTTAAATAATATAATAATTGATAATCAGCCTGTTAGATAATTGTGTTTTAAATTGTGGTTAGATTCCAATAGGTGAATTTTAAATTATTGCAAACAAATAGCCATTTTTTAATTAGATGATTTTCAATTTAGATAAAATATTATTTGTTTTTGTATACATTTTTTCTCTTATTGATTCACTAACATTTAAAATAGGTCTATTTAAATTATATTATAGTATTCTTTGTAGAAATATTTTCAACACATTTGTAGGTACAAAACTTTTAAAATTATACCTAGCAACCCTATTCAGGACCAAAAGATTTATGGCAATAAAATAGACCATAAAACCTAACAGTATTTAGAATAGTGTGTAATGTTTGAAAAATTTAATTACCTTTTCTATTTTTAAAAATTTATATAAATTTAATATTTACCATTATTGAATAACTTTTATGCATTTATATTGCAATAAATGAATAAATTAATGTAGTCAAAATTAAATCTGAAAATTAAATCGAAATAAGTAAATGCGAATTTTATTGCAAAACTAAAGATTATGTATATTAATTATTTTAAGATTATATTCGGAGACGACTTTAAATAAATATTGTATAACTACTTTTCATAACATAACAGGTAAACTACTGTTAGATCTAAGGATTTGGACAATGAAGTCTGTGCACATAACAAGGCACCGCGCTAATTCATTGTGACCGCTATACGGTCGAAAGCAAATATCAAGCAACAAATTCTGCAAGGCAACGAAAGCAAGGCGCCGCAATAATTCTATGTGAACGCTGCTTTACAAAGTACATATTAAATGAGATATCTCTTTATAACATAGTCTCCGAACAGCGCCATACCACATTAATGATACGGTAGGCTATAAAAATTTAATTTAATAATATTCTAATAATATTCTAATAATAATTGCTTTTGATTTTGCTTTTGCTATGCTTTGCTTTGCTTTGCTTTGCTTTGCTTTGCTTTGCTTTGCTTTGCTTTGCTTTGCTTTGCTTTGCTTTGCTTTGCTTTGCTTTGCTTTGCTTTGCTTTGCTTTGCTTTGCTTTGCTTTGCTTTGCTTTGCTTTGCTTTGCTTTGCTTTGCTTTGCTTTGCTTTGCTTTGCTTTGCTTTGATTCGTCCGTTGATGTGATTATAATGTTGATTTGGTGTCGTCCAATAGCTGTTCTCAGCGTTGCATAAAAACGTTGCACAAAAACGTTGCATAAAAACGTTGCATATTTTTCTTATCAAATTATTTTTTTTTACGGGCAAATAAATAGTTTCCGCGCAAAAATTTTTAGTGATTCGTGTTCAGAACATCATGGAGCATGTCCACACCAAATATGAAGAAGATCGGTGTTGTAACCGTAAACTAGAATCATACCTAAGTCTATCCTGCCAATTGCTATTCTAAACTTTAAACTTGATTTTCTCAATAGGAGTAATTTCAAGTTACCTAGTTATAGTACTAAGGGGACGATATTGTGGTATTTTTAACATCACGAATAACAAATGTTGTTTTACGCAGAAATTGAATTTAATTTGTTAATTAATTAAGAATTACTCTAAATGTGAGTGGGCATATCGATGTAAACAAAAGTACACCTGTGAATGAACAGGTTAATAAGGGGTTGAGCGATCAATCAATATTAAGAGACTGTAGTATAAAATTGAATTGTAAATGTAACTTGTGGTTTTCGTTTGAGTATTTTGAAATGCAAATGTGTTCTTAATTCGACCGCCAGGTTTTGAAAAATTTTATAGAAAAAGGAAGGTGGGGGAGCAAGGAACACGAAGCTTTCTATTCTATCTAAAACGTACGGTTGATTATGGCAGCCCGCTCAAATATGGGTTTTAAAAGTGATTATAATAAGTGTTAAACTTCTCTACTGAAGTGAATAATAATGTAGGAGTGATCCTATAAGAAATTTTGGAAGAATTAATCGACCAAGTAAATTTAAACTTTTTAATTTTGTGTGCTAAGAAAAATTAACCCGCAAAATTAACTTATAATTCATTCAACTGGATGAAAATTGCAATTTGACGAATGCAAGATGGAAGCCTTTCGAGATGAACGGAGACGCTACAATTAACAAAAGGATGCAAGACGACCAACTGCAAAAGATGAGCAAGGTAAAAATTTTTAAAATTTTAAAGAACGTTAAATTTGCTGAAATTATCACAACCAACATGAAAACGTTGATTAACTTGCGCGAGTTCGACGAAGTTTAATTCTACAGTTATACGCTACCTAATAACATCGGTTATTTTTCGGACACCTGGGCACACATTTTATGGAGATGTTGTTTTCAAGTGTGAATTTGAATTTTATAAATGTATTTCGAAAATATTAATTTTAAGAATTTTATTGTGAATATCATCAGAAAGTATAAACCCTTCCCACACTTAAGGTAACCCTTGGGAAAATACTGTTGTGGTATTTTGATCAATTAAGAGTGACAGCAAGCAAATAAGAGAGTAATTTGATTTTATTTGATTTTTAATTCAGTAGTCAGTTGATGTGACTGACAAGAAAGTGGAATTTGCATCAAAAACAAAAAAAAACATCACATGCAACGAGTTATTACACATAAAACACAGTCTTGAATTTATTTGTGAGATACAGAATTTTTGTAACATCCTGTAAGTGATTTTTAATTTTAAAAACAACAACAGATTCCTGCAAATAAAGTGTTAATATCAGTTTGGTGCGCGAGCAATTAACAACGTTGTGTTACCTGATAGAAAGACCATTTTAGTTACCAGCAACAAGATTCCCACCACAAAATCAAATTTTCGAAAACTGGAAAAGGAGCAGAAACACGGCAGTTCCTAAGTGACCTCCAAGCGGAGAAGAGTTCCTAAGTGACCTCCAAGCGGAGAAAAGTTCCCGGGTGAAGCTCAAGTAGAGAGGAGTTCCTAAGAGACCTCCAAGCGGAGAAGGGTTCCTTGGTGAAACTCAAGCTGAGTGCACGTGGAGTTCTTGGGGAGACGTCGATTGAGAAAGTGTGTAAATTTCTCGATAAAATCCCAATTAAGGAACTCAATTGCGGTTCTTTGGTACACAAAAGACCAAAGCATTAATTGACTTAATTAAGCGGAAGTAAATGAATAGCGGAGTCGTAAATTTACGGAATTCGAGTATTTGATGAAAGTTGTGTATTGCGTGCGTAATTGGATATTCGTGAATTGAATATCTGAAATAAAAGCGGATTACAGATATTTGTACAATCGGTACGAACTACAGGTTATGTTCACACGTGGTGGACAGGTTAAGATTGATAAATTAATTGATTACTTACCGAAGTGTAAGTAAACACGAAGATTATTTAACCAACAGTTTAAAAGTTGGTTAACGAAAGAGAGAGTGCGCATGACATTCGTGGTTGCACGTAATATTTTTCGCTCTGATTTAAATCAATTAATTTAGTTGTTATAAAAGTGATTTTTTTTTCTGGTGATATAGCAAATTGTGAATTTTGGTGATCAATATAGGCCCTAAGTTAAAAACAATTGTCAAAAAAAGCAAAGTTAATCGTAATGTAGCCAAACCGGCTGCATTAGCTATCGAACTGAACACAAGTGATAAAATAAATTTGGTTTCAATGTCAAATAAACAAATTATGCCTGGCGCATTGCAATGCCCAAGTAATCCTAATTTCAACAGATTTGAAATCTTATCATCGCAGGAAGAAGACGATTCTATGTCAACAGACATTAATTATCAAAGAGGATCTAAGCAAGAACCCGCAATTAAGGACAACGTAAAAATCAAGGTTAGTAAACCACCTCCGATTGTTGTAACCGATTCAACAACATCCAATTATCTGAAAACAGCCTTAAAAGACATAAATATTGATGAATATCAAATAAAGCAAATATCAATAGGTAGAAAACTACTATTCGACAATCAAAATGATTACAAAAAATGTCTACAATTAATGAATGCAAAAAGCATTCAGTACTACACCCATCAATCAAAAGAAGAACGAAATTTTAAAGTTGTTTTATCAGGTTTACCACAAACTGATATTGAAAGCATCAAAAATGAATTAAAAACTAAATACAACATTATCCCATTCTCCATCATGGAAATGAATACAAAATATAAAAACGAAAACAACGTATTATACCTGTTACAATTTAAAAAAGACGAAATCACGCTGAAACATTTAAAAAATGTTAGATCAATCAACCACATAATTGTAGATTGGAAACCATACTCACCAAAATACAAAGGACCTACGCAATGTAGAAACTGCTCTATGTTTGGACATGGGGCTGAAAACTGTCATCGCACAAAGATCTGCTTATTATGTGCAAGTAATACACATGATGCTGCAAACTGCCAATTTAAAGACAGAACACAAGACACGACTATTAAATTTACTTGCTTTAATTGTACAGCAAAGAAGCTTGCTAATACTAACCATAAGGCAAACGACCCTAATTGCCCAAGTCGTAAAGAATATTTAGAAATTAGGAACAATGTCAACCATCGCAACATCCTAAAAAATCAAAAAGCAAGGCAAATTAGCAATGCCACTACACACAACATAAACCTTAGAGACTATCCACCTTTAAAAACAAATAGTCAAGTACTATCAGCACCTGCAATTCATAATCCTATAAATGAATTATACTCAAACCAACTCAAGAAAACAGCAGTTAATTCAAATGAAGAACTGCTAACTATCGATGAACTCTTTAATATATTTGTTAACGCAGTAGATCAGCTAGATAAATGCACAACAAAGCTTGACCAAATGCAAGTTATAATGTCACTCCTTAAATATGCAGTACGATAATAAGAAACTCAAGATTATGCATTGGAATGCTCAAAGCATTACGAACTTATCAACTATCAGACAACTCCAACTACTTCTAGAACAAGAAAATATTGATGTCATCATGCTGAATGAAACTTTTCTTAAACAGCATCACAAACTCTACATAAACAACTACTCAATTTACCGAAATGATCGAGACGGCACCCGAGGAGGAGGTGTGGTGATAGGTATCCACAAGTCCATCAAACATTCGATGATGCCTATGTACAACACCAAAAATATTGAGCACATCTCTATCTCAGTTAATATAAATGGACGTGATATTATACTTACCTCAGCCTACAACCCAAAGTACCTCAATACCTTCGAGTCAGATGTTAAAAAACTAACACCCAGTAACAAAGAATTCCTGATATTTGGAGACTTTAATGCTCGAAATACTGCATGGAACTGTACACGAAGCAATACAGCTGGTAGAATACTACATAATTTACAACTGAGATCACATTTTTACGTATACCACCCAGACTCCCCAACACATTATCCACACTCTGGTGCTACTCCATCTACCATTGATATTCTGTTGTCAAATTCCACATTATATATTTCACCTTTACAGAATCACGCTGATCAACTAATGTCAGATCACTCCCCAATATCTTGTATAATTGATGCTGACACAATTGAAAAAACATGCCAAGAAACACCGGACTATAGACATGCAGATTGGAAAGCTTTTCGGGCATACATTAATAGAGAGATTAACTCTACGCATATCCTTAAAATAACAGATTATACCCCAGAGGAAATTGAAAGATCCATTAGCAAGCTTTCAAAAACTATATTAGATGCTCAATTACAAACAGTTCCATTTACAAAGAAGAAAAATAACTTTTTGGAAATTTCACAAACAACTCTATCTTGTATACGTAACAGAAACGCGATTAAAAGGAAATGGCAACGATGTTTAGATCCAACGCAAAAAGCTATACTCAAAACCATTATTAATTTAAACAATCAACTTATAAAAGAAAATGTTATCATCGACCGCAATAATAACTGGTCAAAAATGCTCAGCAAACTAGAAAGTGGTGACAAAAAGTTCTGGAAAATTGCAAAAGGAATTAGAGGAAAACATAGTCGAATTATCGGTAAACTACAAGAAAATGGAAATGTTTTTTTTACTAACACCGAGAAAGCAAATGCCATTGCCAACACCTTTGAAAAGTCTCACTCCTTAACATCTAACTTTAAACACTCAATCGATAAGAAAGTGGCAGCATTTTTTAATCGATTAAACCAAGACAACGAAAGTAACGACGATCATGCAACGTTTACGACGGTCGCTGAACTGAAAAGCATTATAAAGAAGCTGAAACCAGCAAAAGCCCCTGGATTAGATGGTATAGATAACATATTACTGAAAGCGCTTCCTAAGAAAACATTAGAACTCATCTGCAGCATATTTAACGGATGTATCAGAATAGGCTACTTTCCAACTTTATTCAAAACAGCCAAAATCCTACCTATACCAAAACCTGGCAAAGATCATAAATTACCCACAAGTTATAGGCCGATCAGTCTTCTTAGTTGCCTTGGTAAACTACTCGAACGAATAATCTACGAGAGACTTTCTAAATTTGTATTTGAAAAAAACATCATTCCTAAAGAACAGTTTGGATTTAGACCGCAACATTCGACCATACATCAGATAAAACGATTGATTAAGAGAATCAAACATAATAAATTTTTTCGCAGATCCACTGGATTGATATTGTTGGATATTGAGAAGGCTTTTGACTCGGTTTGGCACCAAGGATTAATATACAAAATGAGCACTTGCAGCATTCCAAAATATTTACTCAAAATCATAAAATCATTTGTGAGTGATCGAAAATTTATCGTAGCAATAAACGATTCGCATTCAGATATCAAGGATATTATTGCAGGGTTACCTCAAGGTTCCGTGTTATCGCCATTACTATACTCGATATTCATCTCTGATTTCAAGAAACCCAAGAACTGCGACATAATGTTTTTTGCGGATGATACTGGTCTTAGTACGGATGGTAAATTGACTAAAAGTATAATTAAAAAACTTCAAAGCGGTTTTAAATGCTGCAAAAAATACCTCCACAAATGGAAAATTAAACTAAACGACGAAAAAACTCAAGCTATTATCTTTCCGTTTAATAAATCACCAAAACGTCAACCACAAACAAACTTCAATACTGACAACTCAGAGGTACCTTTTACCAACACAGTAAAATATTTGGGAGTCACATTAGACAAAAAACTTACCTTTGGACCACATATTGACCAAACTAGAAATAAAGCGCTTAAGTGTGGCAGAAGCCTCTATCCAATTATGGCAGAAAAGTCCAAACTATCCCAAAAAAACAAAAATATTATCTATAAAACCATTATACGCCCCATTATTACATATGGATGCCCCGTATGGTCAAAAACAGCTAACGTACACATCAAAAAGCTACAAGTGATCCAAAACAAAAATCTCAAAATAATCTACAATCTACCATGGCTCTACTCCACCAAACAACTGCATATAGATACTGGATATGAACTAATTGCAAACTATATCCAAAAACTAGTAGAAAGATTTCAACTTCGATGCATCGACTCCGAGTTCACTCTAATTCAAGATCTGGTAAATCACCCAGAAGTGTAATTAATGTAAATAATATAAATAGTGTAAATATTGTATAGCACCTTCTGCGAAGGATTAATTCAGATAAAGGTTTTTTTTTATCATTTTTCCTTTACAATAACTTCAATGCAAACCTGCTTTCTTTTCAATTAATAGCTAATCATCTGTTGAAAAATCTTAGATTGTATCTCAGAAAAAAGACAATATTTATCTAATGTAATGATTTTTGATGATAATAATAAATAAATAAATAAATAAATAAATGTTAACGAAAGAAAAAGGATTGAAGCAGCACTTTAATCACCAAATTTGGAACGCATTTACCGGTAGCTGTAACGACGTAAATGGCTCCTGACAGAATAGGCAATATGGTACTTACCAACTGTTTGATGGAAATACACCAGATCAAGTAGAAAATAACAAGGTACAAGATTTGTTTTTTATTTTTAATGAATCTAAATTGTGAATCAACGATTTGTGTTGATTTTAGATTGATTAAAGGACTTTATTAAAATTGATAATTATAAATTGTTTACATGATTACACTAATAATGAAATATCCAAGTTTAGTTCCTAAAATCGAGGATTTAAATGTAATTTGGATGCTTTAATTATTACACATAAAATAACACATTGGTTTCAGACAAAATTATTGTCTAAAGTAATTTGATGCAAATTTTTACTAATGATTTAATTTCTATTAAATAACTGATGTCTGCTATAAATTACTGCGTTTTCATTTCGTCTCTTTTAATTGTTTGTTAGGCGCCGCAAGTGGGGCTAAATAGTGGTAGTCATAACAACTTTTGACATCCCTTAACTCTACAACGAATTGCCCTCTTATTTCGTCTACTGAATCCACTGACTTTGAGCAAGAGAAAAACTCTACTCCGATAAAACGTTAGTTTTGGGGGCTTTTTGGGGTGATAATTCTTAAAGCAAGAATAATCATAACAATACATTCGACAAAGTTGGACACCTGGAAAAGCACAAGGGGAATGGCGCACCTCTCACGATGCCGTCATGCAGTCGAATCTTCAGGCATCTGGTTGATATCTTCCTGCCAATCCTTGTAACGAATTTTTTTAAATTAGTTATATAGTGCCACTTTTCATATCATTTCGCACTATTCCTAGTACGCCCATAATTTAATGCATTTTGTTAGGCAGATGGTCGTGAGCTGTGAACGTTCGAATTTGATAGGGACATATTTCCGGCGTAGAATTTTGATTTTACGACAGTTACCTGAGTACCCAAGAACGGAGCGGTCGATATTTTTGTTGCGTCAGTTTATTGAGTGCCGATTTGGAGTGTGTTTTCGTTAAACCACTGGTTGATCGGCCAGTTTATTTCGTAATATTGGTTTTCCGGCTCTGGCTATGTTTTTGGTGCTACTGTATATCATCTGACAGTAGATAGGGTAACTCAAATGTGCAAGAATGGATTACAGTTTTTTTTCTTGTTGGTGTGCAAGTTGTGCGACCATTTTGGATTTCTTCAAGTTGGCTACATCCTATTGTTATTGTTATTGTTTTTGGATGGATGAACACTTGGGAAATTCTTTCCATCGATTGGAAGGTTCCGTCTTGTTGACATCTCAACACCATCTCTCACTGGTCCAGGTTCCAGCAACAAATCTGCAAGCAGAATGTTCAGTGTTCGCGATTATAGCAATCGAGTGTTTTCTTGTGTGATTCAACAAGTTACAGATTTCAACTTTCAAGCCAGTGGTCAATGTCGAGTAGGAAGATGCGTTTGTCAACATCTAAGTTTGTACACTTATGAAACGTTTATGTAAGTAAATTTTATTCTATCTTGCTCGTCTGACCGATGTACATTTATTTGGCTTTTGTATATTAATTACTGGTAGCCCATAGCGGTTACTGTGTGTTTTGGTACTTGTTAAATTTAAGCTGGGTGCACTTTTTGATTGTGACCGTAATCTTTCAGTTGCTACTGTGTGCATTGTTGGCACAGTGATTTACATTGCAATTGTTGAAACTGTTGATACATCTCTCAAGTTCTGTGTGTTCAATTAAAGCTTTTAATTCTATTTGCGTTTTTTTGAGTTTTCACCCTCAGCTACCTGTCTTTTTTACAGAACCCCGATCCAGCCGCCGTCCAAATCAAGAGCTGGTCTAATTACCATCGTGGCAAAACAAACTGGAGAGGTTCTCTCCGGATTGTTTCAGACTCTGGCTTTTGGTGTGACTAACCCTCTCATTAGGGGTTGCAATCCAGAGGGTAGTTTTTGTGACATCCTAAAATCAAACATTTTTTTAAATTCTTCCACTTCCGAATTTAAAAAATTGAGTGTGTGCCAATACACTTTTAAAATTTCTAACATTTACAAATTTATAAATTGAGAGTTTCTCTTTTATCAGGATGTTGGCTATTCACAATCCTTAAGAAGGGCGCAAGCGCCCTATTAATAATATAATCCAGGTTGTTGAAAATTGAAATAGCTCTTGCACATCCAAGAACCAAATTAAATAAAACATAAACATTTGATACTTCTCTCAATCAATTTCAAAATTATAAAATTCTTTGGTACAAATAAAGAAACATCTATATATATTAATTAATTAGTATCCACAATGGCTACCATTTATTATTGATAAAGTTGCCTATCGTGAGGATAGTGTTTATATTTATATTATATGAACTACTCTCCGATGGACTTATTCCATACTAAATTTCTTAAATTGTACGACGAGTACATTTAAATTTCTCGGTGACCTCTGTGAAATTCGTAGTATCAATAAAACTCAGAGATTTTTTATTGAGATGTCAGGACTTTAGGGTGGCCACTCGATAACATTAATATCGTTCCTGTAAATAATCAATAACAATTTTATTGTCATAGGTTTTATGAATAGGTGCAGTATTGACTTGTAATATAAAATCGTCACCAATTAACCTTTGAGATTCATTGTAACTCACTCTGTAAATATATACAGAGTGCGGCAGAGAAACTTCCTTATTTGAAACGCGTGACCTGAAGCGACAATTATTCCGAGAAGAGTGGGCTGGCTGTCAATCGAAAGTTCGAAATTTCAAGTTTTCTGTTATGTAGGTTTAGTAACGATTATGCAGTGGACAAGGGAAGAGCGCGCGTTCACATTAGAGACGTACTTTTCAAGCGATAGCTTAAGGGGCTTCATATCCTTGAAAATTAATTTTTGTTTTCTTACACGTTATTCTTCTTTATACTTTTAAGAATATTTAAAAAAATAATTTTTAAGAAAATTCCACTCCGTTACAAAGTTATAGCAATAATGTGACCGGACATGTGGTTAGAAACTGTACCTACTAGAAACTTTAATCGCGTTATACTCGATACTACGTTTTTAGACAAGGTCGGCACGATAACTCGGTCAATTTTCAATATTTTTTTTTTTTAAACTCTTGATAATTATTTTCTCTAATGTCTGACGAGAGCTTTTTTTAATTTTTTGATTGGGAATGTTTTTATAAATTATTAAACACTAATTTTTTCTTTTTAAATTGCATTCTAAAGTTTGAAATTCTGTAATTTCTTTATTTTTGAAAAAAACTAAAATTCCCTCCGTCAGACAATAACCACTACATTGTTTTACAAGATTAATTTTTATTTTTGCGGATTGGATAATTTTTGGTGAAGTTATGATGCCGACCATGAAGCGTCATGGTTTTCATCAGTAGTCCACTTATACCCGTAAAAAATATTGTTAATATTAAAAATACCAAATGCTTTATTTTTTTTCTTGTAGTTCAAAAGTTAATTCAAAATGTCAAATCAATAATTTAATTTATTTTTCATAATATAACCTTTATAGTAATTTTTCAAATGTACTCGGTTTTCAGTGCGTGCAAAGATATGTAGCCCCTTAATCATCACCACACAACTTGAATTCATGAATCACTTTAATATCGCACCCGAGGGTCGTGTTCCTATTCGGAAATCGATTTTTTTATGGGTGGACAGCTTTAGGAAAACCGCTGATATACAGAAAAATAATCCTGGAAGTTCAAGAACGGTCAGGACACCCGAAAATATCGAGCAGGTTAGGCAGTCAAATTTGCGATCTTCTAGGTGATCTACGCGTAAACATTCAACTGCTCTTCATGTCTGATCGGTCTGTGAGAGAATGTTATATTTTCCTTATCCATAAAGCAACAAACCACCAAAAAAGCCATATAACTCCTCTTGTGTAAGATTCAATAATGGCTTATTTGTATTTTTACCCAAAGCATAAATATTCCTCTGCTCAACTGCTCAAATATTCTGCTGAAGAATATTTTCCTCAAAAAAAAATGAGAAATATCTGTAGGTGATTCTTTATTTCGGAGGTCACCTGGCGGGTGTTTTACTACGCAATCTGTGTTTAGCGCAAAATTAGGCTCCACTTCTTTTAATTTCAGTTCATCTTTCCACTTTTTGGCTATTGATACATTTGCTTTCTATTTCTTCGCCGGTGGATTGGTTTTCTGCCTTTTCACATGCCAATTTTGCAAAAACTGATGTGGTTATATGAGTGTCGACAACGGACTTGAGTCTTGCATACAAGATGACAAAGGTGTCGCATGAAGGGCCTGCACGGACAATCATGGATTGAACTCATCCTGGCCATTTGAATGTTTTAGCTCCGTTTCACAAGTCGAAGATTTGTGTTTGTATTTGTGAGTGTACAAGGTTGTGAGAAATATATTGAAAGGAATTTGCAGAGGACGTTCCGAATAATATATATTATTAAATTCTGGAAAAATTTTATCAATAACTTTTTGAACTCTAGATAACATAATACAAGGTCAAAACTTTTGAAACTTTACTCTTCAATTGAAAATAGAATCAGTTAATTTATTGTTCATCGATTTTTTCAAAATTCCTACTAAGTTAACTCGACACCTATAATTAATTATACATTGTGTAAGTATGCTCCTTTTATATTATTAAATATAATAACTCAATTCTGATTTGTCAAGAATAACAATTAATCATAAACTGATGGTCATTAGCTAGGTATCCCCAATTTTACTTTTCGAAACTACTCTTCGAACGAATATCATTCAGAAAATTGGGCTTCATTGAAAACATTTTGGTTAATATAAAATTCTACACTTAATATTGCAATGGTGCAACCTCAAAAGAATGAAGTAATTTCGACTTTAGAACCATTACTTTTGGTAACAAAATATCTTGGGTTTACTCCATTTACGCTTTCTACAAATGCGTTTTCAGCGAAATATGGATTATGGATTATAGTTTTTACATTGATAAACATTTATGCTTGTCATCATATAATAACAGATTTATTTGAAGAGCACCATGAGTCTTCAATTATATTGGCTACAGAATATTTATCAATTATTTTTAGTTTTATCAATATTTTCTGTATTGTAATATTGAATTGGATATTTCATAGAAATGTAATGAATAGCTACCATTAAGTTAGTAACAAAAATTTGTAACGAATTTAATAAGATTTTAGAAATTCTTCACAATTTATGGGAAGTGGATAAAAGAATTTTGAAATTAAATTTTAAATTTTTAAATTTAAAAAAGGAGTACAAGAAGACAAAAATTAAATGTATTGCAATTTCCTTGTTTCTAATTCTCGGTATATTAGGGTTTGCTATCCAAAACACTCTGTATTATCATGACGAATTGGATTTTCATTTAATTCCACAATCCATTTGGGTTACTTATAGTACTGCATCAGTTTTTTCCGAATTCCAAATGTATGGGTTTATCTATTTATTAAAACAACGATTTAAATGGATCAATATTCAATTAATAATAATTGGAAAATTTTATCACACACAAAGAATATGGAAAAATTCTGTTACATTTTCACAGTGAGTATTTTTATTGATTTTAGATTTTTAACGGTTTAATAAAATCGAAATTATACAGTTTAGTTTACAATCCAGCGATTAATTTGACCCCCCACTATTACAAAATTTAATACCTTTATTTTCAGATCGCAGATAAGACCAATCGGAGATCTGCATTTAAAGTTATGGATAATCAGCCAAAAAATTAGCAAAGTTTACTCGTTTCTAATGCTCACTTTACTTTCACGGTCATTTTTCATTTTCATGAACTTTATATTTTACCTAGTGGTAGTCTCATTCAAAGCCGAAGTTTTTGAGATTAAAGAATTTCTACTTTATTTAAGTAACATTTCGTTCTACATTTTAGGAATTATATTTCTTACCGTAGTTTCATCTGATGCAGCCACTGAAGTAACCGTAACTATTAGGTATTATAATTCTAATGTTTAAACTTTTATTTATATTCAGGCCAATCAATTTGGAAATATAATACTTCAGCTGAATTTTCCGAGTTTGAATAATGGTTGCCCAAATTTGGACGTAATTATTTTGTTTTTCGAAATTTATATACTTATTTTTGGTAATTAATTAAAATAAATTTTAGATTTTATGTACATTATTACAATTACAACACAGCAAGGTGAAATTTACTGCAGGTGGATTGTTTCAGATTAATAAATCGCTTCTCTATTTGGTAAGTCGTGCAAATTATCAAGTTTTTAGTTGAATTTTAAAAATTTTAGTTACTTAGTGGGACTATATATTATGGCATCATAGCGATGCAAATTTTTATCGAAGTTACTCCTGGAACGGTTCAATAAGAAGATTATTCGATTCAAAAAACCATGGTACTGTGTTCTCTTGCACTATTTATTAATCATAATTTAATAAAAATTATACCTTGTTGTATATTTGATTTTGACCATCCGCAAGCAACTTTTGTTGGATAAGGACGCCTACACCTCACCTCATGTGTGTCCCAAAATGTATTACAAAATAATTTTGTAAGATACATAAGTGCAGCGGTATTAAAAGAGTGTATCTTTATTGCACCCCAAATTATAGAGAACCTCAAGTTCAAAATTTTAGTTTTTAAAATGGACATGCGAAATCATCTTGGGTAATTATAAAGCTTCAATATTCAAGGATGGAAGCAAAAACTTGGTTTTGAAAAGTTTATTTACATATTATATAATGTTAAAAAAGTTTGATTTTGTTGACCAGTTACCTGTGTAGTTTAACTGTCATACGGTGGAATTTCGTGGAAATCGTGGTATACGTTTAAAATGATTAATAGATACATCAAATTCATATGAATTACGTTCTATAAGCAATAGATAATAAATTGTTAATGCTCGAAATAATATTATCGATTAGTATCTGATATTTTAGTAAAACTACCATTATGAAAATATTTCAATGGGCACGGTAGTATCAATCAAATGTCGGAAATACCTAGTATCATGTCGGCTCTCAAACCAATCCTATTTGTAACAAAATGTTTTGGATTTACTCCGTTTACTTTATCAACAAATTCCTCAAATAAATTATCGATTCTATGTATATTGTGGGGTGTTATTCTAATAATATTAAATACAATTATTAGTTACAATTCCATTGTTGCTCTTATGAATATTGCTTTCGAATCTGTCGTTGTGAAAATTTTGGATTATCTTGTGTATTTTGTGGATTACTTTAATTTCAATTTAATAGTTTTGTGCAGTTGGATATTCCATAAAAATGTAAAAAAAAATTATGAAACTTAATGACAATATTAATATGGCAACTACTAATTAGGTTTTAGATATAATAGAAAATCTTGACGAAGTCCACCATCGAATATTAGAACTACATTTTGAATTATTACGCACCAATAAAAAGCACTCGAAAGAAAGACTGAACATCAACATCGTCACATTCCTTCTTGTATTTTATATACTTGGACTATCAGCTCAATCTTCTTTTGCTTTTTATGGCGAATTTAATATTTATTTTGTATTGCAATGCATCTGGACTACTTTTACTCAGGCTCCACTTTTTATCGCATTACAATTATATGGATTGATTTACATCTTAAAGCAACGCTTGGTATGGCTAAACAATCTTTTAAATACTATTGTGGTAAACGGGAACACAGATTCAAAGAGAAACGTTAATTGCTCATTACATCAGTAAGTACTATATTTTTAGATTTATTGCATTTCAATGCTGATTTTAGGCATAATTTATCAAAAATTATTTTCAGGGTCGTACATTATACGAATATGGTAACAATAAGGAACATTGGACTACTTTATTTAGAATTGTGGAGAATCAGTAAAAAAATAAATAAAGCTTACTCGTTCCAATTACTATTGATTAGTTTGCAAGCATTTTTGGTTATAGTAGACATGGTATTTTTTATTCTTGCAGCCATAATAAATGATCATAATTATATAAAATCACTTCCCCATTACATATTTTTCGTGGGACTTATATTTTCTTTCTTGGTGGTGACTATGGTTATTAGTGTAATTTGTTCTAATACATCGAACGAGGTGAGCTTAGTTTAATTTTATTTATTGTTAGTAATATTGTCACAAACTATCAGATTCTGTGAAATCATAACCAAATTCAAAACTATCAGTTTCTGACTGGATTCATGATGCATCCTTTAGAAAATCAATATCATGAAGTGATTTCGATTAATTAAATGATAAACCGTTAATACGGAGTCTATTTAGTTGAGAGTTTATTAAGAGACAAACTTAATATTAAGTTTATATTAATTACTCGTTAAAAGATTCGACCATGTTACCTTCAATGGTCAACATATTCGTTCACAACCAGCCCATTGCATCGTTACATGTCCCTCGCACCGTTGCGCAGGTGCCAATTTATTTGAATGCAATTTTAAGGAGATTACACCTCACATGCAAAAAAAAGGACTTTATCGTAGTGTTCAATTACTGATTAAATGTCGTGTCACTAATCCCACCCTTCAACATCCTTATTTTAATTACTTACTTATTCGTTAATTTAAATTTTCCTATTAATTTCATAGGCAGAAGAAACCAAAACCTTATTTCTGCAGCTACTACAAAGCCAAAACAACAACAACAATGATTATTTTGAGGTAACTCTTGAAAATCAGATTCTCACTTTACAATAACTAACAAATTAATGTAATTTTAGATTTTATGCATTTCTCTTCAATTCTTGCATACTAAAATAAAATTTACTGCTTTTGGATTATTTACACTCGATAAAACTTTTATTTATCTGGTAAGTGATAATTCAAAAAAAACACCTTTTAAAAATTTTAACATAATTTTTTAGTTTCTTACCTCAATTGCATCTTACGCAGTAATAATTCTGCAATTTGAAATTGTCGTTAATTAATAACACATTTAGTAAACTAGTGTTTTACTTTTATGGTACCATTTAGGATTCTATATGCCTTATCAGGAAAGTCACCCACACTATTATACTAATTAATTATCGTTTTCTTATTGGCTTACACTTTCATCGTGGACACGATTTACCGCAAGTAAATGTGCCCCTGTGCAATTACCTTGTTAAATAAAATAAAATATTTGAAGATGTTAGCTTTTATGTAAAATAATTATTATAAGTAATGCCAGTGGCGTAACTTCAAATTTTAGGCCCGGGTGCAAGAGCTTTGACGGGCTCCTCGATTAGAGGTGTGCGAAGAAAAACAGCAAAACTTGGTCACATATAATGCAGTATAAGGGGAGGGCAAAGCATTGGGTTGGGGCCATTCTTTCTTCTGCCCCTCTCCGGTATTTACACCACTGTCCATATACCTCCCTCGTTTTCACGCTCATTTCTTCACATTTTAGGGTGTTTAACGAGCTTATCCACCTTAGAAAATAAAAAAAACCACTTAAAAATGAGATAAAATTAAGTATTTTGTAGTTTATATTGCTGAAAAACACTTTCCCCTCCCTGGAGGGTACCTTTATAAATAAACAATTGAAAAACATGGTGCTATGGAATACCCCCAGCCCCAAGTAAGCAAAAGATGTGAACACATCAAGAATTAAATTTGTATCTTTATCAATTTTAAAAAGTCAGGGGGGGTATTGTAATACTAAAATTAAACAAAATATTAAAAATGTTATCCTGTTAGATTACCCCGGCTCGGCTGTGCTTTTAATATTTATGAAAATTAATAAGTATCTACTAATAGTTATTACGAGTTATTATTAATAGGTAAATTAATGTATATGGAATACCCCCCCCCCCAGTAGCTATAAGAAAGCAATGATATGACATAAGTAGATTGTCTTCATCTTGTCCTGGAGGGTCCTCCGTACCCCCCGGTTTCACGCCCGTTTCTTCTCATTTTAGAGGATGTCTGATACTGATGCCTCTTATTTTAGGACGCCGAGTGTAAAATATGAAGAGATTGATGGGAAACCGGGGGGTCTGGGGGGTATGGAATACCCCCCAGCTGTAAGAAAGCAAAGAGACGACATAAGCAGATTGTTTTATCTTGTCCTGGAGGATATTTTGTCAAACGAACCGCGGGGGGGGGTAGTGCAAATTAACCCGCTTGCAACCAGCGCTTTTACTCTTGTTACAGCTCTGGAGAAGGGGTATATACAATTTTATTGAAAACTAGGCTGTTATGAGGCCTATATTGCCGCCTTCACCTCCTATGAGTGTCGAATATATGATCTAAGGTGTCGGATGTGGTTGTTCGGCCTCACAGGGTGTAGGAACAGTGGTAAAAATCCTAATTCCTGGTCAGAACCCCCGTGCGGTAGATTTTTTCAGGATGATACAAGTTTCTTAAATGCCGCCATAGACACATAGACCTTTAATGGCATTTTTTTTAATATTTCTTAAATTTATATACTTTTTCCTTTTGTTTTACCTCTATTTTAAAATCATACATTCTGACGCTCAAATTGCATTATTTCCACCCTCCCCTATCCCTCATTGTACGGTTCAAGAAAATGGTACACCATTTAGTAGCGTAACAAGACGGTTGGACTTGCAATATTTAACTTTCTTTTTTTTTTTTTTTTTGAAAACGTAATAATTTTTTCCGAGAATTTTTTTAAATAACTTTTTTCTTTATTTTCCTTTTCCTATTTCACAATTAAACTTGTTTCATCCCTCGCCTGCTTTTGCTCCAAGCAACATACATCGACCGGTTCATCGCGTCTGAAGAAGATTGGTGCGTTACCATTCGTTTTTACTTTACATTGCCTCAGGCCCCTAGGATTTTACGGGTCCTGTTCATTCGCTCACCTCGCACACTGATAGTTACGCCACTGTTTGAGCGATAACTCAAAAACTGTGCGTTTCATAGAAAATTTACTCTAAAAATTCCTTGAAAAAATTAAAATCGGTTAGTGTTTGTGGAGTTAGCAGCTTCTCAAGGATTCAAACGGTAATTTCTACTATTTTTGATTTTACCGCGCGATAACTCCGATACTGTGCGATAAAAAAAAACGTTCCGAATCAATTTTCATAACCTCTAATATTCACTCTAAAAAAAAATCGAAAGAAAAAATCCGTTTATTTTTGTGTAATGCAATCATAAAAAATTTTTTTGGAAAAAGAAGAAGTGGTTAAAAGTGTTGAAAATGTCAACCTATAAAAATGGCAATACCGGCGTGCACGGTGGAAAGTCGATGAAGACACCATTTCCTAATAATATGAAAAAAAATAAGGGATATTTGATTAATAATTTATATAATGACTGATAATAATTATTATCTGTTCTCATAATTACTAGAAAATAAAGTTTATTCTTTTAATAATTACAATAGAGCGTTTTATTATTCATTCTTCTCGTTACATTCATTAAGAGTATTCATTAACCTGGATTTTTATAAGAAAAAGAAAGATCTACAAATTGGAAGGAACAAGCTTATCCCCAAAATTATTTTTACAAATTTTGTTATCATATTTGGTTTGTAAGAACAATATAATATGGAGTACGATTGATGGCGTTTCGAGCCTTTTGTGACAAATCCATACATCTAATTCGTAAACCTTATACTTTTCTTTTTATTTAGATATGATAGTAAACTATGTTTGTTAGTAATAAATGAATAAACCAATTATATTTAGGTCTAGAAATGACACTTATTGGAAGAGCTTTCTAGCCAACTGTTATATTTATTTGAATTTTGCAGTCACTACTATAATATCATTATAAATACAGCTAAATTCAAATTTTGGGACATGGGGAACCATGGGGGACACCCTGTGTATTTGAAGTCCATAAAGTTGGTTCCACTAGTTAAAATCTTAAAATGTATCTTATATCATTTGGAAGTTCTCGCAAGTGCTGGGTATGAAAATTTTGTATTACTATAGAATAAAGATTTTGGATGAGGTGGGGATCAAACATTTTCTAATATCAAACTCGCCTGGCCATCTCTGTGAGGACCAACAATATAATTTTTAAGTTTAAGATCTACTAAAACAAATCCAATTGTTGTGAAATTTATTTTATAATTATTTTTCCCTTTTTATAGGCATTTCCTAAATAAAAATATTACTTGGGTGAGCATTCCCGAAAAATAATTTGAACATAAGTAACCCCGAATATTACTAAATAAAAAGAAAATTTAAATATACATTCTGTCAAAAAAGTATCGGGAATTTGCCAATAAAATACAAAATATTTATTATTCCTTCAAATTTATTGTATGGCCTTCAAATTAGGCCCTTTCCGATATAATACACGTATGCCAACGATTAATTCAATCATCAAAAAAAATTTCACAGGTATAATCGAATCGACTTGAGTTCTCGCCGCGAATTCTCTTTTGTGGTTTCCATCGACTGAAAGGGATGCCTCGAAGTGATAATTTCAGTTTTCGAAAGAGAAACAAGTCAGCCGGAGCCATATCAGGTGAATACGGTGGTTGTTCGATAAAATTTGTTGAGATATTGACCAAAAATTCATTCACAATGATAGCCTTGTGAGATGGTGCGCTGACGTCGGCTGACGTGGTGCAAAATCCACAAGATTTCTTTCCACAAACCTGGCCTTTTTCCGAATTTGCTCTCTCAAACGCCGCATAACGCCCAGAGAATGTTCTTTATGTACCGTCTGACTTTCTAGCAAGAATTTAACTTCAGTTGAAGACATTGATGGCCGACCAGAGCGAGTCAAATCTTCCACGGCATCTCGACCGCTCTTGAATCGTCTTGAATGCACTGTACCACTCATAGGTGCGTGTTTTTGATAAAGACGACTTCCTGTGAGCCTTCTCTAAGATTTTTAGCGATTCGTCACATGAAATTCCATTTGTAGTGGAAAATTTGAGACAAATTCTTTGGTCGATATTTTTATTCTTTGTAAAAAATCGCCAAACACCCTTGAGATGAACTGACAAAATCGAGCACTGGAAACAAACTAAATAACAGATCGCGCTCAAACTTCACATCATGATAGAGGACAGTTGTGCCAAATTGGCGACAAAAAAAATTTTGATAATTCCTTTAAGCGGGCTTTTTAAATGACCAATTCCCGATACTTTTTTGACAGAATGTATATTTAGATATTTTTTGATGATAGGATTTCAAAATTTACTCCATTTTCTTGCAACTGCTTGATAAAAGAAGTTTTCCCGAATGCTGCGGCAGTGGAATATACTCCTCCCCTACAAAAATAACTATTATGTACATTTTCAAATTTAGATTTTATATTACATTTTCGGTAATTTTTCATTCTCCGTCAGTAAAACAATGGCACTAAGTGCAAGTGAAATGCATGTATAATCATATGCTGAAATTTTTCCTCCCACCGTACATATCACAGATTTATTAGGTAGTGAGTGAAATTCTGCAGGAGTATTTTCAAATTTTTCCTTCCATCCCAAACCGTAAAAGGTATAACTCACTTTAAGATTTTTAAGAATTTTATCATCTGGATCTCCAGTAGAAAAAAGGCCTGCAGTAAAAAACCGTGGGTGCTAAAAATCGAAACGCAACAATTTGTTATAAATAATTATGTTGTATAAGAAGCAAATTTTTACCTTCATTAGTAATTTTCGCCCGCAGTTACATTGGGCTAGCAATATGGCAACCACTGATATTAATAATATCAGTAAAAGCTTTAAAAGCGAATCAATGGTAATATAACACGTTGTTTGGATTGGTCTCTTCTTATCATTTATATAAAAATAACGTTGAGAACGCCTAAGTACATTGTCATCTGAACATGGAAAAGGGAGAGCCCATTTATTTGTATCCTCTCTCATATGAAAAGGATGCCACCTCCGTTCCAGTTTTGGAAATAATTTGGGAACTATTTCTGAATTTGTTTGTTTCTCTCTATGAATGGATAACCATTGTTTTGGATTTCTTGCAATTCCAGTAACAAAAGAATTCCAACTACCAGAGTGAATAACTGGTTTCCAAATGTAATCGAATGTTACATACACTTCAACTGAGTTGACCGTTCCTGTTTTGTAAAAAATATAATATTTAAACTAGGTGGAATAAAATTGTTTCTAAAGTTACCATTAAAATTATTTTCTAGAAATATTATTCCAAGATCAGAAGAAACGCAATTTAAGCCACAAGCACTAACCACGTATGTGCTCTTTGCCCTAGCATCCTCATGGTATTTTGTGACCATACCTTCGATAAACTGTTCCTCTGCACTAACGTCAAGGAAGTGAGTTCCACTTTCTATACAAGCTTTAACAACAACTTCTCCATATAACTGATACGGTCCACAACAGTTAACAATAACTTTTGCTTGATGAGTCATTTCCTTTATAGAGTTTTCGTTACGGACATCGGCAATTATAACAGGAACCCAACTTAAATCATCCACCCCTAAGAAAACACAAAAAATGATGAAGTTATGAAGCAGATGAAATTAAAGAAAAGTCAACTTACCAATTCGTTTAGCCGTTTCATTCAGAATCGAATTTAGTTTTTCTGGTGAACGACCAGCTATACCCCAAGATAAATTATTTCCATTACTTTTGGTGAATTTGTAGATATAAGGAAGAGTATGTTTGCCGGTGAAACCTGTGGCACCGAAAACTATGATGTCTAAACGTTTAGTCATTTTTTCCCGAAAATTAGCACAAATGACGATCCGAATTTGATTAAATCGAATTGCAAATAATATGTTGAGAGTTCTGTTTGCTTAGTCATTTTAAATTTTTTTAAGAATTAAACAGATAACAGGAAGCAGTGACAATAAAATAAATCGAAATGCATTAACATTATTTTAATGCAGTTTAAATTTAATAATATTTATTATTTTCAAACATTTGAAATAACAGAATAACTGCATACCTTTTCTATAAACAATAAGTATTCGCTTATATCGAAAACTCATTCATTTAATTTTAGAACTACAGCTTTATTTTGTGTCGGGGAAGTTTTAAAAAAAAGAACGATTAGCAAAAGCAGTCCAAATGCACCGACTAGCTATGACTCTTAATTACTCTTTAATTCTTCAGCGAATACGCAAAGAAGCTTTTTAAACTCAAATAAAACTCCTGATAAGAATACATTTTGGAAGAGATCCTACAACTTGCATACACTGTAGGATTAATTCAAAAATAAATTCTATCACAAAACAAGATTAAATTGTTTTTTGGTACCTTAAAACAATGTGCTTCAGTGCAATTAAATTATCTTCAAAAATTAACTTCGTTATCTCTAAAACCCAAACATATTAGCTTCATACAACTCAAGACGAAACCTTGTTTACCATCAGACAAAAACAAAACCAATAACCAGGTAAGGGCGATCCTAACCTTAAACTTTTACTCTTAAAAATTTCAATCATCGTTTTTCAAACGTATCCTGGATCATTCAGAAAATGACACAGCAACTCACGGGGGGGGGCATGGCAAATTCAGAAAATTCCTCATACGATTGGGAAAACTCCGACCGAAATTAATATAATTTAAAATGTTGTAAGTATATTTTTATTTAAACGGTATAACAATAAATTTTAGATAATATAAAATATAAGCATTTCTCACAATATTTAGATTTCATTGTACCAAATCAATTTTATAATTTTACAATATTTTTGAAAATGTACACTTAAATTAAAAGTCATTTAATATAAAAGTAGCTTCGAGGACAGCATTAAACATTCAGTTCTTCAGGGTCCTCCATCAACGCGGAATTGACAAAATAAAATTCTTTAAACACATCATTATTTCTTGCATTGACAGTGTCCGTCACTGCAGAATCATGATGAACGTCGTCCAATGTATCCATTTCGATAACATCATCATCCTTACCACTGGCACGAATATTGGGAATAAGCGGTGGTGTTTCTAAACGTTCCAAAGCATCATCCCATGAAGTGTTGTCAAAAAATATGTGCCTTTTTATTTCTTGGGCACCGCAATATGATCCCAATCTTTCATCTGGGTTGACATTTATCAACCGCGCAATCAAATCTTGCGCTTCTAATGATAAACGCATGGGAATTTTAAACATTCCTTGTGAAATTTGTAAATTCAAACGTTCGATGTTACTATTTATAAAAGGTCTATATCCTACCAGTAACCTAAAAATCAATACTCCCAACGACCACCAATCAACAGCCTTTCCGTAACCTCTTCCAGTTCTAATCTCCGGTGCCATATAAGCTGCTGTACCACAAACCGTGTAAGTTACTTCCCCATCGTAGATTCGATCTTTCGATAAACCAAAATCTGTAAGTTTAATGTATCCTTTCGAATCCAATAAAATATTTTGGGGTTTTATATCTCGATGAATTACATTTTCCGAATGCAAGTACTCTATTGCCAAAATAAGTCCTTTCATGTAGAAGGAAGCGGTAGATTCAGGAAGCAAAAATTTTTTTCTCAAAAGGTCGTCCAGAGTACCCCCACTAATGTACTCCAAAACGAAATAAATCTTGGTTTCTTCCTGGAAAACGTACATCAGATCAACTAAGAAAGGATGTTTTAAGGATTTTAAAACATTCAATTCGGTAACGGCGTGGGTAATACCTTTGCGGGACTTACTTACAATTGAATATTTACTCATGGATTTTATTGCGTAAATTTTGGATTCATCTTTTCCGTGCTTCTTTTTAACTCGAAAAACTTTTCCGAAGGTCCCCTTTCCTAAAAGATTTAAAAATTTAAAATCATCTTTTGGTGATTTGTATGGAATTGTGGTAGTTGTAAGGTTTTCAACTTTGTTCATTTTGGAATTCATTTAGGTTATGTTTCTTTATATAATTCTGATTACAATTAATTATATAATACAATTTTTTGAGTTGGTAATGTAATACAGAATTAACCTAAATGAACTTTTATGTGAATCAGAATAAACAGAATGTTGTAAAAAACAATTGATAAGTCATTCATTTGTTCATAGTAGGTTAATTTTTCTTAATATTTTATTAATTCACTTTTCAATAACTACCTTTACCCACTAAGCACTTCGAAATCATTTTTGAAAATTCATTTAAAATATTATTTGTGTTTTAAATATTTCCTTTCGGTATATCTTCGATCAGAAACACCACATAGCTGGGACACACAAGATTGATAATGATAACCGTTGGATGACGAAGAACTCATAGTTTCATTTACGCCTTCATTTTTAAATTATTTATTTATTTGTCATATTATTATGTAAGTAAATATTGCGTGGTAAATCTTTTTCACGAAATTGGCAATTATAGTCTGTTTTTTTAAGAAACGAGTAAAAAATTTCTATTCCATGTGGATAACGTGAATATTAACCAATGAAATTGCTTGAAATTTAATTTCAACCAATTTCATTGGTTAACATTCACGTTATTATTATGTTTATATATACGTTATCCACATGGAATAGAAATTTTCTACTCGATTCTTTAAAAAGAACAGACTATAGCATAGAATACTACGTAGTATTGGGAATTTACATTAACCAAACGCCACCACTCGTCGGTAATTTGAACTTAGTTGATGAGTAGCTGCAGCTGTCAGATCGTTTGTTTACATTGTTTGTATTATGTTTATCAATAGTGTACTATTATTTTGTGTTAAAAATAACAAATAATCAATTTGTTAATTATATATTCATGTATTGTTTAAGTTGGTAAATAGTGTTATTTAAAATTTATATTAAAAACGTTAATTTTAGATACGTAACCTAAAAGTCAAATGTTGATCTTAATATTTTTCTGTTTAAATTTATGTAGGTATTTTTCAGTAAGTCATCAATTATGAGTAATAAATATTACCTATCTTTCACACACAAACCAGGCTAAATAAATAAACATCAGTCCTGGTTGAGATTGACCCACGATGGTAAATTGCATCGCAACGTGTAAATATGTTGTTACGGTTGATGGGGAAATTTTGTTCAAAAAAAACATTATGCACAATTCTAGTTTGGAATGGCACTATTAAACTTAAATGAATGCTATTTCGTTACCTTTGCCTCTTTTGATTCATCATTTATTAATATAATAGTGAAGTTCGAAGTAGATTTTACTATGAAAATGAAATTAATTCAACGATTACAGAATAATTATTTTAATAAAATGTTACATGTGATATGGACAAATAGATAAATATTAACATTATATCATAATACATTTTATTTTATTAAAAATTACAGTTATTAATATAGTACATTACTCGCATAGTAAACTATCTACTGCCATTTGTTCATTCTCCGATAAAGAGTTTATAGTAGCATTCTTCCAAGTTTTCCTACTATCCACCTTCTCTTCAATGCCAAACACATTTTTTATTAATAGAAAAACCACTTTTTGCATGCGGAAATTGTTGAAAATGTAAGCTTCATTCTCTTCTATTTTTCGAGCGACAACCGTAAAATGATTTAATATGATTATGATTTATGATATAATCTGATTAGTATACACATGACTAATTCAGAGTTGTCCAAAACACAAAATTATTAAGGCACCATTACATATTTAACACAGATTTTATGAACGAAACACACAAACACCCATATAAACAACATCAACTGTACTCATCAACCACGCCATGTTGGTAGTGCCGGTGGCGCCACCAACGGTAATGTAAATTCCCAATAGCCTGTGTAGAACGTAATACACAGTACACAAATGTTTTAAACTTGTCCTTGCGCAGAAATTATACATATCTTTTTTTTTTGTAAAATTAGTCCAGTCATTTGGGGCTTAAAAAGGGGGTTACCTGGAAAGTTTTCCAGGAGTGTTAAAAATTGGCATTTTTATAGATTTTGAGCTGCTCTTTTCGAATTTTCATTTTACCACCTCGTATCTTTGCCGCTCGCGCCGCCACACACTGGGCTGAAAAATGATGTAAAAATTTATTTTCCAATTAATGTTTATATAGTAAATTTTTTTAGTTGGTAATATTAAAAAAATCGCACATTACATTCGCAAAATTCGTTATGTTCTGGTGGATTGTTTTGCGTTTAAATGCTTATGAATATTAAATATGATTATATTAAACAGATGATACTCATAGCAATGCGTTTATTTTAAAATTTATAGGTAAAATAACGATTTTAGGGTTTATCTTAACTTGAACTTTTCGAGCGTTCTATAAAATTGAGAACTTTAAAATTTAGACCTGCGTTACTGTTACCTAAACATCTATATCGTGTATCAATTTCTCGCTGGAATGTTTGCCTATAAGGAAGATATTGTCATTTCAAGTTTTAATCTCTTAATTTTATGTACCAAATCCGCTCATTTTCATCATAAAAATATGAAAAAAATGAAAATATAAATGTATATCAAATATATTTGTAACACGTAAAAGGAATTAGATTAGTAAATTATTAAAATATATCAATTAATTTACTATCACGTATTAAAAACTAACCAATTATAGTTAGAAAATACTATAATAATTTATTATTGTTGCATTGATTATACATAGCGTAAAAGAGTTACCTATCAGCGAAAATTTAAAATTAGTTTTGTTACCAGAACCCACCTAAACAAATTTATATTTGATTTAAACTAATTTAAATTAATTTTTATTAATATATGAAAATAAATTATTAGTAGCTACATAATTATTAATTTGTATCGCTTTCAGTAGCGTCTGTTAATTCAATTTCTGGAGTTAATTCCAGTAATTCCAAAGTTTCGGGTAAAAGATTTTTTGTTTGTCTTTTCTGAAATGGCCGAATACTTGATATAAAAGGATCTGAAGATATTAGCATATTATGTAAAATATCTTCGTTGGATGCTTCCCTGCAAAACTTTCTAGATCGGGTTTCTCTATATTTTCGAAAATCCTTATTTCTTGCTTCGGAAGCTTCTTCTGATAACTGGCCAATCGGAAGAAGAGCGTGTTTAATAATGCCTTCACCATGAAAAAGTATTTTGTGAAGTGAAACTGGCATATAATACCACTCATATAGTGAAACATACAAATTCGCTGTTTCTTTTGCAAATATTTTGAATTTTGTCAGATTAATTTTTTCACCGGACGCTATTGCATGTAATATTGTACGAATTCTTTTTATAAGATCAACATCTATACTAGTTATTTCTGCTGATATTTCTGCATTTTCAAAAAATTTTCTAGCAGTGTTTCCATCATTTGTCGTGCCATGTCCTTGTTTTACTATATCGACGAGTAAGCCAAGTCGAGTTTTAAAAAGATTTTGAACTTTTCTTTTTTTGCTTTCTTTCATTTCTTTTTGTTCTGCAGTTTTAGCCGACCATTTCTTAAATTCGAGATTATAAGAAATGTGTAGTAAACACTCGAAGCTTCTAATCCAAGCATGCAAAGGAGAAATTCCAAATTTATAATTATCTTCGTTAGGAATTTTATCTTCTAATTTTTGGAAATTGTTCATCTCGCTTGGTTTTGCTTTACAAATATAACATACCATTGAGGAAGTAGTTTCTGTTAGTGTTTGACATACTTTGCCGTCTACCATAGTGAAACATACTATATGCCTGATTGTAATATTTTCTTTGTATTTTGTCAATATTAACGTATCAATTTGTCTTTGCAAAAATTTCATTTCGTTCTTTATAACTTCTGTACTTTCCTTAATAAATTCAAATTTAATTGGGCGACAAAAGAAAGTTGAAGATGGTCGAGAATTAGTCCAAATGATATCAGATTCATCTTTATGATAAAGTTTTAGGGGAACTAAAGCTGTCATAAAAATACTTGAATCATGAGCAGTTTCATCTGAAAATTTTTGTTTGTATGTATTTTGACCGGAAGCTCCATCAAAGCCGCATTTACTTATTAATGTGAATTCGCCACTTTCATTTGTTTGCACATATTTTAAAATTCGGCTAACAGTGTGATCTAAAAGTTCTTGCAAATTAATTTGTGCAACAGTTTCAGTCACGGTTATGGATTCTCTCCTAGGATAACAATCATTTTTTGCTTGTTGAATTTTATAATATGAGGGAAATAATTGAAGTTCTTCTTTTGAAACCGAGTCTCTAAGTATTATATATTGGGACTTGGACAAATTCAAAGATGTGTATATAGACAACGCCTTTTCTTTCGAGTACACGACAGGTTTAAATTTATCATCAAGAATTTTTCTTATTTTTATAACAAATTCAGGATTTTCTTGTAAATGTTCTAAAATCCTTGCAACATCGTTAAGTCCATTGTTGTACATACTCCTGATTGTAGAACACATGAGCTCCTGCGTATCCTTATATTGAATAAATTCGGTCTTTTCTACCATATCTTTAATTTTCAGTCTTATACAATGAGGCCAATTAAACTCAGAATGCAACCATGAATTATTGTTCTCCAAAAAAATTTTTTCAGTACGGTTGGACTGTTTCCACTTCCTACGCAGCTTCAAACAAAGCATTCTAATACTATTTTTTAAAGTATTCAGTTCTGATTCACAAAAATTGATATCAAGTCTGGAAGTAACCATTTCAAAAAGTTTCTTGTAATCATCAAGATGTGTGTCAGGGGAGCTTTTAAGTAATAAATAAAGATCATAATTTGTTCTTAAATTATAATTCATCTTGATTTGATTTGCTTTTTTTCTAATTCTCTATTCTATTTCCTTTTTTATTTATATTTTCTCGATTTTCAAAACCTTTATTTGCATATTATCTCATCGTATATACGGATCAATGGATTCTGAAGCATGAAAGCTTTCATATTTTAGCGAAAATGAGCGGATTTGGTACATAAAATTAAGAGATTAAAACTTGAAATGACAATATCTTCCTTATAGGCAAACATTCCAGCGAGAAATTGATACACGATATAGATGTTTAGGTAACAGTAACGCAGGTCTAAATTTTAAAGTTCTCAATTTTATAGAACGCTCGAAAAGTTCAAGTTAAGATAAACCCTAAAATCGTTATTTTACCTATAAATTTTAAAATAAACGCATTGCTATGAGTATCATCTGTTTAATATAATCATATTTAATATTCATAAGCATTTAAACGCAAAACAATCCACCAGAACATAACGAATTTTGCGAATGTAATGTGCGATTTTTTTAATATTACCAACTAAAAAAATTTACTATATAAACATTAATTGGAAAATAAATTTTTACATCATTTTTCAGCCCAGTGTGCGCCATCTTGAAAAAATGGCGCCCAAGATCAGTTTCTTGAGAATATCTCCTTTCCGACTCATTTTACGATAAAAATACCTATGTAGCAAATTAAACTAGAGAAGATTTCCTATAATTTATGTCTAAATCTTTTATTTGTCAAATGAATAGTTTCAGTGCCCGAGTGCCTCAAACCCACACACATCTGCATCAATACGCGTACGAGTTTCAAAACTTGGTTTTTTTTATAGATTTCGACGTGGTCTTTTCGAATTTTCACTTCTCCACCTCGTATCTTTGCCGCTCACTCCGCCATCTTGAAAAATGGCGCCTAAAAACAGATTTTGAGAATATCTCCTTCTCGACTCATTTTACGATGAAAACAGTAATGTATCTTCTTTGTATAAGGCATTTGAGCAATATTCTGGAGATATAAATTTTGGAGACACTATGTATGTCATCGATGGAGGATACTTATTGCATCGAGTCGTTTGGCATCGCGGTGAATCGTTTTCATCCATTTGCAATAACTACGTCACATTTCTTTGATCGATGTATAAATCCAATATGCTATCATCGTATTTGATGGATATCCGGAAGATGTAGCAGACCGTAGCACCAAATATGGAGAGCGATCTCGACGAGCACGGAAACATGCTTCAGTATACATACTTTTTGACGAGACAATGATCCCAACTGAGTCACAAGATAAATTCCTGGGCAACGATGCAAACAAGAACCGCCTCATTGAACTGTTGAAGACAAAATTTGAAGCTGCGAACTTCATAGTCAAGCAAGCTACAGAAGATGCGGATACACTAATAATCAATAATTGGCAATCAGCGTTGCATCTACATTAAATTCCGTAATAGTTGCCGGGGAAGATGTAGACCTTCTTATTCTTTTGACGTCTTTATATCTACTTTATCTGTGATACAATATCAGCACTCTTTAATCAAGGTAAAATAAGAAATTAGAAATACCGACATTAGAAACGAACTAAACATCTTCAGCATAAACGACAAACTAAAAGAAAACAAAACAATATGGAAAGAACATTTGGAACAAATGACTGAAGATAGGCTTTCTTCAAAGATTTACAAGTATAAACCAGGAGGAAAGAGAAGCCTATAGGTAGACTGAGGAAGAGATGGGAACCGCAACAGGAATTTAAATGCCTAATACGGAAAGTGCAGAAGAAGAAGAAAATAAGATGTGCTAATGTACTACGACAGAACACAGATTTAAACAAGGTTGTCCAGGTATTCAAGAACCAAAATACTGGCCCAGACATCATTGCTGAAGCTGGAGAACACTTCCTCCTTGGAAGTGGCGTGAAAAGTATGTCGTTAAACAACTACAGATATTCATGCTTCACAAGATCAGCATATAAGAATTAATTTAATATTGCATTGCTGCCACCGACAGCAGCAGCAGCAAGACAACATTCGTTACGAACCTATTACCAGGTTCAGCAGTGGTATGGGGTTCAACAAAATGCAGAGCGATGAGGAAACTCTGTTAAAACTTATTTCTTGAAAATGCAAGAAGAGATGTCGGGGAGCTTGTGGATGCAGAAAGGCTGGATTAAAGTGCTCCGTTATTTGCACGAATTGCAATGGTACCTGTGATAATTCGCAAATTCCATTACAAGATAGCGATGAAGAGGAAGAAACGGAGACTATTCTCGAGCAAACGTATGACGAAATCGAGGAAGAAGAGGATTGCAACGAAGCTGATGATCGTATCGAGGATAACGTAGAAGAAATTTCAATCTGTGACGTTTCTCTCGCTACTGAAGACAATAAACTTGCAAAACCTGGTCCATCAAGGATGTCGAAGCGAAGGAGAATGGTATAGTGCATTACTTGTGGAAATAAGAAGCTGTAATTTTTGTGATTTAGAACCTCTGAACAAAATGTAAGACTAGACATGGACATGAGGACATTTTAAAGATTTATATGCTCGATTGCAGTTTAACATTGGAATAATAAAAGAATAAAATGTAAGTCTTAATTAGTAAAAGAGCTTAATAGCAGTTTTTACATACGGAACGTAGATTTCCTTTAAAAATTGCAGTAAATTAAGTAATTTTTTTATTTTTCTTAATTTTTTTTCTTCTGTGTTATGTACCTACATATCAATATTCTTATTTAAATAAAAATGTAAGACTAAAAATCGAAAACCTTCCTTTAAGGATGGTCTGGGGTTAGTCGGTTTATATTCAAAGAGGAGAAATTGTAATTGTTGACTAATAAGAATTACGTCATGCTGTAAGAAAAAAGTCATTACGTTGATTCAACAATTTGTATACTGTTAGAATTTTCCACTTTAAAGCAAAAAATTTTTAAAGTAGGGGACAGGTTTGCAGGTTGCCACCTACTGCAGGTTGCCACCTACCTTGGATTTTGGTGTTGGACCAATGTCATAAACTAAATTTTGACTGAAATCGAAACCTAAGGAGGTGTGATCACTTTCAAACTAGTTCTGGAGCGGACAGAGCCACTAAGACAGTGTGTGTTGACAAAAGTTTGAAAAGTTGTATCGTAAAAATTTAAAAATTAAAATTGTGTTTTTGTTCTGTGGTCATAAATTGAACATTTTAATCGAGAAATCAAGGTAAATATTTTTTCTGTATTGCTTTTACATTCAACTTATATTATCCTACCAAAATTTCAAAGATATCATGAAATAGCAATTTTTTTCAGATATAATTCTAAAATAGTGCTAGAATGCAGGTTGCCACCCTTTACGATTTGTAGGTTACTACCTATCGTGTTTCGCTTGTTTACACTCATATGCCCGTTTTTATGATTGTTTGATGTTTACAATTGTTATTGAGTCAAAAGTGAAGTGTTTTTATTGCATTAAATAATTAAATTTGCAAGATAATATGGAATCATGCAAATTAACATGAAAAATCAAATTTTGATTTTTTATGCAAATTTACACTAATTTTTTTATGTTTACGACCACTGAGTGTCAATAAAAACCCCTAAATTTTATAAATCAGTTGGTTTTCTTTCCGTTTTTCTACATTTTCAGCAATTTCTCGATGGGTGGCAACCTGCAAGCCTAAATTTCAAGAGCTCGATTTTAGGTACTTTTGAAAAACTCCTATATAATTTTTATTTTTTGAAAATTCAAATAATTTCTACGTCAGGATTGTGCCTTTTGAGTTCCTCTTTCCAACGAATATTATAATATCAACAATATGTTGATTTTGTGACGAGCTATGAGCAAAAAAGCTAATGGGTGGCAACCTGCAAACCTCTCCCCTACTATTTCAGTTATATTATTGATCTTCAGATCCACACTTTTTGACTCGATCGTTCTTTTTATCTCAATATTCGAGTTATTATCCAACTGATCATTTATTTACTCAACTGGCTTTACTGATCTAGTGCGGTTGTTCAGTCTTCGGCATCACACAGGAGGAATATTACCATTTGTATATTGTACTGATATTTAGGTATCAAAAACTTTTAGAAAGGCCGCTGTACTAGTTTTACGCCGTAGTTGAGTTTTTCTCTTTGTCAGGGTCGGTGGATTCAACAGACGAAATAATAAGATAGTAATTCACAGCAAACATAATTATTATTAAACGAAAAATTTTTAATTACGAAACTTTGCATCAATTTACAATTGACAATAAATTTGTCCCAAACCAAATGTGTACAGTCATGTAACAATTCAAAAGATCCAAGTCATATTTAATTCCTCGAATACAGAAGCTAAACTTGGATATTTTAATCATTCGTGTAAATGTGTGTCCTTCCTTCTCGGTCCTTTTACCCTAAAGAGGGTTTGGTGAACCTTATAATTTGGGGACGATTTATGTACTTTTATATGTTTCGTACTAGGTCCTTTTATCCCAAGACAAAGGTTTCTCATGGCAGATTACAGCCCGGTGGTTTGCCATTGCCTGCCGAGGGAGAGACGGCCAGAATAAAGTTCTTACTTTACTCGGATTCGAACCGGGTATTTAGCGTTCATAGTCAACTCACGTGACCGCTAAGCTCCGACCGCCTCAAATCCTCGCCTCGGTATCAAATATCCAATCAAATCGCTATTTTTCTATCCAATCTCCTCACTAATTGTTAATCGGACAATTATTGTAAATAACGATTAATTATACAAAATTTATTAATAAATTCATTAACAACACAAATTGTCGCTTTATCTGAATTTACCAAACTAAAACAAATCTTTACCTTACAATTGGTAAAACTTCTCTAGATTTTCGTGCGCCACTGTTTTGCCGGTAACGGTCATCTGCTTTATCGTCCTCAAAGCTGCAGATATCTCTACAACGCCTAGATGCTTCTGTGTTAACCTCGGTATCAAAAATCCAATCAAATCGCTATTTTTCTATCCAATCTCCTCACTAATTGTTAATCGGACAATTATTGTCTGAGACAACACTTCGGGTAAGTGATTGATTAATTACCAATCTTAATTTTTTCACTGAATGTGAAATTAACCTCCAATTTCGGAGACACGTGCACAATTTTTATAATCAACTTTTTTATTACAGGTATTCGATTAACTAATACCTTATTACGTTCGAAATACACAGTTTTCCACTAATTATGGACCGTAATTAATCATTACGTGAAAACGCGACTCTCGTAAATTATTCACTTTAGTGAAATTACAAACTTCGCTCCTTGATTCCCGGATCAAAAAGAACTTGATACGAGTTCCTTAATCGAGATCCAACCAAGAACTTTTCACGAGTTCCTCGTTTGGGATCTACCAAGCAACTGCCCGCTTTCTTCCTCTTGAATTCTGGCCTCGTCTCCCCCTATCCAAATTTGGTTTTCTAAGTGGGAACTTTTGTTCTTGTTAGCTAAAATGGCTCTACTCGCAGGTAACATAACATTTTTATTCGCGTATGCACTGAATATTTTTAACACTTTGCTTTTTGAGAAACCTGGCATCACTAATTCATTACCAAATGATGTACAGGATGCGACACAAATTTTGTATTTTACAAATAATTCAAAATGTATGAGTTTTAAGTGTAAATTCCGTTACAAATGATGGTTTTTGTAAATTTGATGCAAATGTTTCCTTGTATGTCAGTCAAATTAACTGACCACTGACTTTAACTTAAATGTTTTCAAATTACTACCCCATTCGTTTGCTTGCACCCTTAAATTATGAAATACCACAACAATATAATAGATACCTGGACCATGGTATAATAACTTTCTAAGGTAGGATATTGGGTACACCGGATATTGTAAGTGTTTATTAATATTAAACTAATTCATAAAAAAAACAGGAGAATAAAGGCAATAAATTGATTTTTCAAAATAAATTTCAAAATGAATTTGCAAAAGTTACAGGGTGTGCCATAAGTAATGCTTCAAATGTGTAGGTAAATACAGGAATCACCGGATGGAACAGTACTACTTCGTTAGTAAACATAGTTACCATTACCCGCATCAAGCTAGCGCCGCCACTTTCGCAAAACCTAAAAAAAAGTATGTGGAGAATTTGTGGCTAATTTGTTGCTAATTAGTTGCCGCAACTGGAAATTTGTTGCTCTTACAACAACAATTTAATGGATTAACGAGGTTCCATTCATTTTAATCAACCAAATAATTTTGAAGAATAATAAATTTGCTTCAAAATCAAATGAGATGTGGGAGGAAATTATTATTTGGTTGATTAAAACGAATGAAACCTCGTTAATCCATTCATGCGCGTCATTGACGCCACCACGTAAATGGCTGTAATTCGCGAACGGTAAGAGCAACAAATTCGCGATTGCGGCAACTAATTAGCAACAAATTAGCCAAAATTCTCCACATATTTTTTTTTTTAGGTTTTGCGAAAGTGGCGGCGCTAGATTGCCAGATTGTGTGGTCAGGAAGCTCCAGTTCTAAACATCTTCGAGCAGGTAAAAGTTAAAGTATTATGTTTGTTTCAGGGGATAAAAAACCGTCCTATATGCTGGCTTGCCTACAGGGCAACCCGAAGACGTCGTCATCCGAAGCATTTTTTAGGTAAAAAATTTCTTAACCTAAATTCTCGTCAAATACAAAACTATTATTGGCCACTATCTACCTCATATTCTTTTATTACTCATCCAGTTGTTCTTAAATTTTTTCAAAACTGATGCTCTCTCCGTTGGTTGGTCAAAAATCGATATAACTTTTTAAACTGTCAGAAAATAATACCTTGTGTCACAAATCTTGACATATTTAAAGTCATGTTTATTTTTACTTTTAGTTATGTATTTTTAATGTTAATTTTAAAAGTAACTTTGTTGGAACACAATTCAGATGAAAAAGTCCGATTTCATAAACGAGTGAAGTTAAATAATGAGTTAAATAGGCAATACAAACAAGCCATGTGTTGTAAGAAAAAATTAAAATGCTGCAATGTGCAGCTACCTAACCTTCCGAATATAGAAATAAAAGCAATTTTAGTCCACTGCCCTAATGTGCGACCTTGTGCACAAGATGAAACTTTAAGAAGAAAATATGAACCAATATGTGCATTACGTGAACACAACATTAGACAATTTCAAGGGTTTGATGAGGACGAACCCTTATCAGAGTTATCGCTAAAAGATTGTCGAAAGAAACTGATGATAACGTTACGGATTTCAAAACATGAATTTGATCCTTTAAAAAACCATTACATAATTGTAGATCACGTTTACGACTCAACGGTAGGAAAATATACCAGAATTTTTACCCCTTACATTTTAAAAATCAGACAAGAACCAACCACCCAAATGTATGGATTGAAGTTTCTCCATGTTGTCAATTCGAGAGCTCGCGAAAAGATTTACAACAAACGCTCTTTTAATTATCAAGGATGTGATGTAACGTCTTCAAATCCAACTTGTGGAAAAATCAAGTATAATGGTCAAACCATACCATACAGTGAAGGATTCTGTTGTTCTTGTGATCAAATTACAAATTTCATCAAGCAACCACAATCGTTGCCTCAAAGTGCTGATGATCTCATTAATTACGGAGATCCACGTTTTCTATTGGGTGGTCTCGAATGCCCTAAAAACCTAAAGGGTTCAGAAAACATTAACCAAGCTACAGATTTAGTACCTGTCGATAAATGCCCAAAGCCAATGATGGATGAGCAAAACAGTAATTACGACAAGGAATGGGTTTCCCCATTGAAAAAAATGAAATATCATAATTTGTGGTCAAACACAATGACCGTAAATCATCCAAATTCTGCTAAAAACTACACGGTAAAAATATACACTTCAAATTTGAAAAGTCACTACGAACCGGGAAAGAAGAAACATGGTAAACGTAAATCGAAAAGTAAAAGTGATTTTTCGCAACTAACAGAAGATTCAGATGAACTAGATGAGGAAGAACTTAGCGATTCAGTACAAAGAGAAAATATTGAATCCCTATTAGATTACGTTAATGAGCAAAGCATGGAGCCCATAAATCAGGAAATTAGAAATTTAGATTCGTTATTGAGAGCGAGAAAAGCAATGAAGAGTCGTTTAGAAAAACGTCAGGTACAAGCTGGGGGCGTCCAGAAACGTGGGGGGCAAAATTGTGCAGACAGATTTACTCCAAAAGATGTAAATCAAATAACGTATCATGAAAGCACTCATTGTTTACGTTTCTCAGATCTGTGGTATACAGTTTATCATTTGAAACCTCCAATAGTAGATCATGCCATTTTATTTCAGATTTTTGTTAAACAACACGATATGAGTGGAAAAAGTACTTGGAGGGATATCACGGAAAGTAAAATAATACGTGTTAGTACATTATCGAATAAGTATATGGCTGACAGTCATTATTTTTCGATTAGGTATGTCCCAGAGGATGAACAACTTGATCCTTCTACTTTTGCAATAAATCATAAATCAGCATTACTTCTTATTCCGGAAGGTATAAACAAGGCTAAAGCAAATTTATATCCGGAAGCCAAAGGAGGTCCAGAACAATATCTGATTATACATGCAAGTCAACTAACACTAGAAGGAGATCAATGTGACGTAGCAGGTGTAGGATTTGAAGCTTTTGTAAGACAATCAAATAGGTGCTCTAAACAGCGAGGAACCTGCTTAGCAAATCAGCCGTACGATTTATGGTTACACGATCATCAAGCTGATAAGCTAAAACTAAGAGGCTGTTTTTTTCTCAAACATTTTGGAGTATTGCCTCCAAACCCAATAAGACGAAGTAATGACACGGGAGAAAAATTTTTGATATTGGAATATAAAAAACCTAGTGCGATGAAAATAGATTTAGAAATAAAATCAGATTTTAATGCAATCTTGAAAAAGGAATCTTCGGCCAAAATTACCGAAATATACGTCGATTGTTCTACAACTACTAAAACTATTCTAACGATTAAAGTAACCAACACTGGATTGGTTTCAAGTAAATTTATGACAAGATTAGCGGATTGCCCTCTAGAAGTACCAGCCATGTTTAACAACATTCATACTAAATTTGCTTTAATACCTCCCCAACATCAACACAGTTATAAAATAGAAATCTTGTGTTCACTTCCTTGGGACAAGTTTCATTGTTCGATAGAAACTTTAAATTATAAATTTAATCTTGTTGCTCTTCGTAGGATCCGTTTGCAAAAATTCGATCGCTGTATTTGTGCTTGGCATTGCTTATGTGCTTGTACGGGTTCATTTGGCGGTTTGGGATGCACTCCGATGTCGTCGCAACATTACCATGCGGCAGGGTTTCAGGGATCATTGCCCATCACAAGTTTTACCATTCATTATTCATTCTTCGACGATGCTCTTACTTTTGTTTTGTACATCACAGTATCTCTGATAATTACGTTGCTGTTCTTAGGACTTTGTAAGGCATTGATAGGTCTTTTATGTATTCGTTATATCGGAAATTTTGGTTTAAACATTATATTCAATTTGCCCAAACCAATAAAAAAGTATCACGAATCCGAATTGAAGGATATGGAAGTCAGTTATGACGCGCAAGGGTACCCTATAAACCCAAATACTAATAAACGGGCACGAAATATTTCTGTTCCGACAGAATTCTGTATTAATATAATATTTTTCTTTGTTTATCCAATGAACGTGGCCATTGTGTTAACCAAACGTGTTTGCTGTCCTCAACGCCTTTCAGAAGACGATAGAAAAGAAGACATTCCATGTTTAACCGGTACTGATTATACATGCGATTGCAAAAATGAACCACAAATATGCATAGCTTTGACGGAGAGCGAAACTATGCTTAGAAAAAGAAGTAACATGACGAGTAGTACTGGAACTAACGAAAGTGTAAAATTATCTACTATTATATCCATCCAAGAAGCTGTAACTGAAGAATCGTCTGCTTATACAGATACCGAAAATGAAGCAACTAGTGTAACGGCTCAGTCGGTAACTGATGAACAAATCGAATGCATACCAGAGGAGGAGAGTTATCAACATGTCGAAAGTGAAGATTATGGCGAAGATGAAGACGAAGATAAAAATATTTTATAAAAAAATAAAAAGGCGAAGACGTTGACTAATTAGGAAGCAGCCAAAATCACACGGTAGAAATTACCAGCAACTGATAAAAGGTATTAAATTTCGTATTGTTGATATACTTAAGTGTACCTACTAAAAGTTTTATTGTATAATTTTAGTTAAATTTAAGCACGCCTAATTCTATTTTATATATTATGTACCTCACAGAATCTATATTTAATAATATTATAATTTATTGTTATATAACATATTTTAATAAATAATGGTATGAACAGTATTTAATTTAAGTTAAACATTTTTATGCCATTGGTACCTACCAGTTGACACACTTCACTTTTCATATCGTTATCAAAGACACGAGTAACAAAATATAAATAGGATCATCTATAGACTAGGACATTTTTAGTATTTTCATGAAGTTTCCCAATATTTGAATAGAATTTAATTTTTATCAAAAATTTAAATTAAAAATCGCACTGAAGGCAATTTATCTAAATATTTAAGGCAAAATAGGGTTTAGAATTTTTTTGTTATTTTTCCTGTATTTATTACAACATTTTTAGTATTTCCTTGAAGTTTCACAATATTTGAATAGAATTAAATTTTTATCAAAAATTTTTAATTAAAAATCGCACTGAAGGCAATTTATCTAAATATTTAAGGCAAAATAGGGTTTAGAATTTTTTAGTTATTTTTCCTGTATTTATTAGAACATTTTTAGTATTTCCTTGAAGTTTCACAATATTTGAATAGAATTTAATTTTTATCAAAAAATTTAAATTAAAAATCGAACTGAAGAAATTCTCTAAATATTTAAAGCAAAATAGGGTTTAGAATTTTTTAGTTATTTTTCCTGTATTTACTAGACCATTTTTAGTATTTTCATGAAGTTTCACAATATTTGAATAGAATTTAATTTTTATCAAAAAATTTAAATTAAAAATCGCACTGAAGGCAATTTATCTAAATATTTAAAGTAAAATAGGGTTTAGAATTTTTTAGTTATTTTTCCTGGATTTACTAGACCATTTTTAGTATTTTCATGAAGTTTCACAATATTTGAATAGAATTTAATTTTTATCAAAAAATTTAAATTAAAAATCGCACTGAAGGCAATTTATCTAAATATTTAAACCAAAATAGGGTTTAGAATTTTTTACGTATTTTTCCTGTATTTATTAGAACATTTTTAGCATTTGCATGAAGTTTCACAATATTTCAATAGAATTTAATTTTTATCAAAAAATTTAAATTAAAAATCGCATTGAATGCAATTTATCTAAATATTTAAGGCTAAATAGGGTTTAGAATTTTTTAGTTATTTTCCCTGTATTTATTAGATCATTTTTAGTATTTGCATGAAGTTTCACAATATTTGAATAGAATTTAATTTTTATCAAAAACTTTAAATTAAAAAATCGCACTGAAGCCAATTTATCTAAATATTTAAGGCAAAATAGGGTTTAGAATTTTTTAGTTATTTTTCCTGTATTTATTAGAACATTTTTAGTATTTTCATGAAGTTTCACAATATTTGAATAGAATTTAATTTTTATCAAAAAATTTAAATTAAAAATCGCACTGAAGGCAATTTATCTAAATATTTAAAGTAAAATAGGGTTTAGAATTTTTTAGTTATTTTTCCTGGATTTACTAGACCATTTTTAGTATTTTCATGAAGTTTCACAATATTTGAATAGAATTTAATTTTTATCAAAAAATTTAAATTAAAAATCGCACTGAAGGCAATTTATATAAATATTTAAACCAAAATAGGGTTTAGAATTTTTTACGTATTTTTCCTGTATTTATTAGAACATTTTTAGTATTTGCATGAAGTTTCACAATATTTCAATAGAATTTAATTTTTATCAAAAAATTTAAATTAAAAATCGCATTGAATGCAATTTATCTAAATATTTAAGGCTAAATAGGGTTTAGAATTTTTTAGTTATTTTCCCTGTATTTATTAGATCATTTTTAGTATTTGCATGAAGTTTCACAATATTTGAATAGAATTTAATTTTTATCAAAAACTTTAAATTAAAAAATCGCACTGAAGCCAATTTATCTAAATATTTAAGGCAAAATAGGGTTTAGAATTTTTTAGTTATTTTTCCTGTATTTATTAGAACATTTTTAGTATTTCCTTGAAGTTTCACAATATTTGAATAGAATTTAATTTTCATCAAAAAATTTAAATTAAAAATCGCACTGAAGGCAATTTATCTAAATATTTAAACCAAAATAGGGTTTAGAATTTTTTACGTATTTTTCCTGTATTTATTAGAACATTTTTAGTATTTGCATGAAGTTTCACAATATTTCAATAGAATTTAATTTTTATCAAAAAATTTAAATTAAAAATCGCATTGAATGCAATTTATCTAAATATTTAAGGCTAAATAGGGTTTAGAATTTTTTAGTTATTTTCCCTGTATTTATTAGATCATTTTTAGTATTTGCATGAAGTTTCACAATATTTGAATAGAATTTAATTTTTATCAAAAACTTTAAATTAAAAAATCGCACTGAAGCCAATTTATCTAAATATTTAAGGCAAAATAGGGTTTAGAATTTTTTAGTTATTTTTCCTGTATTTATTAGAACATTTTTAGTATTTTCATGAAGTTTCACAATATTTGAATAGAATTTAATTTTTATCAAAAAATTTAAATTAAAAATCGCACTGAAGGCAATTTATCTAAATATTTAAAGTAAAATAGGGTTTAGAATTTTTTAGTTATTTTTCCTGGATTTACTAGACCATTTTTAGTATTTTCATGAAGTTTCACAATATTTGAATAGAATTTAATTTTTATCAAAAAATTTAAATTAAAAATCGCACTGAAGACAAATTCTCTAAATATTTAATGCAAAATAGGGTTTCGAATTTTTTAGTTATTTTTCCTGTATTTACTAGGTACGTCCGTCATTGCCCCTATAAATATGAAATCACTGTATGTTGGAGATTGTGTATGCATCCTCAATCAAAGATATCCTTTTATCCAGAACTGGATTACTTATTATTTGTGCACTTTAAAATACAATAAACAGTTCTTGATTAAGAGGAATCCTTAAAGTTGGAAAATACCGGAAAATACACTTTCGTATTTCAATGATATATTACTCAAGAAAATTGCACAAAAGTATATATTTTTTAAAAGAGGACAGTTGGACGCATATTACTGTGTTTTTATTTTTTTTAAATTCAAATTTTTTGAAAAAAAAAGTTTGATACCCTCCCCACCCCGATACCCCCTCCCGTTCGGAAACAGCGGGCTTCTCGAATTTTAAGAGACTTTTGGTCCACCCTGTATAAACACTATGGTGATATTTTCATTTTAAAAAATAACAATAACACCAACTAAATTTTCTTTTATTCTATTTGTTTAAGTTAATTTTATTTTGAGAACAACTATGCATTATTACAAAAATATCATAAATCTTCGGTATTGAAAAATTTGTTGATACAATCAATACAAATTGTAGTATTATCATTACTGCCGTAATTTGTAATAAGCTGGTCGCAAACGTAACAATTATTTATTAAAGTATTCAAAATCGAATTTGTTTCTTGTTCTAGATACAACTCATACTGTTCAGCTTCATATAACGAATCTTGATACTTTAATTCAATTTCTATTTCTTCAAACCAAGCTAGCATATCATCATCTGTTTTAAACAATTCCTCCTTCACGATAATTTGTTCATCTGGAGTCAACAAGTCATGGATAGACGACAATGTATTCTTAAATAAATTCCTTCGTCTATTAAATTCCACGTTTCTTTCTTCTCTCAATTTCTCTTTATATTGCATGCGAACACTGTGCCTGAACTTTTCAACAGATGCATTTCTTTTAATATTCCTTTGTTGCGTTAATAACATATTCGAAGACATTTTAGAATTTTGGATCGTCAAATTTTTAGGTTATTTTGATTCTTGACGTGTGATTTTTGACAAAATCAAAACAAATATCGTCGGGTTGTTGGTAAAAGTGACCAACTGATATAGAAATCCTATACATTTGGTCATTTTTACCAACAACCCGACGATATAATTTTAGAATTTAATACTTATTTACTTATTGTTATTACCAACTTCACAAACTAAGTAAGATAAAGTATGTTTTACACATTCAACAATTAATCTTTTAGGGTCCTGATATTGATCAGGACCGGCTTAAGTATTCGCGTTTTACATTACCGTTGGTGGCGCTGCAAACCAACGTTTTAAATGGATTTATAAATTATTCCGTGTGGTGGCGTTAATGTAAATGTAAACAAGTTCATTGTGTAAACAAAGCAAAATACGTTCTAAATGAACTTTGAAATTATTCCGTGTGGTGGCGCGTTTTGTTAATGTAAAACGCGAATAGTTTCTATCTTCGTTGATCAGTATTTCCAGATACTGATCAGGGTCGGCTTTCGTATGATTTCATTGGTTCTAATATACATTATGGATTGTAACTGTATGGACTGTTAAATTATTTTTGGAAAATTTTAAGCCGTTATTTAATAAACTAACGGAGGTTTTTGGATGTGAATTTTAAAATTGAGCAAATATATTATTAATTTATTATAGTAGAATTCATATAAATTGGCACTTGGATCTTTTATGTTAAGCATCGCCATTGGTTATGAAATCAAATAAGCTTTCGTAATTGGTTAGGTTGAGATGACGTAAGTGACAATTTATTTGGATTGTACTCAGTGGTCGAAGTGAGGGGGTATGCGGGGGTATGGCTGACCACCACTTTTTTTATGCTACGGAATGATTAATTTAAATATTATGCTGTTTATTACATCATTACATCAGGAAGACGGGATGAGGATTATACCAGATGTCCAAAAAGGCAACAAATAAAACATAATTCGGAATATGAAGCGATTTGAAAACACATTTAAGTAGCGTAGTAAATAATTATTAATTATACTTACTTCGTTTTTTTTCTGTCGGATAAAAATAAAAGTAGAACTAATTCAGTTTCAATAAATACTAATTATTATTAAATGTAATACCCATATCAGGCCCGTAGCCAGGATCTCATTTGGGGGGGGGGGCACTTGTAAAACCCCTTTTGTAAAACGTAAAATTTTCGGTGGTTCGCAATTAAATTGAATACATTTCATACATTTAGAGGGGGGGCACGTGCCCCCAAGTCCCCCCTGGCTATGGGCCTGCCATACCCCCAGTAATTATTTGACACTTCGACCACTGATTGTACTATAATAGCCTGTATATGTGTATCTCTTCATGATTCGTCAAATAATTTTTCCAACTTAAGAAGGAAGATGGTTGTTGACTATTATTATTATTTTGTTCATAAAAAAACTTTCATAAATGATCGTAAAAGTATTATAATTGTTATTTATCAGATAATAAATATTTACAAACAAAATAAAGTAAAGTGAAAAACACACAGTGGAAAAATAATCAATTTTAGAAGTCAAAATATTTAAATAATTCAAAGCCGGTCCTGCTTCTTTATCAACGCTCGTTGGTTCAAAAGCGGTTTTAAATGCAAGTTCTGTGTTCTGGTTATTTATCAAAATTGATAATTAAGTAAAAAAAAATAAGCTTTGAAAATTATGAAAGTTTAAAAGATTCAAGTGATTCATCCCCAGTTTCATAAAATTTTTAACAGCGCGTTAAATTTAACTAAGCAATTGAAAAGGTCCGTTAGTACTAATAGACCAATAGAATTTATCTGTTAACTTTAACAGCTTTATTAAAAGTTTTATGAAATTGGGGGTCAATGTGCAGTCCTTGCCATGAAATTTTGGTGATTCGTCATCGTACACTTGACGGCACATAAGCACTGTTATTGGTTATTACAACAAAATAGTCTCGATGTTTGGTTAGGTAAGAATTACGTAACACCAATGTTCCATGGCAAGGAGAATACCTATTAATTTTTCAGTTCAGTTAATTGCAATTATCGGACAAGAAGTGTCCGCAATAGTTAACTATAATATTTAATATATCAAGAGCGAAAGCATTTCCGTTTTTTTCCACTTTCACAAATCCCAAAATTGTGGATACTGGATACTGTGAATATAATATTAATCTATTCCAATATTAAATTGAAGATAAATTATAGAATAGGTGGCAATTGCACTTATGAGCTGAAATTAAATTCATAAGTTAAGCTATGGAATACTAAAATCCATTTTAGGCCAGTCATTGGGGGACTTAAAAAATGAAAAGTTAGACAAAAATTGCAAAAGTTTTTATATTTTGGGACAACATTGTGACAGGTCAAAAAATTATTAATCCGATTTTTGCACCCTTTTTTGTTCCCCGAAACATTGTTAAATTGTTAAAAGAAGAGTGTAAATTTAGGATAACTATGAAAAAAATTCCGAAATTTATGCAAATCTTGGAGAACAGTTTAATAATTATTAGACATCTTCTATAATGTTTGCACCCTGCTACGATGACCGGAAGATTGCAAATAGTTGTGATTATTAATTTGCATACAGGATTGTATTAAGGAATTATTTGCATGACTTGCAATTTTTTTCGACAGGATACACCAAAAAAAATTAATAAGCTATTGTTTGCAATGTTTCGGCCATTGTAGTAGGGTGCAAACTTTATTGAAGATGTGTTTTAATTATTAAATTGTTCTGCAAGGTTTGCATAAATTTCGGAACTTCGGTTTTTTTAATTTAACAATGTTCCGGGGGCAGAAAAGGGTGCAAATTCGGATTTATTATTTTGTTACCTCCTTCAATGATGTTTCAAAATTTGAAAACTTTTGCAATTTTTCATACCTTTTTTGCTACAATGGCTGGCCTATTTATTTTCTTACCATCCGAAGAGCCGATCTATTAATTTCAAAAAATCCACATGCTTGAAATTTGACTTTATTGTGCAATAATTGCAAAGAAAGTGATAAAACCTAAAAATAAAATTAAAGGCAGATATTGCAAATTATTACTCTAATAATATAATCCAATCTCATGATATAATAAAGTAAAGATAATGCTATTCCGCAGATTATGTGATCTCCAAGTGACAACAATTGCCTAAATCCAAATCATATGATATGATCTGATAGATTCTATCAGATCTGATAGATTCTATCAGATCATTGGTTCAAAATGCGCAGATTGTTCCTCTAAATTTGATATTATGCTCAACTCTCATTTATTTGATTATATCATGATGCAATCATACCTCAAAATCCATATCAGTATTTGAAGAATTTGGTAAAACCAGATGAATCATCAAAGTTTCGGTTTTTCTCGCCTAAAAGACATGCGATTAGATTTGTAAACTTAGGTAAGATAAAACTTACTTCGTTTGACGTATCTGAGCAGGATATTGTCAGAGTCACGATAGACACGAAAAAAATTAGCAGAAAACTGAAGTTAAATGTCTGTTCATGAAATGGAACACCTTTTCTCTTTATTATGGATGTTAAGGTATAAAATGTCACGTTTATTGTTGCAAGAAATGCTTGCAGAATTAATAAAAGTATTTGGAAGGAGTAAGCTTTATTTACTTTTTGGTTAATAACCCATAGTTTGGAATGGAGCGATCCAATCCATTGTAATATTTTTTTGTTGATGCTATTGTCGTCAATACTAATAAAATATTATTTAAATTGCCTGTTGCTTATACTGATCCTAATACGATGATAACTTCTCACAATCAGATAGATACAAGAACACTTACCTTGATCTTGATGAGGAATTTGGACAAAGTAATGTTTGACTCTCTTCAAACTTCAAGCCTTCCAATTTAGTGTTGAGCCACATAAACCGTTGTTTTAGTAAATAAACGAAGGCATAAAACTGCAAGCCCACTAAAAGCACAGAGTGTTCATATACAGTCCATACAAACTGAATTAAAAAGGCTAATCCAAATTCATGGTAAAAATAAAGAGTTCCATTAAGGCAGGATCCCAATATAAAAAGTATCAGTAGGACCGCTATTGAGGTGATTCGAAATTTTTCTTTTTTGTATTCTTGTTTGAGATTCAAAAATTGGAAATTTATTTGCAAAATTTTGTCATCGATGTCTGATATGTTGTCCAGTATTTCTAAAATCTGAATAAGTTGTTGTGAATTGTTCTTACATTTTTAGTGGTTTTACATTTTTGTAGTATATCCAACTAAATATTACTGCACAGTTAAAATTAAAATTTGCTACAATAAAATTTAAATAATGGGAAATTGATACAACCATAGAGAAAGAGAACGAATCGTCTAACGCCACAATTCCGTTGTAAGTAACAATAACATTCAATATTATATGCAAAATGCCCCAGAAAATGCATTTAATCGATAATTTATTTACAAAATTTGTAGATAATGTAAATGGAGTAAATCCTGTACATTTTGTCATGAAAAGCATTGGCTTTAAAACCGATATTACTTGGTGGGTAGACATTTTCTATGTTAGTAGACTGCTTAAACCGAGAAGGTATAATATGTTGATTTTATTGATTTTATTTCAACGCAATATTGGTTCATTTATCTCTTTCAATATACTGACATAACTAATTACATAGTAAAAATGCGATTTGTTTTTCTGTTTCACATGTCAACTCTTTCAATAATCAATATTCTACATTTTGAGCATTTACAATTTCCTGCTTGTTACACCGCTTTTATGGATTTATAATAAACTAATAAATTAAGGTCATCTGGATGACCTTGCAATCTTCACACTTGTTATGATCAATTGTTTTGAATGGGCTAAATTTCAAATATTTACCTAGGATCATTATGGTTCAATTGCTTGATTTTTTACCAAATTTGTCAGAATTGGTTGATTAGATTCAACGGCTACCAAGGTTCATCGCTGTTCTCCCGTAATTTTCTTGTAGCTGGGCCAATGAAATAAGCTCGTCTTTACAATTAACAACTATTATAACCGCATTCTTCACTAACCTTTCCAAATCAAAAAGAGGTGGACCGCCTAGGAACTGTAGAAAGAAAATGCAGAGTTCAAGGTCAAACACAAACCATGAAAACCATGGGCTACCAATATAAAGCCATGATAGTATTTGCCGAAATGATGCAACAATGCGATGAATTGGTGGCCCTAAATGAAAATTTTCACAAATTTATTGTCGCTTTATTAAATTAAAGGGTTACAGATCCCAAATTGAGAGAATTTCTGTTAAGGATACAAGAACACATTTAAAATGTAGATCGCTCTCTCTCTCTCTCTCTCTCTCTCGGAACCTGTAGAATTAACTGGAGTAATTAAAATATTTGCAAATACCTGAATTTTGCGTACGCTACTAATTGAAGATGGTAATTTTGATTAAATCGTTAAATCGTCACGTTTGAATTTTCCAAACATTCCTTCAAATTTTGCAGAAACAAAAGAAATTTGTACTTTTATTGTCAATTCTCTCGCAGGGATTACACCAGAATGGCTTCCTGGTAAAACTATTGAAACTGGACGTCTTCAAAACTGAATTTTCATAACTTTTACGTCCAATTTTAAATGACATCTGGATTTCGCTGTGCCGATCTTAAGTTATGAACATAAATTAACGGAAGTATGAGTCCAATCAACTTGAATGCAGGAAAACTTAGCGGTGGAATGGGAAAATTGGTATTTTCAGTTTGAAAATGTAAATCTTCGTGGTGAATGTATCTGTCTTCCATATCTTGTTCTTATAATTGTTTCATCATTCTCCTTATCTTCGCCAGTACATGTTGGTGGGTCCGTTTACTTGGCACCACCAAGTTAATATTTTCTCCCCAAAAGCTAGCTCCCGAATCCTTATAGCTAGCACCGGCTAGCACCCAAATATAAAAGCTAGCACCATTATAGTTTTTCCACAAATCGATATTGAAAATGGGTGGAGCCAAGTAAACGCAGCTCCACCAAGTTAATATTTTCTCCCAAAAAGCTAGCTCCCGAATCCGTATAGCTAGCACCAGCTAGCACCCAAGTATAAAAGCTAGCACCGTTATAGTTTTTCCACAAATCGATTTTAAAATGGCTGCACCCTGGTAAATCCTATAATCATGGGAAATATGTACCTATGATTGTACACTTACATAAATCCTGTCATAATATGAAGGCAGTCTTCAATATGCATGAAATTTAGTATGCTAAGGTTTTAGTGGTTGCTGATTACGACTAAAAAGTCGAAATTGCAAAAAATAAAATGGCGATTCAAATATGGCGGAAATATGTATTTAAATATTATAACATATAGCCGAAATTTTGTGATGGGGTGTTTTTGGGGTCGCTAATAATGAATTCAAGATCAAAATGACAAATAACAAAATGGCGGATCCAATATGGCGGATATTTATTTTGAAACTTCTACTTATAGATAACTATACAACGCAATTTCAAGTTCTGCCTTGCGACCGCCTAATGGTACGTTTTCACGCTCAAACAAATTTGCGCAAATTGGTTTGTGCAACCAGTTTGCGCAAATTATACCTGAACTGTTGTGATGCGTTTTCACGCTCATGCAATTTGCGCAAATTGGCACTTCCAGTGTCCGGTGCCATTAAGACCGTGAGTAAAAATTGTAATTGTGTGAACAAAACTTGTTGACAAAACTTGTGACGAAGAATCGCGAAGACGAATTATTAGCATTAGCTGGTGTTTGTTTAATTAAAAAGTTAAATGAAGAAAAAGAAAAAAAGAAAAAGAGAAGATCGCAAAAAAGGTGGATTGAGAAGAGGGCTACTTACTCTCACGTTAAATTAATTAAAGAATTATTGAATGAACCTGACGATTCGCACGAAGAAGTGTTAACTTTAGTACCAACTCTAGCAAACAGATTGCGCACATTTTTTGTGCTACAAAATTTCTATTGTTATAGGCCGAAGTTGAACGTATTATCCTAAATAATAAAATAATAGTAACGCAGTATAAAATTATATGCCATAACGTAAACCGATATTTTAAAATAAAGAAAATTATAATTTATTATTATTGGTGTTCAGTTATCAACATGTTTCATGGTGCGCTGATACTTCAAATTTTACAAACACGCGACCAGGGCCGTATATACGGGGGTGATTTGGGGGGTTCAACCCCCCCATGGGAGAACGAGATAATAAAAATAAAGGGTCTAAAATTTTGTTTTAGTGCAAGAACCCCTCCCATGGCATAGAAAAAACTTTTTTTCTTCGGAGAAAACCCTCCCAATAACAAATGTCTAGCTACGGCCCTGCACACCACATTGTAGAATGGAAAAACTAAGTAAGTGGCGGTGTTTGTATATCTAGCTCCTTATGCCGGCCCATGTTAATAAAATTTAATTTCATACTGTTTATAAATTTATTTCTGAATCTACTTATATATTTAGCCCCTAATTAAGGGATTAATCCTTAATGCTTTACCTGAAAAAAGTGACCGCAAAATATCAAGCACAGCTAGATTGTGCTCAAGCCAAATTTTCTGGATTATGGGGTTTGTGCAAGTGGACGATTTCCGTTTTCACGCTACAATTTATTTGCTCAAACTGGCTTACACAAGCCAATTTGCCACCATGCACTTGCGCCAACCATCAAACCCAGCTAGAATTTGCACAAACCAATCTTTTTGGTTTGTGCAAATGGACGATTTCCGTTTTCACGCTACAATTATTTGCGCAAATTGGGTTGCACAAGCCCAATTTGCGCAAATTGTTTGAGCGTGAAAACGTACCTTAATGTAGAGAATAAATCATCAAAAGAAATTTCAAGAGTAGGTGCGATATTGATAGGCGGTCACAAGGCGGAATTTTTGTGATAAAATCTGAATTTTTGAAATTTTTTAATTTTTGAAATTGAAAAATGCAAAAAATAAAATGGCGGTTAGGTAGCATGGTATAGCATGGTATACACAGTACCACTATAACTTCAAAAAAATAAATTTGAATTTCAAAAATTAAAAAATTTCAAAAATTCAGATTTTATCACAAAAATTCCGCCTTGTAACCGCCTATCAATATCGCACCTACTCTTGAAATTTTCTTTTGATGATTTATTCTCTACATTAGGCGGTCGCAATGCAGAACTTGAGATTGCGGTGTATAGTTATCTATAAGTAGAAGTTTCAAAATGAATATCCGCCATATTGGATCCGCCATTTTGTTATTTGTCATTTCATCTTGAATTCATTATTAGCGACCCCAAAAACACCCCATCACAAAATTTCGGCTATATGTTATAATATTTAAATAGGTACATATTTTTATCTCCATTATATATATATTTGAATCGCCATTTTATTTTTTGCAATTTCGACTTTTTAGTCGTAATCAGCAACCACTAAAACCTTAGCATACTAAATTTCATGCATATTGAAGACTGCCTTCATATTATGACAGGATTTATGTAAGTGTACAATCATAGGTACATATTTCCCATGATTATAGGATTTACCAGGGTGCAGCCATTTTAAAATCGATTTGTGGAAAAACTATAACGGTGCTAGCTTTTATATTTGGGTGCTAGCTGGTGCTAGCTATAAGGATTCGGGAGCTAGCTTTTTGGGAGAAAATATTAATTTGGTGGAGCTGCGTTTACTTGGCTCCACCCATTTTCAATATCGATTTGTAGAAAAACTATAATGGTGCTAGCTTTTACATTTGGGTGCTAGCCGGTGCTAGCTATAAGGATTCGGGAGCTAGCTTTTGGGGAGAAAATATTAACTTGGTGGTGCCAAGTAAACGGACCCCATGTTGGTCCACTCTCTAAACCTTTCTGATTTTCCAATTCATGATTTTCCTTCTGATTTTCATTCGTTTTCCTTTATTGTATCGCTAGTTCTATTCGTTTTCAATATTTTTTGTTCTCTGTTTCTTCTGAATAATCTTCCTTCGGGTGTTCTATTGACATTAAAAGATTTGAAAATCGTAATTACGCCCCCCCCCCATGTGATACAGCAAAAGTGCCACTGATTTTTTTGGATCTTCCTCTACATCCATTCCCGATGCCACTATATATATTTCAAACTGAAAATATCAATTTTTCCATTCATATAAACAATGATGTTTATATTATGATATAAACAACAATACAAAAATTTCTAAATCAACGTACACAATTAGTCCTCTCAATTATTTAATAAAATCCAGGAAATTGCAAGTACTCCTGTCTACAGCAAATGTGTCACGTGATTAGGTGCATGTCCCCCCCTAACCCCCTAAGTTGAAGTTTTGAGTGAAATTTGTGTCAAACTTTTGAGAATAGTTTGAGCCAGAACGAGTTTCCAAATTTTCTGTTGAACCTTAACCATCGTAAAGTTATTAGCAAAATTCTTGCGGGAAAGAGGGGAGTCTGTATACATCTTTTACTATTTTCGTTCTTATTTCGAATATTTGGTGAAATCGATGTTTAGGATATAGCTTCGTTTGAGCTAGAATGAGCTTCCATTATCATCATTTTAATTACATTTTCTGCAAAGATAAGAGTATTTCAAATTTCGAGTCCTCCGAGCTAGTTTCGTATGATATCTGTTCAAATTAAAATGTTTGATCAGATTAAAATACTTATCCTACTTAAAGGACCCCGCAACGGTCTTATGGGAATTAGGTCCCGGTCAAATTTCACAAAAATTTAGGATATTGTAGTTCATAACATGCCGATAGAAAGTGTCCATGGGCACGAAGCCAAAAAATGGACAGTTTCCGAGATAAAGACAATCAAGAGTGAAAAAATGGGAGTTTTAGGTTAACATAATGCTCACTGTTTTTCAGCTTTGAATGATGTTATAATGAATGCGATTCTGATTTGAACATGGTTGTACAACAATATGGTTACGACGAGTTGGTTATCCTAAATTATAATCATGTTCTCAACAAGGTTCCAAAAAATTGCGATTCTATTTAACCTAATTTAAACATCATGGTTATAAGTTATACGTAACAAATCATGGTTATGATTAGTTCAAAATGTACCGTATTAGTTCACATGTATAGCGCTTTATATCGTTTGACAACCAACTATTTCAAACAGCTGATTAATTTGTTGTGATTAAAAAAGTTTTTGTTGTGCTAAATCAAAGATTAAGTAACAGTTTGTGTTGTTTTTGTGGAATAATGGCCGAAGCTAAACGAAGAGGAAGGAAAACTACCCCGGGTTAAATAAAGTTAAATAAAGAATCGGGAGCTGCAAATAAAAGTTCAAAGCAGTGGCTAACTGTAAGTTTTATATTTTAAATTTAGAAGTTTATTTGCGGTAACATAGCTAGTACTAAGTAGGCCCTGTATTTTTGTTATTATAAATTTTCATTTTTAGTTCGTATCGGAATGGAAATCTAGGGTTCGGAAGAAGGCTTGAATCTATCGAGAAAGTCTTAGCAGAAGAAGATGCACTAGCGGAGGCACAAGATAGGCTTTTACCTCAAAATCAGAATTTGCCTCGAAATAGGTTTCGAAATGGTCGCAGAAGTTCAGGTATTTTTCTCACTTTTTCAATTGAATAATAAAATTTATTGATGATGTATTACGACCATTTTATTTATTAATTGCTGTTACAGGAAAAGGAAGAAGGGAGCCCCCAACCACAAGTAAAACCCAGCTGCAGGCATCCACAGAGCTCTACAGCAAATCTGCCGAGAAGCTAAGTTCAGCTGTCTCGAAGCTCTCGGAGAGTATATCGACATTGACCGATGCAATGAATAATTTTGCCAATGCTTTAAATAAATCTAAGCAGTAATTTTTTATAATTTATTATTAATTATTAATATTATTACTAATAAATATAACTACTTAAAAAAAATTATTGTGCTTCTTCTATAGAGTTAATTAAAGTTCTCCGTATCATATGTCCTTATGTTAAGAAGTCGTTAGCATAATCTTAAAAAGAAAACAACATCAGTTAAAACCTGCAAATGAAATGGGATCTTGTTTTCCCTAGGAGTGTAGTTAGAAAATTCCTGCAATTCGGGAATCAATTCCAAGACCGCAACTTTATTGAGACGAAATAACTTTATAAATTTTTCGTTCGCCATTCTAAATGGATCACTGGTATCTCGAATCAATCGGTACTCTAAACGTAGGTTATCTCAAAAAATTTAAAAAAAATAAAAAAAAATTAATTATTTAATTTTTCTTACTGATTTTCAACATTTTCATACGTGTTTTCAAAATTTAAGTGAAAATTAACACCAAATAACACCAAAACTAACGAATTAACTGCAGAAAAGGTATAACCATAGGTCTAACAACCACTGAAATGCAGTTGTTGTGATAGTCATGAATTATAACCATTATTGTTCAGAAACCACACCCCTCATGGTTATGTCTTGAAGATCAGAATACCAAATACTCCAAAATAACCATATTGTTATAAAATAACCATTTGGTTATCATAACCAGATTGTTATGTCAAATCAGAATCGCACCGAATATCTGTTTATAACATTTATTTCCTTATGTTAACAGTGACATCACGTAATAATTCGCAATATCTCATATTTTAAATTTAAATCCCTTTAAAGTTCAATAATTGCAACTGTATAAGTGTAATTCCCAATTTTAGTAATATTATATTTTTAATCAAGTAGTAATAGTATATCAATATAGGTACTTTTCCTACATTGCAAAAATTCACATTAAGTAAATGATTCTTGCTTGTTGTACATGTTATTCGATGCAATAACATTATATTAAGTTTGGTTTGAGCATTGACTGGACCTTAGACAGGACTATATGTACAGGCATACTGTGCAAAAGTATAATTCATCCAGTAAATTCAGTAACCTAACACTTCCATTTTCCACTTTTTAATGCCTTTATCTCGGAAACTGTCCATTTTTTGGCTTCGTGCCCATGGACACTTTTGATCAGCATGTTATGAACTACAATATCCTAAATTTTTGTGAAATTTGACTGGGACCTAATTCCCATAAGACCGTTGCGGGGTCCTTTGTAAATGATCATGATCACCTTCATTATTTGGATGGAATAAAACTGGAAACATTAATTTTACAAAATAAATTTAATTTATAAAAAATAGATAGTAGTAGATAAAAGATAATAATAAAAAAAATCAATTATTTTTAATATTTCCAAGAACAAATATGCGGTTCTAAATCCAAAGTTTCCAAGTTTTGTAGTTTAAGCCTCCGCAAACTCAAGCTGATTTGTTTTTTATTCGGATCAAAAATTTTAATTTGGTTAGATAAAATTAAAAGTGAGGATTATCGTACGAAACTTGCTCGGAGTATTCGAAATATTAAATATTATTCTAACTTTACAAAAAAAAATTAAATTAAAATGCTGGGAATGGAAGCTTATTAAAGCTCAAACGAAGCTCAATCGATAGACATAGATTTCATACAAAAATTGAAAATTAGAACAAAATTAGAAAAAAAAGTCTACAACCCCCCCCCCAAGTATTTCGCGAATATCTCCACGACGCGCGACGGTTGAGGCCCAAACGAAATATTTGGAAGCTCAATTTAATTTCATTCAATTAAAATTCCATTATTAATTGACTAAAAAATACAATTTTCAATTTTGAGATAACATGATATTATTATTATTTACATTATTTCTCGCATTATTTATTCTTTTTATGTTTAATTCAAAATATTATCAACAATTTTACTTGTTCATATTTATTGTTTTCGTCAGTAATTAATCCGTCGGACTAATTAACTGTTTTATTTGTATTTTGAAATAATCATAAATTATGATGATCTATAAAAATTTGTACATAAATATTTTTATTACTTTTCATTGCTATTTCATTATTAATAAATTAACTCATTTCTAATAAAAATCGCTAATTATCAATTTATGTTATCAAAATTCCTGTAATTTCTGTATATTATATTTTATTCAAGAAATACTATTTCTTTTTCTTCCTTTCCTTATTAGTCTCCCAATCAACTTCATTTAAAAAGAATACATATTTTTTTTTACAAATATCAATTACAAGCAATCTAAGCTGATCCGAATATGAAGCTATCGTCCCACTATCGTCAACACTCGCATATATTTTCCTCAAGTCAAAATTAATTTCAGTTTTAAATTCACTTATTACCGATTCAACTTTTTGCAAAATGCCTCTAGCTTTTTCTCAATTAAACTTTTCATTTCCAACTCCTAATCTCTGTTAAAATCTTTGATCTTGGATTGATCCTCAATACCTTAAATGTATCAATGCAAGAATCGTATATAAATTTAATATTAACACTCCGCTGTAATACGTCACAGTCCATTTCAGGGATGTCAAAGCACTTTTTAGCATGAAAAGGCTTTCTGCAGAAGCCAGCACATATCAGTTCACACTGGTCCCTTCATAAATTGCCACCACACTTTCCACAATTCCACATTAAAAAGAAGCTTTTAAACATTTTTTTTTTAAATTACTAAAAGGATAACATCAAAAAAAGCGTAGACCTAAAATATCATCCATAAACAGCGCCCCACGCTTTTATTGATGTTTTCAAAAATTGAAACCACTTTACTCTTGATTGTACGATTATATACTACATACGGTTCTTGTAAGGAAACTTTGGTGTTACATTATCCTAACTCAACCAATCACTGTAGTTATTTTTGTTACATAGCCAAGAAATATATTATTATTTTATTTTCTCGTTGGATATAACCAGCAATAATTTATGGATGGAAACTCATTTAAAGTTTGTGGCAACATCGTTAAATTTTAATTTCTCTTTTTTTCATCTAGTAAAAAACTTAAATTAAAATTTAACGACGCTGCAACCAGTTAAAACATTTCTAATGATTTAATTTTTAGCTCCTGTGGTGCAATTATATTTTTTAATTATTATATTTTCTTTATTGTTTAAATTTATGCTTTTTTAATGTTCACGTTCAGCCTTTCAATATAATCCATTGTAAGATTTGGTCGATTAACATTTCAACGCACTTAAATTACATTCATATACATACCTACCTTATATTATTGTGAATTAGGAGTTATTATTCACTATTTCGGAACCAAAGTAACAAAATGCACCTTTCAGGTATTTTAAAATAAATTATCAAAATATAAAAGTATGAACAGTAATTTAATCAGAAGTTCTTATAATAAAAATATAAGTTTAACCATTTGTGTATTTTAGAAATTATGAAGTATCTGCTGGGGCCAATACTAGCTGTGACGTTTTCCTTAGGAAACGATCAAGTGCGCTATGACCATTACCACTTAATGCAAATAACTCCAAACACTGAAAAAGAGTTAGAATTTCTTCACGAATTACAACACACCCGTGATAGTTACATTTTTTGGAATCACGTTTCGAGTTTAAATAGCCCAGTTAACATTGTGGTCCCCCCTAATCTTAGATCAGACTTTCAAGAAATTGCACTTCGTAAAAACTTAACTGCCAAGCTGATAACTGAAAATATTCAAACACTAATCGATGAAGAACGCAATGTAAATAGGGATCCTTCAAAAACTTTTAACTGGAGGACTTACCAAACACTAGAAATGGTAACATTTCGAGAAAATTCTTCAAGTATTTGTACAAACTTATTTTCTTTTTAGATTAACCACTGGTTCGGGACTTTAGAAAAGGAATATCCAGATAAAGTGAAAATCATTAAGGGTGGAGACACATACGAAGGAAGAAAAATTCTTGGAATTAAGATTTCCTTCAAATCTGGAAATAAAGGGGCCTTTTTAGAGGGAGGCATTCATGCACAGGAATGGTAAGACCTTCGCTTTTAGATTTTCAAACCTATCACCAAAACTTCATGTTTAGGATTTCTCCGACTATTGTTACTTACATTGCAAACGAATTGCTAATTAGCAACGATGCGGCTGTTCGAAAAGTCGCCGAAAGTCGCGATTGGTATATTTTCCCTGTCATTAATCCTGACGGTTATGTATACTCCCATACAGCAGTAAGTAAACTTTTTAATAAAATATCGCAATGGGTGAAATAAATTTAAACGTATTTAGGATCGCTTTTGGCGCAAAAACAGAAAACCTTATTCTTTGTATATTGGAGTCGACCTTGACCGTAATTGGGATTATCAATGGAACAATGATGGTGAAAAAATTACACCATCTACAGGATATTCCAGAGGACCTTCAGCATTTTCAGAGATCGAAACTAAGTCTTTATCCAATTTTATCGCCACCATTGGTCCGACCTTAGATTCTTACATAACTTTCCACAATTTTAATCAAAGGATACTAATTCCATTTGGTCATTCAGGAAAGGAAGTGCCAGCTAATAATAAAGAATTAGTAAATAATTAATAGTAATAGGTGAACTTTAAGGTAAAAGAATCGTGATTTCAGCGTACTATGGGAGAAAATGCTGTTAAAGCTTTGGCTAAACGTTATGGAACTACATATGCAGTTGGAAATTATGCAGAAATGTCATGTAAGCAATTAAAGTGAATAAATAAAGGATTTCTTTCTTATGAATTCTTTTAGCCGTTTCCAGTGGTGGAAGTCTTGATTGGGCAATGGGAACTTTTAGAAATATTCGCATTGGTTATAAATTTTCATCAAGAGGCAATCACAAAGGTTACGAATTATCATCACAAGAAATTATTCCAAATGGAGAAGAAATATTAGATTCGTTGATTAGTATTTTCCAGCAAGCTGATGGATGAGAATAAAGATTGGAACATAAAAAAATGGCTCACTTTAATAAATATTTTTCTTGACAATCTATAATAGCATTTGACAGATATATTATGTAACAATAAAATGTTTCACAAACGGTAATAAAAATTTCAAACATTTCCTTTCATACCTCTCATCACAAGCGTTTGTATACCAGTAACGACTTCCGAACAGGCAGTTTTTTTATATTTATTTGTAAATAAGTACTTCAATCTCCGACCGTACTTTTAATTTTTTTAATTTTTGTTTAATCTATGCCAATATTTAATATGAAAATTCATATTCATCTACAACTTTCTATGCAAAAGAAAAGAAATAATCATACAATGATTTGTTTCATAATTGACACCAAATTTACTTTGTACCCCCCTCTAGAAATCCCCCTTGACAAATTAATTTTTCGTTATTATTATTTTCGGAATATTTCTAGATATCGATTAAAAACGAAAAGTGTTTTACCTCATTCTGGAAAGATATCCACTAATCATTGAATTGATTCACTATAATTTCTGTTTTTCTATCATATATTGTCACAAGGCGGTCGGAGCTTAGCGGTCACGCGAGTTGACTATGAACGCTAAATACCCGGTTCGAATCCGAGTAAAGTAAGAACTTTATTCTGACCGTCTCCCCTCGGCAGGCAATGGCAAACCACCAAGAGTAATATGCCAAGAAAAATCCTTAAAATGTTAAGGATCTAAATAAGTCCAAAATTGATCTGTGGACTAAGGGGAAGGCATTAACATTTCCCTGGTACAGCCTTCTTGTCTAAGTCGGAGGGATCGCCATACATCCGAAATCGGATAGGCACCTGAAGAAGAAGAATTGTCACAATTAGAATATTAATAATTAAACTTTGTGTTAAATAAAATGAACAATGAACTTATGTCATAAAAACACTTCAAATAAAGCGGATGACTTATTCGAACGAATAAATATTAAATTTCACAAACCAGGAAACTGAGTTGAATGAATATGACAAATTGAGGCCAGTGAATTTATATACTATAAACCCTAGAATAATCGGAGCAAGACAGTTGAGTTTATGGAGAGCCATCTACGCCCGATCAACATCAAAACGCTGCACCCAGCCCAAGAAGCTGTGGAAGCATAATCGAGAAGATGTCTCTACTCACTCTGATAATTCTTGGGTAAGTAAAGACAGAATCTTAATACTAGTGAGAACATTTTATGAAAACTTAAAAAAAAAATTGCGAAATTTAAAGCTTCCATCAAGCATTTCACTAAAAAAAGAACTCGATACTTTCACACTACCGACCGCGGAATTTCAAAATGATTATCACGAATTAAAAATTATTCTGCAAATACAAATGTTTTAATTTTATTATAGGGATAATGTAAAAATTCAAAATTTGTTGCTTACATATAAGATGTAAGGTCACTAAGCCTACTAAGATTATGAAGAACACATAATCTCTTTTACTATTGAGTCAGTGATAGAATTCTCACCAAACGTGGAAGGATAATTACATTCATTTGCAAGTAATGCTACGACTGCTATATTACGCGCTCCCTCATTAGGAATCCACTACTTGGAACACATTTTGTTTGAAAATGTTCGATCTTTTTTGTAACGGCTCTTCTGATAGTGGTTTCTACATATAAAATCATTTTTGAGAAACCACAATTTCTTAACTGGTAGATACCTACTTGCATTTTGAAATAATCATTATAAATTATGATCAATAAAAATTTGTTGCACTACATAAACATTTTTATGTTTCGCTAATTAAATCGCTAATTAAGAATTTATGTTATAAGAATATTTAATTTAAGAAATACTATTTCTTTTTCTTTTTCTCCTTATTAGGCTCTCAATCAACTCATTTTAAAAAGAATACATATTTTTTTAGAAATATTCAAGTGAGTTATCTATATGTGAGAGGGTACAAAGTGTCAAAAGAAAAATTTCAAGAGTGCACATTTTTCCATTTTTGGAAAATATGACATATTTATTGGTGAGAATACTAACTGTGACGGTTTGCTTAGTTACCGCTATTGAGGATCGCTATGATAATTATCAGGTGTTCCAAATAATACCAGAAAATAAACAACAGTTAGATTATCTTCACAATTTAGTTAATTTTCGTGATGTTTTCAATGTTTGGAACCAAGTTACACTTGTGCACAAACCAGTGGATATAATAGTACCCCCTCATGTTATAGCAGATTTTAAATCATTGATATCCTTCAACAACATAACAAACATAAAGTTAAAAATGAAAAATGTGCAATTAATAATCGATAAAGAAAAATCTAACAATAACGATGGTTCCTCTAGTTTTAATTGGAAAAAGTATCACACACTGGAATATGTAAAATTTTCACAAAATGTTTCACACTTTGTGCAAAACTTTGTTTTTAGATTTATACATGGTTAAGATCATTAGAAAATCAATATGCAGATAAAGTGAAAGTAATTAAAGGAGGACAAACGTTTGAAGGAAGAGAAATTCTTGGAATTAAGATTTCCTTCAAACCTAACAATAAAGGGGTCTTCATAGAAGGAGGGATTCATGCACGCGAATGGTGAGACCTTCGTTTTTTAATTTTGAAAACTGTCACTGAAATCATTTATTTAGGATTTCTCCAGCTACGGTTACTTACATGGCGAACGAATTATTGGTTAATAAGGATTTGGTTGTTCGAGAAGTCGCCGAAAGTCTTGATTGGTATATTTTTCCTGTCATAAATCCTGATGGATATGTATATTCCCACACTACAGTTAAGCATCCATTTTAATACATTCTATAGATTGCTTGAATTTTAAACATTTTTAGAATCGGTTTTGGCGTAAAAGTCGAAAATATAATGGGGTATGTATTGGAACCGACCTTAACCGTAATTGGGGTTACCATTGGAATGATGGTGGTGTAAGCTATGCAGGTTGTTCTGAGATTTACAATGGACCATCGGCATTTGCAGAGATCGAAATTAAGTCTTTATCCGATTATATCACAACTATTGCACCTACTTTAGATGCTTATTTATCTTTCCACTCATATGCAAAAATGATCCTAATTCCATTTGGCCATGCTGGACGTGAAGTACCGGCTAATATTAAAGATTTGGTAAGAAATTGGAAATGCTTTGTTTTCTTTAAATGGTTAATAATTTTAGCACACTATTGGAAAAAGAGCTGCACAAGCTTTGGCTAAGCGTTACGGAACTAAATACATTGTTGGAAATGCTCCAGATATTCTACGTAAGAAATTTTAATAAGCCAAATTTGTTTAGTTATACATTTTTCTAGACGTGGCCAGTGGTGGGAGTGTGGATTGGGCAATGGGAAATTTTAGAAATATTCGAATTGGATACACTTATAAACTAAAAGGTAATCATGATGGTTTCGAATTGCCCCCTAAAGAAATTATTTCAACTGGAAAAGAAACATTCGATTCATTGATTAGTATTTTTCGACCATTAGATAAATCAACAATAGATCCGAAACCACAAAATCACCGTTGTTGCACTTTGCCCCGTGGCTATGTTTATCAACGTTACTAATAAGAGCCGATATTTTATCAATTCTTTTACTCGGATTTGTCTGTCAACTATTATGGCAAAAAATTTGGTGTTTACTAACGCCTATAATTCAATAAAACATAAAATAAATGGAGAGGTATTTTATTATATGACTAAAAATCTATACTAACAGGTGGGTTGATAAGATTTGGAATTCAAAATTTGTACGAGCATAAACAATTATCAAACAAATTTCCATGAATAAATGACAAATTGCAGCACCAATAGATGAAATATTAATAGAAAATCAGAATTTCAGCTTTTGAATGCACATAAATTTAAAGTAATGAATGACTATAATGACGATAACCTACAAAGTAAACAACGGTTTACTCATTAACGGAAGAATACCACACTTTTTATTAATTTTGTGCAAGCTTTTACTTAACTTCACATTATCTTTGTTTATGTTTGCTACAAATCTTGTAATCCAATTTTGACCTGTTTTCACATTCCCGATTGCCTTGAAATTTTTCACACATGCGTAGTTCCCATGACAATACAATATTCTTCAAAAATGTTGATTGTTATATATTTTTTATTGTTAATAGATGTATGTGTACCCGTAGTCGTCATACCAATATGAAATTTTTGATACAAGTAGATGAAATTTTGTAAAGTTTTAACTTCGAAAGTTAACCACATGTGGGTCGTAGATTTTCGACTAATTTTAACGATCACTAATTTACTGTTTAACTAGTATTTTGAAATAGTCATTACAAATTATGATGATCAATAAAAATTTGTTGTACTACTACATTAATATTTTTATTACTTTCGATTGCTATTTCATTATTAATAAATTAACTCATTTCAAAAAATAAAAATCGCTAATTAACTATTGCAGTGTAAATTTTATTTAGGAAATATAATTTCTTTTTCTTCTTGTCCTTATTAGTCTCTGAATCAACTCAATTTAAAAAAAAAAAACTTCTTTTTTTAGAAATAAATATTCAGGTGAGTTAATAGGTTTCCTATGTGTGAATACACAGTGTAAAAAGCAAAATTTCAAGATTTAACTTTTTGTTTTTGAACAAATGACATACTTACTGGTGAGGCTACTAACTCTGACGGTTTGCTTAGCAAACGCTATTGAGGATCGCTATGATAATTACCATATGTTCCAAATAATACCACAAACTAAAGAACATCTAAACTTTCTTCACAATTTACAAAATATTCGTAACATTTTCACTTTTTGGAACGAAGTTACATCTTTGAACAATCCAGTAAATATAATGGTACCCCCTCACAAGATTGAAGATTTTAATTTAACGATGTCTTTCAACAACATAACTAAGATAAAGTTAAAAATTAAAAATGTGCAATTAATAATCGATAAAGAACAATCTAACAATAAAGATAGTTCCTCCAGTTTTAATTGGAAAAAGTATCACACACTGGAAGACGTAAAATGTCCACAAAATCTTTCAAACTTTTTGCAAAACTTTGTTTTTAGATTTATGCTTGGTTAAAATCGTTGGAAAACCAATATCCTGAAAAAGTGAAAGTAATTAAGGGTGGACAAACGTCTCAAGGAAGGGAAATTCTTGGAGTTAAGATTTCCTTCAAACCCAGCAATAAAGGGGTCTTCATAGAGGGAGGGATTCATGCACGCGAATGGTGAGACCTTCGGTTTTAATTTTTGAAACTAATATTAAAATTTTTTATTTAGGATTTCTCCTGCAACCATTACCTACATAGCAAATGAATTATTGGTTAGCAAGGATTCGTTTGTTCAAGAAGTCGCCGAAAGTCGTGATTGGTATATTTTTCCTGTCATAAATCCTGATGGCTATGTATTTACCCACACTTCAGTTAAGCATCCATTGTAATAAATTTTATATATTGGTTGATTTTTAACGATTTTTAGAATCGGTTTTGGAAGAAAAGTAGAAAACATAATGGGGTATGTGATGGAATCGACCTTAACCGTAATTGGGGTTACCACTGGAACGATGGTGGTGCAAGCTTAGAACCTTGTTCTGAGGTTTACAATGGACCATCGGCATTTTCAGAGATCGAAGTTAAGTCTTTATCCGATTATATCACAACTATTGCACCTACTTTAGATGCTTATTTATCTTTCCATTCAAATGCTAAAACGATCCTAATTCCATTTGGCCATGCAGGACTTGAAGTTCCGGCTAATAATAAAGAATTGGTAAGTAATTGGAAATAATTTGATTTCTTTTAATGGTTAATAATTTTAGCACACTATTGGAAAAAGAGCTGCACGAGCTTTGGCTAAGCGTTACGGAACTAAATACACTGTTGGAAATGTTCCAGATATTCTAAGTAAGAAATTTTAATAAGCCAAATTTGTTTAGTTATACATTTTTCTAGACGTGGCCAGTGGTGGGAGTGTGGATTGGGCAATGGGAAATTTTAGAAATATTCGAATTGGATACACTTATAAACTAAAAAGTAATCATGATGGTTTCGAATTGCCCCCGAAAGAAATTATTTCAACTGGAAAAGAAACATTCGATTCAGTGATTAGCATTTTTGGACCATCAGAACAACCACAACATAGAGATGATCCACAAACACACCCTTGTTGCACTTTGCCCCATGGCTATGTTTTTCAACGTTACTGACAGTTGGTATTTTGTGAATTCTTCTACTCGGATTTGTCTGTCAACTAATTATATAAACAAATATGGTGTTTCCAAACGCATATAGTTCAATAAAACATAAAATATATGGAGAGGTTTTTTATTACATGACTAAAAGTATACCAAGAAGGTGGGGATGATAAGTTTTGGAATTCAAAATTTGGTATAAAGTACGAGCATAAACAATTATCAAACAAATGTCCATGGAAGAATGAGAAATTGAAGCACCGAAAAGATGGAATATTAGCAGAAAATCAGCACCATAGCTTTTGAATTCACATAAAATTAAAGTAATATATGTCAAAGGACGACAACATACAAAGTAAATAACGGTTTACTCATTAACCAAAGGATACACATACTTTGTATTAATTTTTTACAAGCTTTTACTTACGAGTAACTTCGCACAGTCTTTGTTCCAATCCAATTTTGGCTTACTTTCACATCCCCGATTGTCTTGAAATTTTGCACACATGCACACAATATTCTTCAAAAAATTTGAGTAGAATATTTTTTTATTTATTTATATTATCGTGAAACGAAATGAAATCTAGTTTTGTATAAATAATTTGCCATAGATTAAGGGATGTTTTATCCAGAAATAACATGGTCGAGCATGGTTTTGTAATTGAAGGTCGATTTATGTTACCACTGACACAAGTACACTATTATTGTTGAACGTGATTGAAATCCAGTGATTATAAAGTTATTTGCCGCATTAAAACCTAAAAAGGAACAAATTTAATTATTTGCATTTGAATTTTGAACGCGAAATTTTACCTTTTTGAAGTGCAAAATGGCTCAAAATTTCGATTTTCTGTTGGTATTTTGAAGTTTTTAAACATAGAAGGTAGAGAATGTTGGCGATAGCTTGGCCGGCGACCTGGAAGTCAACAAGGTGTGTTTTTGGTGAGGTCCACCATAAGCGACGAATTTTCGAGTTTTCTTGGAAAATCCAAGTGTTTTTCAAGTTGATAATTAGTGAAAAGTGTTGTCCAACGTGGACGAGTGTTTTTAGATTTATTTGGAAGGAGAATCTTCAAATTGCGGCGTTTTTGTAAAAACCTTAATTGAAACATTTGGTATCACACATGTGGATAAAATTGTCATTCCGCCATTGACGAATGATCGAATGATATTTGTAATCACGGCGATTACGTGCCTACAATTAAATGTTTAGAAGAATAAATTCAAACTCGTTAAATTTTGAATTAAATAATTTTACGTACCAATTTTGAGGTTAGTTACACGATTCTTATATTTGGTTCAAATTGATTGAGATTTGCCAACAAACTTTTGTATACGATTGCCGATCGTTTTATTTTGGATGATTTGGAAGAATTGCGAAGATTTTATATCACAATTCGATATTTTTCACGAAACAGAAGCTGTTCGAAGACACAACAGATTCATTTCACATGACAGGTGCCAGAGTGAGGATTTCACGAAACAAGAAAACAGTGGTTCTAAAACGTTGTCAACAAGTGCCGCATAACGGGTAAATAATAAACTTTGAATTTTGTTACATAATTATTATTGTTATAAATTTATTTGTGTCACACGATTTACATCTTAATATTAGGAACCTGGAGTATTTTGAGGTTGATTTGAATTTAAATGCAAATACTAAGGGTTCCTATCACACAATTTTACACATTAACGACCAAAACGAATATGTTCGTAAACAGCTCATGCTCGATTTGTTTTGCTTATTAAATTGAATTTATTTTATTGTCGTATTTGTTACCCTATTAGTTGGTTGGGGTTCTTTTAACCCCTAATTTATAATTGGTTTCTAAGTTTTGGGTCTCAAATACTTTTGTACCTTGATTACTCTCCAGTTGGGGGGATGGCATGACTCTTAATAAAACTTGTCTTCCACAAATATACATTTAATTATTATCAATAAATAGAATATTACAATGAATAGAGTCGCAAGTGTAAATGGTTGGTCTATTAAGTATTCTTAAATTAATCATACCCTACGATGATAAATAAGGTGGACCAAGAAGGCGACATCCTGGAATCGACTTGGATGGCGAGTTGGATCGTGTTGTCCTGGGTTCCTGAAGACACTTGGCAATCACTCGAATCTCATGACCGCGACCGATTTCACTTAAGATTCACTTATCGACTGCAGACTCAACTTCCGACTAAATCTACATAAATTACCTCTCCTATTTATATTGCTAACTCCACCAGTTATTCCTTTGAATGACCCAATTCTTTACATTCCTCGATAATTGCATTCTCGGAAGATTTCTCTTAGTCATCTTTATTTAGTTTAGCTAATCAGATTATTGGTAGGCTTACCAAGAATCTGATTAGTTATTTTATGAAATCGGATATGTTTAGGTTAATATTGTTATGCTTACTAAGAATCTTATTAATTATTTTATGTTATTTGATATTTTAGAAATATAATATTCTTGCAATATTTCAACATTGATTCTTTTAGTTTGCATGACTAATATTGTCAACCTAGGAACCGTTCTCTTGTGAATGTCGTAATTGTTATTACTCATCTTTTTATGCATTATTATATTTATTAAACTTGGTAAACTTGGGGGATGCGACATTATGAAAATTAAATTAGTCATTTTTTACGAAGCTGAGTTTGATTTTGATTTCATGCAACGAGCCGTGCCCAAATTTAGTTTAGTAGCGTTGTCTATAACGACAATCATTTTGATTAAGGCAATTGATGCAAATTTGTTCTTGAGAGAGGAATTTCAATTCAGCGACAATAGTGGGGTAGCAAGGCAGCACATTTGTTTTATTTGGCGACCCGAAAAGGAGAGAAGTACGAACCCAACCCTGAGATTTGTCTCCGTACAGAAATCGTATGTTCACCACTAAAATAGCTACCGACGGTACTCTAGTGTTGAGATATTGTCCTGAAGAAAATAATATTAAAAATAAGGGTCGTATGAAGTGTCTCAACAATATTTTTATTCTTAGCATACTCTGCATGTGCATTTAATAATCCGCACAATGGCAGTTTTTGGTAATCTGCATCTGAATGTGATAGTTTCTGTGGATCGTTTTGGTAAAAATAGTAAATAGTAGATACTAAAATAAGCTATTTTGATCTAATTTAAAGTGAGCCCTAATTTTAAATGAGATACCCGTGTAATAAATAAATAAATCTGTCCGGTTGTCCTTATGAAGGTGAGAATTTAGTTGAGCTAGAGTTTGTTTTGAAATAACTCTACAAATTTGATCAATCGATCAAGTACCCTCAATAATTCTTTTGACGGTTACTAGAGATTGACTTATGAAAGCTATGAAATGAAATACAATTATTGTAACAGAAAATAGAATTTGTGAAAATAATAAGTTCATAAGAGTTCATAACCTGAAAAATGTTCAAGAAGAAACCAATAATAATAATTATGGCACTATCTATATATTTATGTCATTGCAGCCCGACATTTCGAGATAAAATTGCAGGACCACGATCGGATAACTTAATTTACCAATTAAACGAAAATGTTGTTCCCGAACATTATACTTTAAAAATATCTCCCCAGTTTAATAATCTGACGTTTAAAGGATTCGTACAAATTCTAATTGATGTCAGAATTCCAACTAACAATATAACGCTGCATCAAAAAGATTTAAATATAATAAAAGAAAAAATATATTTATCAACAAAGAATGGTACAGTTATAAATATTAAATATGCTGGTGATAGTGGTACAAACCTACAAGAATTTTACACCATTATTTTTCACAAAATGTTAGAGAAAAATAAATATTATTTGTATATTCCTGAGTTTTATGGAATTATAAATAAATTGAACAAGGGATTTTATTATGCAGAGTATACTGATGAACAAGGAATATTAAAGTGAGTTGTATTGTGTATTTTGTTGGTTATAATAATTAATTTCAACCAGTTTTTTACGTGGGTGGATAAACAATTTTTGATTTATTGCCCAAAATTTTGTAATATTCTTTCAGGAGTTTAAATTGATTCCTGCCTTAAATTTATTAGTGGTAAAAACAGAATGAATTGTTTACATATTTCATACACTTTTCAGCAAATTTGCAATGACTCAATTCGAATCAACAGCTGCAAGATACGCATTTCCCTGTTTTGATGAACCTTCATTCAGAGCTCAATTTAAAATTTATATAATCAGGCCATCGAATTACAGTTCAATATCAAATACTAAATTGCTAAAATCACGGTAAGTAACGTAAGTAGAATTAGAAAAATCCGAAAAATCCAATGTAGCCAAACAAGTGGAATTTCCTTAATCAATTGATACGGGGAAATTTTAAACCTTGCTAAACTATTGATCACCTATGAACTAACGTTTCTTGTCAGTTTAAGAGTTAAGATTCTGTCAACCAAATCTATTTCCAAGGGGTTGCAACCCGCAACCATATTAGGTCCGAGCAAATTAGTGCAAATTAAAGAGTTCGTTTTCTTGCTCTGAATTGCTCCTTGCTCGTTTACTATTTGGATCTGCACAAAACAGGAACTTCTTGCACTATCTGCGCAGGAAGAGTAGACAGTGCAAGTTACAACATTTAAGTTTTGTTTGGTATCACAGTTGTAGTGCAACCAGAACTTTCCTAATAATCTATTATTGATTGGTGTAAAATCACAAACCCATCTTTTACACCAGTAAATTTTCGCAATTTTTAACACTAACTCGGAGTAACATATCAAACAGGGATGGGCAGCATCTCAAATACATACATGTATTTGAAATACATTTTGCATTTTGTTATATATTTTGCCCATCACCCCTGATAACAAAGAGACCTTTAATACAACTTGTAATTTACACTAACTTACTCGGTGAAAGCAAACGAATTGACCTAATGTCATTATTAGTGTGGAATTTCATAATCTTATTTTTCTTTTCATTTTTTTCAAGAGAGTTAAACGATAGTTTATATGAAGATGAATTTGACACCACTTTATCGATGCCTACATACCTAGTTGCATATATTGTATCTCAAATGAAATTTTCGATAAACCATGATACAGATTCTCATAGAATTTTTGCCCGACCAGAAGCTATCCGTGACAAGTATGAACAATATTCTTTGAAACTAGGTTACACAATTTTGCAAGCTCTCCAGACTTACTTTAATGTAACTTATTCATTAAATAAAATGGATCAAGTAGCTGTTCCGGAAAAATATTTCATTGCAGGTGGTATGGAAAATTGGGGTCTGTGTACATATAAGTGGGAATTTTTAACATAGTCTTGTTAATTGTTTAAATTATTGACATATATAATTTTAGAGAAAATCAGCTTTTATTTACTTCCCGAACTACAACATCGGAACACAAGGACATAGATACTATAATAACTCATGAATTTGTGCACCAGTGGTTTGGAAATTTGGTTACAATAAAATGGTGGAGATATCTCTGGATGAAAGAAGGATTCGCAACGTTTTTTCAGCATACAATAATTGATATGGTAAGGATAATACAATTCAAAGAATACAATTTATTCCTTCCAATAAACTTATTCTTGTTGAAATTATAGATCAAACCGGAATGGAAAATGATGGAATTATTTATCACGACAGTAAAACATCCTCTTTTAGAAGTCGATAGTTCAGCCAATACTCGAGATATGAATCAAGATGCAGGAACACCCTCTGAAATTACAAAACTATTCGACAGTATTGCATATTTTAAAGGTAATTTTTATGTGCAGCTCTCATTAGGTATGTAAATGAACATACATAAGAATGTCGCAAAAAAACTTTGTCTCTCTCTCTCTGTCCGTAACGCTATACGCTATATCTGAATTTCTGATGAGTTGCTTATTTATTAACAACAACAAAAAAGTATGCTCATGTGATTGGTAGCACTTCAACCTTTCAAATGATGACTTACTGGAAGATCAGGGCGGCCGATTGACCTCCCTAATCTTTTAGTAATTTTTGAGTAAATTTTCAATATTACACCTGTTTTAAATAATTACGTATATGTATATAGGTGCTTGTGTTATTCAAATGATGGAAGCTGTCATGACTCCAAATATTTTCAAAAATGGTGTTACGAATTATCTACAGGATAGGTAAAATTTTATTTGATATTAAATTTATATAATCTATATTTAAAAATAACTGGGCATCCAAGTGCGGAGTGTATATTGTCCCTGAATAATTTTTTTATAAAGCAAATAAGGAAAATTTACAGAAACGAGTGGAAACCGATTAATCTGTTCATGCGAGTCATTCCCACAATTTAAGTTTCTGTGAACTAATTTCAATCAAAATCAAATCAGCTATGTACTCAATATGAAATTATGAAATGAAAAAAAAATATGAAACACCGTTACCCTTATACATAGACACTTTCTGGAAATGGTCTCATTCGATTTGTATAATGATCTCAAAACGTATACTATATTTACTATATCAAATCTAAATTTTTTTCCGCACGAAAAATCCTATGAAATTTTTTTATAGGGCATTTCAATCAGCCATTCCCAATGAGTTATACCGAAACTTACAAAAAGCTATGGATAAATCGCCAAGAAAGTTGCCGGAACCATTAAGCATAGATAAAATAATGACCACATGGACTACTCAGAAAGGTTATCCTTTGGTAACTGCCAAGAGAAATTATGCCGAATTGCAAGACATCGTTCAATTAATACAAGTAATTCATAATTTATTTTGCAAAGTTGATATTATTAGTTATTATTGATTTTCTTAATTTTAGGACCATTTTATCTTTCCCAAACCAATGGAAAAACTGAACCGTTGGGATATTCCAATAAATTATGCTACAAAAAGTAATCCAAATTTTAACGACACTCAATACAGTGATTGGTTAGTGAGATCCAATGCAGAAATTACCGTTAAAAATTTGAATAGTGATGATTGGTTAATATTAAATAAACAGCAAGCGTGTAAAGTCAGAATTTTGATTTTTTCGTTACACCCTACAGTTTTATATTTTCAGTCTATTATCGCGTAAATTACGATGAGAGAAACTGGGAATTAATAGCAAAAGCGCTGTTGACAAATCATAATGATATACACATTCTAAATAGGGCACAGATAATCGATGACTCAATTGCTTTGGCAAATATGGGAATATTACAATATTCAGTTCCTTTTGAAATTTGCGTATATTTGAATAAAGATGATGATTTTACTACCCAGTCTGTATTTTTCCGTAACTTGATAGAGATTGAAAAACTCGTTCGTGGTACAGCTGCTGAACAAAATTTTCGGGTAAGTGTAATATACATAATATCTTTTGCAGAATAGAAGAGGTGATATGGATTATTTTTAGGATTATGCTATACAAATTTTGAAACCATCTTATGAACGTTTGAGTATTATACCTAAAGCAAATGATACCCTAAGCAATAAATTACATCGCACAGAAGTTGTTAGATGGATGTGCTTCTTAAATTATTTGGATTGTAGAGAAACTGCTTGGGAGATGTTTGACCAGAGAAAAAACCGTAAACTTCCAGTGGATTTAGAAGAGGTGATAATGTGCAACGCTATACGACAGGGAAAAGGAAGTGATTGGAATAATTTATTTATTAGTTATCATTCTGCTAAGGAAGATAATTTAAAAAAGAATATCTTTAATTCGTTAGGTTGTAGCGAAAATGCTTCCATATTGCAGGGGTAATTATATTGCAATTTCAAGTAATTAAAATAATATAGTATTTTTATTACAGCTTCTTAAATTCTTCCCTAAAATCTTCAAATAACTATACACTGACCGACGTGGTGAAAGTAATAAGTAGCCAGGGATTAATTGGTTCACAAAACTCGATGCATTACGTAATTGAACATTTCGATTCTTTACAAGCCATGTGAGTATCCATGAGGACACAAAATTGTTGTGTAATCGTATACTGTGTAATCGTATACTTTCATCTTGCAGCTTAGGAGATACAAATATGATTGAACTTGTGGCCTTTGTTACTTTATATTTTACAACTGAGACACTACTTGATACAGTAAGTACTCAATTGATTACATCGATTATATTATAATAATTCTTACCCCATAATGATTATCACCGGCGGATCCAGGATTTTTTTCTGGGGGGGCACAAGGGGCGGACGGGCAAAAAAGTCAACAATAACTGTTATCATATCACACAAAAATGTTATATAAAGTAAAATACATTGAACCTTTTCTAGAGGAAGTTTCCTATTCCGAGTCATATTTCTTTTCGTGTTATGAACAGATTGTAGTTTTAAAAGTAGTTAGTTGTGTGTGAGAAGCCAGCGAGTAATTACTGATATTGAACTTTAAATAAAAACAATTATTTACAATAAAAAGTGTTATTTGTCCTTCACGCCTCTCATAATTTCACAACAACCGAAATTATAAAAATGGCGCAGTCGCGGTAGTATTCTTTAACGAAAATTCAAAAATCGACACTTTTCGGCGAACTTCAGTTCCTTAAAAAGATTACGAACCAAACCACCTGCAAAAGTGTTGTTAAATTATTGTATCCAAAAAATCGGCACTGCAATAACGAATGCAATACAGAAGAACGAAGAAGGCTTGAAATAGATTCCAGATTTTCCACAGTAGTCCAGGTATCCTGTTTCAACCAGAAAACGTCTTCAAGGAAGCGGCAACAACGCTACCCCAGGAGCAACAACATCAGCGAATCAACGACCAGTTTTTTACATCAAAAGTGGTAAGAGATAAACTGAATTTGTTATTCCCTTTTTTAATTTTAAGCATTAGTGTTTAAGAAAAGGCAAAAAGAAAAGAAAAAAGCTAACAATTTATAATAGGGATTGAAAACCCGAACGATTAAAGAAAACCAAATCAATTTCAAATAATTTTAAGTAAATTAAAAAAATAGTTTTTTTGTTTCTCTCTAAATTCACCTCGAAATTTAATTATTAAACAGTTTAATTGATATAATTTGATACACAAATTAATTTTGAAAAATAAATTGCGTATGTAATTTAATCAAAATTTTATGTCACATTAATTAATTTCAAAAATTCTTTTATATTTTTTTTTATTTATTCCAATAAAATGCCAGAAACGCAAACTTTGAATATACAGCTACTCAAACTTGACTTAGATACCATTCCGTTTTTTGATGGGTCCGAAACGCAATTAAATAATTTCATATCAACAGTAGATACGATAGTCATAAAATATGCAGCATTTGAACAAATAAGCTCGACGCTTAGAGCCAATGTTTTTTCAAAATTTCGTGGTAAAGCTTCAGAATTTCTATGCCCGAGAAACGATTTAAAATCATGGGCACAAATTAAAAATGCCATACTCCAGCACTTTTTGGACAGTAGATCAATAGAAAAAATGCTGGTAGATTTTAATAATATTGTATTAGATAAACAAGAAAACATAGTAAATTTTGGTAATCGAATTAGGGGTCACTTAGCAAAATTAATTACAAAAATAAATTTATCCGATTTAGATAATCCAGAAATACGAATAAAAATGAACACCGATAGTTCTTTAGATAGATTTCTTGTTTGCTTACCTTATAGTATCTCTTGTCAAATTCGACTGAGACAGCCAAAAAATTTGGACGAAGCGATACAATTTGCTACAGACGAATTTAATTTTAAAAATAGAAATTCGGCGATAAACCAAAACACGCATAGTTTCCCTTCAGTAAACAATAATTTTAATTCAATGCGGAATACGAATATTAACAACCAATTTCCCTATAAAAATCAATTTACTTTCAAAAATCCGTCTCAACCATTTTACAGACCTAACAATAATTTTCAAAGAAATTTTAATAAACCAACAGTCCCTACACAGCCTAGGTATAATTTCCAAAGAAATACGAGTAGTCTCGTACAAAATAACAACTACTCTAGACAAAATCAACAAATTTATGAACCAGAGCCGATGTCCACACAAACAACTTTAATGTGTCAAAACGTAAATACTACAAAAAACACACCAAAATTTTATTCACCAGAAACTTACCAAAATTTTGAGCCAAGTGAAATCAACCAATTTAATAACAGAGAAAACTTTCAAAATTATTTTTATACAAACGACCAATCACAAAACCAAATTCCAGCCTATCAAGATTATGTCGATAGCACCGAACAATTTTATGAAAATACAGAAAACGATTTTTCAAATTCTGAGAACCAAAATATTCAGATGGAAAATGTAAATTTTCACCAGGTTTACGATTCCAGTTATATAACGTAGATTTTAAATTAAGACCCAGTTTACCTTATATTTTTATAACCTCATTAAATGCTAAATTTCTAGTAGACACGGGAAGTACCATTAATGTCATTAAACCTTCACTAGCTAGGAAATTTTTTCCAGATCAGATAACTAAATATAATACCAGTGTAGTTTCTTTCGACAACTCGACAATTATAACAGAACAAGTAATAATTCCATTATTGCAGGATTTCAATTTAAATGAAAAAATGGCTTGTTTATTACACGATTTTCACCCATTTTTTGACGGAATAATTGGCGTACCATTAATAAAAATGTTTCAATTCAATATAGATTTAACAAAAAATATATTATGGAACGAATATTACCAAATTAAAATTTTAAATTATACACCTTTAGAAGAAAATAAACCTAGTGTTTTATTTCAAAAAACGATTCCCCCTAAATCTACAATATTTTTTAACGTACCTACAAATATTCCTGATGGACATTATTTAATAAAAAAAGAACAATTAGACCTAAAATGCAACATGATGGAAATTGTCGACGATATAAATTCAAACGCAGCTACTATGAGTTCATTGGATTCTGCACCATTAGATCCAATAGAAGAAATTAGCCGACCTAAAAAGTCAACTGTTCATTCAAATTCGGAAACCACTTTAGAATTACCAATATCAGAAAAACCATTCGTAATAATGCATGGATATGAAAGCGACATATAATACCTAGATTACTCGAATTTCAAGAAATAAACGAACAAAATAAAATAGACAAGCACCTAAGTAAAAGTCGTTCAATTGAAACCACGGTTCTTAATCAACCTAGTACAGTAGTAGATATCACTCCAATACCGCCTAAATCAAAAATTATTTACGTGAAAAGACTTTACAAGAAAACGCAACCTCAATTCAAACCATTAGATATCACTAAACAAAAAAATAAATTAGTATATTCAGATCATAACAAATTCCACGAAGCAATACTAAAAGTAAGAAAAAATTTTATTACAAACGATGAAAATAAGTTTCATGCTGGCATTCCTTTTGACCCAGGTTAAACAAATTGATAATCACATCCTAACCTTTTTTTTTGGTAATGCTTACATTAATCAAAAAAAAAATATTCATTATTATTATTACGTCAATATTTTTGAAATTTCTTATCCACAAAAAAAATTTACAAATCATTTGCAAGCACTTTGCTGATAAAATTAACAGCCTAATAGAGAACCAAGATATACTATTTCAACATTTCATTCAAAGATTTGAAAACGAATCAATACTATTGAAATTATTGGATTTACAAGATGAATTTCTTGAAATAGAAAATTTTATTGATCAACTTCTAACTGCTATAAATTTTGCTAGATTGCATTTTCTTCATTTCACAATACTAAATTTAGATACCCAAAGAAAATTACTTTAAGAATTATTATAAGAATTATTATACGAATCATTTCAGCCGATGACCTGTAATGTTTAAATGGAAATTAAATTTTGTCATATCAGTTCCTAAATTCTCGGAAAGATATTCTTATTATAGCTTGTTAGCAATACCTAAAAACAACCAAACATTATTGAATAGACCTACAATTTTAATTCAATCAAAAACAAATCAGTTTATCTCTAACAGTGAGTGTTTAGTGTTAAAAAAGTGTATATTTTGTAATCAACAAAATCTAAAACCAGTGACAGAGTGTATAAGTAGTATTATGAATCAACATAATTTAAAAAATTGTAAATTTGCTCATTCCCACCAACTGATAGTTGAAAATAACTGTACTTTGGATAAAAATTATAATAACAAAACCAGAAATTTTATATACAAGAAATTGTTCAAAAAAAAAAATTTTTAAAAATAATTACTATAACACAATCTCTTAAAGAAATAAAAGTTTTTTTTTCTCATTTTTTGAATCGTTCCAAAACTGTTAAACAAATTATTGTAAATTGTTAAACAAAAACAATGTAAAAAATTTGTAGAGATCATATTAAAAAAAATTTTGTTTGAGAATGGAACTTCAAACTGGTCAGGGAGATGTTATATAAAGTAAAATACATTGAACCTTTTCTAGAGGAAGTTTCCTATTCCGAGTCATATTTCTTTTCGTGTTATGAACAGATTGTAGTTTTAAAAGTAGTTAGTTGTGTGTAAGAAGCAAGCGAGTAATTGGGTCAAAATCACCAAGGTGGCAAATTCCAAATTCAGTTTTATGATGAAAATACTTAGCAGCTATTATTTTGACAACAAGCTTAAATCATCACTAAACTTGTGTATAAACAATAGTTACGTAGAGCAAGCATAGAATTAATTATTTTTCTTGTAATATTCTTTTTAAAGAGAACCATCACTGAAAACAGTCATTTCGGGAACGTTTTTGTAAGGTTTATTAATAAAATTAAACAATAATTTAAATATTTCTTATTTAGCATATACAATAGGATAGATATATGCAGTTAATAATATGAATAAAAAACAAGGAATTTTACATTAAAAATATTTTGAAGTAAAATACCACCACAAACGAAACTATGTTACAATTTCTATGTATTAAATTATCTTAATATGAAAATGTCGCAAATTTAAACAAAAATGAATTAACAGTAGGTACTGAGAATCCAACTTTTTTAAATATTACTATGTTCTTTTTTCAAAATACCTAAAATTGTATGTGTTTTCCGTGATTTTAGAGACGTTCCCGGAAATGATGAGGTGTTCATGGAATGATGTTTGGGCAACATTTTTGACTTTTTGACGAACTTCTGGCTTCAACCTTTGGCATCAGACTTCAGAATCGATGAATTGTTCCTCTCCTTTGGCAAAAACTTCTTGGTCATGTGAAACAATTTGTATTTCCTTACCACAGTTCCACTAACACATTTCTGGAAGACTTCTCTCTCTCTCTTTGGAATTTTTTGGCAAAGTATTGGCTTTTTCTTGTAGTTGCGTAGTCAATACTTCACTAAACAAAAGTTTTTTGCGTACTTCAGGAGGAAGGTCCACGTGTTTTATCAATACATCAACTTTGCTCTTAGGAGTTGTAGGTACCTGGTCTTTCTCCTGTTCTCTGTTTTCTTTTCTTCTTAGTTTTTTCATTGCAGTCTCATATTTATGTTTAAGTTCAGCATTAGCTTTTTCTCTTTGGCGCAAATAAGCTAAATTATCTTTTTTAAGTCGTTTTTTTGGATGTTGTTTGCAGCTTCAATGAGACACCATTTTGCTTTGAAAACAAACCATTTTATTGAAAATTATGTTAGCACAACATTCACAGTAAATTAATTGAGAAATAGTAATAGCAGATATCACTTTGGTAATAAATAGTCATTGGGAAACGTCATCATTATTTCGAGATGTCCGAGAACGTTCCCGAAATGACCGTTCCCGAAATGATATTTTCAAATAAACGAGCCCTTTTATAACGACGGCTATCTTAGACATCATAACCGACATTGTTGATGTAAAATATTTTTGGATATGTTATACGTTTATACTCTAAAAACGTATTTTTTCAATATTCCTAGCTAATCAACGCGTTCCCGGTATGACGAACTATTGATGTACGCTCTGTAAATAATGAATCGAAAGATACTTATCTCTTATTCCAAATTCTTTTCGCGAAAATCACTGGCGACAATCACTTTACATCTTCCACTACAACTGCTCTACCTAGCAATAACAAAAATAATTTCAATAACAAAAATTTTCCGAGCAGTCAAACTGCGTTCACTGAAATGATGCTTACTTCATCGGACAAGATATTTTAACATATTTTTCATTATTATTTATTAATTTTTTCAATAATGCTTACAAAAACTTGATATTCGATAAAATTTAAGGCTAGTAAGTAATGAAAACTGTTAAATTAATTTTATTTTATAAGAATTTTCGGTGTTCGTTTCTAAGAATTGCTACTTCGGACGCGTTCCCGAAATGACTTTTTGTACTTATTTTTTAAAATAATATTAAATATATTTAACTTTTGAAGTATATTGTATGATGTCCAGTTGAATTGAATACATTTAAGTATTTACTAATGATAATTTAATCAAAAAGAATGTGAATTTAGTCAGTTATTTGCTGCCAAAGCTAATTCTCCACCTTGGTGATTTTGACCCAATTACTGATATTGAACTTTAAATAAAAACAATTATTTACAATAAAAAGTGTTATTTGTCCTTCACACCTCTCATAATTTTACAACAACCGAAATTATAAAAATAAAATATAAAAATATACATAAAAATATACCGTCGGGGGGGGGGGCACGGGGGCACGTTATGGATCCGCTACTGATGATTATGGTAGAGCTTAACATTTTGATTAGTACTGTACTATAGTGATTTGGTTCTAATTGAACTATACACAGTACCGTCAAACTAGAACTCCCTTTTCCATAACCGTGGTTGACTTTTTATTAAGACCTCATAGTCCACTAACTTAAATTTTACTGGCTATTTCCTTTGCCCTATGACTTCGTTTTATCGAAGTAAGAATTTATTCGTGTGTAATCTATTCTAACGGATCGATAAAATCTTTCACAATGCATAACTCAAGCTCCAACATGCATTATAAGCTAAGAGCATCCCCAGTATCGTGCACAACATTCAAAACACTCAAAACAACATAATATCGTCGGTGAAACCAGAAAACAGTGTATCTCCATTTGAGTAAATTTGAAATGAAGTAGGTTCATCTCAAATAAAAAGGTGTAAAAATGAAGTTATCATAATAGGAAAAAATTAAGTGGGCAACATGCATTTATCTATTTATTTTTAATATTATTAAAATTTTCAATCCTATCATTACAATACTTCAGAAAATAAAAGATTAAAATTTCGTAAAAGGAGTTACACCGTGTTCTGGTTTCACCGACGATATACAAAACCACAAAACCTTATTTTATCATCGCTATTTCGTCTTTAACCAAAGGGCCAGGGTAGGCCTTTTCAAGCTAATAAGCCACATTTGTTAAGGGACTACATATCTTTGCACGCACTGAAAACCGAGTACATTTGAAAAATTTCTATAAAGGTTATATTATGTAAAATAAATTAAATTGTTGATTTGACATTTTGAACTAACTCTTGAACTATAAGAAAAAAAATAAAGCATTTGTTTTTTTATAATATTAACATTAGTTTTTACGGGTATAAGTGGAGTATTGATGACGCCTCATGGTCGGCATCATAACTTCACCAAAAATTATCCAATCCGCAAAAATAAAAAATAATCTTGTAAAATAATGTAGTGGTTATTGTCTGACGGAAGGAATTTTTGATTTTTTCAAAAATAAAGAAATTACAGTTGTATCAATTTGCACAATTCAAATCGATTTATTAATTTCTTCTTCGCAAGTGGACTGTATAATGCTAGTTCTTTGCGTATTATCATTTACCATTTATTATTAATTGTTGAAGTAAATTATAAACTTGTACTATGTAAAACAACATGAAGCAACGCTCGAATAAAAACTAAACTCAACTGTATTGAAGAATATTTAATTTCTGTAACAATAAAAAACATGGATACAACATGTATCGAGGAAATTACATACTTTGACAAGCAACGTAAATGCACTGTCTTTGACAAGCTACGTTAATGCACTGTCCTGAACTAAGCGCGCGACCTCATTATATGATCAACAGGCGCATGACATGATTAAGGCGGCAATGAAAAAATATTTGAATTGAAACTTAGAGCGGCAACATGCCCCCGGCCTTGAAACGGCGCAGCAATTTCAATAAATAAGAACAAATATAACAACAACAAAATACAAGCCTAAAATTAAATTTGCAATTCAAAAAAGGTAAATCTTAAATCTAGGAATAAACATTTTAAAAACCATATGAACAAAGAAAATTAACAAACACTGATTGGTTTCACTCAAGCACTGGTAGCGGGCACAATTTTTTAAATGCACGACGCACTAAACCATGAGAAGTTTTCACGGTGGCAACTCGACTGATGCCATCGGAACCAGGATGAACCTCGATGACTCTTCCCATTTTCCATTTGAAAGGTGGCAAGTTGTCATCCTTTATGAGAACGAGCGTTTCCAATTGAAGATCAGAATGATGATGATTCCATTTGTGACGCTGCTGCAGCTCAGAAATATATTCCTTGCTCCATCGCTTCCAAAAATGCTGATGGAGGGCTTGAATTTTTTGAAAAAAGGTGAGACGGTTGTCCACCACATGCGTGACGTCAGGATCAGGCAATGACGTCAACGGTCTTCCAATCAAGAAGTGTCCAGGGGTTAAAAGTTCTAAATCATTTGGATCACTGGACAAAGGAGTAATAGGTCGGGAATTCAACACAGTTTCTATTTGAATAAGGAATGTGCAAATTTCCTCAAAGGTAAAAAGTGAATTTCCCACAATGCGTTTCAAATGATATTTACATGATTTTACCCCTGCCTCCCACAGGCCACCAAAATGTGGACTATGAGCCGGTATAAAATGCCAATCAACATTTTCAGAGGTCATTTTTTCACGAATGACCTCATTTTTGGCTTTTAAAAACTTGGATAAATCCTTTAATTCCGAATCAGCGCCTACAAAGTTAGTGCCGTTATCAGAAAAAACACGTGAAGGTTTGCCTCGTCGAGAGACAAATCTTCGAAACGAAAGTAAAAACGACTCTGTAGTAAGGTCCGTTACCAGCTCGAGGTGAACGGCCTTTGTCGAAAAGCAAACGAATAAGCAAATGTAGGCCTTGGAAGTCTTAGCTCCGCGTCCGCGGCGATCCTTTATAAGTAAAGGACCTGCATAATCAACACCTACAACATGAAAAGGATGAGCCTGATTAACACGATCAGGCGACAAATTGCCCATAATTGGCTCAGGAGTTCTCGGCGAGAACCTAAAACATTTAACACATTTGTGAACAGTTTGTCTGGTGAGATTTCTTCCCGAAGTAATCCAAAATTTATCGCGTATGACCGACAATAAAAGCTGGGAACCAGCATGTAACATTCTGAGGTGTTCACGTTCAACTAACAATTTTGAAAATAAGTGTTTTCCGTCAAGGACAATAGGATGTTTTTTATCGTAAAAAAACGATGAATTATTTAATCTCCCTCCCACACGTATCAAATCATCCGTATGTATGAAAGGATTGAGCCTTAAAAGCGGCGATGCCTTTAAATCTCTTGAATTACTTAGTAACTTGAACTCATTCGAAAATGATTCTCGTTGAGATATTTTAGCTAATGTAATTAAGGCCCTAGACCATTCATGGGTAGTGAGCGGTCCAAACTGACGCGATTCGCCCTTAAGACAACAATTATTTCGAAACCTTAATAAATACGCTGTAATTTTTTCAAGCCTCGTCAGGTTTGAATACCTTGAAAATAAAAAACAATTTTGATTGATTGCCATAAAAACTTGAGTATCTTTTTTGACTTCTGGCAATTTCAAAGAACTTGGGCTGAACTCCGGCCATGCGGATTCATCCTTGAGCAGCCACGGCGGGCCGTTCCACCAAAGTGTGGATTCTTTTAAATTTTGCGGACTAGCGCCTCTCGAAAGAATATCAGCTGGATTTGTTTTTGTAGAAACATGTTTCCAGACTGCTTCTTGGGTTAATCTTTGTATATCTGCAACCCTGTTGCATACGAATGTTTTTAGTAAATTTGGGCTGGTTTTCAACCATCCCAGCACTATCGTAGAATCTGTCCACAAATAACATTGCTGGACCTTTGAATTTAAAGATTTTGAAACTTTATTGAAAAGTTTAGAAAGTAACAATGCTCCGCAGAGCTCAAGTTTTGGCACAGTCATAGGGGTCAAAGGCGCAACCTTTGACTTTGAACATAAAATATGAACATGTACTCTTTGATCGTTGTCGATCGAACGCAAATAGATGCAGGCTCCATAAGCTTGGAGTGAAGCATCGCAGAATCCATGTAATTCAATTTTACTTGGATTTGAACAAATGGCGTATCTTTGTATACGCACGTCATTTAAAACAGTGAGTTCTTGGGTGTAAGAATTCCATTGAGTTTGTATATCAGGTGGAACCGGATCGTCCCATGATAATCGTTCCATCCACAATTTTTGCATAATAATCTTCGCGATCATTGTAACAGGACCCAACAGCCCGAGTGGGTCAAACACTTGAGAAAATTTTGATAAAATCAATCTTTTCGTAATTTCATTACCGTCTGTTGGGATAGAAATCGAAAACATAAAGTGGTCGCTTTGACATGACCATATGAGACCAAGAGTTCGCGTGTTTTCATGTTCACCAAACTCAAGGACGCTTGGATGAATATCATCGTTTGAAATATTTGAAAGAATTTCAGGTTCATTTGAAATCCATTTTCTCAAATTAAAACAACCATTACTAAGAATATTGGAAATGTTTGCACAAATTTCAATGCCTTCCTGAATACTATCACAACCAGTGAGTAAGTCATCAACATAAAAATCTTCTTTTATGATGCGCGAAATTTCAGGCATTGAATCTTGGCAATCGTAGCCTAACTGAACTAGTGAACGGATAGCCAAATACGAGGCTGAAGAAGTTCCATAAGTAATTGTATTTAAATTATAAGCTAGCAGCTCGTCTGTAGGCGCGTTTCGCCACAGAATTCTTTGCAGAGGCCTTTGGGAAGGCTCTACCTTAACTTGTCGGTACATCTTCTCGATGTCCGCAGAAATAGCATATCTATGCTCTCTAAATCGTACTAAAATTGTAAATAAATCTTGCTGAATAGTAGGACCAATCATTTGAATACTATTCAGCGAATGACCAGAAGTGGTCGGCGCAGAACCGTCAAACACAACGCGCAACTTTGTGGTTAGGCTGTTCTCTTTCAGAACACCGTGATGCGGTAGGAAGAACGAAATTTCTTCCTTGGGGTCGCACAGTGACATGTGACCCAAATCTTTATACTCATTCATGAAAGAATGATAAAGAATAGATAATTCTGGCTTGGCTTTAAAGCGCTGTTCCAGAGCATGAAACCTTTTTGTTGCTACAGCCAATGAGTCACCTAAGACTGTAATTGGCTGCTTGAAAGGAATAGTGACAACAAAACGACCATCAGCGTCTCTACGTGTGTGTTTGGCGTAATGCGTCTCACATTCATTTTCCTCTATAGAAAGAGACCTTTCTTGGGGATACGATTCGAGTTCCCAAAATTTGACAAGTAGCTTCTGCACCTCGCAGGAAGTACTTGTATTGCATTGTACTCGACCAACGTCTTGTACTGAATTGATGGGACCAGCAATGACCCATCCAAATCTTGTATTTTGTAAAGTGGGAAGATTAGGACCTAAGCTTAACTTTCCCATACATAGTAGATCAAAGAAAACAACTGAACCTATTAAAAGGTCGACCCTTGCATTTTGATCGAAATTTGCGTCTGATAACTTGATGTTATCAGGAATCTTAAAATCATTTCTATGAATAGTAAACCCTGGTACCAAACCAGTAATTTCATCAACTACGAGGTATGAAAGTGATATCTTAAATGGTGAGTGACATTCTCTTAACTCCAGGTCACATCTTGAATTAGCTCGCGAATTGGATTTATTTAATCCCCAAACAGAAACATTAACCGATTTAGTTGATAATTCTAAACGATTGACGAGCTCTTTACAAATAAAATTAGACTGTGAACCTGAGTCGAGCAAGACTCGAACGTTGTGAAGTTTTCCACTAGAGTCCAATACTCTAGCGGAAACCACAGGTAACAAAACTTGGGTTGTGCCTAAGCACAAAGCGGTTGTAGCATGACTGCTCTCAGCTGGGCTTGCCGGCCTGCTAGTGCGGTCCCCAGATGGAGCCTGACTTACTTCTTGAACTTGATGCAACATGGTATTGTGCTTACCCTTGCATCTTCTACATCTATAGCTTGAAGAGCATTGACTAGTGAAATGCCCTTTGGCCAAGCAATTAAAGCAAACCTTTAATTCTTGGGCTTTCTTTGACCTCTCCTTAGGAGTCAATTGTGAAAACTTATCACATTTTGATAAGTAATGATTTTGATTACATAATCCACATATTGGATTTTGCGTAACTAACGACTTGACATGTACCTTAGGTTTTTCAATGATATTTACTTGTTTCTTTTCTATGTTTTCCAAAAGGTTGGCGTGACCGTTTAGAAATTTTTTAAATTCTTCTAGAGTAGGGATGTCGGAATCCCCTTTGCTTAAAATGTTTTCCCATTCGCGTAGGGAAAGTGAATCTAGTTTGGATGAAACCAAGTAAATAATCATTGCCTCAAATAACTGCTCTGCAGTTGCCAAAGATTTTGCAGCACTCGTGTGCTTAAAAAGCGAATCATGCATCTGGCGTAATTTTTGCGCAGACTCCCGTTTAATTTGTTCCATTTCCACAATGGACATCAAATGATTTTTGATTAGAAGTTTAGGCTGGTCATACCTTAACAGTAGCGTTTCCCACGCGATTTTAAAATTTTCTGGAACGAATTCCAAAGATTGGATTATGTCAGAAGCCCCTCCGGACAAACTGCTTTTAAGGTAATGCAACTTTTGGGTATCATTTAGATCCACATTATCATTAATGAGATTTTGAAAGACCGCCTTGAACTCTAACCAATTCTCAATTTTGCCGGAAAACTTAATTAAATTAATTTTTGGTAAATTGATTTTCAGACGATTACGGGTGCTAGAATTTCCAGTGCCTACACTGACCGAGCCGGAATGTTGCGACACCGGTGTACTCGATCTGGTACTTACTACAGACGCGGTTAGTTTATTTAGCAAATATTTTGCATTTGAAATTATTTGAAAATAATTATTTTCAAATACTTCTATCTGACCTTCATCAGATACTACGTGATCTGGATGATTAATAATTTCATTATGAACTGATTCGAAATCATCCAGCAGCGATCCGACGACTTCAAGGCGCTCTTGAAGTTCGGTGCATCTTATTTGATTGACATCTAAATTATTGGCCACATCTTGGTCAATGCCACTAACAAAAGTTTTGAATCTCGTTAGCTTTGATTTTATTGTGGTACGCTGAATTTTTAATGCTTCCATAACAACAGTATTTCAAACTTTAGAATGCAATTTAAAAAGAAAAAGTTAGTGTTTAATAATTTATAAAAAATTTCCCAATCAAAAAATTAAAAAAAGCTCTCGTCAGACAATAACCATTACATTATTTTACAAGATTATTTTTGATTTTTGCGGATTGGATAATTTTTGGTGAAGTTATGATGCCGACCATGAGGCGTCATCAGTACTCCACTTATACCCGTAAAAAATAATGTTAATATAAAAAAAACCAATTGCTTTATTTTTTTTTCTTATAGTTCAAAAGTTAATTCAAAATGTCAAATCAACAATTTAATTTATTTTACATAATATAACCTTTATAGTAATTTTTCAAATGTACTCGGTTTTCAGTGCGTGCGAAGATATGTAGCCCCTTAAATGCAGCAGAAACTATGACGTAATCAAAACGATTGTCACCTCTTGTTATAAAACTATTTTGATATCTTATTATCCATGCATATTTCTATTTCAATTAGCCCTGCCTGCCAATTAAATCATGAAAGGTTCCATACAAATAAGCTAATTTTTGTCAAATATTTCAGTTTATAAAGCAACTTGAGAAGACTAAAACAGCAAAGGAGATACTTGAAAGGATCGATATAATTATTCGACCATTTATTATAGCTAGTGAAGGAAAAATGAAACGGATTTCTAAATACTTTCAAACTGGGTCTAATAAAAATTTATCTAATACATTTTCCAATTTTCCAGTTGCCTTTTTTCTTATTTTGCCTTTATTTCATTTCGCGCTTATTAACCTTTAAGTAGTGCCGCTAATCTTTCCTACATGCATTTTATTTTGTCGTTATGTATAATATAATTTCTTTAATAATAATAATTGAACTGTTTCTATAAAATGTATTGTGAATATTAAAAGATTAATTTAATATTTAATTTTTGTATTTGAATGTTGTACCCATGAGTTGTACCTGATTGTGAAATTTGCATCTACCTATCAACTTTGACCGTTTAAGTTTTTCTATTGGTAACTTACTAAAGGGGCATAAAGCCCGTATGACATTGCCACTATTTAGTTATGGATTTCTTTGACAAAATCTTTAACAAATTTCATCACTTTAGTTAGGGTCAAGTGGGGTAAATATGAAACAAAATGTAAAACTTTCTATTTTTAAGGCATTAAAATGGATAAATTAAAATTTTTAGCATCACTATCTGATGTAGTTTTACGCCATCTTGTTAATTATGTATGATTTTTTAAAATTAAATGCTGAGTAAGTATTAAAAAAATAAAAAAAAAATTTTACTTTTAACCTCGATTACGGGAAAAAATGAAACAGTTACGGGAAAATGTGAAACAGGTCTGTAACTCCCACGCTATAAGTAATATTGAAATTTTTGTGACAAAAATGAAAAAAGCGGAAAAAACTGCATAGAAAATATACGCTGCCTCATTTTTTATATTTCCGCACAAAATAATATATAACACAAAACAAGGTAATGAAAATTAAATCAATGCAGAAATTAGGTAAAAAATACTTTACTCTACATTTGTCAAAATAATCAACCATTCAAAAATTATGAAAAAAATTTAAAGCCAATCAACATAAGATTATTATTTACAAAAAAAAACAAAAAAAAACAAATAGATACGTATTATTTAAATAAAAATTTGAAATATGACAAACAACTGGAAAAAATGAAACAATTTAATGGTTAGTTACATCTCAGTCACTGCCACTAACTTTGAAAATAAACTTTTTATATTAACTTATTTTGCCTTATTTTTCACTTTTTTATAATTTCGTACCATTTTTAAATATGAACTAAAATTACTTTTAATGATATAACACTTATTTATTATTGTACACTCTTAAAAAGTGACAAGTTAAACAAAAATTCTGAAAGTATTTATATTTTGGGACAACATTGTAGAAGGTCAAAAAATTATGAATCCGATTCTTGTACCCTTTTCCGTCCCCCGGAATATTGTTAAATTATTAAAATAAGAACGTAAATTTGTAATAATTATGAAAGAAATTTAGAAATTTATGCAAGTCTTGGAGAACATTTTAATAATTATTACACATCTTCTATAAAGTTTCCACCCTACTACGATGACCGGAACACTGCAAATAGTTGGGATTATTAATTTGAATATATGACTGCATAAGCAATTATTTACATACTTTTACAATTTTTTCCGACAGAATGTACTATACCAAAATGAAATTGATAACCTATCATTTGCAATGTTCCGGTCATTGTAGCGGGGTGCAAAACTTTATTGAAGATGTGTAACAATAAATTATTAAAATGTTCTCAAAGGTTTGCATAATATCTGAATGTTTTTCAAAAAGTTATTGCAAATTCACGCTTTTTGTTAATTTAACAAAGTTCCCGGGGGCGGAAAGGGGTGCAAAATCGGATTTATTATTTTTTTACCTCTTCCAATGTTGCCTCAAAATTGGAAAACTTTCGGAAAACGGAACGGCTAGCTCATAGAGTTCAGTCAGCGTCGGAGATATTGGGTTACTCAAGATCTTAACGAGTATCGTAGGTACTTGTAAATGGTTTCTCTCTTTAGTAGGAATAACTCGAGTGGGCGCCAATAAAGATCATAGACAGTTATTTGTATTAATAACAGCTTTAATTTTTATAAAATAAAATGAAAAGTATGTACAAACATACGTCAGTAAAATAAAAAGAGTCACACTTAAACGACATGTAATGATTACAAAAAATTCTTATTCTATGCACTTCTTACATGCACTTACATGCACTTCTTCTATGCAAAATTAAGATTGAAAGTAATTTACAGATATTTACAAATTTTAACATTTTGGTTACTTAACGTTATTAAAAGTACGTTCTCTAAAGCATAGCCAAGATTCAAAACTACTAAAAAGATTTTGCAGTTCAAGTTGTAAGAATTGTTAGTGTTGAAATTTTTAACGCAGTGGCGTTCGAAATGATGAAAATCAGTTAGCACGTAGATTTTAGAATCAACAGATGTAATATACATATATCTATAGCAAGCAACTCTCAGTTTACTTACGATTTTGATGTTTATAATTGCATGATACTTGGTTGTTCATTCGATCGCTCAGAGGTTAACCTTTGCCAATCGGTTCGCCATAGTTGATAAATATTACTAAAACAGGAATTACACAGATATAGACAAAATATAAATACAAATGCTGGTAACTAATAATTCTAATGCTTTCACTACAAACTGATCATATCGTAGCAGGTTGTTAAATCTTTTCATGGACACTTGAGATGTTGGTCGTAACAGCGGCACACTCTCGAATTCTTTCAAAGGACTTATTGCGTACTGGATTGATAGGGTTGTCGATCCCATTAGCAGATTATCACCAAAAAATGGACCATTAAATAAAAGTGGTCGTTTATTCAAAATGGCGCTAGCCGGCGTTGGTACATCGACTTCTTTAAAAATGCATAAACCGTTGCTTTAAAAATTGCTGCACGGTTACCAATATTTGCCCTTGTGTAGGAAATCACGGTGATCGTGATGAGATACTTTTCACTTTTATAACATCGTTTAGATTAAAAATTTTGTGAGTTGAATTTTTCACTTGTAAAATTAGTCGTTGCTAGTACATGGTTTTTTGTATTCTCCTGAGATATGCGCTGCCCTCCGGCGCATTAAGAACTTGAGCCCTTTCATTGGTTCTTGGCGTTAAACCAGTAACCACCAAAATGTTTATTAAAACTAACTAACTCTAAAAAATAAAAATGTTTCAAAAAACAAAACGAAACTAATCAAAAAAATCAGACGAGAAGAGCCATGTAACAAATGGATTGTTACAACTTCTTGCAATCCATACTGATTGTGTAATTATGTAATTGAACTAATTTAACTCTGGGGCTTTCAATTTTATTACTACATCTATATTTGCAGTTACAATTACGAATTATTGTATCATATTTTAAATTGCGATGTTTTACATCGATATAATTTCCATTTTATTAAAAAAGGTAAGTAAAATACGTTGATTTCTCAGCGGTTCACTCATTATTATACACAAAAGTGTGACCATCATATTACCAGTAATTTCAAAATAATTTATAAGTAGGGTCCGTAGGTAAATGGTAAGAACGAGAGGCTACGAAGCAGTCATGGATGTAGTAGGTACAGGTTCGAATCTGGATTGTAACAAAAATGTTTAATTTTAAATATTATTTTCAGGATAGGTAACAACATCGACAGAATGGAAATGGAATTCAACCAATAATACAGAATACCAAGCATTAGAATATATTAATAGTTAATAGATATAATTAAATGTAACCATGTAAATAAAATTGAAACCCCTAGAGTTAAATTAGTTCGATGCGATGTAATAACACAATCAATGGATTGCAAGAATCTAAAAATAAAAATTAATTTTTCTAAAAAATGTGACATAAATTTATTTTATTAAAATTTAATATTTTTTTATACCTCTCTCTGTCTGTCTCTGTAACAGGGACAAACAGAGCCCTGCCAGAGTCTCTGTGACAGAGACTCTGGCAGAGTGCCTGACAGAGCTCTTGCAGAGTCTCTGACAGGGTACCTAACAGATACCCTGTTAGGATTTGCGACAAATTTTCTGCAGAGGGTTTGCAGGGTCCATTTTCTCTGTCTCATATTATGTGACAGAGCCCTGTTACAATCCAATTACAGAGACAGGGCCCTGCGAAATTTCTCTGCCAGAGCCCTAGCAGATATCTAGCAGGGGGAAAATGTTACTTGGGATATCACGATATGAATCAATTAAGTCATATTGTTTATTAATTACATGCCTGTTTCACTTTTTCCCTTCTTTTTAGGTGTTTCATTTTTACCCCACTTGACCCTACGTGTAAAACAGATAAATTTGTTGTGAAATTTTTGAAGAAATTTTATCACTTTTTCATACAAGACCAGTTCTATTTTCTGAAATATTTTAGGAAAAAGTAGGCATGTCGGCATTGATGTAATAAAGTCTATACAGCGCATCTGGTTGTAATTTGGCACACCAAAACCTAACTGTTCTGTGGTGTTTTCAAGTACATTATTTGATATATGACTACTTTATGGTTATATTACAACCCTTCTCTAATACAGTAGAATAGTATAAAATGTATATATATTGTCGTGATGCACGGCTCAATAACACCCCTAATTATACTCAGTGATGAAACCTCGCTTAATGTGTATCACTCTAACAAAAAGAGGTCCGGCTAGCTTTAAGTCAGGTTTATATATCTGAGGCCACAATATCTGCAGGTAGTAGGTTTCAGCGATATTAAGCAAATCAATAGGCACAATAAATCAAGAGGTAATTTATTTAAATAACTCAAATTCAAAAATTTAGCAATTCTGATAATCTATGACACAAATGTCAAGCAATATGCAATATGGTGTGTAAAATGTACAAACGATAAATAAAAAGTATCATTTACTATCAAAAACTCAGCTATACTTTTATTTAGCGTTATGTTTATGTAAATCGTGTAACAAGAATAAAAATAATTTTGTACAATAGTGTTTTGATAAAAAGTTCAAATTCCTTACTTGAAACGATAAGTTGATATAGTACACAATTTGTGAAGCATCCCGTACATTGGCAATAGTCGAAATTGGCAATACGCAACTCATTTGTAAAGATGGCTTCCAGCTTCCATATGCTGGGCAGCACGGCTACTGTAATCTTTCTTACTTTGTACTTCTGTACAAAAATAAGTGATGTGATGTGTGAAATTTCTCCTGTGGTGCATTTAAATCTCAAGGATTGATTTAAATAAATTTCTGCAACTTTTACACCAAAACGGTAGTAAAGACGTGCAACTTTTTGGTTAACCTCAAAATCAACATGTAATGATTTTTAAATCGACGAAATATCCAGTCATCTAATACAATAAGTGATGTAAAACTCGTTGCGACCAACAAAAACGTGTGAAAACTCCGTTTTCACCAAAATAAAGCGTTTCAAATACTCACGATTTATTTATCTCGTCGATATAATTGCTTTTGTGCCCAAAGGAATCTTCAAAACAACTTTTCTTAAAGAAAATTGCGAATTGACTCTCGCAATATGACGACACATTCCTCTCAACAGTCGGCACAAGACAAACTTCCTTTCCGAAAACGCACATGCAGTCCCATACCACTACAAAAATTTTACTTTTCAACGTAAAACCGTAAGTGTTCACTTCCTGCCTCCTTTTATTCAAAATAATCAAATTTTCAAATTTCAGGTAAACAATCGATATACCTATGTAAACACATCACAAATTCGCACGAAGCACATCACACTTTCAAGGAAATCAAATCTGTTTTAGTTTTCTGTGTTAAAAGTTACAAAACAATTGCTTGTTATACAAAATTGCTTCCATATCAGCTGTCTTATAAATGACAAAACTCTACTTTATACAAAATTACAATTTGCTCATTTGATCGACTTTTTTCACACTTCAATATATTGCGGACTGCTTTTTGCATTGCAAGGTAAATAAACACCTCACAACACATCAAGCCTACAATTAGTAATTGTTTATCCGTTCCCATTTTCCCAAGTCTCTTGCGAGGCTTGGTCATGGTTTAAAGCTTTTTAGTTTTCTTTACAGGTGATGAGGAGCTAGCCCATCGCCCCGACCCCCAACCTGGAGGATCAGAGAGACGGCCAGAATAAAGTTCTTACTTCACCCGGATTCGAACCGGGCATTTAGCGTTCATAGTCAACTCGCATGACCACTATGCTCCGACCGTAGTATAAAATGTCCCCTCATAAAAATTTAAATTATTATAAGAAATTTCATAGGTATTATTTTAATATGAAGCTAATCTTTGTATTACTAGGCGATTCAGCGGCCTTCGGCCGCCTTCACCTCCTATGAATATCGGATGTGGTTGTTCGGCCTTCGGCGTCACAGGGTTGTAGAACAGTGGGAATCTCGTTAATCCATTCATGCGCCCCACTACTAATTAGATCTTCTCCTCATACTTAAGTAGCGACTATGAATCTGGGCGTTATGTACATACTTCCGTAGTGCATCTGTCAATATGACGTAACGCTAGTTTTGTGTTTAAAATACTTTAAAAATGCTTCTAATGTGCGAACGTTGGAAGTATAAGTGCAACATCTTTTAAAACAAAATACTAATAGTTATAGTAAAGCGATGTTGATTTTGTAATCATTTTTGAAGAACTGAGTTTGTAATATGAAATTTTACCATTATTTGAATTATCAAAGTTCGTAAAATTTAATGTCTACAGTATAAATTCGTGTTAAAAATAGGTCTACTTAGTATTTATGAAAAATTATCGACTAAAATTTAGAACAACTGTCATCTTAAAATTAAATATTGTTTATGTAAAATCGTACTATAATGAACATATTGTCGTGAAACGAAATGGAATCCAGCTTTGTATTAATAATTTGCCATAGATTAAGGGATGTTTTATCCAAAATAACATAGTCGAGCATGGTTTTGTAATTGAAGGTCGATTTATGTTACCACTGACACAATCACACTTTTATTGTTGAATGGTAGTGAAATCCAGTGATTATAAAGTTGTTTGCGGCGATTTAAACCTAAAAAGGAACGAATTTAATTATTGGCATTTGAAATTTGAGCGCGGGATTTTACCTTTTTTTGAAGTGCAAAGTGGTTCAAAATTCGATTTTTGGTTGGTATGTTGAAGTTTTTAAACATAGAAGGTAGAGAATGTTGGTATAAGTTGGCTGGTGACTGTGAGGCCAACTGGAGCGTTTTTGGTGAGGTCCACCATAAGTGACAAATTTTCGAGTTTTCTTGAAAAACCCAAGTGTTTTTCAAGCTGATAATTGGTGAAAAGTGTTGTCTGACGTGGACGAGTGTTTTTTGGTTGATTTGAAGGTAGGATCCTCAAATTACAGCGATTTTTGTAGAAGCGTCATTGAAATATTTTGGTATCACACATGTGGATAAAAATTGACATACCGCCATTGACGAATGATCGAATGATATTTGTAATCACGACGATTACGTGCCTACAATTAAATGTTTAGAAGAATAAATTCAAATTCGTTAAAATTTGAATTAAATAATTTTACGTACCGAATTTGAGGTTAGTCGCACGATTTATTTAAGCTTGGTTCAAATTGATTGAAATTTGCCAACAAACTTTTTTATACGATTGCCGATCGTTTTAATTTGGATGATTTGGAAGAATTGCGAAGATTTGGTGTCGCAGTTCGATATTTTCACAAAATTACAGAAGCTGGAAACTGTACACAAGTGCCACCGTAATGACAGATGCAAGCGCAGAGCCACAGATTAATAATTTGTGGCGCAGAGCGAAGGATTTGTGAAGCAAGAAAACAGTGGTTCTCAAAACGTTTTCAACAAGTGCCGATAACTGGTAAATAATTAACTTTGAATTCATTTGTTACACCATTATTATTATTATAAATTTATTTGTCACACGAATTTACACTATAATAAAAACCTGGAGCAAGTTAAGAATTTCGATTTGCAATTAAATGTAAATGCGAAGGGTTTTTATTTACACATATGAACACATTAACGACCAAAACGAATTTGTTCGTAAACAACACATGCTCGACTTGTTTTTGCGTATTGAGTTTAATTAAGTTTAGAAAATTAAAATTGTTATTTTGTACAGAGCTGCGTTTGATTTTAATTTCATGCAACGAGCCGTACCCAAATTTAGTCTAGTAGCGTTGTCGATAACGACAATCATTTCGAATAAAGCAATTTACACAGTTTTGTTCCCGAAAGAGGAATTTCAATTCTACGACAATAGTGCGGTAATTCGACCGTACATTTTGTTTTGTTTGGCGACCCGAAAAGGAGAGAAGTTCGAACCCAACCCTGAGATTTGTCTCCGTACAGAAATCGTATGCTTAACGATTACATAGCTACCGACGGCACTCTAGTGTTGAGATATTGTCCTGGAAAAAATAAATTTAAAAAATAAGGGTCGTAGGAAATATCTCTACATAACATACTGTCGTGTAACACGGCTCAATGACGCCCCTAATTATAGTCAGGGATGAAACCTCGCCTAATGTGTGCACTCGAACAATTGAATGCCAGCTAGCTTTAAGTTCGGTTTGCAAATTTTGAGGCCACAAATATTTACAGGGTCGTGAATTCAATGAATTTAAGGCAATCAAAGATCTCAATAAGTCAGAGAGCAGTTTATTTAAACTAAGCAAATTCAAAAATGGAGCAATTTTAATAATCTCTGACACAAATGTCAAGCAATAATGCAATATGGTGTGTAAAGTGTACAAACGATAAATAAAAAGTATCATTTACTATCAAAAACTCAGCTATACTTTTATTTATCGCTTGGTGCATGTAAAAAGTGTAACAATAATAAAAATAATTTTGTACAATGGTGTTTTGATACAAAGAGTTCAGATTTCTTACTTGAAGTGGTAAATTGGTGTCGAGGGCAATTTGTGAAACATTCTGTACATCAGTAACGGTCCCAATCTGTAGAACGCACCCAAATGTCAAATGGCTTCCTGCTTCCATACACACGGCAGTACGGCTTCTGTAATCTTCTAAGTCCTGTGATTTTATCCAGAAAATTAGTGACGTGACGTGTGAAATCTCTCCTGTGGTGGTTCCAAATCTCAAAGATTGATTTGAACGAATATCTGCTACTTCCAAACCAAAATAGTAGTCAAAACGTGCGACTTTTCCATTAACCTCAAAATTTTCATATGATATTTTATAATCGGCAATTTTACTGGTCATCGATGATAATAAGTGGTATAAAACTCGTCCATATAACAAATCACTTATTAATTTTAACTTCCTCGCCGTATTTCAGGTTTTACAAACCCAAAATGTGCAATTTTAATATCGTGGTCAAATCTACCTGCGACCCACATAAAACGTGTGAAAACTTCGTTCTACAGTAATAAAAATCGTTTTAGAATATTCACGATTTATTATCTCGTCGATATAATCGCTTTTCTAACTCAAAAGCTCACTAAATTCGTCTTTTTGGGAATAATTGCGAATAATCATCCGCAAGCATCAAACGTGTCCCAAGACGGCTGGTTCAAGACAACCTTTTCGGAAAAGGCCTTATCAAACTTATCCATACCACCATAAACATCCAAAAATACAACACCAAAAATCGTAAGTGGTCACTTCCTAGCGCCGTTTATTCAAATTACGGAAATTTTCCAATTTCAGGTAAATTATTGATACACCTGCGTACACATCACAAATTCGCAAGAAGCACATCACACTTATAAGAAAATCAAATCTGTTATAGTTTTATGTGTTTAAAGTTACAATTTCATTGCTAGTTATTCAAAATTATCTCCATATTGAGTCTTACAAACGACAAATTTAAACTTTAAAGAAATTCCTTAACCGACTTCTTTGATTGACTTTATGACATTTCAATACATACATACACTCGAAAAACATAACCCTCTTTTTTTTGGCAGTCGGGTAAAAATATATTATTTTCTTCGGAATCTATCAACAGCAATAAAAGAAGTTTTTCAAGTCAGGTTTTGACTGGGCAAAGTTCCAAACACTCAAAGAAGTACAATTTTGAAAAAATTTTACAACTCAATTCAAATGTTTCTTTCCTTTTATAAATTTACGACTTGCTAGGATCATTAATACAACGTTATCCAGATAAGGTGAAAATAATTAAGGTGTGGCCAAACATACAAAAGGAGAGTAATTCTTGGAGTTAAGATTTTCTTCAAAGCTGGAAATAAAAGCGCCTTCATGGAGGGAGGCATCCATGCACGTGAATGGTAATAAAGTCTTCGGATTTTGATTTTTATAGTGTAGCTGAAATTTCGTATTTTGGATTTCTCCGGTTACGGTTACGGTTACTTACATGGCGAACAAGCTATTAGTTAGAAACGATTTGGTGAATTAATAGTCCAAGTCATTTTAGAACTCTGCAAAGTTTTTGATAAAATCTTCGTTTTTTGAATAGTTAGAGCGACCGACGTGTAGCTGTAGAAAAGGAACAAATTGCTTGAGTTGGATGATTTCCACCGACACATGAAAATTTTTGATTTTGTACGATTCTCTTTGCCACTTTTTGTGCGGATTTTCAGAATTTTATATCCACAAGATTATCAGGGTGGGTTCCAAAAAATCCCTTGTTCCAATCCAAGGTTAAAGTAAATTTGATTAAGCATAGGAAAGCACAAGCTAGCAATTTATATATTTTATATCATCAAAAATGTGTTCTGAATAATTTATACTGTTATAAGTATTATGTCATTTCGAACTGCTTATTAATTTCAACTTACGAGTATAATATAATTCTATGTACTATGATATCGTTAACAAAATCAATAAAATGGAAATTTTCTAAATTCAACACTCAAAATGTTTGAAGTGAACAATTTAATGTCGGTTTTAAATCCAACATTGTACATAACAAAATTTTACGGATTTACCCCATTTACTCTCTCGGCAAATTCATTAAATAAATTATCTATAGTTAGTGTGTTGTGGAGCATTTTTCACGTATGTCTAAATTTAACAGTTACTTATAAGGGAATTTTGGCCCTCGATAATGTATACTCGGTATCTTTCATTGTGTCCATTTCACATTACTTAAATTTCATTTTGGCTAATTTCAATTTCAATATTGGTGTATTATTAAGTTGGATATACTACAAAAACGTAAAGAGCAAGGAAGTACCAATAATATTATAATGCCTTATTTAGATTTTAGAGATCATACATGACATAAGTGACATCGACAGAAAAATATTGCAGATTGCTCCCGAATCTTTTCAGTTGCATCAGGAATACAAAAAGGAAATGATTTGGTTTACTCTTTTTACATGTTTTTATGCACTTTACATGATGGGTTGGGCCGCTTTTGGTACCCTATATTATTACGACACATTCGATTATACCTTTATCACCCTGTTCCTTTGGATTATATACATTCGCATTCCACTTTTTGTCGCCCTGCAATTCGGAATTTTTGTTCAAACAATAAAGCATAGGTTTAAGTGGCTTAACCAAAGGTTGAGACTTATGTGGAAGGATAAATCAAAGTTATCTAACAATTCCGATGTTTTATTGTAAGTAATTTTTTATTTTAAGTAGCCACCCATATTTGTTACAAAAATTGCAAACATTTTAGATGCATTGATGAATATTCGTATAACATGGTAGTTATAAATAAAATTGTCGTGCTGCATTCCAGATTATGGACCATTAGTAAAAAACTAAATAAACTGTATTCATTTCAAATCCTTTTCATAATTTTGGCCGCATTCATGTCAACGGTAAATGTTATTTTTTCTACATTAACATCAATATTAAACCAAACGTATGTTCCATTTCAAGAGGAGTTATTTAATTACAGTTTTTTGTTAAATTTCTTTCTAACAATTGTGGGCCTGACCAGAATTTGTTCTAGTACCTCCAGCGAAGTAAGCTTTCTCATAAGCCAGTTTTTTCGAATTTAATCATTGTTGCTTTACAGGCCCGAGAGACACAAAAATTATTGATTCAAAACAGTTTAATCGGAGCAAGCAATACCAATGAAGAATTAGAAGTAATAGTTAAATTTTTGTTTTCACTTGTCTGACATTGTTATTTATTTTAGCTGACATGCATTCTGATACAGTTGCTCAACAATAAAGTTACATTTACAGCATGCGGATTCTTTAAAATTGAAAACTTTTTCCTTCACTCGGTAAGTTACACCCTAAAAATGTTCTGTTTAATGTTTTAAATTTGATTTCAGTTTGTAAGCGCAATTATCAGCTACTCGATTATAAATCTACAATTCAACATAAAAATTTACTAATTTATTTGTAAAAGTGGTTTACCATTTAACTATGTGTGTTGTTAAAGTTTCAGGGTAAACATTAGTTTTTGGTAGAGCGATATAAAGATATAAAGGCGACATTTTTGTTTTATTTGAAATTGTATTGGGTATGCAGTCCCAAAGCAATTACCCGCTCTAATTCATCCCAGTCAACTAAGTTATGGCATCAATTTCACAAAATATAATTTCTGAGCCAGTGTTTTATTTGAGAAACTGCCCAGGATCAAATTTTCTTTCAGAACTCACCACCTTCTCCCCCACAAGGAAACTTGCTCCAAAACTTAAGGAGTGAGCGTGGATGTGATAGACAACACAGAACAGAATATAATTTATTAAGCATTAAAAGAAAAATCATTTTAAAATATTCAAAACATTCTATATTTTTAAATTTAACAAAAAATGATGAGATAATATGAGATCCTGAATGTAATACTATCCTTAGACGAAATTGTGATATTGCACTGTTGGCCGCCAAATTATTTAATTAATTGGTACATCACCAATTTGAAACTGGATTACAATAACCAAATATGTAGAAATTGCACCTACAATCTGAAATCAAAAATACAAACAGTTTTAATGTCGCGTGGGACAGAGTTTGAAACATTACGACTTTAATGCAAGGATGGACTATCGGGCAAAGCAGATTTCTTGTTAGGTCGACAACCACAGAACAGAAGGTGGAGTCTGACTCTGCAAATTTGCAGTGGGGATGATCTAAGTCATTTGAGATAAATATAAGACCATGGAGTTGAAAAACACCGTAGAGTCTAAACTGGTCGCAAAAAGAGGTAAAGCGACTCCAAATACTACGGTTAAAAGGTTCAGAAAAAGAAATGTCGCCAGGGATAAATGGAGGCCCCCCCGGCAGTGTTAGCCAAGACGTGCCAGGATTTACGATATATTGAGGCGCTAAGAGTCGATAAACAGATCATTTGCGAAGATAATGATGCCAAAGTAGCTATAAAAACTATTAGGAAAAGAAGAGCAAGTGACCTGTTTATTTAATTAGATGATAGGATGACCATCCAGATCAGAGGTATCAATTTCCTTATAAACGTAGAAGATATTTAAGTTCGAAATAGCAAATATAGGTGAGAGATGCGGAACTGTGTCCATCACATCCCTTAGGACTATACCAAAGAAGATGAGGATAACGATGATAGACTTAGATCTGAGGAGTGGGGGATGTTCTTTTAAATTCCAAATCAGAAAAGGTGGGCATAAACTCTTGTAAAACAACCAAATTGGTTATTTGCACCAGATGTTGGGCTTCTGGCCATGAAGTAAGTAACTGCAAGGGTGTGGATAGAACGAGCAAATTTTGGCGGTTCTGCAAAGCCGAAAATTACACTTCCGTTTGCAAGAAGGAGCCGCAATCTGACATAAGTGGCCAAGACGGCAACAAAGAGGCAATTATAGTATCTAGTCCCATAAGGGAAAAGGTTATAAACAAAACAACAACAACAAATTATTTTTAAACAAGAAGGGAGGTTCTTTCTGGTGCCAGAAATGGTGCCAGGAGCGGCTACATTTTAGTCGACAACGAAACAACCCCCCTTAGATGAGAAAGTAATGCCTAACGGCAGTGTCCTTGCAGCTAAGGGGGGAAATTTTAGCCAGTGAATTCTTCCCCCCAGCAGGATGTAAAAAAAGTTTTCTTCGGAACTACAATTTAAAACTTACGGTCATCAGCAAACTTTCGTTAACGGTAAACAATTTACATGCCGTAAACTTCACTGGTTGATGCAAAATTTGGAGTGCAAAGAAAGTAATCTAAAAAATATTAATTAACATCTTCTATTTTGTTAACATAACAACACAAAATTAAAATTTACCTGGGTTTTTAATTTACTTTGTTGATTTTTCAAATTTCTTATCACATTATAAATCAAAGAGCCAGTTCTAGAAGCCTCGTTCGAAATCGAAGAACAAATTATAGTCAAAGCTAGAAGATGCATGATAGGCAAACTCAGCTGAATTACTGAATAAATCGCATAATCTGTAGTAATAAATCCATTATACATAAGCAATCGACCATTGCTAAACAATCCTGTTGTTAAAATTACAAAACCTTTGAATATAATTAAGAGAATTTGAATCGAATAAATTGAATTGACCTCATTGGAAATTTGACACAGTTGGTAATGCTTTGTTCTGCATGTTTCTATGACCAAAGCGACTTTGTTGATCAACATCCTAAAAATTTTAAAAGTACAAAATTTGCTCATAAAATTTGACCAAGCTCATTTACACATCACGATCATCAATATGGATTTCATATATTCCCAATTGTCTTTCGACTTTAGGTACACTTTTATCAATTTTGGAAGTCGTTTGTATAAATTTTTGATTTATCCACGAAAATCTTCTCTTCAAAAATAAAGTCATCAAACAGCACTGTAGGCACATAAACGATATAATTCCTGAAGGAAATACATATACAATGAAAGATCCCCATGCACCCAACTCATTTGACGCATCGATCACCATGGTATACGAAAATGACATGATATTCCAAATAAGAATGCTTACGATAAGAACCAATACCAAAATTTTACTTCTTCGGTATTCCTTAAGCAAATCGATTTTAAAAAACATTTTCACTTCTTGGTCAAACAAATCTATGCTGGATATAATTTTCAGCAACTGAAATTTTATTATTGGTGATCCAAAATATTTTGCATTTTTCTTACCTTGCTGCAGTGAAACATTTGAATCAAAATAAATGCACACACACAAAGAGGATTCAAAATTATATTAGTAACTGATGGAATAATTGTAAGCGATATTTCCACATTCAGCATTTCAGATAGAATAATGACCGTGCATGCTAACTCAAGCAATAACAAAATTAAATTGCAAAGAAATGAAAATTTTGTTTTCTTATATCGGGAACCAACTTGGAACGGTGTTAATCCTATCAATTTTGAAATATAAAATAATGGAGCTAAGACGGAATAGAAACTTGTAGGTTGAATCATTTTGGGGAGGAACATTACGGTTATTTTGATCTGGTATTATGAGTTTCAAAATAATATTGTTAGTTTAATCGTTTTCCGTTAAAAAAAATTAATATCGACTTGTTAAACAAATTATTTTTATATTATGGCATTATAATTTTTGAACTGAATTGACAGGAATTGAATTGGAAGAAAAATGTTGATTTTAATCAGAATGGATAAATAGCTTGTTAATTTTAATGTTTACCGATTATCGGATAAGAATTTTATTTGCCTAATTTTGTATTGAGGGAAATAAATTCTTTACCGGTTATACTGGAAAAATTTTATTGTGTTTTACGTACTAGATACATAATAATATTTTATAATTTCAATATTATTACTAAACAAAACAGACAATTTTGTATGGATCCGAGACGTGGACATTTAACATCACTGATCAAAGGAGAATAGAGGCTTGGGAATGAAAACTCCTAAAAAAGATTTTCTGCGGAGTAAGCACGGAGGAGGAGTGGAGAAGAAACACAAATGATTCGGAAGATTTGCATAGTCGCAGTTGTGGGGGCAAACAGGTTGAAATGGATGGGACATGTTGAGAGAGTGAGGAAGGAGAGAATGCCCAAAATGGTCCTTAAGAGACAACCGATAGGAACACGAAGAGTAGGAAGACCGAATGCTAGATGGAGGGAGACAATGGAAAACGATTTAATATAATTGGGAATGAGCGATTGGGAGAAATGGGAGAAGAATGGAGGAGAATGTAGGGGAATGGAGAAAGATCGTCGACTCAGCGCTGGGGCCTTCAAGGTCCGTAGCCATTGCGCTTGTTTATATTACTTAACAACTACACTACAATATAATATAGTTCTTGCCAGGAAACTTGGGTGTTACGTCATCAAAAAATAAAACCATTTTTTAAAAGCATATTTAATAATTCCCCAATTTGCGGAGTACAATTTCGACTGTAGAAGCTGATATTACATAATTAGAATATCATATATTTTATTCTTGATAAATTTAAGTAAAAGCAGTGTCCAGCATCTGTATATTTCACTGTTGAGTGTCAATTATTTAATTGATTGGTTGATCGCCAATTTGAAATTGGATAACAATCACCAAATATGTAGAAATTGCACTTACAATCTAGAAAAAATTAATTTGTAAATTGAATTAAATGGTAAATATCCTAAAATAAAAACCTAATCGACCCTAATCAAATTATAGTAACCTACAATCATTTATTCACCCTTTTTTTAAAGGCCAAACTATTCTACGGTATTGGTTGCGATTAGTAGCTAGGTTAATGGGAATTCAGTCACAATGGAGCGCTTTAAGGGTGAGCAGCGTGCATTTTGTGCAAAACATTTTTACAAAAATAGTGATTCAGGCATTGTTGTATGAATATGGATTACATGACTTAAATCAATGTTCCAGCGAAAGTGTGATTCGGTCTTGGGTTAGAAAGTTTGAGGCTACACGTTCAACACTTCGGAAGCCACCGGGGACGCCCAAGGTCAAAAAGAACGAAGGAAGCAATTAACGAAGTTGCGTTTTCCGTAAAAAGAAAGTTTTCACAAATTTGAAAGACAGATTGGAAGGGGGTGGTTTTGAGGGGTTCACAAAGTTTTTCACTTTGTCAAAAGTAAACAAAATTTACAAAGTTTTCATATTATTTTGATGGTTGACCACCCAAAATTCTGAAGACACAAATCTTTTTTTCACCTGTCTTTTTCTTTTTCGCCTGTTGTGCTGATAAAATTTTTCTATGCAATTTTCAAAATTTTAGGAAATGCTCGGACCCATTGCTAACCTACTTAAGGCCCCCTTTCCAGAAGATGACAATACATATAAAAATTTAGCTAGAGAATAAATTCCTCTTCAGTTTTCAAGCAACTAAAATTTAAAACTTACGGTCATCAGTAAACCTTCGTTAACGGTAAACAATCTACAAGCCGTAAACTTGACTGGTCGATGCAAAATTTGAAGTGAAAAAAATGTAATCTAAAACATATTAATAAATAGTAAAGACATAAGTACAGATAAGAAGATAATAGATTTAGAACCACTTTAACAAAATTATTCATTCCTAATTCAGTATTGCCTATATTGGATCTCAGCTATATTATGGACGTTAGATCGAAGAGTTCCGTTTTCAAATCCTACCTGTGCCCAAATGTATTTCAACAGTGGTTCTGATTCTTTTATTATTGTTTAGATATAAGAATGGGTTTATTTTACAATATGCGACACAACATGAAAACTGCATATTATGGAATATTCCCAATAATAATGACAAGTAACAATATTTCCTGCAATTAAGTTCCGCCTATTGGAAACACCACATAAAGGTAAGATCACAGTAAAAGCGGGTTGCCGGTTTCAGATTATCGGTACCGACAATCCCACGTAGTAATTAAATAAATGGAAATGCTCACAGTGTAATCAGATATATCGGCACCGATTTCTCGAACCAGCTAGCTTATTTGTCGGAATAAAGTGCGAAGAGTTAAAACGGATTTTGTATAAGCGCCGACTTTTGCTCATAATTCAATGTAAAGAGATGGAAGTGATCACGTGGTTATAAGCAAGGTCGAATCTCGCTGGTAACCTGCTTGCTTATATTTACAAGAATGATTTGTTCATTGTTTGCTAGCTGGTACACAGAGAAAAATTTTTACTCTCGCACCAATTTGAAGTAAATTTTACTAAATTTGAAATACATTTTACTCCAATTGATATCATTTTTACTTCAAATTGGTGGGAAATTGATTTGGAGTTCAATTTGAAGTAAAAATTACTTCAAAACACCAAAAAAATTTAAGATTTCTTAAAATTAAGATTTAATTCATTTGAATCGCTAATTAGTATCTATGCACTAAATTTTAAATAAACATCAAAAACCGTTTAAATTTTAAGTACATAATCATAATTTAATTTTCTTCCAAAAAATAAAATGATCATAAAATCAAAGGTGCTCATAAACTTGGTATTATTTGCCGAACGTTAAATAATAAATAAATGCACGTGTTCAAAGTGATACAATAATATCAGATTACATCTACAATATTTATGTCACTCTTCGTTTTAAGCATTTAAAAAAATTATGCGTAGGCGCATAAGTTGAAAAGTATTCAATTACATGAAATAAACGTTGCATTTGTATGTAATAGATTCTCAACAAATGTGTTATCAATTTAGCTTCTTTAGTACGCAGCGAAAACAAAGATAGATGCTACGATGCTTGTTTATATTTAAATAACAGTCAATGTGAGCAGGCAAAACCGGTTTTCACTCTGCATATCACAAAAATATAAGCTTACTGGTATGAGCTAGCTGAAGCCTGCTCGCTGGCTACCTGCTTTTACTGTGATCTTACCTTAACATTCCATGAGGCAGTACTTCATGACAATATTTATATTCACATACCTGAGTTTTTAATTGATGCTCTCTACTTCTTAAGTTTGAAATCAAATTATAAATTAAGCATCCTGTTCTAGAAGCCTCGTACGAAATTGAAGAACAAATTATCGCTAAAGCTATAAGTTGCATGAAAGGCAAACCCAGCTGAATTGCTGAATATATTGCATAATCAGTAGGAATGTATCCAAAATACATAAGTATTCGACCATTGAAAAATAATCCTGTTATTAAAATTGCAAAATATTTGAATATGATTAAGAGCATTTGCATCGAATAAATTGAATTGACCTTGTTGGAAATTTGACACAGTTGGTAATGCTTTGTTCTGCATGTTTCTATGACCAAGGCGACTTTGTTGATCAACGTCCTAAAAATTTGGAAGTACAAAATTTGCACATAGAACTTGACAGAATCGCATTTACACGTCACGATGATCAGTATCTCTTTCATCTATTCCCAATTGTCTTCCGACTTTCGGTACTTTCTGTTCAATTTTGGAAGTTGTTTGAACCAATTTTTGATTTATCCACGAAAATCTTTTCTTCACAAATAAAGTCATTATGCAGCACTGTAGACACATAAAAGATATAACTCCTGAAGGATATACAAAGATAACGAAAGATGTGAAAATTCCCAACTGTGTTGATTGATTAATAATTAAAGTATAGGAAAACGACATGATATTCCAAATGATAGTAAATGCAATGGAAGCCACTACCAAAATTTTATTGCTGCGATATTCCTTAAGTAAATCGATTTTAAAAAACATTTTCGTTTCTTCGTCAAATAAATCAATGCTGGATATGACTTTTAGCAACTGAAATTTTACTATTAGCTACCCAAAATATTTTGCACCATTCTCACCTTGCTACAATAAACGCATTGAACCAATATAAAAACGCATACACATAGAGGATTCAAAATGAGATTTATAAGTGGTGGAATTTGAGTAAACACAGATATATCGACATCCGCTTCTTCTGATAGAATAATAATTGTACATGTTAATTGAAACAATAACAAAACTAAATTGCAAAAAATTGAAAATTTTGTTTTCTTATATCGTGAACCGACTTGGAACGGCGTTAAACCTATTAATTTTGAGATATAAAATAACGGAGCTAAGACGGAATAAAAACTTGTAGGGTTAATCATTCTTATTTCTTATTGAAAAGAAAACAATTTTTTCGAGAAATTAATAATGTTGATTTAATCACCTTCCTAACTAACTGTCACTGTAGTAAATGAATTATTAATGGTTACGTGCTATTGTAATTTTCAAATAAAATGACAAAATTGATTTGTATTCAAATTGTTGATTCAAATCAGGTTCCTTAATTTAAATATTTAACGATTATCAGATAAGCGTTGTATTTATTTAATTAGGCAAAATTAGGTAAATTTTACAATCTACACTGAAAAAATTCATCTGTGTATAATATAACATTGATTTTCTTCAAACGGCGATAAAGCATGTCATTTCGTTACTATGTCCATAAAGGTTAAAGTTTCCTTTTATATATCGCACTTTGTTAACGAGACGGCTGCAAAAGATTGTGTCTATCACCGCGTTCTACGAGCGGCAGACAAAGCCTTTTTCTACCGCCCGTAGTGGCAGTGTATTGTATTTTATGATATAGTCTTTTAGACGAAACATTGGCGTAACGTAAAACATTGGTTATCCAACCAAATCAGACCTCGATGTCGATGGAGTTTTCAAATTAAAAAACAAATAATAATTTGTAAAAAGTTTATTGTATTTTATTCTTAAGGCGAGATTTTAGTCGACCACGTTTTAAAATTGAAAGGATGTTAGGGGAAGTGCACTATTCTCATTCCACTGTAGGCTGTGTGGGCGAGTTTTATACTATTTATCTAGAAAGGTAATGAGATATCTAAACATATGATAATGATATAGCTTATATTATTTCTTATCTGTTATCACTATAAAAACGTATAAGTTGAATAACGTGATTATTATTCAATATTATTACAATAATAATGTGTACACTAAAACTTGTTTGATCACAAAATTATTATAATATGAAAAACGTTAAAAAAAAAATTATTCCGAAATTATTTTCTCTAATAAATTATAAAAAATATTGTTCACATTTAAAATTTTGATTTACTTTTTATACCTTATATTATTAGATATGCCATATAAAAATAATCACATAGAAAAATCGTTCGTCTGTTTTTTTAAAGAAACGAGTAAAAAATTTCTATTCCACGTGGATAACTTGAAGATTAACCAATGAAATTGCTTGAAATTTAATTTTAACCTTGAATAGGGTTCAACCTTGCTTGAAATTTAATTTCAACCAATTTCATTGGTTAACATTCACGTTATCCACGTGGAATAGAAATTGTTTACTCGTTTCTTAAAAAACAGACTATAGTGTAAAGTTACGTTACAGAAATAAAAAAAGGCGGAGTTAATGTGCAATAAGAGGCGGTCGGAGCATAACGTTCACGCGAGTTGACTATGAACGCTAATCACCCGGTTCGAATCCGAGTGAAGTAAGAACTTTATTCTGACCGTCTCTCCCCTCGGAAGGCAATGGCAAACCACCGGGGTATAATCTGCCATGAAAGCCTTTAACAAGCATTGTTAAAGGTTATGACGCTTCTGTCAAGAAGCAATACGACGGAGAAGAATGTGCAGTAACGAGAACTCGTACAGCGTGTTTATGTTAGTATCAGTTGGTGATACTAACATAACGTAACAGTGTCACGCCGTCTCTACTGCGCCGGATTTCGGCTACGCCTTTTTTTCTTTCCTTAATTTTACAGGCAGTCATCGTAATTCTTTATTTCTACATGCCCACTATCAATAATTACTGGAAGCAAATAATCAAAATAGGATTTTTTAAATTTTGGTTTCATATTATTAGAGCACAGATTCTAGGCAATTTGCCCTTTTGTCCTTTATTTAGGCAATTCAAAATTTTAAATACAGAAATTCTTTTCGAACGATTTTGGAAATTATGAACCCTACTTTACTTTGCCTAAATGCCTATTTTCGATGTTACTGACCTAAAATAGAGTTTTAATGCCTAAAAAGCCTAAACGACTAATAAATTTATCCTGTATAATATGTTACTAAAAGTAAAAAAAATTACATTTTATGTTTTTAAATTTTGTATCTCACGATCAGTGGCAGATTTAGTACTTGAGAAGCCCCAAGCACAATTCAATTTTGAGGCTCCCCTATAAATATTTTCACTGGTTCTACACCCTACAGTGTGCATTCTATGCGCACGTTTTTTACTATAATAATGTATGTACTATATTGGTATAGTCCAAAAAAGCTAAATTTTGAGGCCCTCTTGATTTATGAGGCCCCAGGCAGGCGCCTGTTCGGAAATCCGCCACTACTCACAGTAAACTGAGTTGTTATGACTTATGAGTTCTTGTATTTATTTTGGCGAAGTCAGCACAGACTGAACTGACTGCGACCACTTCGGCTCTTCGTACCCACGCGTATTAATAAAACTGTGGAAGTCATTGTAGCCTAAGAGTAGGCGACGGATTTCAGGGGTCTTAAAAATGTTATGGCTTAAAGTTAGATAGGTACCCTCAAATACAAAACTGTAAATGGCAGAGGTTTTTCCGGTCGGATAACGGGGGGGGGGAGGTGAATTTCCCAAAAATTCAGAATTTCTGCAGATTTCCCCAAACGGTTACATAGTATTTGTAGATATATGAAAAAATTGGCAAATCAAAATTAGGTCGGGAACATGGTTAAATAAATTTTTTTATATCGTAAAACCGAAAAACATATACTTACAAGCAAAGATATAATATGAAATCTAACGATAGAAAATACAGTCAAAACTCTCTAAATCAAATTCTCATAATGTATTAAAATTTGTTCGAATTAGGGGGAGTTCGAATTAGAGAGTAAGAATTGGATTGTAAGTTAGTTGGACGTGCCAAATAAATAATTCGATTTAGAGAATATTTTGAATTAAAGAGAGGTCGATTTAGAGAGTTTTGACCGTACTATCCAAACTATATAATTAATTATGCTTTTTTCTCCAGTAAATAGATGGCATTACTACTTTTCTCCTCCATTTACAGATGGCGTTACCGATTTGGGGGTTACTATTTTTAAATATCGTGAATTTAGTTAAACATAATATCATAATTTTTTAGAAATACTGAAATTGTATTAAACACTTTTAGATTTAAAAAAATAACTATTAGCAATTCAATCCTCAAACTTCAAATTTGAAATTGGAGTAGTAAACTAAATATTTTTCCAAGTTTAAAGTAAAGTAGGTTCGTTTTTCCGCTATCAGTGCAATAACTAGGGTAAAAAGAGCCTGTGGTGAACGGTTTAATTTGCCCCCCCCCCCACTCTTCGAACCAAAGACTTTCTTAAATGTTAAATATTTATTTACACAATTAAAAACATTGTTGAACCAAAATAAATTTCTTATATTTTATTCAGCAACAGACAAAAATAATAAAGCAGAAATATTCTAATGTAAGAAATGTAAAAAATACCTTTTTAACCCCTCTCGACGTGGGGATATTGAAAATTAAATATTAGTTTTTGTTACATGAAACTAAATAATGGTGAACTTATAACCTTTTTGTCTACTCTGCGAAAAATCAAGTTTTCTCCTTGCTCAACAAAAAATTACTCTTTTGTAACCCCCTGACCAAGATTTAATTACATTTTCTTCTTTGAGAATCACTGGCTTACCTGCTTTTATTTTAATTCCGCAATATTAATTTATTACCTACATTTTTTAACTTCTAGTTTTTTTTACATAATATTTAGCTTGACAGTGATTCTATTGTTTTTGAAAAAGTTTTTGAAAGAAAAAATAATTTAGGAAAATATAATTTATTTTGCGCTTCAATCTATGCGCCCATGGCGTACCTCCTTTCCATGCTCCTGATTACGGCACTGTTAGTACTGATTCATAAGCCGAAAAACATCATAGTACATCACAAGAAGTTATGAGACAAAATTTAAAAGAGTTAATAAAAATACAAGAACTCGTAATGTTATAACATCTCCATTTTTTCTAATTTTAGTAATATTTAGAGTGTAAATTATTCGTTTAGGCTTTTTAGGCATCGAAAATAGGCATTTAGGCAAATTAAACTAGGTTTCAAAATTTTAGAATGCGTGCTCTAGTAATGAGAGAGCCGCGTATTACCCATTTTTCCGCTAATAATAATATTACAATCACAGCAACAAAGATTATAAGCAGTATGTAATAAATAAGTTAAAATTGTGAAACTATTCGCGACTATAATGTACCCCTTCCACAACTCGACCGTCTGAAGCTATAAGAAAGAGGTGGTGTATTCCCCTCATTTGTCTAAGTTTATAATGCAAATAATTTTCAAAACAACACATTTTGAAACTTAAATTACTCAATTATTAAGTTATCAATAACAATGAAATTTTTTTCTCGGGCAGTTAAAGGTTGTCTTTGGGTATAAACAGAAAAAAATTATTCGATTTATTATTTATGCTGGTGCAATAACATATTAAAAATGTCTTATATTAACGAACTTTGTGAATTTTTTAAACTCCTTTCTAAACAAAAAAATACCAAAATTTTGCTGCTAAGTCCTGCAATAACATCTTTTTAATGCCTGGTAAAAAAAATAGATCGATTAGTTAACAAATAACTCTACAATTTAATATACCAATTGCATCGATTTCAAAGCATTTTCAACTGCTAAAATCCCACCTTAAAGGAATTCATTTATATAAAGTTAACCTAGGTAATCTAATATTTCTTTTTCAATTTATCTCTAATACCCATATCTAACGAAACGTAATCCGAATATGGACTATCGGTATGCATTTCCCCTCTCGGGGTAACTACCACAGCGCGTACAAAAATTCTATATTCTTTTTGACTATTTAACTTATAATTTATAAAACCATTGGCACCTCCGGTACCTAATATGAAGGCATACGGAATTTTCGACATAAATTTTGCTGCTATATAAGGTTCACCAACTTCTTCATTTTCTTCAAACCTAACATCCAATAATTCGTCTGTCGAGTACGAATTTGATGGTAAATCTGTTTCTCCCTTAGGAATAACGATGATGTAGTAGTAATCAATTGGACCATATTCTTCTGAAGCTTTTGGTAAGAGAAACTGAATACCGCTGTTATCGTTGATTATCCCATAAATATCTGGTTTCATCATAGCTAGTGGAGCAGCCATTTCCGTTTTTGCTGATATCTTCGCAGCAGGACGATACGAATAGTCGATCGGAATGGCGCTTATATTTATATTGTAGGTTGTGTATGGAATTAGCTTAGTAAACGCGTAGGACCTTAAGTTTCCATCAATAATCTTTTCAACCACGTCGTAATGGAAATGCTGCCTAATACCGCCAGAATCCACAAAATCTTTAACCGCATCGTAAGATATTTTATATTTAAATGGGTAAAATCGTATCGGTGGAACCCAGTTCACGGTGAAAGAGCTCTCGTAAATATCTTCCACCTCCAAACTTGATGGAATGTATTCCGGTATAACAGTCACAACCGTTTCTTGGGCGTAATACTCCAAACCTAAATGTGTTATAGCCGCAATTCCGATTCTATAAGTTGCACCTTCTTCCAGATCTGTTAATTCGGTCGATTGCACAAGACCAACAGTTTTGTTTTCGACTTCTGCTAAATCTGTCATTAATCCGTAGAAAATTTGGAAGCCAGTTACATGGTAAGCATCGTAGTACAAGTTCCACCATACTTCCACACTGTTAGAAGAAGTTGCTGCCGCCCTTATCACGTTGAGTGATTTTATTGTCGTTGTGTTTGGTTGATCGTAGCAAGATCTAGTTCCTAAAAAAAAAGGTAAAATTACTAATACATTTGATCTAAATTAACTCCGAGTTACGTACGATTAAGCATTTGGAATTGGTATGTTTCACTCATAGGTCCAGGACCTTCCAATCCTAATGTGTTAACTTGTATTTTAAACGTATATATTTCACCCAGTTCGATTTTCCTAATGATCAACGTGGGGTTAATTCCAATGGTGGTAGAACTCCATTCGTTCAAAGGAAGGTGAGGATTTCGTGTGTAATATACATTATATCCCTAAAAATTCCAATTGGGTTATTTATAACTGCAACTATTTCTAAACTTACAATGATTTCCAAACGGTGTGCCATGGGTTCCACCCATTGAATCAATGCTGTGGTGTTAGTGGTTAGGCGAACACAAAACTGCTTAGGAATGTATGTGGCTAGAGCATCTAATAATCGATTAAAAAAATATGATTATATTGATGTAAATCAGAATTAAATAAATTTAGGTCTCCTTCCAGCTAGGAATACCCCTGCTTGTGCTTTTCGAATCAAACTGGGGAGGTACCTCACTACTTGATCGTGGTAACTACTATAAGCTAATTACCGTCTACTAATCAAGAATTTAGTGAAAAAAAAATTGAAAATTTTGAAAGCAAAGTAAATAGTAAGTTAAAAATCTTACCTTCGTCAGCATAGCATTGTAAAAATGCAAATATAAAAACGACATAAAAAATGGATAATTTTTCTGGAACCATTATTAATTACTGAAACAAAAGCAATTATTACAGTTTGTTGTACTTAACACCATTTTGTTAATGGATAACTGGGGACGTTGTCTTCCAAATGCACAACAACAAGTAGAAAATTTAATTATTGTCAATTTATGCTTACAATGAAACTCTAAAAATATTTTTTTAAGTTAAAAATTACATAAGCTGGTAAAGCAGCTCTTAATTGTCAATTAAAAGTTAATTAATTCTTGCATATTTATTTCTATGAATACATTGGATAATTTTATGCCAGACCAAATAAATAAACAGAAAAAAATATTAAACATTTCAATAAAAATGTTATTATTATAAATATTAAATCTCGCTCCTCCAAATTTTGGAAGTTTCCTGATGAGCATAAAATATAATATTATATTAAATTATGCTCTTCGTTGATGACCTTTTTTAAACCCAGAGTCTTCGTCTTTGTTTCCCATGAAATGAAGTATCCCAATCCTGTCTTATATCTGATTTTTTTGGATTTCAAAACTCTCAAGCATGACGACCTTACTAGTCAGGAAAATTGCTTTAACAAAGAAGTCTACAGATTTTACACTATCAATTATTGCCGTTTTTCAAAAAAATACTAAATGGGCTTAATTCAAATTGATCAGCTGATATGATCAAAGTTTTCAACTTTTCATTTATCGAAACAAATAAATGCAAACAATATTATAGCTTCGACCTGTAAAGTGAAAATTATTCATATCAGGTCGGAAGAAATCTGGCACAACTCAAAAATGTATTTTTAAATTCCTGTTAATTATTACTAATTATGAGTAGAACATTTTACCCCTGGAACTTTTTTCTCACCCTTCTCTTACTGGAATTTTAATAGGAAGAAAAAAAAGATATGCACAATTTTTTCGTGCTTTCAAAAGCTAAACATCCAATGTTAGTTAGTGTGATTTTCAATAGAAATGGAAACTTCACTTGCATAAAATCAGTTATAAATAAATACAATAAGTTTATTGTATTATCACTGCAAATCGATAAATCTGCAAAATTTCAACTCGATTGCTCATCTGGAAGTGCTTGAAAAATCGATAACAAAATACATAGTACGTGAACAAATATCCGAAGCAAGTTTAATAAAAGCTTTTAAATATAAAGCAAAAAACCTTAAAATTATTATTAAATATTTGTGGATAAACTCATAACATTGTTAAATTGCTTTAATTTTTTGTTATCTTATAATTAATAATATCTAAAAAAATTGCTACTTACCAAAACTAAATCACAAGTTACATTATACTGTTTACAAAAATTTAAACTGCTTATCTTGTAAAAATTAAAAATTATCCTAGCGGCTTTTTAATCATTGATAAACTGTGAATAAATAATAATTTGTTAAAAATTCATATCTATTATCTAATGTTAAAGTTCAAGGTCGCGAACTAAATATTGGAATAATTTTTGTTCGTTAAATTAAAGATTCAAAACAAAAAACAAATAATAAAAAAATTGAATATACAGTGCAACCTTGATAATCCGAACTATTTAATGTAGGACTGTTCGAATTATCGAATTATAGTGAATTCTTCCTTGTTTATTTTCTTTTCGTGTAATATGAAGTTTTTCGTAAAGGCAAAAGATTTAAAACTACACAAATCTGAATCACAAAATAATCGATGAGAAATTATTCGGTTTCAAATCGAAACTTATTTGTAATAATTAAAATTTACTAACATTTGTGAACCTTTGACACCTTCATTGTAATCGATTCGAAATTATTACAATATAGAATGATGTTCTAAATTCAATAAAAGCTACTAATATGCATACGAAAATTTTAGTCTAATCAAAATTTTAAACATTCAAGTAGTAAAAAATGTCAACAATTTTCTGGTTCATCCTGTTAGGTTTTTGGGTGTTCGGTTCCCGCGCTACGAGTGTTCAACAAAATATCAGTCAAAAAGTCATATACCACCGTAAGTTTCTTATTTTTAAAAATTTTGGGTCACTACTGATACCGAGGTCTTTTAGGTGAATTAACAAATTTATTTAACGTTCCATCCATAACAACTTTAAATCTAACTCTAGTGAGCCCAAATTGCAGGAATGGAATGGAAAATTTTTTAAGTGCACTGCAAAGCCACGAATTATGGGCTTTGAAAAGTAAGTTAGAATATTATTTTGGGACCACTGCGAACTGTTGGGAATTATCATTTTAGTGGTGGACGCAACGGCCAAATTACCTTCAGGAATATTGAGCGGTAATGTGAACCAATTTGGAGATTACGACGAATGTTTGTCTGTTCCGCAGGCTCAGTATTGTTTAGCTGAAATTGAATTCAAGTCGATCAAAAAGAAACCATACTTGATGTATCAAAATTTGATTCACTCGTATTTACCGTTTAGGGGAAATTTTGGTGATGTATGGGCGTCTTCATTTTTTTAGAAAATTGTTTTCATTTTAAGATTTCAGCCTCGTCACAGAGTACCAGATTTTAGAAAAATTAGTTGGGGTGTTTGTTTTCCACGTGAATGCAGTTCTCAAGATTTGGAAAATGCGATTGAGAAAGAGATGGGAGTAGAATTACAGATAGATCATTCTATGTGCAGGATGAAACCTACATTTTCAAGAAGTTGGAGTTTTGGTGATTATTGTGCAAGGTAATACTAACTTATTTAATGTGTGGTATGAAATTTTGTGATTTAATGGAAAAAATTTGTAGGTTTTTATTATTCGCTATTTTCATGATGGTAATCACATCTTCTGCTGCAGTTCACCTAGGGGCAGCATTTATTTCCAAAAATCCCGGTAAGTGTTTTAATACAATCTGAATTTTATCGTAATCAAACGTCGACACATCCAATATTGAAATTTACACGTTACGTCCACCCACTTATAAAATTTGCAACAATTGAAACAGAGATGGAACAAACGAAAACAGATTTGGAAACCTATTAAAATATAGGTATTTTTGTTCACTTGTTGAACATCTGCTTTCACTTGTTGAAAATCTGTTTGTTCCAAATCTCTCTCCCTCTCCCACCTGTTTGTTCCCTCCTCTGAAACCAAAGATGTTTTAAATGTTGTTAAAGTTCTCGCAAGGAATGGGGTCCCAGCGAAGCTAATGTGCAAAAACGAAAATTAGTCCATTGCATTTTATTGTCTTCTCTTTTTTTAATAAGTTTTTAATAGAAATTAAACAAAATATCAAGTGATAGATATCTTTAGAAGTGGAATAAAAATCTCTTCAAATTGATACCATTTTCATTCTTATCCGTTATGATGGGAAGCAGGAATTAAAGAAAAATCAATTTCCCATGTTAACTTCCTATGTTCACTTCGGCAGCAGGTCACCCGGTATACGATCAAAGATAAACTTTGTTTCTTTTTTGATTGATTAGAATGGTTTTACACCTCCTATTTTATATTTATAACTAAAGTGTATTGTATTGAAAACTTAAAAGAAATTTTTTTTATATTAAGGGGAATCCCTCAAGTTCCAAAACACACTTTCATAATTCGCTGTTATTTTGCTTATTATTCAAAAAAATTACACAAAAGTATACTATATTTTAAAAAAAAGGAAACACTGTCTTATTTTAATTTAATTTTTTTCACACTGCTCAGCGATGCTGACACAAATAATTACTCAAATTTTCATCATTCAATTTTATTTCCAATTTAAACTTTCTACACAAATTCAAAGATATACATATTCCAATTTTGTTGGTCAGGAATTCAATACATTTTTACAAAACTGTTTGTACCACCTTATATGTAATATTCTACAAATTCAAATTAAAGCAGTGATGGTCAAACTGCCACGTCGATTTTACCAAAATTTTTACATCAATAACAAAATCTTTCATCTGGTCTCGACTATTTCAGAAACATTCCAGACAATTTTTATGCATAATTTTTTTGAGATCCGGTCCTATTTGAACATTACACATGATTAAATAGCTAAATGCAATATTGAATGCTAACATCATAAAAATCCAATTTAAAATACTGAAATTCACCTAGCAAAAATATTTTCAGTCTCACTGCTAACTCCAACATTCTAAAATGTGAAGGTTAGAAATCAGAAGTGGGATGTAAGTAAGACAAAAATAAACAAAACAAATTTATTTTGAATGCTTAAAAACTTAATAATCCTTAATAAAAATATTCTTTCCAGCTAAAGAAATACAATTGTTATTAGCATTTGCAATACAAAATAACTGGAAACAATTAATAAGTGAAGAGAATTATCCTAACAGATATAAAAACAGTGAAAACAAATCAAAATGCAGTGATGTGGATCAAATGCATAAAAATAAAATCATAAAACAAATTCAAAGTGTAGATGGAATTCGCACTCTCAGTGCATTTAGCTTGTTAATGTGTCACAAGTCGGTAGCTATTATGTACAATCCTTACGTCAATAGGACACAAACTATGGAGGTATTATTACAAATTAAATTAATTTACCTTTTTTTATTAACATTTTTCAAACCAAGAACTTTGGATTATCATGGACGGTGATTGCACGAACCGCAATTATTTACACGGATTCATTCATCTTATTAAGCGGACTACTAACCGCCAACTCACTTTTGTCAGATTTAAAAGTTCACGGAAAAATGGAATTTAAAAAAAAATTAATTAATAGGTTATTTAGGTAAGTAAAATTTTAATCTAATCGCTATCCGATCCTGAACCCGATCCACTTTTTGAATTATTTGAGTCCGAGTTTGATTTGGAATTTGATCGAGACCTTGACGGCGATTTTGACCGCGAACGTGACTTAGATCGTGATTTACTTCTCGATTTTGATCTACTGGTAGATCTGGATTTACTGCTCGAACGTGACACCGACCTGGATCGAGATCGCGATTTATTGGATCCCGATGCAGACCGTGATCGAGACCTCGAAACCGATTTAGAACGTGAACGACTTCGAGCCTTACTATTAGACCTAGATGATGCCCTGGAACCCTCACTGCTGTCACTTTCTGTTGGAAAACACACATGAAAATTAAAAATTCGGGGAATACCCGCAAGAAAATCTTACTCTCGTTATCACTTTCGTCTTGTTTTTCGTGTTCCGATTCCACCTGACTATCTTCCGCTGCTCTCGTCTTATCCTCTTCATTGTCATTCTCTTCGCCACCATCGTCTTGGTTTTGGTCCAACTCCATCTCCTCTTCATTTTCTTCTTCATCGTCATCCTCGCCTACTGGTTGCAGTTGCTTCTCCCTATACAGCTGCATCCTATATTCAGTAGCGTTCATAGGTCGGTGCTTAACGACCAAACGAGTATTACTAGGCGCTTGACCCGCCTTCTGCCTCCTTTTACTCAATCTGACGCGCGTTTCCAACTCATTATAATACAAGCCGTCACCTCTTGCAACGAAGAAGTAATTTTCTTCGTAACCTTTACTCGCTTTACTTTTAACATTCCAGTTATACTCGCGCGCCATTTTATATTCGTAATCTTCGTCGTCCTGATAAGGAACTTCGTTTGTAAAATCGTCCCGACGTTTAGTTAAAGTCTCATCCGTTGGCAAGAAGTAGGCTACAAATTGTTCGCCACTTTCGTCCATAACACCTCTAAAAAAGAAAGGGTACGATTGTAAAACAGATTTTCATCGTCACCACATAATATCTCACTTACCGAATCATAGCCTGCGACATTTCTTCAATTTGTGCTGGAACCTGTTTACCGACAGGGGCGGGATCAGAATCAAAAATAACCTGGGCGCATGGATACTTCCATAAAGTAAAATCTGGGTAAATTGGTAAAATTTCCACTGGAACAACATTCGGTTTGCTGTAATGCTTTTCAATGTCAAGTTTTGTGTCTTCGAAAGTTTTTTCAATAGCCTTAATTTGTGAATCCCTGTCCATGTACAAGGTTTCATTTTTAAGGTTCTTTTTGATGCTATAACCAACTTTAGCTTCTACTTTGTCCATAGTTTGCGGTTGAAAACGAGTTTGTTCCGTTGAAATGTATTCGGTTCGTCGTAACCACGAAACTGACCTGGCATGATGACGGGATCGTTTTGAATCCTGCGGAGTTAATAGATCTTCTTCAAGCAATTTTTCGTCAGCAGGATCCAAAACAGCATTGTGGTCCGTCGCATAGACGTCCTTGTTAATTAAATCTATGCTAACACCCAAGTCATGTTCGGTTAAGACTTCGTAGCGATAATTACGTTCAAGAGAAGTGGTTTTGTATTGTATAAATCTATCAGGATCAAATGGATATATAATAAACTTCAAATCGTGAGGAATATCGGGTAAAGTGTTGCAATACTTAACACGACATATCATTTCCGACCTAAAATATGTAAACAATAATATTGAGCTTCAACGATAAAAAAAACCAACTCACTTTCTGTCGGCCGGCTTTGCACCCCGCTTTTCGGTAGTTTGGTTGTTAGAAGTAGCATTTTGTATTGTAGGTGGCATTTTTTATTTTATAATTATTGTACTACTAATTATTTAATAATATTATATTAGAAATAATATGCAACATAACCTCAAAAAATGTCTGGCGCTTTGGTATTCTTGCGAACCGTCTTTAAATAAAAGACATTTTCATTTTCAATTCTCCTAGCTGCATATTTAACTTATTAGTTTTCCTTGTAAATCATTATCAGCACAAATAAAAGGAAACGTAATTAATAAACACCACGAAAACTTGAAAATAATAATTTAAGGTTAACTGCAATGTTACCAACCAAATAATGACGTACTGTTATTGCGCGGCGTTTTAATTGTTGAAATATTAATAATCGTTTTAATGCTTATAATTTATAAAATTTCAAAGCAAAATATAAAATATCTTTCGGACCATAATAGTTATTTACATGAAAGTCAGGAAAATGTAATATTACTGACGAGGAGCAATGTTGAAATACGAGGCACTTTGTGCCGAGTATTTTAGAGCTCCGAGTAAAGTGAGATATTTTCCTGACGTATTTTGTATTAAATTTTTCCAAAAATCGTAAAAAATCGAAATTTTAAAACACTAATTGAACAACATTTTTAAAATGAGCAAAAATCAAGTTTGTCAATGTGTCAAAACTTGAACAACATTTTTAAAATTAGCAAAAATCAAGTTTGTCAATGTGTCAAAACACATTGAAAAAATCAATTACTGACATTACCGGACTAGTCAGTATAATTCAATTTCCCTGCGCGTAGATACGCAGGGAAGTGTTGTTTCTATGACGATTTTTGGAAAATAGTATTTACCCCCTCGTCTTATATCTCTGATTAGATCAAGAGTAGACAGATTTAATCAGTAGCGTAACCACAGGGGGCTCCAAACTTTCAAGCATTATTTTAAATACATCTAAAATAATTAAAATCTTTATACTTTGCAAAGTATTAAAGATAGGTATATAAATACATAATGTTTAATTTAATTCTTTCGGAGGATATTCCTTTAGAAGCTCCACAAGTCTAATGTTTGTAATGTAAATTTTTAAACACTTTTATTTATAGAATAACCCCAAACATATTGGCAGTAATTCTATTCTGCACTTACATTCTACCAGATATAGGCTCTGGTCCACTTTGGCCTAACGTGGTGGAGCACCATGCCGAATTATGCAAGCAACATATGTGGAGAAACTTGCTCTACATCCACAACCATTTTGGATTTGAAAATATGGTTCTATTTAAACTTCCTCGTTAGGTAAACGGATGAAAACTAATACCTCTATTTTTTAGTGCCTGACTCATACCCACCAAGTTGGAATCGACATGCAACTCTTTTTATTCGCCCCTTTTCTTGTTTACCTGTGGTGGCTGAATTCAAAAATTGGAATCATAGTTGGAACAACCATAGCGATTTTATCTACTCTTCTTCGCTTTTTGGTAACTCACGAACGAAATTTAAGTCACATGGTGTATTTCGGAATCAGGTACTATCCAATATCATTAACCATTTAATTATGCGTAAATACAACATTTTAGCGTGAAGCAAATGTTCGATACTGCAAATTTTTCTTATATTTTACCATCACATAGAGCCACAATTTACATTATGGGAATATTTTTAGCTTTCGCTTTGCAAAAATACAAATTAAAGTTAAATAAGGTAAAAAATTGTAAAATTAGGATTATGAAATACTAATAAGCTAAACAATTATTTTTAGTTCCAACTTGGCATCATATGGATAATTTCTTTGGGTTCTGGTTTCTTGGCTATGATGGGACCTTATCGCATGGCCAAACTAAATTATTCCTATAAAAGCAGCGACGCCGCTATGTTTGGAGCTTTTTCTCCAATTTTATGGGGATTGTGTATGTCATGGGTTGTATTTTCCTCAAACAAGGATGGAGCTGGTAAATACAATATTGTATATGGTTTAAATCTGTTATGACTTTAAATTAATATCATTTCAGGATTTTTTGGAAAATTCCTATCTTGGCGTGGTTTTAAAATTTTTTCCAAGATTGCGTATTCTTTTTATTTGGTTCAATTTCCAGTTATTTTTTATTTCATTGGGATCCAAAAAAGTTTTAATGAATTTAAACCCCATGTTTTGGTAAGAAAATTTTGAATTAGTAGTACTTAAATTACTAATTCTTTTGTTTTAGCTTGATTTTTCCGAAACGACCATAATTTTGCTCCTTTCAGTTTTGTTGACGGTTTGTGTGGAAATGCCGTTTCAAAAAATTTACAAATTGATATACACAAAAACACAAAATGCTGATGTATAGTAATATTAATATTTATTAATAAAATAATTTATTTTTCGATCTAGATTTGAAAATTTCTGTTGTAAATTAGAAAACTTAAATTTCCATTGGACATTTTTTAAAAATTTAAAACATTTTATATTCCCATTTAGACAATAGTTATTTATCAAAAGAAGATAAAATTTGGACGCGTCAGTAGCATAAGGGAGCTAACCATATTAAAAAAAAAATGGGGAGCAGCACGAAAAATTTGAACCGAATATTCATGCAATATTATTTTCTATTGAAATTATTGTAGTTGAGGGTGTCAATATAACAAATATAAACAAAATTTTATGGATCATTCAAAACTTTCAGTTAAATAGGACCGAAAATCGTAAAAATGATGTGGATGTTACCATAACTTTAGCTCGCCCACCCCTAATTGCGGTCGAGCCCCCAATTTGTAGAATTGAAAATACAATATGTTAATTATTTATTTATTTATTTAATTAAATTGATTTTGAATCAAAATGAAGAAACACAGCCTGATGACTATAATAAAAGAAGAAGAAGATAGGAAAACTTAAAAGTTGAGTTGGCATCGGAAGTGGATAGTGGAAACTAATTTTTAAAATTTGGGAGAAGTTTGGAAATTTTTAATTTTTACAGATTGGGAAAAAAACTTCCGGCAGAATAGATTTTATTGCGGGACTGCAACGCGGACAGACGTCCATTGCGTTCCTTGTGTGTTTTTCCAAGTGTCCAAATTTGAACGATATTTTTCCCAAGATTTCTTTTCTTTTCCAAAAGAAACAATTGTTTCCAAATCATAATGTGGAAAAAATATTGGAAAATCCACGAGGTTATTCCATATTCGAGATCCTGGAAACTAGACTGGATAAATTGGATTGTGGAAGCCACATGTGCGTATACAATTTGGAAGGTTAAGATTTGGAATGGTGTATTTGATTACGATTCTAGATCTCAACCGTCGCGGAGTTATTCGTGAAATCTTTGGAGGGGGGTAGATATGATTTTCTAATTTTACTCTTTTTTTAATTTTTGGGTGAAATTGGTGTCAAACGTTGGAGCTTCGTTAGAGCCTAAATGAGCTTCCATTTCAAATATTTTAATTTCATTTTCTGTAAAAATACGGCCATCACAAATTTTCGATTCCTCCGAGCAAGTTCCGTACGATAATCTAAATAATTTAATAAAATAATTAAATAAAACAATAATAAGTTAGATTAGAAAACTAATCCTGTTTACCATTATAATTTTGATAATACATAAAACTGGAAAGCTTAATTTCACAAAATTTTTCTTTTTTTTTTCAAAAAAATCTTTCAATTTTAGTTTCTTAATAAAAAATTTAACGGGCCCAATACTTTCAAAATAAATTACAGTACTCGCCAGCACTTCACGAGTACAACTTTCAAATAAAATTTCCAAAGTCGGAAGTAGGCATCAAGTTGTACCCCCTGCGGTTAAAAATGGTTATTTGCTAATAAAAAATTAACGGACTCATTGGCACTTTCAAAATAACTTACAAGACTGGCCAACACTTCGCGAGCACTTCGAAATGACGCAAAAAAAAGTATAAATTATAAATTTCTAAATTTCAAAGTGTAGGGTACAACCTACAACTTGACGGAGCCACAAATAATTCATTTTCAAATTTAATTGTCTGAAAATTCAATAGAAGCAATTGCGGTTTAATAATAATTCGATCAATCACTTGATTGATTGAATTATTCATATTATATGGTCCACTAACCAATATAATTTCAATTGGTTTTAAATAACCCAAAATAAATTTAATACTCAAATGTTTCCTTTTTGCACTATAAGACAATCAAAAATCGCGTCACGCTTGGATATAGATTCCTCCAGCATTCAAGAAAGACGAACCACCACCGTCCTTAATGATAAAAATTGACTTTTTATTAAGAATCTCTCTCTACCAATTGTGACAAGTCCTAATACAGTAATAATAACACAAATAACAAAACTCACCAAAGACATCAACGCCCAAATTTCCGCCATCCAAAGCGAAAATTGAAACAAAGTGTTAGCTAAAATCACACCACGCAACACGAAGAAGCTTTGGCGTATAGCATCAGCACTTAAACGTAAACACGAGGAGAAAACTATCCCAACACTCCAAACGTCCCAAGTGTCCAAAATCACAAATAAAGAAAAATAGCTACCCCTTATTTACAAAATTACTGAAATATAATAAGTCTTTTTGACCCACAAACACACAACATGGTTCAGCAAGCCGTCAGCAAACTGGACCAAGAAACGCATCCCCTTGAAGACCTGCTTTCTCCTCAAGAAATCAAAAAATGAATCAACTCATTCAAAAATAAAGCCCATGGCCACGATCAACTTTCCTCAATCATACTAAAACACTTTGATGTTCAATAAATATGCTTCAAAAATCAATATTTTGCACTTTCCTGCAAACAAACAATAGTAATTGCAATCCCCATGAAAGCAAAAGAACATCCCTACCAGCTACCGCCCCATTAGCTTACTCCCCACACTCTCAAAAATATTAGAAAAGGCTATTTTCAGCCGCCTCCAGCAATTTGAATTTGAGAATAGTCAAATAATTCAAGAGCAATTTGGTTTCCGAGCAAATCACAGTACGGTTTTACAGCTAGCTCGGCTTACTAACATCATTACAACCAATTTCAATATTAAACGCACAACATTAGTCGTCACGCTGGACATCAAAAAAGCTTTCGATAGTATCTGGCACGAAGGACTGATATATAAATTAATTAAACTCGACATCCTCAAATATCTCATCAAACTCATTCAGTGTAGTGTTTTTTTTTGTTAAAAACACACCCTTAAGTGCCACGGTAGCTTTTTGGTCGGATAGCATAAAGTAGACTACCCCAAATAGCAGATTCCTGCGGTGAACATTTGTAAAACCAGCGCTGGTTATTTACTTTTAAATCATTTATCTTTGAATAACAAGGGAAAGTAATTTAATTTTTTCCTTTTTGTTACAGGTGCAAAATTCTTTCTCGAGAGATGCATGGTACATCTCTGCTCATCTGTATAGTCAAGGAATTGCGAAAGGATCTATAAAAAATCAGAAAAGGTAAATTAACAAAATACAAAATGAAGTACGTGATTTATTTTTTATTCTTTAGTACAGTAGGTAGACGGTATAGAAAATCTATAAACTATCTATCGATCATATTTAATAATCATAAACAAATTGTTTAAAGTGTGTTTACAATTTGTGTCGAAAATACATTATTTCTGTAAAATACAACTTGGTGCAAAATGTCCTGATAATTAGAAGATAGATATAAAAATATGCAATCGAGTGCCAACCTTTCTTAATATACAGACTTTAAAAAACTTCGATCGTGCAAGTAGTACATTTATATTCTTAAGTGCATAATATTTTTTTATTAAATTGTCACCACACCTCATAACCATTGTTCGAAAAATCGGAAAACAAGATCAACAAAACAAATTAGTGCAATACGTGCAATATTTTGATTTAAATTTTAATATTAATTAATAACAAGAAAAATGTTAGCTTCTCTTGGTTTCAGGAAGCATAAGACTACAAAAATACGTTCAAGATCACATCACGGTTTTCCTCAACAATTTTGCTTATCAAACGGATGGGTCTTGAAAGTAGTTTTTTTATTTATTTATTTTTACATGATTATCATTATCTACTTATAGTAAAGATTAAGTATTAGGTACATACATAGATGACGGAGGTGTCGAATTAATCTAGACACACTTTTTTGGACCCTTAGTTTAACTAACTGGACAGGTTAAAGATATGATTGTGTATAAATAGACTCTAAATTTTTCTCTATATAAGGAACGAGATATTATAAAACTTCTTAATATATCAATATCCTTATGTACGTAAGTGTGTGTGTATGTATGATGTGTCGTGTGTGATTTTACTTACTTATACAAGGTATTAAGGAATTAACTGGATTATTTTAAAAGGTGCTAATATACACACTAGCAGTCTATAATTATTAATTAATTAATATAAACAGTTATTTTTCGATAATACGCAAATTGGTGTTAAATCGTTCACCTAAGTTAAATTTAGGATAATACAATTTTGTCATTCAAGATCATAAGACAATTAGTTACATTAAATTACGTTGGGTCCAGCTTTTTCGTATAACACATAAGGCCCGAACACTTCTGCTGTGCAATTATAAATTTACAAGGGAAAAATAACACAAGACCAAACTTACTCACCAAATGTGACCGCAATTTGAAACAACCATATTTTGACACATTCAGTCTTTCATTTTAAAATTACTTAAATAATTATTGCTGGTCGAATATACATAAGAACAACTTAAACCCACGATAATTGCAAATCAGAATTGTTCACATTAGCTTAGAACATTGCAAAAGGCAATTCTTAGTCTTAGAAGCGTAACATTTGCAACATCCTATACAATAAAGTTTTTATGAGTAATAGAATAAAAGATTTCCAGTACTATAATACAATAATAATAATAAAAGTTTAAAAGCTAAAATTCACATTTCAAAATCACATATTGTAATTAGCTAAGTTGAAAGATTTAACGAGCGAGCGAACTTCTAATAAAATCTACCACAAGTTTAATTATCGTTTATTGGTTTTTTTTTGTAATGCGTAAAAGCTTCAAAATTACATTTTAACGCATTCCATTCCCGTAGTAATTAACAATTCAATAGTAGGACTAGACTCAAAATTCCGTTAACGATAAGCAAAATGGTCAACTTTTTAATCGACTGGTATAATATTGGTTAATATTGGTCAATGATTTACCTCATTCATCACATTTGATATGATTTGGTCCTTATATTTATATAAAAATTGGGACGTTTAACTATTATGGTCTTCACTTTATTTGGTTCTTTCAGACAAAAATTCATTTTTTATGTAAAATGGAAGGGAAACCCAGAAAATTTTGGTCAAAGCACAAAATATAAAAAAAAATAGATGGGAAGTATATTTATGTAATCAACCTCCAAATCTTTTTGCTTTTGTTCGCTTTTGTTCTGACTGTACAAAATGCTCCGCATAAAACGTGTCACAATTGATTTGATCGGTTTTAAGATTCTATTAACCATGGTAACCATGGTTACCTCTTTGAATAAATAAATGCAGGCACTAGTATAAATTTTATCAGGTGCCTTCTTTTCTATTGCTATTGCTTTGTTTCTCTAAAGAAATATTTTATCTTCTATATTCACCTTAGGTTACTACCGCCATTATCTAATATTAGCAAAGATTATATATTTCAAAGAAGGCACACTTCTATGGACGTTGGATAAGGGTAAGTGATAAAAAACTTTAATTTAGATAAACTAGGTTACAAATATTTGTTCCAAATGACAATTTTTTGTTTTATTCGCTGTGTGCATTTCTCCTGCTGCCCTCTGGTGGCTCAAAAAAGAAAATGAATTGTGACTGTTTTAGCAATAGAAACTGTTTTAATTAAGGATTTCTGAGGGAAATTTAAATTTGAACTTTGTTTAAGAGGTCCGTGGCGTATTGGTGTGTATACTAATCAAATAATAATAATTAATAGATAAATAAGTCCCGTTTTGTTTCTATTACAGCCACTCCAAACGTTTTGATCGGTTTTCGTATCCCCTCTCCACCCACGCACATAGCGAATGATTGTGGATGACGTAACTTGACGTAAGAGTGTGGACTGGGGCTAAAGCCCCAATCAACTTAGACATTGATGTGATATCATAAACTTATTTCGCTGTATTACATGGTTCGGATTCCACGTTAAGCTGTAAGTACTAAGGAACTATTTAAAATAAATAATAATAGATTATATAAAAATGTAAACAATAAATTAAAAAAATTTTTAATTGATGGAAGACATGTCCAATTTATGTAGATGAAATTTAAAAACATTAAAAACAAACAAAAAAAATGTGCTATATAAAATTTTACTCTAATACAATAAGAAAGAAGTAATTGAATTTTAAATTCAGATCATTGAAATGATAATTTAAATAATATATTTTAATATTAAATATATTATATAAAAATTCAAATGTAATATTTTCAATGATATTCAACAATATCTCAACCACAATTTATTACGATAGAAAATTTATTTAAATTTTCCCTTACGATTTCTTCTAACAAAGAATAAATTAATTGACATAAAAGAATAAAACAATTTCTTTTAATTAAATTCCTTTGAGTTACCATATATTTAAAAATATAATTATGAAGTCATATTTCTTTGAATCACTATTAGCAAGTCGCAACAATTTTTCATTTTTCTCATATCATAATTTATATCATCAACAAATTTTTATCATCCCAATATCGCATTAATATCACTGTGTTGACTGGGGGGTGCCATTTGAATTTCTGAATAAGAAACTTACAGTTCCCTAAAGAGACATAAAAAATACTTGAGTTTTTCTAAGGAAACTAGCCAAAATTTTTACAATTTTACCCTAAATGATTTAAAAATCTTGCAGATCAAATGCAATAATTCTGTAATTAACTTTATTTTGGATGTGTCCATTTCCTTTTAGGTTATATTAAATTAGGTTAGGTTAGGCTAGGAATTTTAGTTGGTTCTTTTATTTTTTACGATTCCAGGTCGCATAATTATTTCGGTTCCTGGTCACTTAAAACATTCGTAGCCGAATAAAATTTTGAGTCCCTAATAAAATCCGCAAAAATCTGCAAATTCGACAAAGATTCTTCGTACTGATACTCGGCTAATTTATTTGTTCGATTTTTTTTTATCGGAACCGAAATTTGCAAACATAATTTAAAATTTTTACGACAGAAACAGAAAATAAATCTTTTGTATTTTTAGCTTTCAGCTATTAAAGAAATTTTTAAATTTCTAAAAATATAATTTCACGAATTTTGAACTTTTTTAAATATTAATTTAGAATTGTCGACCATTTAATTTATCGAATACGGAATTTCAATAGATCACTTATTTATTAGTACATATAGATAAATATTTTAAAAAATAAAAATTCTTTATAATATTACATTTTATCGTATGTACAAAGCGATTTATTCATTATTTATTTATAAAATTTCAAATCCTAAATGCCTTTATGCAGTTTACAAATCGAAAAAAGAATTATAATATTTTTGTGAACTAATGCGGGTGTTTAGAGGGGTTTTACCCATCAAATATTATCCTACCCTACGAAAATTTTAATATAAGTGATTATACGAGTAGAAAAAACATTTTCTTAACTACGATTATTCGGATTGTCTTTTCATTTTGGAAAGTGTGTTATTTCGAGGCGTACATCTACATTATTTACTTTTTATTTACAAAGAGTACAACAAAAAATTTTCAGTCTGAATAGTTTATATATTTCGATAAATTTTATTTAAAACACTTTTAAGCGGCAACGTAATAGGAAAATACCCTGTTTGTTATCGAAAACTCAAATTTTGGAAGATTTTGAAAGAAAATCAACAAAAGCAGTCAACGAATTAAAAGTTGCAAAACGCAATGCGTCCAGATTCGGGCACTTTGATATTTAAAACAAAAATCCAAAAATGCATTATTTCTCAAAAATTTCAAAATAAAGAAAATCAATTTGTAATAGCATTCAAGAACAAATTTTGTTAACAGTTTAGCACAATGGAATGTAAATAACGATTATCTCTTAAATTGTCTTGTAAGATAAAATCGATAACATTTGCCGCAAACACCAGTTTAAACGCATATGGAGTAAATACAGTATGCAAATATCACAATTTGTTTAGTTATTCGTTAAATCGAAATATACACACATATACCTACCTACCTATAATAAGGCAATCTTGAAACAAAACAAAGAAGGAGTAACATTTATTACAAGTGAATGAGTGAGTATTACGATAATTATTGCTATTTTCATACGCACGTTCCTAAATCGTTGGATACCATTTGAAGAAATCGTTCTTGACCTGCAATATATAAATACAATAACTCAATCATGAATCAAAATAGATTCAGTGCGATAATGATGTATTTTCATACGTGTTGCATACAACAATTTTTCCGATTACGTTTGAAAAAGTTCGAATAATGAGAATGTATGATAATTTAATTCGTCGAACTTACTTTCAAGATAAGCTGCAAGATCTATATCATCGCATTCTAACGCCAATAATCGAGGCGTTAAACCGCGTCTATCCGTAATATCCAGAGATGCACCAGCTGCCACCAGCATACAGCAAATACCTCGCCATTTGTAAGCGGCAGCTTTGTGTAATGGTGTTTGACCCCTAACAAAAAACAAAAAGAATGAACAAAAATTAACCAATAATTTTTTGTGAAACATACAAACTCCCATCTTTGAGATTCAACAAAATCGAAGGGCCGGTTGTTAAAAGAAACTTGACGATGTCTTTGTGGCCGTAACGAGCAGCGTAATGAAGCATAGTTTGTCCGGCAGAATCTTTGGTCAACAAAGAATAACCTTGACCGTATAAGTCTTTGATCTAAAAGGAATTGAACATTAATTTATTTAAAATTTTTATTTGAATTGGTAGTGAGTACCGATTGTAAATCACCGTTCCGTGCCGCCTTTAACAGATTTTCGTTCGGCCTCTCTTCCGAATTACTGTAACAAAGTACATACCTTATAGGCTTTGATCGCAAAAACTGTACAATCGAATTTAACTAAAACATTTATGTCTTACCTAAATGGAGTAAAACAATCTTGATTTAAACCAAATAATTTGTCGGCAACGCTGCATGCACAAAACGAATAAGCTTAGGATTTTGATAGGAAAATGAGAAAATAAGAGAATCTAATAGAACTTACTAGAAAAACGGTATAATTTTATCACTTCTATGCAAATATGTTGAGAATATGTACTAGGTCTTATGCTTGACGTCATATGTACTCATACATGCGCTTTATTAAAAGTATAGTTCTGCACAAACTACGCCAAAGTAACGACGTGTTTTATTTAATCCTTAATCATAATCCATTGCCTACTTCCAAAATCTTAACAGGTTATGGGCCCAGGTATACACCTAGGTGCGGGATTAATTAAGAATAAATAAAAGTGAATTTGTTGCTTGTGGAAGTTTAAACAATAATTAAACTACGTACATGTTGTGGAAAGTTTTTGCTAACGGTTGTTGCCGGGCAAAAAGCGCATGTTCAGTTGTAGCTGAATAATAAAAAACAACAAGTGCGAACTCACAACTGAAAACGGTTTTCGTGTTAAAAGTGATTCATAAAAACTAATAATGTCGGGGAATGATGTAATTTCTACGATCGAGAAATTAAAGGGAGCTGAAAATTATCACACTTGGGTATTTGCTATAGAAAATGCGTTAGAGTTTTTGGGTCTTGAAAAATGCATACAACCATCACCAGGTACGGAAAGCGACGCTGGAAAACTAAAAAAGGCCAAAGCTAGGATAGCATTAAGTGTAGATTCGTCGATTGTTCCACACATTCAAACGTGTAAGACGGCATTAGAAATGTGGACTGAACTAAAAGCTTTGTTTGAAGACAAAGGTATAACACGAAAAATCGGGTTATTGCGAAAATTATTGGGAATTCGGTTAGATAAATGCGATTCAATGAACCAGTATGTTAAGGAGATTATTGATACTTCTAACAAACTATCGGGAGTCGGTTTTTCGGTTTCGGATGAATGGGTCGGGGCTATTCTATTAGCGGGACTAACGGACGAATTCAAGCCAATGATTATGGCTATAGAAAATAGTGGTGTTGCAATTTCCGGACATGACATAAAGTCAAAGTTAATTGATTACGCGTACAAAAAACCAAGCGAAGATGGTCCAAGCGGGGCAAGCGCTTTTGCAGGAAAAGTTAAAAAGCCTAACAAGAAAACTAAAACGATGGAATGTTTTGTTTGTGGAAAAAAGGGCCACTTTGCGAGGAAGTGCAAAGATCGTGTAAACAAAGCTGATAAAAAGGAAGCGGAAAAGGTTGAAGCCAAAATAGCGCTATCAGCAACAAGAAAAGAATCAAGTAACGACGAGTGGGTACTTGACAGCGGTGCATCACATCATATGACACCATATGAAGAATTACTTGTAAACAAAAAGGTTTGTGAAATAAACGAGATCAGTGCTGCTAACAACGCAAAAATGACTACTTCATTGGCGGGAAATAGTTTGTTGTCGGTAAACGATCGCGAATTTGAAATAAAAGACGTTTTGTGCGTGCCTGACTTGGCGGCAAATTTGCTTTCCGTGAAGCAAATAGTTAACAAAGGTAACACTGTTGTTTTTAATCGCGACGGCGGAGCGGTATATGACTCACAACAAAAATGTATTTTACGAGCGCGACATAATGAAGGTGTTTACAAAGTTAATGGACAAGCTAAATTTAGCATGCTTGTAAATTCTTCAGAAGTGAATGCGATGACGTGGCATCGGCGATTAGGTCACATAAATTACAAGGACATGTGTAAAATGCGGAATGGAATTGTGGATGGGATCAATTTTATTGGTGGTGACGAAGACATCAACAAATGCGAGACTTGTTTAATGGGTAAGCAATCGAGAAAACCATTTACGCATAAAAGTTCAAGGACGGAGGAATTATTGAATTTAATACATTCAGATTTGTGTGGGCCAATGGAAGAGACATCGATCGGAGGAGCGAAGTATTTCTTAACTTTCATCGATGATCATTCTCGAATGGTTTTTGTGTATTTCCTAAAAACCAAAAATGAAACTTTTGAGAGCTTTAAAGATTTCAAGGTGAACATGGAAAATAAAACCGGGAAAAAGATAAAAATTTTCAGAACGGACAATGGTAGTGAATTCGGCAGTAAAGAATTTGAGGATTATTTACGAAAGAACGGGATTCAACACCAAACATCAAACGTGTACACTCCCCAGCAAAATGGAATTTCAGAAAGGATGAACAGAACTCTTGTCGAAAGGGCAAGATGTATGATATTTGATGCTAAACTTAAAAAAACGTTTTGGGCGGAAGCTGTAAATACGGCAGCTTTTGTCATAAACCGTTCTGTGTGTTCTGTGTTGAATAACGCAACTCCTTATGAAATTTGGACTGGAAAAAGGCCGGATAATCGAGAACTAAAAATATTCGGGTCGCGCGCGATGGTTCACGTTCCAAAAGAACGACGACGGAAATGGGATAAAAAGTCTCAAGAAATGATTTTTATCGGGTACAGCGATACAACAAAAGGATATCGGTGTTACGAAATAGAGACAAAGAAAGTGGTGACTAGTCGTGATGTAAAATTCATCGAAGAAGACGCTAGCAAGAAAATCTCTATTCAAGAAGAAATTGGTTTAGATTCAGTGAGGGATCTTGACTCGGTAAGTCAACATCTAGAAGAGAATCATCAAGAAAACGATGATTATGATTCTGAAGAGAGTGTTGAAGAGCTTGTAATTGAGGAAAACGATGATTCATTAGAAGACGAAACGTACGTTCCTGATGAAGAAATTCCAAAAGAAAATCAAGCCGAATCAAGCAGACCAAAAAGAGAAAGGGTCAAACCAAGAAAGTTCGACGAATTTGTGACATACAAAGTAAAAGGTCAAGAAAATATGGATCCATCAACTTTGGATGAAGCTTTATCAAATATTAACCGTGAGAAATGGATAACAGCAATGAAAGACGAAATGAAGTCGTTGAAACAAAATGGTACATGGGAACTTGTGGATCTACCGAGAGATCGCAAAGCGATAAAATCAAAATGGGTGTTTAAAACCAAGCGAGATCAAAATGGTAATCTGATTAAACACAAAGCGAGATTGGTAGCGAAGGGTTGTTCGCAGAAGCCAGGAGTCGACTACAATGAGACTTACTCACCTGTGGTAAGATATAGTTCAATTCGTTTTTTAATTGCTTTGTCTGTTAAGGTGGGGTTAAAAATCGACCAAATGGATGCGGTGACTGCGTTTCTACATGGTGACCTCGAAGAAACCATTTATATGGAACAACCCGAGGGTCATGGTGACGGGACGACAAAAGTCTGCAAGCTGAAGAAGGCCATATATGGATTAAAGCAAAGCGGGAAGTTGTGGAACGAGAAATTGGACGAAACATTACAAAGTTTTGGGCTAAAAAAAATCCAAAATGGACCCGTGTGTGTATTTTGCAGAAAATTTGATCGTGTCAATCTACGTGGATGACATCCTAATTTTTTGGAAAGAAAGGGACATACGAGATAGGCTCAAGACAACGCTTAACCAAGCGTTCAAAATGAAAGATATGGGAGAAGCCAGCGAAATTGTAGGTTTAAAAATTACTCGCAATCGAAACAATGGAGATATTTATTTGGATCAGTCGAAGTACACTGATGAAATATTAGCGCGTTTCAATATGAGTGACTGCAAACCAATGAAAACTCCGAGCGATGTGAATCAAAAGCTATCGACAAACATGTGTTCAAAAGACGGGGAAGAAAACGACCTAAAGAACATTCCATACCAGGAAGCTGTAGGAAGTTTGCTATACTTAGCACAAGGAACTCGCCCGGATATAGCGTTTGCCGTAAGCGACGTGAGCAGATTCAACAATAAATTTGGTAAGGCTCATTGGAATGCAGTAAAGAGAATTTTTAGATACCTAAAGGCAACTCCACATACTGGAATATGTTACAAGAAGAACAGCGATTCAAAAATACAAGGGTATTCTGATTCGGACTGGGCATCTGATGTTGATAAAAGAAGATCATGTACTGGATATGTATTTACAATGTCTTCGGGTGCAATCACATGGGCAAGTAAACGGCAACAAACAGTAGCTTTATCAAGTACTGAAGCCGAATACATGGCACTTTCAGCATCGTGCCAAGAAGCTCTATGGTTAAAACAACTAGCAGAAGAACTCGACCAAAATCAGCGAGGAAAGGTTTTGGAAATAAAATCGGATAATCAAAGTGCGATTAGTTTGGTTCAATCGGATGGATACAGAGCACGTTCGAAACATATTGATGTTCGACACCATTACATCCGTGAAAAAGTTAAACACGGAATCGTTGAAATAAATTACATTCCAACTGAAGAGATGGCAGCAGATCATTTAACGAAAGCAGTAAGTGGCTTGAAAATTGATATGTGTAATAAAACGATTGGTGTTGTGGACATTGAAAAATTAAAAGAAAAGTTTTGTGAGTAAAACTAATAAGTGAAATCAGTTTATAAAGCTTGCATAGTATAGTTTTTAAAGTTAAGAATTTTTTGTTTGTTTGCATTATTGAAGTAATGTTCATTATCAAAATGTACTTTGTTAATTATATTTTTTTCTTTCTTTTTATTGTTAAATGAGTGAGGGTGTTGAGAATATGTACTAGGTCTTATGCTTGACGTCATATGTACTCATACATGCGCTTTATTAAAAGTATAGTTCTGCACAAACTACGCCAAAGTAACGACGTGTTTTATTTAATCCTTAATCATAATCCATTGCCTACTTCCAAAATCTTAACAAAATAAGTAGAAATGGATAACTGAGAGTTATGCACAATTTAATTTGTGTCAAAATTTGGAGTGCGTAAAATTAATGAAGGAGTTAATTTGCACGTTTAAGTTTTGCCATGCTCGAAAATTATTTTATCTAGTTTAAGAAATAAAAATGAAATACCTTCGTAGTTTGAGGTTTGACTCGGTAAGTTTTCCAATTTTATCACCATTTTCTTGTACGCTCTGCTTGTTTTGAGTAATGGTTGCTATTTCGTTAGCACAAGAAAAATCTTTCAGTAACATTACGGGATGATCGCTCGGAGAATCTAAGCTTCCTTCGTCACTGAAACAAAAAATTTTGGTTTAACACGAGACAGTTATTGAGATATTTCACATAGAAATGTATCTTAATATTACAATGAAAAGGATTTTGAGGTTTTGAGCGACACTGCGTGGACGGTAAAAATAAACTTAAAATTCTAAATGTGGAAAAGCTTACATTTTTCTATTTCGTCAGTAACAGAAAAATAACATTTTTTTAAAGCATATCAACTGTTCTACACTGCGTAAACCCTCAGCTTATGCAAAACTTACACAAAACTCAATTTATTTTATGGATAACGTAAGTCTGAATATAAGATGTAAAGAACTTCGTTCGTTTGGTTTCTGCTAAAAAATACAAAAAATGTCTTGTCAATTTTAGGCAAACAAAATCAACAATGCTTTACGTCGATAAATTTAAAAAACAAAAAAAATATTAACAGAATTTTGTAACAACCTCGACTGCTTTATAACAAAATTACACATCACTCATCAGGTACTTGTAACAAAGGAACTCTGCTTTCGGCAGATAAATATAATAATAAGCAACGTGTGTAAATAATGTTTCTCGTCGATTATTCATGTTCTCTGCTTTCGATTGTTTTGCTCATTTTGATCCTTTTGTATAATTAAATTGTATTACTTCCGCAAAAATTGTCGCAGAAAGTTTATATTAACATGTTTTTTGATTCAATTAAAAAATTAAAACAGTTATATACACTGAAAAGAAACTGTGCTTAAAAGTAGCACAACTTGGATCTAGATTGTTTACAAGTCCAAATTGTGTTAATATTGTGTACAATTGTACTCTTTTCTAGCATAATTTCACTCATTTCTAGCACAATTGTACTCCTTGCTAACACAATTGTATGTAATTTTAACACAATTGTACATAATTTTAACACAATTTGGATTTGTTTATCTAGATTTAAATTGTGATATTTTTATATTTGTATAGATACATTCAAAAGTCGATGATTTGTGATGAAAAGTGGCACAATTTGGGTCTAGATTGTTGACAAATCCAAATTGTGTTAAAATTATATGCAATTGTACCTACTCTTTTTGTCGGATTTGTCGACAATTCAGACATTTCTAGCATAATTTCTAGCACAATTGTACTCCTTGCTAACACAATTGTATGTAATTTTAACACAATTGTACATAATTTTAACACAATTTGGATTTGTTTATCTAGATTTAAATTGTAATATTTTTATATTTGTATAGATACATTCAAAGTCGATTATTTGTGATGAAAAGTGGCACAATTTGGGTCTAGATTGTTGACAAATCCAAATTGTGTTAAAATTATATGCAATTGTACCTACTCTTTTCTAGCACAATTGTCTTTAATTTTAGCACAATTTGGATTTGTCGACAATTCAGACTCAAATTATCCAAGTATTTCTTTTCAGTTTGGTTACAAACCTTTTACCTACATGCAATCTTTTACGAATTATGAGCGTCTCAGTTTTCTAAAATATGCAGATCTAAAGCACATAAAATCGCGAAAAGCTCTAATTAAAATTTTCAAAATGCATAAGTTCGACGGAGGTTCAAAGTAAGACAAATGCCAAACCAAACACAGCCTTTGTGTTAATTAAGAGCCATTTACGATCTGTAAGGAGATATTTTGATTAATTAAAGTCCTATAGGAGTTGATGAGTGAGTAATTGGTATTCCTTTACATTTAATAGGATATCTGATATACTACATACTAATATGCAAGATTTCACCCAGGATTTATTCGGGGATGATTTTGCTAAACCACCCATAGGATTGAATAATAGAAAAGGCATCTTTAATCTTAAAGTTAAATGGACTGAGATTAATTTAAAATTTTTGTAAATGTTTAAACATTTGAACGCAACTCTGAACACAACCCCTAATTAGAAGATTGGCAGAACAAAGATTCAGAATGAGTTGCAATCCGGAGAGGGTGGCTCTCCAGTTTCTGTTGCCACGATGTTGGTATATATAATTAGGCCTTGACGATAATATTGTTAATGTATGACCTACGCAAACAATACACACAGTAACAACAATAGGAAACAAGCCTCCAATAAAATTATAACCACTACGGTTATCAAGAATTGAAAGTAAAAACTATGTAAGTATGTTAATTAGCGTGAAGTGGACAAATAAAATTTACTTACATAGAGGTCTGGTAAGTATACATAATATAAGGTGATAGCATCTTTCTTCCAATCGTTTTTTGACGTGCGGCTTCAAACACATGACAAAAAGTTAACTTGCTCCAAATAAACAGAACCATCTAACTGGTAATACGCAATTCACCGATAAACGCTGCACTAGATAATATGCTGGAATCACAGAGTGAGCAGCGGTTGATGTAATAGCAAATGGCAATCCAAATGTAAAGGAATTCCCCGTAGCGAACTCAGCACTTTCAAACAAAAACAGAATTTGGAGATAATGGTATGGTTCTTGGATGACAACAAAACCCATAAACGTAATTAACAGAATTTGGTGGGATGAGGTCATCGAAACTTACTCACCAAAAATATGGTATGGTTAAAAAACCATACCATATGGAAACAGATGTTAAGATTGGGTAGCGATGAATAGAACACAAAACGGCGTCGGCAGTAGTAACTTAAGCGGAATGTAAAACGTGGCAGCTCGCAATCGCTACCGTCGCAAGACTGCCTAAAACAATTAACGTTCGCGCAGCATCGATAGCCTAGACAAGTAATGCCTGTACTACAAGATAAAATGCATGCAGGACCTGCATGAGGAATGTTGTTGAGAATAATTTAAGGAGAAAAACTAACAAACAAATGCAAAAATTTGTGCAACCAGTTCATTGCCATCAGAGATTCTATGCGACAGGTGTAGGAGTGGGTGCTTTTGATTAAAGTTCTGGTAATTCAACAGAAAACGTGGGCCACTATTGGCAAATTTTGTTAAATATTAAAAGAATTCTGGATCAATGATTTAATTAAGATTTATTTGCGATTCTAAGCTACTTTCAACTACTTTAACTTGTAGATCCTACACCCTGATTTACATTTTCACAATTTTCGGGTAGGTTACTGACAATGTGTCGTTAAGGACATTATATTTTTGTTAAATACTCAATAAACTTTTTAACCTAATTTGTTCGATAAAATAAAAATTCCAATTTAAATATTTCATTCAAGTACTAACTCGAGTATAAACAAAATACATTTTTTATTATAACATGACAAGTTCATCACATATATTTTTTATAACAACATGACATGTAATAAAAAATTTACACATTGTGTAAATATTCTATAAAACTACAAAATACAAACTTTAGCAGAAAGTTATCCAAAATTTACGAGACAAAACTTTAGGGATGCCATTAATTTACGTAATTTAATTGTGGAAATAAAGACAAATTGGTCTATGAGATCAATGGTCGGGCTAAATGGTTAATGGAATACGAACGTGAACTGATCGAAAATTAAAAGATTCGGACATTTTCTTGTCGCAAAATTGTTGGTATGAGATGCCTAGCGAAAACTAATCCCCGAATAGCGCAGCAATGCATTTTACTTGAAATGAAGCCAAATGATGTATAAATTATCGCTCAAAAATATGGCTTTTAATGATTAGATTAACAATATCTGGCGGAGCAGGTGTCATGGTTTGGGGTGCATCTTGACGAAACAAGAATCACTGTTTGAAAAATAATAAAAACACTAACCTCACTTTCATTTCCGGTACGATGTAGTGAGATTGGGCAATCGAACTCGGTGAAGGCGATGCCGTTTCGTCTTCGGGCGTTTGAGGTAACGTTCCACCACCACAATCTAAAATATACAGAGTTTCGTATGCAATATCGTACAAATAATGAAGATGTTCTTGAGCTCTGTCGATTCGAAAAAATCTTTCGGCGGTACACGCTGAAACAGAAAATATTAATTATTAGAACTAAAGTGGTAAAAATGTCAACTTACAATCCAGAAAACACCAATCCCCTAATTTGAATTCGTCTTTAATTTCATCGTCGACAAATTTATTTATTTGAGACCGAATTTGTTCCAAATCCGACGCTGGGTTAACTTCAATCGTTCCGATGCTTATAGCTGAAATATTAATACAAGACTGAGTTGCGTTAAAGGGCTTAACTTGATTTTCATACCGGCTTGAACTAACAAATCCTTATCGTAATGATGTTGCTCGTAATCGTTCATTGCGATTCTGTGTATGTTAATTTTAAGATTGTCCAATGCAGTTTGAGGTACATTAGATTTCCCACTTTTTCTTTTCGAAAGCATTGTGGCTTTATTGAGCAAATTTAGTTTTATAACAGAAGGAGTTAGTTTGCATGCTTCACCATCGACTTGCATAGGTATAGTTTTGGAAGTTATTATGCACGCGGATCGACACTGAGTTATACAGGTACCGTGACCACCAGCTTGAAGTAATGGCTAAAATTCAAACAAATTATTAACATCAGGAAAGGTAATAATAGGTATAATATTTCATAACAAGAAAGTTTGCATCAACTTAACATTTTGAAAATTCAAAATAAACCGACCGTGATAACTTTGTTCAAAAATAATTCTGCTAAATCCTGAATATTTAACGAACCTAATTTACAAGTAGCCTCACTCATTCAGAACAGCTCTTGTAAAACCAGGCGTTAAATTCAGCAAAACTTTTGTCCGATCCAACAATCTTTTTTTAGAAATTTTATATTCGAGCCAATTAAAATCACAAAGTTTTTTTAATGCAAATCCAAAAAATACGAATAAGTGCAAATTAAATTTTAGAAGAACCATAAATCGGAAAGCGTACCATACCCAATAATTTAGTTATCAAACTAAAATAAGAGCTAAACACAAATAAAACTTCTATCGACACAAAAAGATATTAAATAAGTAGGAGCTTTTTTCATTTTGCTCTCGAGTTAAGCTTGAAATATGATGGAAACTGAATTCCGTAAGTGCTAACGTTTGAAAAATAGAGGCACTGAAACAATGAACTCTTATTTAGAGGAAAATTGAACCAAACATAGAAATAAAACGAAAACCCTTTGTGGAAATGAAGCGTTCTAGTAAGTACTGCAACAAAAGTGACCTTTTATAAAAATTGGTGGTGGTAAGCAAAAGTGCAGAATAATAAAAAAATCCATTAAGAAGTATTAAACCCAGAATGAATTTCAAACGTATAGCAGATGTGTATGATAAAAGAATGGAAAACCTGGAAAATGTTGAATATAAAAACGCAATTCAGAAATTAAAATTTATGAAAAAAAAATTAAAATGATTGCATTCTGGTTAATTTCAGAACGAATTAATGCTAATTTTATTTCACAAAAATTATTTAAATTAAAAAATGTGTAAAGCCCACTCCTCACTTAATGTAAATTTTTGTTAAATAAATTAAATTTCCTACAGGATGCTCAGGTATTAATAAACAGCAGTTGCGTGTTGCAATGCTGCAGAACAGCCCGATTTACCTCTTCATGCGGAAAAAAAGATTTTAAGTAAAGGGTACGCCACAGAAACTCGCCAAATTTTGTTGTTTTTAGGCAGTGAGGTAATTCCCCCAAAAGAACAATCAAACAAAAGCATCGCGCTGAAGAAAGAGGAACGTTAGAATAAGTGAAGAAAAATTGTGCTCACTATCCCTAAACTTACTCACAAGCTGATATGTCGTTAGACCAACAACTTCAATAAGACCATCTTCGGTACTTGGATCCGTGGTGCTCATGGTTCTGTTCCAAGGACGCGTTCCACCCCCATAACTGCAAAAAACTACATTTTAATATTTTTCACCCAAAAGTGAAACGTAAACAAACCTAGGAATGTTAAGAAAAACTATAGCATGAACCTTGAGTTCCCTTAACTTGGGAGTTAAATCCCGTCCGTCGCATTCCAAAGTGACAAACTCTGCTAAACCTTTCCACTTCCTCTTCAATAAGTCTTTACCTCCCATTTGCCCGTAAAACATTTTGTTTCGTAACCTAGAGTTAAATTTTTCAGGATGCGCCTCTAAAAGAATACCGTGGATGAAATCCAAAACAGAAACTGATGAAACATACCACGAGCTTCGTGGAATTCTAGTGCAATGTGGGCATCGACCCCGAGTGAAAAATAATTGTTAACCACATTTAATGGAAGATTTTCTTTTCCTTGCTCGTTCGGTTCCGCGTTTGGATTTTTTGTCACTTCCAACGACCACCTATCCAACAAAGTTGTTTCACTGCTGTTAACATTAGAGAGTATTTTTGAAATCGGTTCATCGGTGTATCCCTAAAAAGATGATAGTTTTAATGGTTTATTTTTAGGTTTGGTTGGTTTAAACTAACGCTTCCCCATCCAAGAGCTCTTGCTAAGTCGTTTCCCGTTCCTAGAGGTAAAACTCCAACGGCAGGTGCAGGCACGATTCCGATTTGATCAATTACGCTGAGAACCCAACCGACGGTACCGTCACCTCCACACGCGAGAACGCGTAGATTGGGCACCTTTTTGAACATTTCCAATCCCATCTTTGGACCCCCTTTGGTTAGATCAAATACTTGCCTAGGATTTAGTAGCCATTGAAACTTTTGAAGTAGCTTTGCACCTTGGTTACCTCCAGATTTGGGATTTATGAAGACTATAACCGGAGTTAAAGTTGCTGTTGGTATTGGTTTGATTATAAAAGCTCTGTGCTCTTTATCCTAAATTGGAATTTTTTTTAAGTGTTACAGTTAGAATTTTATTGGTTTACTACCTTATCTCTGCTTTTCTTTTTGCTGGAAGACCTTTTCTTATTAGATTTACGAAGACTAGATTTAAAATTACCCCTTTTGGGCAGCTTTACAATCCACGATGGAGGAACTATGATACTACTATGTACACCTAGACAGAGAGTGGTATTATAATTTGATTGGGCGATGCTAGGTGATTGTTACCTAATTTACATTCTTCTTCTATTCGTTGAATATTGAAACAAGTCTCTTTATTGTGATATGCCATTTTACACCACGAACAACTCAAAGCTACAATTTCCTTTGAACTAAACGATAACTTGGATTGGAAAGACTGAAAAAAGGTTGTCGTATAATATGTGTAGGTGATAATCAATAATTTATTTTGTTCAACACTTACCTTTCCACATTGCATACATTTTCCCTTTTCCGAACGTCTGTGAACCCAGTGATGATATATAACAGTTTGTTCCCTATATTGCCGAACTCCCACATCCCTAAACGTTGGTTTACAAGTAAAACGTACGCGATCCGCCAAGACTGGAATACAATTTTGATGAGCTATCACATTACATGCTGAACACTTCATACGGGGTCCATGTTTCTAGAAAAACGCTAAATTTTACTTTTCCAATGATAAAAAAGTTTTCGATTATCTGAATTTTCTTTTATTTACAATTCCCATTCACTCTCAATCCCTCTTGCAATGTCTGCAACATTAAGCTTTGCGCTTTGATCATAAGCACGTGCGCTGACTTGTCAATCATTCCAGCAATTTGTTCAATTAATCGTGTAGTAATCGGTCGCAAAATCTATTCCTTGACTGGAAACTCGATAAGAAAATTCGTTGTTAATCAGGTTTCCAAAGTTAACTTTTAACCTAACGCGTAGTAAAAAATGCTATATCACTAAATAAGTGCTGAATAAAATCATTGCGCTTCAAACGGCGATATTCGTAACACGTCCTCATTTTTCGTTTCCGTCGTGTTGAAAAAATATAAATCTCGCAACCGCATATTTAATTTGACAAGTCTCGACTTCTAACAAGTAAATTTTGAGCACCCTACAATTGCGCGAGTTTTCTTATCGTCACTTCAACCCTCTTGTGTCATCGGCAAACTTTTCTTTCCCCAATTTTTTTTAGCCATGTTAGTGTCATGTTACACCAACAATTTAAATTTAGTAAAAATAAATTTTCGTGAAAGAGGTAATAGAAATATTTACCGTGCAGTCTTGATCTCCGACATAGCAGAAATCTCCCGAAGCGGATGTCGATACCCATAGATGATCGCTATTGATTGCAAATTCACCCCAATCGGGTGTGTTACGAATCGAGCGCTCTTCCACATCGGCCACTTGTTTCCTGTAAATGACGGGAAATTTTAAATCATTTAATTATCATGTCACGAACGTAACTAACTGCAAAAACGTTAAAACGCTGATTTCAAACTACGTAATTTAAATTCAAGTACGTGCAATATAAATGTGCATCAATCAACGTTAACATTTGTTAGGGACTGCTTGTTTACATAATTTAGCAAATGGGCAAGCGCTTAAGTATTTAATTAACGAGAAGAATTTAACTCGAATAAAAAAATCGATGATTACAATTAAAACGTGATAACAATAATAATATTCTTTTAATATCCTTTTATATCTATTAAATAGATAATAGCAAAGTATTAATATAATAAAGTTTATAAAAGATCTCCCACCAATACCAACGCAGTTATAAGGATATCTCCTGGGATTGTCAATAAGTTGAGTGTTGGTTATACAACATTTATAAAATTTATAATTTATCTAGGGAACTATTTCGTACGAATGCTTAAAATTTTAATATTTCACTCAAAAATAAATATACAAAATTGAATTTTCTAGGGTCTAATTGTATTTAAATTCACTTCGTTACACACTGTAATATATTAATATAAAAAATAACGAACAAGTCAAAATTACCACACTTTAATAAAATTCTAGAACGCAAATAAATGCCAAAAATATTTTGGACATTTTGCAAAAAGTTTTGGCAACAAAAAAGCTTACAAAATTATACATTTTTATGTGAATTAATTTTTGTTTAAATTTTTAATAATTATTGCGTTGTTAAATATGCAATAAAGAGACTAGCGAAATAAAGTAGCACTTGATGCGAACCGTTATTAAAATTTTAAAATTGATAAGCGTCGCGACGCTTTCCATAAAAATCTCATTTTTACTTGCCTAATTAAAAACATGGATTTTAACTACGAGCAAGTTGCGTGAGGAGTGTTTGTTTGCATAAATAATTTTCATCGTTTCCTAAAAATCTCCTTAAATCTTTTGGAAATTATTTTAGAAAATAAATGAAAAATTCGAAAAGTTTATGTTTGAAGCTGCAGAAATATACGTGAAAGATGTTGATGGATGATAAACCGCGAACTGTTGGTGCTTAAATATTTATTGTAATGAAATAAATGCTTGAGTGAATGACAATTAATTGCATGATTTACTGAGAAACGTGTACGGTTGGCAAAGCTCTACAGAATTTAACCCATTCAGTTGAAAGGAAAAATTTCTCAACCTTTGTAATAAATTATAGCATGCTGAAATATTTAAGCTTTATACGATATAATAAAAGTAAAATTCAGTAATCGTATCATGCCAATATGGCGACGAAATTGTGCAAAGATTGAGTTTTTCTTAAATATGACTTTATCCGCCAATCCCACAAAAAATTGTATCTACATATCGCAAATAAAGAAAATTAAATTTTCGTATAAAAGTCTTCTACGCATTTTTTTTTCGTTTCCAAATTGATGGGTTTGGAAATTTAACCTCAAGCATTTTATAGTGTATAAAGCAAATATTCTCCGATTTCTATAACTCGAAAAGTTAAGTTGAAAATGTTCAAATTTTTTTTTAAGTGCTGTAAGTACTGAGGTGATTAGGTTCGATTTCTGATAAAATTAGAACCCTGTTTAAGCAGTCGTGGAGTTTACAAGGCCGAAATGAAGTTAAACTGTAGGTCCCCTATATTGAACAACGTCCGCACTGAATAAAGATGCGGTAGCGAATGAAATAACAGTGAAACTCTAACGTACAAAATTTGTATTTCAGGTCTTTAAATAAACTCCGAAATTTAAAAAGAAAAGAATGGATAAAATAGAAATATGAACATGCCAGACAAAATCTAATACAATAGGGGCAGAATGACTACCTAGAATATGTAAAATTTCACATGGACCGGCCTTCTTTAAGAACCGCAGTAACATATTTTGTATTTGTTTTAAACTGAAGTGGCATTTTTCATCATAAAAACTCGGGATGTGAGATTCAACATGGAAATCAAATATTGAAAACTCCAGTCGGTCTAATATTACGATTAAGCCTCAGACTTTTTTCTTTATTTTGTCGCAACTGCAACTAATTTTTTTTTTTTTAGTTGAAATAAATATACCATAGCATCCTTAGTTTGTTGGGAGCGTTACTAAGAGTAAGTCAGGCGCAGAGGAAGCCACCCGTAAGAATTAAATCGCATTTTAAACAATTTTTCAATTGGAACATAATAATCGGATACTTCAAGCATGATTGACCTTAAACTTAATAAAAACACCTGCGGCGCTATAGGAGGCAAATAATATTGAACATAATTTTCTTTTAAAAACATACTTAAATTATTTCTTGATGCAAAAAGAAATTTTGTCTCCATTCAAAAGAGATTATGTGGGATGACTTTTAAGCTTTGGTCTTTAGTCGTATCTTTATAGCTTGAAATTTCGATTGACTTTTCTTTGCCGCCTACTTAGAAAACTTTGTGTTGACTTTAAAAAAAAATTAAAGAATTCTTAGATTATTGAACGTCTTCATCGGTTTTCAATAAACGGTTTTTATCTCGCATCTTGATAACATGAAGGCTCTTTACTTTGTGTTCAATTCAATGACAGCATATAAAAATACAATCCCGAGAATTTTCAGCCACAAAAATTCAATTTTTTCGGAGTAGCATTTGTTAGTTAAAATATTTTCAATAGGAAGTACAGAAAAATTATCATTTCTAATAATTTAAAGCAGCTTTGGTGAATTTTTAAAAAAGGTTTTCGAAAGGGATGTAAAAAATTTTAATAACATATTATTTTTGCGGGAGTTGGAATTTCATGTTAATTTATCGATTTTGTTTTAATGAATAATCAGAATTATAACTGTTGACTTGTAATTTGAATTTTGTGGATTATCCAGAATCTCGTGTAGGAATTATTGTCATATAATGAAACAGATACTAAATTCGCAAGGAAGAAGATGTTCCAGAGTTCGTGCTGATTAGTGATTTCGGTTGAAGTTGTATAGTAAATTGTATAAATAGAACGTCATCGTACATAATGGAGAGAGATCGTAAATATTTACATTAAAACGTCATAATCATAATGAAAGAATTACGTACAAATCTCTGATGGTATTTTTTGTAACCTACCTCTGATTATTTTTTATGTGGGAGAATAATATTTTTGTATTTTAGGATAAAGAAGCGTTCAAATCAATTATCTAATTTTAACATTTTTTTGTTTGAAAATTTTTGAATTTTTTAAAAATTAAAATTTTATGTGACGCCCGTGGTGTGATAGCCGAGAAAGAGTCGAAAATATTTTTGATAAGGGACTTGCGTCTTGCGCGAGGTAAAATTTTTGAGAGAGCTTAAATTTTTTCTAGTTATTCAAGTCAATTAATATATTATTAGGGTGCATTGCGAAATAATTGAATGGTGCAAATTTGCTAGGTCACGCGATAGCCGTGTGGTAAAGATTCCGATTGAGCTGGCTATGGTGAATGATTTTGAGCTAAAACGGTGGATATCTTGTTTTTAAGTGTCTCTATTTTAAAACAAATATCACAAACTAACACTAACCTAAGCTAAGAAAGGTTGATATTTGTTTTTATTTTATTATTTTGATTATACTATATTGTTTTGGTTAATAGTTGCTAAAATCAATTATCATAGAGGCTAATTGTCGCCGGGGTCAGTTGTCTAGGTTCAATAGTTACAAGGTCAACTATTCTAGGGTTAACTGCCCGGACATGCTTTACAGGATATCTAGATGCCACAATGTTAGTGTAAGGTTGGTTGCATAACCCGAAATCGTACACAAAATTGAACTGTGGTAAATTTGAAATTTAACTAAATTAATAACATTTGCATTTACAGATATAAATTCAATTCAATTTCATACATCAAATGAAATTTTGTTTTGATATATAATTATCGTATACTATAGTACCTATGTATATAACCTATTTCTATTTAAGTACTAATTAACCTAACTAATTAATTTTATAGAAAATTTGAATGGGTTTGTTAAAAGAATGTCGGTATTTATACGAAAATATCTAAGTAATGTGGAATTGACATGCAGTAATAGGGTATAATGGCATGGATTATAACGTTAATTTGAGAGGTCGAGTTTCATGAGGTTAAGGGTAGCTAAGCATACATATTATAACCTTTAACTTCGCTTATATAATTTCCTCTTCAGCATTACCCGATAAGTCTGAATTATTCGTTTTAAATTCTTTCCTTCGACTTCTATCGATTCAATTGATCAATGGCACTGACGTCATAATTAAATAATTATTACATTCAATAGGGGTACCATCGTATTTGGGGCGATATTTTCGACTCGACATTGCAATAAAAGCAGTGAGATAAAATTAGAAGTTCTGTAACTACAGTCACCCCGGATCCCGGAAATGTCGAAGCACACATGGCAAGAGGCTGAGTTGTAATATAAATGTTGGATGAATGCCGGCTGACACCTGGAATCCCAACTAAATTTTCTAATAAAGAACGCAATTTTTCAAGAAGAAAGTTAACCCCTAAACAAGAAGACATTTTATAACTTTGCTATTTTAAGCAAAAAACAAATTTGTTAATTTGAAATATTCTAAAAGTCAAATTAGGCACCTTCGCGCTCGACTCAATTGAAAAGCGAAAGTTTTCGAGTTATGTGAGGGTTTTTCACGAAAACGTTTACATAATAAAATTTTATTTACCTGTACTTTAGATAGGTCGTATAATTGCAGAAACTTTTGCGTCGCACTACTTGGCGTCTTTTTCCAATAGCAGTCATAGATTCCAATAAAATTACCATAGGATCGTAGTTGTTTTGCGGTCGTTAAGTAGAAGAGAAACGGAACGAACTGAATTAGATCTTGAAAGAATGGATAAAATAAAAACAAGCAAAATGAAGTTCTCATTAAAAAACTTTGACTACCACTTCCGGGTGTATAGTAAGTAGGTATAAATTTGATACGTGTTCACGTTGGGTATTGATCTGGGTTATTGCGGTTACGCAGATTTCTTATCAGCAGTAAAACACATAAATATTTTATTATTCTTTAAGAATTAATTAAAACTTCACTGTATTTATTGCCAATTTGATGGTCGATTCCGTTTGCCGAAAAATACTTTCAATAATAAAATCGAGTCCCTTATTTTTAGTATCAGAAAATTTTATCGTCAAAGGCTGGTTGAATAGCCGAGAAAATTGTATTCTTTCATGTACCTCCTACGTGTTACATAATTAATTCCTTTATTGATATAATAAAATCGTACTTTCGTGTCGACACCACTTAATATAAATTTTCCACAACACCAAAAAAAGCCAAAGACCGAAATGTGCATCTATAGTGAAATGAGATGTCAAAATTCCCAACACGGATGTTCGTTTCAATAAAGCGACGTGTCTACTGTTTATTGTATTAGTGACTGCATTTACAATATTTAGCTTCTATTATTAGAGCTTGGTATATAAATTTAAAAATCATTGTTCCATGACCTTACCGCATAAAATTTAGGCAGCCACCATAATCGCTCCGAGATCTCCATGTTACACAAAATAATGGAACAATTTTCAAAATAGTAGAATTAATTTTCATTCAGGAAAAACTAAAATCCGTTTAAGTAGTTAAAATTTATTTTCGGAATTTTGTTACGTAGGTAGCAAAATGAGATTTTGAATGACGCAAAAGTGAAAATAAGTTAAAACGTTAAAAGTAAAATCAATGTGATATTTACGAATATTTTAAACAAAGTCTGATTCTGATTAAATCAAATTGGATTTTAATGTGAAAAGTAAAATGGTCGTAAACGCGTAATTAGTTTGTTTTGGTAACGCCAGAGTACGGAAAAAAAATAAACACAAAATGTTTTAAAGTAATAAACCGAAGTTTTCGCCAAGTTTTTTCATAAAAGAATTTCTTCGGATCAAAAAGTTAAATATTTATCGAAACCATTACGAAAGAGCAATAAAATAAATTGTAAATTATAACAAGTTGGTGAAAGTGTGAACGTGATTCGCTAACACTAGGCAAACATTCAATCTGTCGTGTCAAGTTGGCCACACTTTTAATAAAAAAAAAAATCGATTCAAATTATTCAAACCTATAACAAAAAGATGGATTTGTTTGGTTTGATTTCGGTTCAAAATTTTAACAGTTAATTGGTTTTTCACACGCGTAATTGTGTTTCCATTTATATCCACGGGAGCAAATTGGAAAAGTGTTTTAATTTAAAATCAAATATAAAACAAAAGGAATTAAGGATGAATTTAAGTTAATCGGTCGCGACATCCCCTACTATATGAGATTAAACGTCGAGAAGAGAGTAAATCTTTTGAGCTTATAAGTAAATTCACTTATAACAATCTTAACCAATTCTTCGACAATTTTAAATCCCCCATTCGGATAAAAATCAAAGTTTGGACTCGAGGCAGCCGAAAACCGCCTTCAATTTATTGCTAACAGGCAAGAAATTAAAAATTGAATTAAACTTTAAAGGAACTCAAAATTGTAGTGAACTCTTAGAAAATTACAAAAAATCAAATATTTGACAGTTATATCACTGAATAGTCGAAATCGGGGACTTTTAACTTTATTTTATTCACTTATTATATTTACCAACTTACGCTACTGTTTGTTTATACGTTTTTGTAGCAGTAATTAATTCGTTGGATTTATATTTATACTGGACAGTCAGTTCATCGCATTTCGTGGTTTTGTTAATTATTAATATCTCGTCATAGTTCTATAAACGGATATAATAAATGAAAATATTGATTTTATGGAAATAATTGGTAATATTCATCCGATATAAGTGATATAATGGAGATAGAAAATAAATAATTCTTTTGGAATAATTCATTTACTTTTGTTTACGATTTGGTTATTCACCTTATTGGAAATTTTAGAAGTGCGTGCGTTGGGACGCTACAATAAGTGTTATCCGAAAATTGTTAGTTTGAGTCTTTTTTATATTATAAGATAGAAAAATAAACCACAGTTTGATTTATGGTTTGGTCAAACAGCCTATCAAACAATCGCTATCATAAATCAGTCTTTCTTTTCAACCTTATTGTTTGTTTAATGAACATTGTGACCCTCTCTCTCCTATATCCGTGATGTGTGTTCGAAGTGTTTTCACATATTTAGGGGACCTACAATTTAACGTAGCTTCCGAACCACGCGAAGCGCAGTATTCATTTCGAGAAGAGTTCTCATGGCAGGTTATCTCAGTTATCTTGAGAAACTTCGTCGAAATCATCATATTTTGTCATATTCCATTTCACTCTTAAATTTCTACCCCTAAAATTGCCTTAGCTATGTATTATGTATGGCACTTATCTCTCTTCGGAATAATATTTATAAAAATATTATATTAGACTACCTAGGCTGTGCGGTCTATGGAACTTTTCTTAAGGTACGAATACAAAGAAAGCAGGTTTTATGCGCCGGCCGAATATCGCTGATCTTTGCATTTCAGTATCTATCAGATTACCTGCTTCGTTTCTGCTTTCTTTGCATTTATACCTTAAAGCGGCGTTCACAATGAAGTCTTGCCTTGCTTCGGTAGAAAGCTGGCAAGCGCCAATTAGATTGAAGCATATATTCTTCTATCCTTTTCTATGATTAAAAAATCGATCATTTTAATTGGCTCTTGCTAGCTTTCTACCGAAGCAAGGCAAGACCCCACTTCATTGTGAACGCCGCTTTAAGGTGTGAACAGAAATTCACAGGCACCGATAACCTCACATATTAATAATAATGAGTGTCTTCTTCGCTACTCTTACCCTAATGATATCTTATTTTGAGGAGATTTGAGATAGCCGTTGTGTTGTCAGGATGCTGTTTGTGACACACTTTCGTCCCCATTTTGAATTTTCTGGTCCGGTGTGGAGTACTGAATTGGTGTGTGACATTATTCTGCTGTAATCTGTACAAAGGTCTACAACACGATTGGCTTTGCCTTATCATAATAGACCATCTTATGAGCAACGCCTGCGCATTCTCAATTTGACCTCACTGGAGCATCGGCGTCTTATGGGTGATCTCATTATAACTTTTAGAGTTATATCTCATATCTTCGTCCTTAATGCGGATAGTTGGCTGCGTGGGCACCACCTTAAGTTGCTTCACCAGAAATTTGGAACTAAAGTCAGGGAGCATTTTTTACCAAATCGAATGTTTCAGGATCATGCGACTGACTCCCAGTCTGGCTCCATCGGTGAATTCCTTCAAGAATCACTGTGATCTCCTCAACAGTATTGTGCATCGCTAAGCGAAGTTTGTGCCTTGTTTTGTGACCTTTTTTATATGTTTTGATTTGTTTTGTTCATTCATGTATTTTGATTCTGGGTCTTGTTAGATATAAAGTTGATCTGGTATGTCTGATATGTTGTCCTGCGATTGCTTTTCTTTTGATTTTTGTCGAACTGTGTACAATATGTTCAATTTTGTATAGTTTATTGGACTATATCATCCCAACCCATCCTTTCGGTGATCTTCCTCTTGGTCATCTATCTTCCATTTTACCCTCACGATGGGATTTTCTGTCGCTTCCTTCCTCCTAGTTATGTATCCAAAGTATCAAAAGTACATAGAATTAAAATCTCGCAGCTGCTCCGAAACGCATTCATTAGTGCAGGGGTTTCATCCAAGATATTCCAACGACTCTTTGATTGATCCGCATTTCAAAGGCCTCCATTCTCTTGCCTGAATTAATGCATATAAAGATAAAATCTCAGTTTTGTGGTTTCAGATTTAAATGACAGTGGCTGACCTATATAACAGACTGCGCCACCGCATTCTTCTGCATCGTTCGTTTATCCATCCAAATACTAGAAATCTCTGTAAATGAATAGAGTTAACATCTGCTCTATTAGTCCCTTCATTTTGGTAGAAACTATTCGACACTTTCAGCAATTATCGGGTTGCGGTCGTACCTTCTACTCCAAATTTCTTTGGATAAATTCGATTTGTCAAAATTTATGGCTAGGAAACCATACTTTTACGAAAATCAGAATATTCTACTAAGTTTTTATATTTTATAAAGCTTCTCTGTCATGGACTATCATTATTTATTTGTTGTTCTTGCGTTTGTTGAAGAGTTTCTAAGGCAACTCTTAATGGGTGAGCTTCGGCATCCGGCTGCTGTTGTTCTTGTGTTTTGTAGAGCTTCCTTTCGTGCATCAGCCTTACTTGGGGATGGGGATTTATATTTCCCACCTCACGAGTGTGAGTGTTAATTAAGATTTTACTTGTGCTTAGCAAACATAGACCCCGTAACTCCAACTATATGCTTGGAGAGTATTCCATACCCCCTAAACCCCAAGATAATGGATATTCTGTTATTGATTTTATTAAATCGCAACTGTTGAAATATATCAACTGTAAGTAAAATCTTCTACCAGTATGTCATTACAGCTCGTTTGCACCTGTCAGCAGTTAGCTACCAGTATTTTATTTTAGTTTTCAATTAGATAATTGCTTTAAGAAACTTGTATTAGCCTGCTGGCGGTTCCTTATTTTAACACTTAGACCGGCACGCTTAAAAATAGCCTATTGTTTTTAATGTTACTGTGATGCACGTGGCGGCTAACGTATTAGCTCACTGTTAATTATTTGTAAGTAAATATTGTCAGCCACTTAATTATTGCTGCTTTCTTTCACCAAGCAATTAGTAGAAGCCATCAGGCAGTTAACTACTTTAACTTGATGCTAGCTAACTACTATAAAAAGCTGTTAGTTAGCTACCAATTGTAAATGCAACTGGCTGCCAGCTATTTACGAGTTGCTAGCTGAAAACTTCGGGCTTCCGGTGGATGTGGCTCAACGCAACTAAGCAAAGAAAGGGGCATTTTATTAGGCAAGACAGGTAGTTTACGGAGTTGGCTACAATGCCATAAAACGGCTATGTTTCGTAAACTTTCAAAAACTGTGAATCCAAGTCTTTAGGCAAGCTATGCTGCTTATATTTACTTCCGTTGGAAAGTGTCTTCGACATACACCATAGAATGGATCAAATTAAAAATTTTGTTGGTCTGAAAGTTCGCCTGTTTTAACCTTTTCTATAGGATTGAAAAAAAAAGCGTCAAAAAATTAACAAACTACGGTGTATTTTTTCCTTTTATGCTACAATACGAGCACCTAGGGTTGAGAGATGAGATGGAAACAAAACATTAAATTTGTAGTTGTACTATGTTACTTTTTTTGTAATCTGCACAAAAAAGTTACATTTGAATAAATTCAGTTTAATTATGGAACAAAAAAATTCAATTTTAGTGAAAAATTAACTAACATTCGTTTTTGTTGTATAAAATTACGATTAATTTCTGTTATTATTTATGCATATTAAAAATAAAGAAGCGTTTCAATCTTAAATTTTATTTTTTAAAATGATTACCTACCAAATTTTCTAAAATCTAAAGAAAAACTCAGCAGGTACATAATGGTGAAGATAATGGATATCGTTTCCTGCGGAATACCGGAAGGATAAAGGAAGCGAAACCAACAGATGATATTTTAATGTTCGTCTTAAAACGTAAAGAAAGATTTAAACAAAAATAATTTTACCACAAAAGGATCATCGTTCTTTTCACCGCACAAGATAATTCACTACCCGAATCACCGAATTAAAAAGTTCATTCTTTGAAAAGTTCAATTACCCGTTCTAAACACTTAATATACCTTGGGCTCTCTTATCATCAATCATACTGTGAGGTTTAAATTTCCGGTCACAAATACACCGTCAATTTTTTTCTTTAGGTCTTCTGTCCCTGATAAAATAAAGGAAAGAAAATTTTCTTGCAACGGATAAAAAATGTAAATTTAAATGAAAAGTTTTAAATTTTCATTACTTAATTATATCCGGAAAATCGGTTAATTTTTAATTATTTCCTAATTTCGGTAAAGTCAATGATAATAAGGAAACAAGAAAGGAAACTTTCAGGTTAAACAATTTTAATTTCGAGTTGAAGAACCAATTACCGTAATCCCGCAGCCAGCGACCCTCTTTTGAGCTCATTTAAAATCGCTTAATGTTAGAAATGATGCACCGAGGATGATGTTTAATTTAAAATGCTCAACAGTAATGACACAATAAACTTGTAAATTTTGTTAATAAAGAAAATCAGTTGATAAAAGGTTAAAACTTGGTTTCACTTAGGAAAACGAAGTAGGTGATAAAATACTAGTTATTATTTTTGCTTTCTTTTTCTACAATATTCAGCTATTATTAATTCTTTTACAGGTGGACCAAAACACCAACATTTTATTTCCACAGTTAGTTGCTCTCGGTACTGAATATAAAGGCTAGTCGCCCTTTTTATTAAAAAGAAATGAAAGGTTCAGATACATTTTTTTAAATAAGTTTAAAAATTAAATATTAAGAAGATATATGAACATTGTAAGGATACCAGAAGTTGAATGTTACAATTTAATAATTTAAAGTTCGTATTGCAAAATGTATGAGAATGAGTGCTTTAAAATTTAAAAATATTGTTCGCATCAAGTTTTTGAGTTCATACTACTTCACATGAAATTACATTTTTAGGACAAAGTAAATATTATATGTTACCACAATGTTACTAAATATTATACTTCTCAAATTTACATTCATAGGTAGTACAATTTTCACTTTTATTTTACTACTCAACATCAAATTCTTATAGCAAGGATATTTCATTTTACAACTAAAATCCAAAAGAAAACCTCACGTTATATGAAATATTTTCAAAGTTGTCAACTTTATGTATACTTATGGCACGTTAAATTAAGCTGATAGATATGACAGACGTCTTTATCCAGAATAAGAAGAAATTGGTTAAGCTCCATCAACTTTTTATTTTTCTCTCCAGATTTTCGTGTTGCATCAAATTTTAATTTTAAAAGGGAAACTTAAAAATTTTAAAAATTTACGCTATCCGGAGTAGAATTTGAGCGTTTAAAAGTTCTAAAATATGCAAAAATGTAACCTTAAAAAATTTAAATTCAATTTTAAGAATGAAAAAAGTAAGACACGTTGCAATAACTTCAAATTATAAGAGCGTCGCCGTCGGAGGCAGAATGTAACCCCCATAAAAACGAACTAATCTTTTATCGTTTGTGCTGATAGAATAACATCAATTTTTAATATCGTTTCGCTCTTGTCTTTGCAAAGAAAATTTTTGTAGCCTTAAACGGACGTGCTTTTTAAGTATTTATAATACAATTTTCACAAGGATTATATTCTTTTCCACTGCAACGAAATTGTAAATTTCAATTTAAACCTTTTAGACAATTTTCTATTTTCTTTTCAAAGTGTATCGTTTGTCTTGAATTTCTTTGCATCAAAATCTTTTCAAGCACGTCGTTATTTTTAATATCGCCTGTTTATTGATCAATTTGCTAAATTCCTATTTTAATCCATAAACAGAAGAACTTTCCAGACATTATGAAAGTCTTCAAGTTACAAAAGGAAAATAACAATATTTAGTTAGGCCTTTTAAAAAGTTACTTAAAATATACTAGAAAAGTAACTCGATTGTAGATTTTGATTACCGAAACCTAAAATCCTTATTCAGTCATTAAAAATCAGTGGTCGAAGGTCTAATAAGTCATTTCTATCACATAACGACCATTAAAAGGAAGAATTCCAGAAGAATGGTTACCTTACAATAAATTGCATATTATTTTTATAACTAGCAAAAATAAAATGTCATTATCTCATAATCCGCCATCATATTGTCTTTTAATTTGGAAAAGCAATCGCCTACAAATTACAAATTAAATACAGTTATTTTGATTTGTTAAAATAATTTGTACGTGATTGTTTTTCCAAGACAACTCATTGTTTTTTTATACGCGCCAGTTTTATTTCTACAATTTTGATAAGAACTTTGAAGTGTTGAGTTATATTATTCAGACGCGAAAAAAATTCCTATTCGAGATTTTTGATTTACCATATTATTTTAGCTATTATCAGGTCGATACTTTAGTGCCAATTAAATTTAGACAGCAAATTTTTCAAACGATTTATTAATTTTACCCTACCTATATTGCGTGATATGTCTATTATATACTACATATTTTATTATTTATTTTTTGTAATTTTCACTATACAAACTTCCTTGTTTATTGATTTTTCAAATAACGTTAAAATAATTGCGGTTTACATACTGAGTGTCTTTTTCAAAAGCTTCCACCCTAGATTTTTCCTAAATTCAAAAAAATATAGAAAAAATGATACCTAATTTTTCAATTTTCCAAACTCCCCCTCACTTTTCTATATAATATAGACTATAAAAAAAATAAGCTTGTCACAAAAAAATTAAAATCGATTCGTTCTCGAACAAAACATTTTTATAAGAAGCACAAGTACATTTTTATTCTGAATATTTTCTGTCAGTCTGTTAAACGAAAACTATAAAGAATGTTATCTTTTGAAGTTAAAAAATTAAAATCGGTCGATTCGTTCAATTTGTTCTTGAGTTTTTCGAAAAAGCATTTTATAACAACATTTCAAAAATCCTTTTTGTAACAACTTCAGATCGAATTGACCAATTGCAAATATTTTTGCTTCAAAAGATAAATTCTTTTTATAACTTTCGTTTGAAATATTAAACAAAATATTTTCAATAAAAATTTAATCGTTACAGTTCGAGAAAGAATCAACCGATTTCAACTTTTTAATGTGTCATTTAGTTATTTTACGTTTATTGAAACCTCAAACTTTGTTTGAATGTAGTGATTTTGAATTATATAAAGTCCATCATGGTCTGGTAGTTAGTTAGTAAACATTGCTTTCTATTTGAAGAAGAAGTTAACGTTCAATAACTTTTTTAGCTTCAATACCACCTATTTACGTTTGACATCACGTCCATTTAATATACCGACTTTGAAATTAAAATTTGGTCAAAAGTTCTAAGTAGTCGATGCATGGTGGCCAATTAATTATATTAATCGTTGGTTTTCATGATGCTTTATATTCAGGTGATATTATTATAATCTTATTCTCACTTTTGCTGACGTTTGAAATTTCCCTATTACTTTACAACTTTTAATTCGACGTAAGATAATTCAATTTAAGGTTTTCCATTCGTCAACTAAATAAGCTACTTTTTGGAATGGTATGATCTACTGCACCATATATTTGTTGGAAAACTATTTTTTTTATTGCAGCTCGATTTGAACTGGCCTCACTGTTACAACTCCAGTAATCGAGACCAATGGAATCTAAAGATTCGCAATTGATTTATCTCTTGTCTGGTAGTGAATTGTCTGTACTTCCTCGTGTTACCAGGAACGCAATTTGAACAATAAATCAAGGATCTTCAGGACAGCCCAAAAAAATTGAAATCAGAAATCGAACTGATAATAGTGAGAATTAAGTTAGAAAACAAACACTGTACTTATTTAGACTTGATAATTATATGCTAATTTATTTTTTCTCTTCTATTCTATTCTGCTTATAATAGCGTGGCAGTATCTCTCATCAATTTAATTGCAATCAGATTGCAAATTCTCACGTCACATTATTCGCATAGTCACGATTAAAGTCGAGACGAAACTTTCGAAGCGTACAAACGAATATCCGTCGAGGAAATCAAGTTTATAATTATTTTATAGTTAACCACTTAATGCTCATTGACGTGTCGGAGGTGTACCGTAGGTGTAATTAGTGTGTATGTCGCATCCTTGTTTATCGTTTACCACCCACAATTAATGTGAAACTAACAAACAAAACGATAAAATTATAAAAATGGTTCTACTGAGAAAGATTTTTGAAACGCCTAACCAAATATCCATGGAAAGAATCAATTTACTAATTATTCTGAATTGTTTGAAAAATTTGAATTAAAAAAATTGAATTAATATCCAAATTGTACTGATATTCTGAAGAATTATAAAATTAGTCCTCCCAAGAAGGACTTGTGAAGCATCTAATCGAATATCCGTCAAGGAAATCGAATTAAGATTTATTCTGCAGTTAAAATAAGGCAGAGCCCACTAAAACTATACAAAATAAACAATAAACAATTATAAAAGTGGAAATACCCAGGGTAAGACAAGGGTCAATTTTTAAATATCTCGCTGACAGTATCTTGGGATGTATATTGGTCCTGGAAAGAATATAATACTGGATCGTTAGCAACACAAATTATTTTGTTTTTATAGGAACTTATCTGATTGATTCCTTCATTACTCACCAACCAAAAACGTTTACTAACCTAAAACAAGTTTAAGACCTGCTAAATAGACCTAAAGCAGCTGATTTGTCCCAATGCTCTTGAAGGCCGAACAACTATGGCCTTTACGTATGGTTGTATTTCCCATAAGTAAGACCAAAAATGTCAAACAACCACATCAACTAAAAAAGTTTAATATTTAAAATTTTATAAAGGTTAGCCTTCTGATGCTGTGGGGAATACCACCAGATCACCCCAAGAATACCGATGCCATGATTTAGAATGATTGCGATTTAATAACATCATAATAAACACTGTGTTATTTGTTTTTATATTTTTAAACTCGTTTTTATTGCTGAATTAGCACATTCACAATTTGACAGTAACTTTGCCTATAATACTCCGATATAATATAGGGTGTTTTTTTAGCTGCATGAGAACTTCAAAATGAAATAAAACATTAAAAACCTGACGGAATGTTTTGGTTATAATTTTTTTATGAAAGTACAGTTAAAGGCATTTATGATTTGAACATGACTTCCGGCATGTGACCACCACGACTAATGGTTACGAAGCGCATCCGTTCAGTCCAATTTTTGACCACTTTTTCCAATATTTCTGGCTTTATTTCATAAATGGCTTGCTGAATATTAGCCTCCAATGCTTCTAGAGTTGTTGGTTTGTTAGCATAAACCATGGATTTAACATACCCCCACAGAAAATAATCTGGAGGTGTCAAATCACACGATCTTGGAGGCCAATTGATAGGACCACGTTTTGAAATAATGTTGTCACCAAATTGTCCTTTCAATAAATTGATGGTTTCGTTGGCTGTGTGGCACGTAGCACCGTCCTGTTGGAACCATAAGTTGTCAATGTTTAGCTCTTGAAGTTTTGGAAACAAAAATGTATTGAGCATGTGTCGATATCTCACACCATTCACCGTAACGGTAGCTCCTTCCTCATTTCGAAAGACATATGGACCAATGATGCCGTTGGCGTGTATTCCACACCAAACAGTCAATTTTAATGGATGCAATGGAGTTTCAAGATAATGTCCCGGATTGGTCTCACTCCATATACGGCAATTTTGTTTGTTCACATACCCATTTAACCAGAAATGTGCCTCGTCACTGAACAAAATTTTAAGGTAAAAAAATGGATCCACTTCCAATTGGTTGGAAGCGAATTTGGTAGCGTTGTTCAATGGTCAATCTATGCATTATCAAATGCCAAACCTTGCTAAACACAAATGTCAAAAAACTGTTTCCATAGCAATCTTGATTCAATTGTTATCCCTATTGAAAGTTCTCATGCAGCTAAAAAAACACCCTATACTTTGTTAGAGCGCTATTTCTCCTCCATGTTATTTATACCTCTAATTTCGTTCATTCAGATATTATCATCCAACATAACCTATACTTATAATGCAAATAATCCTCATTCTCTAATCAAAATTCGGTATTGGTATAAAATACAAAGCAAGACATTATCAGCTTCAAAATAGGGATGGTTGTAATTCGCCCGACTGAGGCCGAGGCCGAGCAGCTATCGGATTATTTGGTTTTATATAATCTTATTACAAAAATAAAAATTATTATAACATACGTCTGAATTTCTTCGTGACCGAATAGGATTTGTTTCTTCATTTATTATTAAGGTAATATTAGGTTAAGTGCGGCCTTCAGGCCGCACAGCCTGGTCAATCTAGTTATAATATGATACGTAAATGACATTTTCTTTGCCTGTGGATGGTCGTGGAGGCTCTAAAGTAGCGATTTCCACTGGGTGATGCCAAATGTCGAAAAATTATAATGAATTATATGAAAAAATATCTGTAGGCCAAACAGCAGTTATTTCTAGGTTGATAATAAATATAGGAATCAATCTAGATGTTTATATTATGGTCTATACCTTTGCGAATAAGAAAAGGGTTATTAATCCTTCTGTTTCCAAGGTTTTCCTTGTTTCAATGTTTCAAATGCTATTGATTTTGCTTGGCGTTTTCCCTGAATAAATTTATATTGTCGTGATGCAAAGATTTAACCCTATCCCATTAATTTGTCGTGAACAGAATCTCACCCCGATGTATACCACTCGAACAATAATAGTTCCCAGATAACTTTTAAGCCGTTTTTTTTTTTGCTTCTATCCAGAATACAGATCTACAGTTTGTGAATTGTGTAAAGTCAATTAAAGAGTCGGATAAATCAAAAAGTAATTTATTTGCTTGAATAGAATCAAATACGAGAGCAATTTCGGATGTTGCTGACACAAACGTCAAGTGATAAATAATGTGGTGTATAATGTGCAACCTCAAGTAAAGCGTATTATTTACTTTTAAAATATCAGCTATACGTTTACTTGATGCTGTTATGGTGTTAATTTGTGTGGCAATTATGAAAATTTTACAAATTTTGTTATAATAATAAAAGTTCATACACTTACGTAAGAGACGGTTATTAACTTGCAGTTAACGCAGTTGGATGCGAATGCGGTGCACCGGGTTCAAACCTGGGGAGAGTCAAACTTTCTTATGGCTAGTCTCCGTGCTTCGGAAGGCACGTTAAGCCGGTGGTCCCCTGGGTTAGTGAATTGCCACCATTAACATAAAAAAACAGGATACATGGCACATCTGAAGACAAGTCTAGCAAGCTACCTAATGGATGTAAAATATGTATATGCTCACAGATCTAACACTGCCAAGGAAACGACGCAGATGTTGGTAATAACAAGCCTTACGGCTTAAACTACGTTGAAGAGAAGAAGACACTTATGTAGTTCAATTATTTGATTACACCCGGTATTCGTATATGAATTTTAAGCTGTTGATGCATGCGCATGATCCAATATGGCTCCTCCAGTAGCAAGCTCCTTGTCTTGACAGGTGGTTCGCTTGTAGACCAATTTCTTGCCTTTTCAACAAATTCAAACGAAATCTCGAACGGAAAATTTCCAGTGCTGTGTTATATAATCCATAAGTATTAGTTAGAACGAATTTCCAACTTTTCCAAAGAAACAGATTTTTGCACACATGTGGTCCAAACTAACCTCAAAATCTTGCAATGTGCAAATAAAATCGCAGGAAATATTAATCATCCGCCTTCAAATGTAACGTAAATTAAATCTGTGATTTACAAAGATCATCAGAATAACGCTTTCGTAATTATTTCAGGTACCTTAGTACGTAAAAACCAAATTTTAATCGATATGGTCGATAATCACTCGCAGCCACTAATTATTTGTAAAAATGACGATTTTTACAAATTTCGCAATTCAAATTACTCGCGAACACTTTCTACAACTCGCAGATACGCTTTTGAGACACCAAAAGCCTTCAAACTAAACTTGTCGGAAAATTTTGCAAAACTTTGCAAAATTCGAACTACACGCTGTGGAGATCGACAAGAATCTGTTCATCAAACGGCTTACGCGTTCTTTGCTCGGTAAATATCAACGTACCAACATTTTAAAAAAATTTTACAACAATTGTAAGTTTCCGATTTATTGGCGCTATTCATTCGAATTTCAAAACTTCTTATTCTTCCAGATACACCACTTATTGCTTGTTCAAGCATCACCAGTACACCAAACATTGAAAATCAAATAAATGTGTAAACGAATGTGTTGAAAGTAACAAGATATCACTTTTTTATCCTAAAATTGCTCTCAATTTTCTGTCATACAATCGACAAATTTAAATTTATAACAGAAATCATTACCGGACCTCATTAACTGACTTTTGGATACAACAATATATTAAATAACAACGTCTAGATATTGCATTTTCATTATAATATATTACGCTAAATAATAATTTAGGCGGTCGGAGCATAGTGGTCACACGAGTTAACTATGAACGCTGAATACCCGGTTCGAATCCGAGTGAAGTAAGAACTTTTATTCTGACCGTTCTCCTCTCGGAAGGCAATGGAAACTCACCAAGAGTAATATGCCAAGAGAATCCTCAAAATAAATGTTAATGATCTAAAAAGTCCTAAATTGATCTGTGGATCCCCCCACCAACATTTGAGGGTCACGATGCTCCTGTTAAGAAGCAAAACGACTGTATGATGATGAAATAAAAATAGGATTAGCTTGAAATTTACTTATCGTCTGTGTATAGTCGAGTACAGGCGCGAAGCCACAGACTGTTAAAAAGAAACATTTATTTTCCATCTCGAAAGGAGGTTTGGCTTTTGATAATCCTTTAACTTGTAACCTGCCACATTCATTTCTGTGTTCGTCCATTTTGGTTTCAAACTTTTAATTATGGTTTCCTGGAAGCAGAGTTAGTTGTTACTTAGATTGACCTCTTCGTTCCTACGTCATCATCTTATCATCAACTATGATATGCACATTTGCCGAAGATGGAGAATCTCGTTTTGAGGTCACGATTCTAGCATGAAACCGCAATGGAAAGAACACCATTGATTAACACCGCATTTTATCCCCAACTTTATTACATTTTTAGCATAATTATTAAGAGGTGGAGTGATAAGTTCGTCACTTTGGTAATCTCCCTTGATAGCTTTTCGATGCTTATTTGGCAGTTGTGTTATCTCCATTCCAACATCGAGGATTTCTTTTGTCATGGCGGTAGCTTAAGTCTCGATCACTATTCCATTTCTACTGATGAAGACAGCACCGATGGAATGGGATGGGTTAGCCAGAAAATCATTAATTATTTTTGTAGTGGCGTGTTCATGACATCAGCTTGCTGCATTGAAATGCTACCATTCGTAGATGATGTGTAGATTTAGGTGTACACCTAAAACTTAGTTTAAGCGATGAATCATTGATCTCCAGAGGTTCCAAAGGAATCGATATCTTGAATCGAATAGATTCGAACTTGCGTTCTTTGAATAAAACCAACTTTTCTTTTACTTTTAACATTAGTTTTTTCTTAGTTGATTTACAATAGAACGAACCCACGAAGTTCATAAGTGTGACCTATTTCTGGTACTGGACAGGAGTATAATCCCTTAGCTGGCCTGTCTACCTTAACATTGTAGAGCAGATTAGCCGAACTTTGAAACTGAACTGAAACAGTTTTGAAACTGGTTTACACAATTTTCGGTTTTCATTGCATCTTGAAAGCATTTCGAGAACCTACTTGGGAATAGATGATTTTTACCCAGTTGAACGAAATTTTGGATGATGATGATGATGACATAGAAGGTTTTTAGCGAACAAATTGGTGTAAACCAAGATAACTGTCAGGGGGAAATGTAATTAAAGGTGTGGTTTCTGGTTGCATTCCCTTAGCCCATCAATCGATATTGGGCTTTGGATCACAGTAGTGTAACCGCGGTTTTCCTTTCAATAACCTACCGTTGGTAGTCCGTTATTTCATCTATATGTTCAAGCATTTGTAAAGTTTGAGGTATCCAAATATTACTTGGACGTTACTTACATATTACATCGGGTATTAGTGGGAATTGCTTTGAAATGTCAGGAAATTAAGTTATAAATTATATTATAGGCTCTTGGATATGTTACCGATAGGCATAAAATGAAGGTAAATGCAAAAAGAATTATTAATGTACATTAACGAACAGTGTATTTATGAATATTGCAGATTTATTCAAGGAGGTTCCACCTACAATTACCGGATATTACTGTCCTTGCTGTCGGCGCATATTTTGATGGAATTATAAAATGTTTATTATTATATTGTTAATCACGAGCTGGTGAATTGTTTTGATAGTTCATACATCAAAATTTATTGGCAGATGATGTCACTTCTATAATTAATTTTTGCAATGAAGTAGTAATAACAAATTTATTAATTTCGGATCTGATGTTATTTCATTTTATTGAAATTGTTTTTGTTAATATACGAAGCGTTTAATAAATGACGAGAGTATACCTAACAAAAAGTGGAAACATAAAATTACCATAGCAAATTGAATGAAAGTAAATTAATATTTAATATCAAATCGATTCTACTTGAAATTGTACATAATTTATCGTCTAACTGTTGTTTATTATTATTACCTGTGTAAACGTGAATAACTTTGTTATAGGTACTACGTACATAAAATCACATATTATTCTGGAAACTTACGGTTTTATGCAACACGACAAAAACAGTTCCAAATACCAACTTTCCATAAACACAAAAATCCAAAAATTGAATTAACTTTTGATAAACCAACTAACCCTGACACATGTCTAAAATCTTAAAAGTGAATTAAAGCGGTTAACTTGATAGAGATAACCGTTACGTAAAACAAACTGACATTCAAAACGCATGAGATACATCGAGCACAAAGAAGAGAGAAACCAGTTCGGTAAATTATGCTAAAAAGTGTTACATACAATTTACTCGTATATGACACGATTTTCAAAACAAAAACAATCTTATGTAAGCAAGAATGCATATTAGTTCTGGTGGATAATTCCTTCATCGGAAGGAAAAAGGGAGGCCTAACCTCAAACCACTTACTCAGTCCAAAAATAGACAAACGCATTATTTTTTAATTATCCACATAATATTTATCACATATTTAAAAGTAAAAGCAAAATAATGTCGAATGCAAATATTTGCGCAATCCTACATTACGACCGTAGGTTTTACTATTTACGTAATCCAATCAATACCAATTTAATCCCAACATTTTTTAAATTCTAAGTCTCTTAACGAAAAACAAACCCTAAACATGATACGAGGACTATTTACAGAAAAGTTTAATTATTTTTGGTATTACATTCTTTTACGCAAGGGTGGCCAATTGTTTCGTCTTCAGGGCCGCAGTACAAAAATAGAAAGACCTTTATAAACAGTAATGTTGTATATTTGACATTCTTTACTTTCGTCCAGAGACGACATAAAACAACAATTTTTAATTATGTACCTACGCAAGTGTTTTGTGAAAAACATAAAAATGCGGCAATGAGATAAATTTTCATAGAAAATAACTGAGATATCCACACAAAAATTCCTTTTTTTTTGTTACCTTCCAACTAATTTCGATTGTTAGAACTAATTTGTTGAAAAGTTTCCTTTTAAACCACATGTTCCACTTTTTCCTACTTTCTTATTAAAGAATCGGAAGTTTTCAATTGTTGCCCACATGATTTTGATTTCAACTTTCTTTCTGTGGATCGAGAGAGCACGTAGTTTTTCAAGTAACCTTCGGGAAAATAGTCAAAAGGTTTCATTATGTTGAATACTGTGACCAGACGAGATTAAGTCTTTGTAGTTGGAAACTTTAAGAAGATGAAAAAGCTTCCATTATTATCATTAAATTATCATTTTTATTCCAATCGTTATATAAAAGAGGTTTAAATATAACAAAAGAATTGGAAACGAAATCAGATAAATTGCGAAACCAGAAGATGGAATAATAGAAGATTTAAATTCAGAGAATGAAATTAGATTTTGTATTTAATAAGCTTCAAACATCATAAATCAAAATATTTTAACTGATGAAATTTTATTTTTAAGTTACAATATTACATTTTAACATCTCGACTTTATAATTAAAGGATAACAGAAGGAAAATTTTCAAGAGGGTATATGAATATCTTAAATTTAAATGACAGGCAATGAAATCCTTTCGTGCGTATTGGGATGAAACAAAAAATTAATGATAAAACCAACTCTCGGTGAAAATTTGCAGATGTACAATGTAAATAATTATTACAAACGATTTCTTATCGTTTATTTAAACGTACAGTTGCTTTGTAACAGATTCTTCGTTAGGACCACAGTCACTTTAAAATTTTCCTTTCATTCACGAAATAGTCAACTTTTAAATTACTATCCTTCATGAATTTCCGACAGACTTGTCGGTATCATCACATACGACAATTTTCCTGGAAAGGTTTATTTGCTTCCAACTGAGAAACTTGAATGTTCTAAAGAAAACTATCGTGAAACTTCCGTTGAGTACTGGAAAACTGAAATATTTACAAAGAATTGTATTTCAATCTAGGTACAAATGACAAAATAGGAATAAAACGATGCGATGTGATTATTCTCAAACTGTTTCCATTTCCTTTCAAACATAATACTACTATATCAAATAAACGTACCTGAACAGTCGCAATAATTCCTAGTTTAAAATATTAATAAAAATGTTGGTGCAAATTTTATCAAGCATAAAAATAAATATCAAAGGAATACATTTGCAAATTAAGCTTTTATCATTTTAATTATATAAAATTTCTAATTAAATTTTTCTTTTTAAATTTTACATTTTTCATGAAATAATGTAATTCAAACAAACCTTTAATTATGAATAAAATGTGATGTAAAATATAATATTTCAAATACTTAATAATTTTTTCAGATAATTTGCAGCCATCCGCAGAGGAATTTAAAAACTTGAAATTGAAATACTCGAGAAATATACAACCATTGATACATCTAAAAGTATACAAAAATGCATATAACTTCATTAATATTTAAAGTGACGCGCAGAAAGATTAACGAGATTTATCAAAGAGTGGTAAGTATTTTCATCAACATCTCTCAGATCGAAAGCAGACCAAGTTAATCATGAGCTAGAAAACTTTTTCAGATAAATTTTGACTTATTTTTAAGTTCAGTTCGCAAACTATCGTCCTAAGAACTTCCTCACTATTTTCCTAACTCCTAAGCAAGCTCGAAGATTTTTTTACGATATATTGCATAATTTATCGGTCGTTAGAAATTTGCAGCTTTTCATAAATTACTATGATTAGGTTAAAGTTTAGCCCAAGAACGAACAAACGTTGTAGTGGAGATATTCAACTTTGCACGAATGGAATTCCAAAATTGTTAGAAAGCAACTGTCTTTTTTTTTGGTGGAATTGATTCAAATTTCTCGTTTTTGTTGTTTGGCACATGGAAATTGTAAAGAAACTAAATTTAACGGTTGAAATTTCAAGAGGAAAAATTGAGGTTTTCAAAAATTGATAGCTTAAAGTTTCAGTTAAAGAAAATTGACTCTACAAACAAATTATTTAATCAGCAAATTATTTATTGAAAGTCCAAAACGATAAAAATCGACGCTTCTGAGAAATTATTAATTTAAAGAATTGACAAATTTAAAATTCAAGTATAAATTATAATCAGCCTTGATCCCCACTGATATCATTTCTGTAGTTTCCTTGCAATGACATTAATTGTTGTAAGAAATGCATGGACATGAGATAAAGAATCCAAATGATTATCAAACAAACCATTTGCAGCTGTAATTCAGAAAGCGTCAAGTGTAATTCAGATTAAACAGTACTTCCAACCTTACAGGCGGCCATCCCATCCCATTAAAAAAAATGAAGCCAAGAATTTGAGGCTAGATTTGATTGAAACTCATCTTATTTCGATCCACCAATAGGATAAAAAGTCCTAGTAACTATTGAACGATTTTTGTATTTTTGGTTTAGAAAATGTTGGTCTTGATTGGGTATTTTTCAATCGATTTTCTTTAAGTCGGACTTTCCGCTATTGCGTTATATCTTTTTCTAATTCAGTTTTCCATTCTTGAAATGGAGATGATTTTAGATGAGGTTACTCTTTGCTAATTGTAAAATCGGATAATATAACTAATTTCTTCTATTTTTTTGAACATGCTACCGATTTTACAGACGTGTTAAAGTCAAAATTCCTAATCCTATATCATTTAATGATTATTATTTATTATAATTATTAGGTTGTTCTTTTTCATGCTGATTTACAGTTGTCCCGTATAGTACATGCATGAGTTAGCTCGAGCTGACTCAGGAGCTTAATTGGTCCATTTACGTATACGCTCAGATAGGGCTATCTAACGGTATATATCAGCGGTTCTCAAGGGGGCGATATCGCCCCCCTGTGTGCGATTTCTAGCTCTAAAGGGGCGATAGCGGGCATGAAAGAATTTGGAGGGCGTTCAAGTGTGGTCTGGGGACGGTGAAAATAGAATCATGTGTTTATAAACAAACATACGAATTACCTATTTTCAGGGCTGGTCCAAAAGAGTTTGAGAACCTATGGTATAGATCGACCCGAGTGAGATCGAGCTAAAAACGTGGGCTAGATGCTTAGTGCCATCTCAAAATAGAACATACACCTCTTAGCTTGAACTAAGGATATAGTTTGATCTTGGTGCGATCAATCAGGGTTGGGAACACTGCTTTTAGTTCGAGCTAACTCAATTCGTGAATATCTAGTACCGTAAGTTTAAAACCGAGCTTGTTTAGATCGATCCAAATTTCAGCTCGAGCTAACTCGTGCATGTATTTTAAAAATTTTAAATTCAGACTTATTATATCTTTCTTCCCCAGAACAACAGATTTGTAAAGCATTCTATATCATTCTTATTTTTGAGTTCTTAATTTGTTGGTTTCCTTATAAAACGCCACCCATCTGCTGTTACCAGACCCATTTGATACCCATTTGAGTTAGGAAAATAAGTTTTTACTGCATTACTCTGAGATAATGGATTTCATAAACAAAAAACCAAAATAGTTCTTTGTGCAACTAATAAGAAGTAACATTTTGAAATTAAACATTAAGTTTACATCGCTACTGCAGCCCATTCGTCGAAACTATGCGATTCATCTGAAAATATTTTTATATTATTTTATCTTTTACCTAAAAATCAAAATTCACTACAGCTCAAGTTGATTGGCAACAAATAAATAAGGTACATAATCAAAATTGTTGAGTCTCTTTCCGAACAGTAGAAAATTTCTTGTGTGCAACACGTTGAAAAAGTTACTTTTTTCTTTAGTTTGACGAATAATCCATATGCACTTTTGGAACTTACACTATAACATTTCTCCCTTTTCCATAAGAATAAAGTATCATTATAAATCTTAAGGAATTTAAAATTATTTTATTGGTTTTTTATTTAAAATCCGTTTCCATGACAACATGTCACTTTACACCATCTTTAGATGTTAATAACTATTAATCTACCATCTTCGAATGCTCTACAGCTAATAATAGATCATCTTCGGTTACGTGTAAAACAACTTCAGTTGATGATAGACCTTTTTCGGCCATATTTGAGCTATTACAGTTTTTATTGCGTGATAAGAAGTAATTAATTAATTTCTTTAAGTGTCGTACACATTTTACAAAAAAAATTAGTGGTAGATTTATAACTAAAATTTTCATGTGGGTATGAATTTGAAACCTTTAGACTTTTGTATACGCAATATAGCAAGAAGACATAATAGTCAAGTTAATCTAATTAACTATATCATTTAATTAGTTAATTGATATACTAGTGATCCCCTAATCCGCCGATGGCATTAAAAGCGTATAGAAACATAAGAACTGCTATCATCCGAGTTCTACCTTAAACGCATATAATAAACAGGATCATCTGATTTTTTGTCCAACACTAAACATTAATGTGGAAATGCTAAACTAAAACTAACTTCTCTCGGTTTTAACTTTTCTGCATATACGACATTTTGGCTAATGAGAGTAGAATATGTGTTACATATTTAATTATACTTTACTGAGATTAGTTAGTTGCAACTTAAGTCCCGTGAGTGCATAAAATAATGTTTATAACACAAGACCAAAGTATTTTAGTCTTCGCAAATAAATTCCCTCGGGCAAATAAACTTTACCCTCGGGATTGAATTTGCACTTAAGTCCCTTGTTATGCAGGATTACTACTGACGTAAATTAAAATGAATAAAACAATTGAAATATTTAAATTAGCAAATTATTTCAATGCCTTTGGGAAAATATAGCTGAAAGTGAATTTACTACAGATTCAATTAATTAGATATTTTAACATAACAATAAATTAAATTAAACAGATAATTGAAAAGAATGATCAAATATTTATGTGATTATACTCCACGCAATTTGGCTTCGATTGCGTATATTACCTATCGAAAAATTAGAATTATCTCAAAAAAAAACAAATATCTGGACTTCTGCTAGTGAAAAATCAATCAAGCAGTAACTGAGCCTATGTTATAAAAGCTGCAATACGCTCTAAAAATTGCTAAAACCGTCAAACCGTATATTTTGCAATCTACTACATAAATTATCGCTTTAGCTTCTTTCCAAGTTCCATCTCTCCCTAAAGCTTTCCTATCTTGTTCAAGGTTTAACGAAGAACTATAGTAGAAGGATTTCGGAGGGGAATCATACCAATTTGTTCCAATGGTATTTCAAAATTGTCAGAAAACTTAACCTTTTTTGGTTTGCTGTTGGGTGGAACGAATTAAATTTCTTCATCGCTTTGAGGAACAGGCGCGTTGTTTACTGGGATCACAAAATTATTATTCTCATACACATTCATGTTCTGCCAAATACAATTATAAGTTCTTTATCTAGTAAATATTATCGTTTTAAGCACGAACTTTACCAACCGTAAACATGAAAATAACTAGTCCAGGATTTATAATAAATTATGGATTGGTGATGCGCAAAATATTTTGCGTTACGAACAGATATTTATAAGTATGATTATTATTATACAATCTAGTAGACGAAAGAAATTACGGTTATGATAGAAGTTATAAAATATTCATTGCAAAGATATGTTTGTAATATTTATGTTATAAAAAAGTTTATCCATTAATACATAAATATAAAATATATTATGGATATTCTGCATAAGTTGAGAATCGTTAAAAATTTACAACTCCCACGAATCGTTATTTAGTTTACTTTTTACTTGCCTGAACATTTTTCGTATGAGTTATCTCATATTTCGAATTTTCTTCGATTTCGGTTGGAATCAATTAAACGTCCTTGCAGTATTGTCAAACAAAAGCGAATTGCGACGCTGGATCAAATTTTAGAGCTCCGGGCATTGCATTAGAGAATTACTCAAATGGCTAAAAGGCTGTTGCTATTCATATCCAAAAAGTGCTGATAATTGCGTTCCTCGAAATCGGATAAACGAATATTCGAAATTAATTAAACGTGAAATTAGAATAATACGAATGATTGAATGCCCCTTTTTTGAAAAGTGCATAACTTAACTTCTTAAGATAGAACTTTAGTAAGTATATCAAGGCGAGTACATAATATTAGCATGAAAGTTGGAAGTTAATTTTATCTAGGTGATCTCAATCTCTTGAAACCAATCTCGCCGGTTTGAAGTTAATTAGACTTTTATATTATTTTTTTAATATTTAAATGAAATAGAAATGTAAGCTTCAAGAGGATGTAATCCAATAAAACCTGAAAATGATGATGTAATATACAGCTCTTCCAGGCGAGATTAAAAAGAATGAAATCGAGTTGCTATACCAATGAACAGCAAGGGAGATAATAAGAAAAAATTTGTAGGAAACTCAAGTGGAAAACGATCTCTAATTTCTTTAAGTCTAACACAGAATTTATAAAGATAAGAAAATTTCGAGGTTGTTTGTTTCATTAAAAAAATAATGAAGTTCAAGTATCGTAAATAAATTATTACCTAATACACCTACATTCCAAAATTTTCGATTTATTCGTCAGCACATTTTTAAATATAGTAAATAAGTAAGAGAAGGTTATGACGGTAAATCGAAACTACTTTGGGGTGAATGACTGCATAAATTAAAAAAAGACCATAAACTTGAGAGTATTTTTCAATCAGACCTCGTATATTACTATATAAAAATTGAATCGATTGAGATTAACGTAGTAATCACTGAGGATTATTAAAACTTTGCATGTTAACTAATTGAACAAATCGATTAGTTCAAATAAGTTGTTTTATATTTGGAAATTGTAATTAATTTAAATATTAGTGACGTTATTTATAAACACGACTGGATGGTGTGGAATGGTCATTCATCACACTAAGTAGGCTAAGAACGTAAAATCCATTATGTATCAAGCAGTTGTCGTTATAAATCGTGGAAAAAAAATTATAAAAGAAAATCTCGAGTGAAAAATAATCATTGGGAGTAATTTTTCAGTCCAGAATTATGCAATATAAGAAAATTCTAGTGCAGCAATATTAGCATTTTTAATCTTCCCTAACGACGTCGTTGTTCTAAATCCCCATAGCTGCAAGTTTTACATTTATTTAATTAATATAAAATATTTTCATAGTAAGGATATTTCACGAAGACGTAGCACGAAGCAAAGTTACCCTTTAGCCTTAAGGTAAACTTAAATAATTGAACAAGCCCTTACCTAATTAATTAAATTTACTTGAAGATAATAATAAATTATATATTTTTAAGGTCCTGTATTATGCTGATTTTACATTAATCAGCAACGTAATAAAGTAAAAGTTTCAGCAGGAGAAAATAAAGCCCAAATTTAATGAGAGAAGTTTGAAATAAAACAATTGGGATTTGCATAACACTGTGTATCATATTTCCCATTTAATTTAAAATCAATATCGAAACATTAATTTCACAATTATTTAGCAATGTGTAATTTAGATTTACTTTACCTTTTGGAAAATCCCGGCGTATCTGAATTGTTTCCAAAAAGGAAAAGCAAACCGCACACGATCCGTTTCAAATTTGTCCCTTTCGACCAAGATTTATGCTGATTGATAGAAATTATACGGAAAGATCGTTAACCTGGAGAGGATTAAAATGAAATAGAAACTTCCTACTGAAAGTGACATCCAACTCTTTCCCATGCATGAAGGACACTTGCGATGCAAATAATACCATCAGAATTTAAAAAAAGCAAAACATGGAATTTACGATTGATAGATTGGAATACAAAATACTGCCTTGACATTCTTCAGCTAATGATGGATCTGCGAACAACCTTGCGTTTTTCAGCATTAATTTAATAATAAAAGAATGTAAACTGAATTCAAATTTTTATTTGTTCAAACCGAAACGAATAATTCCAAACATTTGAAGTTCCAGCGGCAACCATCACAAAATTATATTTAAATATTTGATGAAAATTTAACATAATTTGTTTACAAAACCAAAAACAAGATGTCAAAACAATTTGTCGTAACAAAATATAATAAAATTTTTCTCTCTGATTATATTTTATATCTCACAAAAGCTGTGCTTTTGCAAAACCTCTAACCTGAATTGGCTACTCAACAAATTGGCAATTTATATGTATGTACCTACGTCGCAAAAATGCCTTAAAATATTCAAATTATTAACATGGAAAGGCGTATTTACAAACGAATACTTTGGATATCAATTTCATTGTTTGAGTTTCAAATAAAAAGCACTACCGGCTCATGTACTGTTTCGAACTAGAAGGTATAGCATTTTACAACTAAAACGTTAATCATGTAACAAAGTCATACATTTTATTTTATTTTATAAGAATACTGTCTACCAATTATTTATTAGAATAGGGTCACGAGCACCAATTAAAAGTAATAATCAAAATCTTTCTCTAAAAAGAAAACATGTGGACTTCTTGCGGCTACTTCATTGTTTGGATTTTAAAAGGTGTCTTGACAATTTTTATTCTCTTTGAGGACAGATAACTGTGGAACAAGTTGAGATATTTGATTGAAGTTCTGTTTCCTTGCAGATAACAGGTAGAAAAATATGTGCATCAAATTTCTTAAGCGAATGAGAACGTAAAACAGAATAAAGAAATGTCATTCATATTTAACAATAATTTGAAAAAACAACTTTAATTGAAGCAGGCTTTTGCAAAATTACCTTAAATTTAATGACATTTGATGTAAATTAATTTTAATTTTTATATAATTTTGAAGCTGATTTAAATAAGTCTGATTGAGAGAAAGAATTTCGGCTAGCAAAATAATAGCAAGAGAGTTTAGAATAAAGATAAATTATAATCACTTTCTAGTATAAACCGAACAAACCTGGAAACGAAAGACCTAACAAATCGGACTTCATTAAATGAGGTGCCATTATTACATAATAATTAAAATTTAAATTGAGGTCAAATATTTACGGTAATCCAAATACCAACTCGAAATGTCACTTAGACATGTCATTTGTTTTAACATAAGTTTATTGAATTTTCTATAATTATTAATTAATAGTTAAATTTATCGAGCTAATTAAATACAATAAATCTAAAAACCTAAAAGTGATTAGGAAATGTTGATTTTTAAACAAATTTGACCTCCTCCCCCATGTAAAGATTTGTAAGATTTTTTAGACCCCTGTCCTTCTTCCTTACTAAGGATAATTTTTGAAATTTTAGACAACTCCCTTCCCCCTCGGTAAGATTTGTGAAACCCAGCTATTTCTTACGGAAAAGGTGATTCTGATCAATTTCTATCTTCCTTGGTAAAATTTTGGAGATCTATTTTTTTGAATAACTAATGCGATAAATTAATTATTTACTCAAATATGGATCTTTTATAGTAATTGTACATTTGTACATACAAAAATACTAAAATAAGGAACTCATTATTCCCCTCTCTCAACGTAAGGATTCGTGAAAACAAAACCAAAAAGAAATTCTTTAGATAATTGAATAAATGTATAATAATAATTATTAATTACATTTTATAAATAATTACCTAATATAATTATTATTATTACATATTATACTGATGAAGGTAAACACAACTAATAAAAGCTCAAATTTGATATTAGGTTTAATTGACTTGATAAATTTTCTAATTCTAGTTATTAAATATTATAATTTCCTGAATTAAAAATTTATAATTTAAATATTTAGTTTTCAATGTGGGATCATAAATTTGCATGTTAAATTCAAAATAATTATGATAGACATAGGTGTAAATAATAACTAACAAAAATTAAAAATTTATAATTTCATTATTGAATTTTCGATGTGTGATCATAAATTTTAATGTTAAATTCAAAATTTTGTCATGTCGTTGTTGATAGACAGACGCTTATATGAAACTTAGCAAGTATAATTTTCAACCTTTCTTCTCTAAAGACAAAAAAATTCAAATAAATATTTCAACGTCTTGCGGAGTTATACGTAATCAAACAGAATTTGTTCTTTTTTGTGCCAACATATTAAAATGTCAAAAACGAAAAGGCACATAAAATTTGAGGTTTCTCGTACGTTTTTCCAACCAAAAAGAATTCGTACTGAAATGTGTACCGGCATAGAGGGACTACCTAGTTTTAAAATTTAATTTGAAAGTTACCATTTTGCGCCTCCTGGTGGGCAGAGTTATTACTAGGTTACAATAAAGCAACTGTGATTACTTTTTGAAATTTTTTAAGTTGGTAATAAATGAATAAACCAATCCGAGGTACATTTTGGTGACGTAGTAATAACTTTGGCTACCAGGAGGCGCAAAAAGCCATCTATTGAATAAGTTTCAAAAATTTGTAGTCTTTCTATACCAGGTGACCGGTCGCCGATGTGAACATAGGAAATTAACAAGGGAAATTGATTTTTCTTTAATTCCTGCTTCCCATCATAACGGATAAGAATGAAAATGCAAACTTCATTTTAGTGAAGTTTACTGGCTTTCAAGCGAAAACAATTGCAATAAAATTCCAACAAGGTAACTAAATTTTTTTTAAATGCGCTAATTTACATTTTATTCCGACAATAGAACCAAAATTTAATCAGTTCTCCGTATTTTGGTACAGAATATCGAAAGCTGTCGTTCCTACAAACAGACAAACGGAGAGAAAAATTTAAAATTCGTTGACCGTCCAGGTGCGTAGGGCACCTGGCCTTTTTTTTTCTATGATTGTTTTCTTCAAACTTTTGTTTTATTTTTGATTAGGTGCAACTGATGATTGGTAATAACCGTGAATTGATGTGTATTGTAGTATCGCAATATTTTTTGACAATTTCACGCAATTTCACATTAATGGTAAATAAATGCTTTTCATAAGTATGTTGTAATTTCACTTACCTACCGATAAAATTCAAATGTTTTAGCGTTCAGTTAAAATCTCCTATTGTATAAAATATTCATGGAAACCTAAATATTTTTCTAAATCAACGCCCAGTAAGAAACTAATTAATTATTCCATATTCTAATTAAGTGTATCACAGTATTTTTATCTCAATTTGACTTTAATTTGAAGCCTGCTTATCGTATAATTCACGCAACTTGCTATTACCAAACATTGCTCTATTATTAAACAACGTCAGTAATTCGATAACACACACATGCAACATTTTAACAATCGAACGCATTCTAACGTGAAAGCATGCAAAATTTTAAAATTGAGCAACCTACCCACACGAATCTGTTTTTGTAGTGGTTGGAGGAGCAGCCATGGATAAAGCCTTGTATCTAGCTTGATCGATGGTAGGCAAAACGATATCGACCGATCTAGATCTTAAGGCTACATTTGATCCAACAGGAATTTCTAAACTAACGCCGGAATGTTGTAGTTCTTCGGTCTTAACTTGCGATACTTTGGAAAAGCAAGAATCGACGGAAGCTGCACGATCACGTTTTATGTCTGGTACTTGCAGGTAAATATCTCGAACCACAATTCCAGGGATGGTAACAGCATCGCCTTCGGAAAGAGCACCTTCAGATGTTCCATCCGAAGCCGGTTCCGATGGCATATCCGACATATTTTCCAAAGAGGTTCCCGTTGGTTCCGCAAAAAAGGCTTCTTGGCGTTGAATCGATTTTCTTCTAACCGGATTGACGAAGATAGGTTCGTGATCGTCATCTTCTGCAGGAAAACATTCGATTGTAGGAGAATTAGGAAACGGGGGTGGAGATTGGATTGGAGGTAAGAGAAACTGAGGAGGTGGTGTAATCTTCAATTCTTCCGATTCGTCGTCGTCTTGTTCGCTAGAAGAGCTTTCGCTAATACTAAAAGAACGAAAATTTGTGGACTCAAACGGTGGCATGGCTGATTGTATTTTCGTGTATTCTTCAACACACACGCAGTGAATACAGTTGGTACCACGACCACTAGAGGACCTTCGACGCTGGAAGCGTCTCACTGGTACTTCGAGAAAGCTGCTGGGTTCCTCCCCACCACCCGAATCAACACTCTTAGATCTTACTCCTGGGAATGGTATAGGAACTTTCAAAAGTGATGCCGGATCTAACGATTGGCTTCCACCTTGCAACTTTTTTGCTTGTATTTCATCGAAAGAAGCTGATCGAATTTGTTTCGGCACTTCGAGGCTGCTTTGTGTCTTCATTTCGTTTCCAGTTGGTGTGCGTGATCGCTTGAAAGTGGTTCGCAGACGCTGCATTTTTCAGCGAGGTGGTCTGTTGACCACGATTCTTGCAGCACCCATTTTGAAAACTAAATGCCAACTAGGGAATAATAATTATAGTGCAAACGTAAAAAAGACTCACCCTTAAACTTAATTTTTCGTAACAAACATAATATTTGACACGAAGATGAAGTGCTGATAGACTTGTTGATGTCTGCGTACGTTTGAAGATGCTTCATTATAATGCCATGTAAACTACACACGTCGAAGAACAATTTTGTTTTATATCGACCAACGTCTTCTCATTTTTGTTAATATTTAATGCGAAATGTCAATTTCGCGAACGTACAAACAAATACTAGAGAGGAAATTAGGAAATAATAAATTCCCGTTTAATTTAAATATTTGAATAAAACACGAATTCATTCTGTTCGGTTCTCAAAATAGATTTTGTTTGTTGCAACGACTTTTCAAATTTTAATGTAGGCAATTAAAAGTTGAAAATTTGTTTTTACTTAAAACTTAAATTAAAATTTATCGAATAATGGCATAAGAAATAGGATGTTCGTGTGAATTGACATTTTCAGTGGTTCGGTTTCTCTAACGTTAAATCAAAATTATAATAATTGATTTTGACATGAGTAAAATGTAAATAAAAAACTTAAATCGATATTTCGAAAATTGCTTAATTTTTGATTTTGGTTAGACGGGGTTGGGGAAATTGTTAAGATTAATTAAGGGTGTAATTAATATTTGACACATACCACTTTCAAATTAAAACCTTTCTCCATTAACCCACCCACAACGTAACATATTCCCCCTAATAATCCATATTTGGGATAAACGCGATCACATACGACCGTCTGGGGGCACTGACTGCAGTCAGTTATCCGGCATGTCACTAAGTCCTGGTGATCCTGCGCGTTTGCTGCAGGAAACACCTAGAAGGAATGCGGAATATGTAGGTAAATAGCTACCTGAAAATCGCGCGGGGACATTGCGACGTACGCGTCTTATTATTAATTCATGTCCACGTTTTTTCTGTCCACTTTTATGAAATTTTACGACGATACTTTATAACACATGAAACATTCAAAAGTTTCTCTTTTTTTCCTTTTTCGATTTCCTCACTCAAGTTTCAAAACTTTCATCTCAACAGTCGTAATGTCAAAAGCAATGTCCGTTTATTTAGCTTCAGCGAGAAGCACTTTACGTCTGCTTTAGTCCTTTGCAGTATTTCTCAAGTATTTTTATTTGATTATCCAAAACGTGGATCTAATTGGAGCGTAGGAAAAAACATTTGTTCAAATGAAGTTACAGATTGTTCTTCTGCACACTTTGCGTAGGAGTTAAGACGAATGAATCAATATAAAAAATTGGTCTTAAAATTAGACGATTATTTTATTAAGATTGTTAAACGTTTAACGTCATAACAAAGATCTACGTAACATCCAAAGTACTCAATTCATTTTACAAGCAGTAAAGCATAAACCGCTTCAAAATCCAGCAAAGAAAGATTATAACATCGAAAGAAAAAATACTTGTTATTTATTGGATTTGCTATTTTTAAAACTATTTCACCGTGGTGGAAAAATTATGTGTAGTTAGTTTTCCACGCAATACAGAAAATAGCATTTGCATGTTACTACTGTAATTTTGGAATATACTCAAATTAGACCTGACTCAGTTCTTCGACAAAACGAGCATCAAAATATTTAAATACAACACAATCATAATACACAAACTCACTTCAACAACGGGACTTCGTCAAAATGAACATGACGACCAATTTTTGCCAACGTAAGCAATCTAAAAATAAAAGAAATTTTAAAAGCATATGTTAATAACACAAAATAATAATGTCGATAAACTTTCAATTTGAAAAGTTAAGATCCAATATGTTTGGTAATCACAAACTTTAATTTGCTTTAACTTATCAGATTGCAAACCGTAGATAATTAAAGTTTTTCTAGTTATTGCATGCTCGATAGACATTTTTAATTAAAACTTAAAAATTGATTCGTTTAGTAAAAAAAATTGGAAGGCTTCTATCGCGTGTCATATTTTCGGCACAATTTTTCTAAGTTTATCTTTTCAGAAAGTGGTCTTAAAAAAGATCAATCATGATGTCTTAGTGATTAGTTTCGACGTGTCAGTTATTAGCAATCTTGTACTTTGATTGATGAATACGTGAGTGTCACATATCCAATCAAAATGAGAACGATGTTCGGTATTAATGAGTGTACGGAAGATTTATCAGTCTGTAACGATGAAATTACATTTTCCAAGTTTTCTGATCCATATCAAATACAAAGGGGTAGTGATGAGTATTATGGTGGATTTGTGTTCAATTGCAGCCACAATAATTGACGATTTATTCAATGCAAAGCAGCGTAATAATTTCAAATTAAGAATTTTAGTTGTAGCTGATTCGCCTATCAAATTAGCATTTTAAATGGAACTAATTTCAAATTCCATCAAACCTGAACCATTCAATAGAAAAATACTTTTGCGGAAAAATATTTGCATTTTACATATTATTTTATAATTAAATATCAAGAACTAACCTAACTCGATCTAACCTAACTAAAGGTAAGAGTAAGAATCAGTACTGGTGGATATAGGGGAAAGCCGATGATTAGGCAACTCTGAAAATCCAAAATTTTAAAAAGATTCCACAGAAAAACCCAAAGTTCTAGAAAAATTCCACATACCTGTACACCAAAATTCCACACTGATTTTAGCATAAAATGGACTTAACTTTCTTCATTTTTAAGCAGATTTGTTTAATTTTGTTAATTTCTATCAAATAATCGCATGGGGCATCGATGGAAACTAAATTCGAATTCGACCAATGAAGTTGTTAGGTGATTTTTAAATTTTCCTTTATGTTCAAAAGCTTTAAAATTGTAAAAATTTTATGCACAATCTCTTTTAGTTGCGTATGTTGTAGATGTAAAGACAAATGTATAGTCATAACCACAAGAGCTCGAGTATTATGGACTCCAGTTTTTCTGTAATAGTGAAAAACATTAAAGATGTTTAAACAAAAAAAAAACATTCATCTTTTCCTCCTGAACATTTTTTTCCTTTTACTCGAGCTCTCGTGGTTACGACGATATACGACAATCTTCACGATATTTGCAAACAGTTAACCAGAAGACGTTGAATTATTTATTGACATTTAAAAGTTATTTTTATAAATACATAAGCTTTCTATGGTTATCTAAAGAAATTACATGTTATCCTATGATGGCACTCGTACCTAACAAGTCCCGGTGTATAGTAGGTATTTAATCACAGTAACTTGCAGTATTTTACTACAAATTAGTTGTTTATCAAGTTTAAGTATATGTTTAGAATATTTCTTTGGATTCGCTGCCAAAAATGCCAACCTTGGTGTCGGTGCCGAATAAACATAGGAAAGATATATTTTGTGTAAGAAATTTACCTGTAACTACCATATCTTTGTCTATTTCGTTGTTTAGAAGCAAAATGTTGTTTTGTGTATTAGGAAACAATTTTATTTGTTACTGTGCTCTTATAAACATAAAAGTTACGTGCAACCCACCTTGAATGGGTTGGGATTATCTGGTCGTTCTAGTTCCTTTAATAGTAAAAATAAATCAGATTTATTACAATTATTTAGATATTGCCAACTTTTGCCAATGATTTTTTCAAACCAGTCTAACTTAACCAAAAATAAAATAAATCAAACAAGGATTGGGGTATAATCAATATTATAGTCAAGGATAAAATTAAGAAATACCTTTAGATTTCCGTTACTACAAAAAAAGTCCATGATAGCACATATTATTTATTTTCAATACTTTAGGCGCGGAAGGTGTTCAAATTAGAGTTGTTTCAAAATTATTTTAGACGACTATTGATTTATTTTTGTCAGAACAAATCAAAAAATGTTAGTGCATCCCGAAAACAATTACTGTTGCTAAAGGTAAATTTTAATGGATAATTATGTCAGGAGAGCATTTCATGTATATTGATTTCAAATCAGCCTTGTATCTGCACATTTCTATATACTGTAGTATTCTTTCTGACATACGCAAATTGTGAGTTATTTTCTGTATTTATTATCTTTGAAAGGAAAAGATAATTTTGATTTTGGTGCTGAAGTTTTGTATTCAAGTTGAGTTTCCAATACTGAGAAGCTAACAGATTATTCATTTTGATAAGGAGGAAATTTGTCCTCTTGCTGATGTTTGAATCATTGACCATTCTGAGAGTTGAATTATTTGTTTAGAATTCTGATGGTAGGTTTTTCGCCGATGTACGGTACCGATAATAATTTATTTAGTGAAAGTGCAACATTGTGAAAATTTGATTTGCCCGCGCAAGATAAGGGTAGAAATTTTCGTGCTCGACGAGTGGCACCAAGAAACGGGGTCTTTTCCGGTATCCATTTTGAAAGAACTAACGTACCATTTTTCATCCGTGATTATTTTACGATATTTTTTAGTTTTCTGGAGTCAAACTTGATTCCGGAAGTATTTGAGTGAATTTTTTGGGTTATTCATGGATACAGGAAGTTCTCGAATTATTTACAAGCGATAATTTTGATGGTTTTGATAGTGTGGTTTCATTGTCAAATTTGGTCTACCATTGGCGAATCTTTGATATTTTTTTTTCCTTTTTTCCTTCCAATTACTAGAAAATGATACACAGAAAATCTACTCTAATCGACATGATTTTCAATTGAGATTGGTAATCCTAGAATTAGTTAATTTCTCATAAGTTACAGATGATCCAGATACAGGTGCATTTTTTCATAATGAGGGACAGAAAGTAATTATCTAAATTATTTTTGAAGTTTCATTCATAACTTAGTTTTTATTTCCTTCATAAATTCACAATTTTTTTATTCCACGCTACTGTTCTAAAAAAATTAAAAATTTACTTTTAGACCTCGTATATTTTTAGAACCAAACTATTTTATTTTCATTTGATTGGATCAAATCAGTCAAATTAAATTCTGAAATAACATGCAATCGTAAATTTTGGAATAATACAATTTATTTAATAATCAAAATTAAAATTACTAGAGGAAGCTAAAGTGGAGGAAAAATAGTATTGATTTATTAAAATTAATTTTATAACCACTGATTATGAATTACAAAAACATCAATCTCAAAAGATTCTCAAGACATGTTAAGCGCCGATGAAGTACCTGATATTGGATTCTTGGTTCTATCGAGATCTCAAGCAACGTTACACTTCCCATCATTATCTTCAGGATAACTGACTTAAGTGAAGTAATTGGAATGTCACCCCACAAGATAAATAATGCAATAACTTCGTTTGAGTCCTACAATTTAGTTTCGTGGGATACTGGCACATCTTTAGGAAACGTAACCGATAAAAATTTAGAAGCTGCCGTATTATTTTCGGAGGAGCTGTCGATGAAATTAACGACGCCGTTAAAAGTAACAAATCATTAAAAATAATTGTTTTGATGTTTTACACAAACGCGTTGTTTAACGAAGCGGAAGGTAATGAAACTGAAAAACAGTTGGCAAATAAAATTTTTATGATTTCAATTCTTGGCTGTAGTGGTTATCTTAATCATCCAATAAAAATAATTAACACTTTTTTGAGAATTATACCGAAAAGGTTTGCGGCTTTGCAAGTACGGTTGGGTGCAATTGATGTTTGGAAAATGGGAGACAAACCGGTAAATTATAGAAAATTGACGTTTGTAATTTGTAAATCACATTGGAAAATGAACATGTACTACATAAATGAACAAAATCACTCAAATGACGTAATTATGATGAATATGTTTAGAAATGATACGAATAAAATCATTTATATGACGTACCTATTCATTATCCTGTTGATTTTTTTATAATTAATTATGATAAATTTGTTCATAAATGTGATGAAAAAATTCATTTACATGACGTACTCGTTCATCTAATTGATGATTACATTCATAATTTAATAAATTATGATGAACTTATTTATAAAAGCATTAGTGCCGGTTTCAGAGCCCCCAAGACTTTGGGGCCCCGTGGCAATTACCCAATAGTTGATACAAAGGTCTTAAATAATCTGCAAGCTACAAATCAATATAACAAAGACCAATAACAAATCAGGACAGGAGGAACTTCAGACTTGACGTCCAATGGAAGAAAGTTTCCAATATTACCATTTTTATTTACATACTAGATTATTATTATGTACACTAGCACCACTAATTAAAAAAATTAATGTAAATATTGTAAACAAGAATAATTAAAAAATTTATTGTGTAAACAAACGAGTTAATTTCAACGAACAAATACATTTTAACAACTTTTTTTAATAATACAAATACATGCGTAGGACCTTTCAGAGAAAATGCGAAATGCGGAGCTACTAATATTTTTAAGACCTCCTTCTCTCTTAAAAATTTCAAGTTAAAGGGAAGAAAATATAAAATATTAATATTTGTTTATGAATTTTCTTCTTTAGAAGAAAGATAAAAAGTTTAAAATTGAGGTCCCTAAAATTGTGAGGCCTGGTGCAGTTACCGCTCCTATCCTTCCTCGCAGGATCTGTACTTAAAGTATTCAAAATATAAAATAATTATTTTCTTTTAAAAGAGGTCGTAAAAGTGCTTAAATTTATTTCTAAGGCAACAAGAAGGTCTTAAAAGTGTTTAAATCTTATTGCACTTGTTTAGGATAGGTAATAAATTCTCTCATGTTGGAGGCTAACTTAACCAAACTTTAGAACCCATTAACCCAACTATGTATAAAACTCAACATGATTTATTTTGCTATTGTGTTGCGATTTACTCTCAAAGTTATGAAAAAAACTACCTACGATGAGGAGCAAGCCTGACGAAGAACCCCCAACCTGGAGGAATCTGGTATTTAGCGTTTATAGTTAACTCACTTGACCACTGTGCTCCGACCGTCTCGAGTATTTATTATTTTCAAATAAAATTATTGTAGTATCTGGATACTGTTGCTTACTTGTAAGCTTCAGAATAGAGTACGACATACAAAAGCAACCGAAACATAAATGCATGATCGCGATTTCGGTTTTAACCGTAAGAGATATGCACTGTCTTGCAGTTGAGAGGTTGCATTCTTTTACATGCAATTTACATCTAATTTTTGCCATTTTAATTAAAAGGAATTACCTACGACGAGGAGCAAGCCTGACGAAGAACCCCCCAACCTGGAGGAATCTGGTATTTAGCGTTTATAGTTAACTTGCTTGACCACTATGCTCCGACCGTCTGGAGTATTTATTATTTTCAAATAAAATTGTAGTATCTGGATACTGTTGCTTACTTGCAAGGTTGACAATAGAGTACGACATACAAAAGCAACCGAAACATAAATGCATGATCGCGATTTCGGTTTTACCCGTTAAGAGATATGCACTGTCTTGCAGTGGAGATGTTGCATTCTTTTGCATGCAATTGACATCTAATTTTTGCTAATTGTTAAACGTTAAAATTATTCCCAATTAAATAAATACATCGTAACAACCAAATTCAATTCTGAAATAAGTTACAAACATATTACATAAATTTCATACCGTAATCTGGGGTTACTTTGCTCCACCTCGGGAAATGGTAGTTTATGTATCAAGTCCGGAAAGTTACCTTTCACTGGACGACCTAATGCACCTTCCAGAGTGTGTCAAGGGCGAATTCTGTAGCCTGCGAAAATAGCTGGAAAATAGCAATTTTCCTTTCGAGCGGCACAAAAGTATTTCAACTGTAACCTAAAAATTTTTCACTTTCTAACCGCAGCTCTGTTCAATGAATCTTTCTAAACTTAATTTCGAATGTAACATGCCATTTTTCTGTCGGTTTAAGATAAAAGTATTGTGTACTCTTGTAATTATTCTTTTAAAATTTCTGGATGGCTGTGATCAATTTTATTAATTTCGGTATTGTTTACATCGCTCAAAAAAAACTATTGAAAATGGTATCTATTGATTTATTAAAATTAATGAATTTATCAGTCTGATATCAAATCTAACCTTTCTTAATTTAATTTTACCTATTATATATTTTGAATCAACATTGCAGAAAATCAGTACAAAAATGATGATTAAAATTATGTTTTGCCCGCTATGGGTGCGATTGAAATTCGGGGATCCTGTTAAACTTACATTTTTACTTATTTTTCTTATAACCCCCACAAGTAATGATGGATATCAAAACTACAGTGAAAACTTAAATGATGGTAAGTTTCTACCATAACTTTTTTTTATTAGAAACTAAAGGAGAATATACGTCAAATTTAGTAAATTGCAATTTGATAATTTGTTAGGTAGGTAAATTATATACTTTAAGTCGTTGTTGTTCCAAATTGATTTTCGGATAAAATTAGTGTCAATCGTTTAAGCTTTAATTAAATTCCCTTCCATTATTTAATTCAGTTTCTTCTGTCATGGAATTAGATGCAAAATTTTTAGGAGTGCTGATGAATTAACTTCTTTATAGCAAATATTAGGCATACTATGTTTTTAAAGAGTTTTGTTTTCTAAATCATAATTAAAATGAATTTTATTATAGGCAGCATATGGAATTTGTAGAACTGATGTCTCATTTAAGGATAAGTTAATTAATACATCGTATAAGCTTGTACAAAGATCCCAAATTTATTGTAATATGAACTAATCTCAATTGTTATCTTGAAACTACTAATATTATTCAATACGTCAATTTCATATTCAATTAAACTTTGGAGTAGTACACAAATAGTTTCGACAAAGGTAATGGCCATTAAGGATCCTTTTAGACGGAATTTCACGAATAATATTCATTCCTTTATTTACTTATTTGTTTTATGTGTCCAATTCGTGAAATTTCATCTGATAGGATCCTTAATGATCATTAGCATAGCAGTATGTCCAAGGTATTATAAAAAATACTCAGATTACCTTTAAGATATTTAATAAATTGAATTATTTGTTAAATTTTTAATGAAAATCGAGTTTTTCATAACTGGTTACATAATATGTTTGAAATTTGCTATACTCACAGTAAGAACATAGTTAAGTTTTAAATAATATAAATAGGAACTGATGGTTTCACACTAATTCCATCCAAAATTGCAACTTGATAAATTTAATAATTTTAATTTCAGAGAATTTACTTTTGGTTTCTACCACAAAACCTGAGGAAGATTTCTCCACATATGAATTTACCGATGATCAACCAATCAGAATGCTATTTACTACTAATACTGGATTGACAAATGTTTCTGATGAAACTACAACTGATTCTATACTAATGTTACCTATATCGTCAACTACTGATTCAAACTCGGTATCTTCTACACCTTCTCCATGTGAATTGCCATGTAAAAATAACACATCACTTTGCCCAAACGATTTAATATTTTTGGAACCACGGTATTGTTATACGATATTTCGAAATGTTAATTATTACACAGGATGTCCATATAACAATTACCTTCCATACCACTTTTTTCCTAGCGGTGTCATTGATTCATTGAATTTAAGTTCTACGTTAATTTGGATTGGGGCAACTAGAAATACTACCAAAACTTGTTTTAACGCTTTTGAATGGACAGATCCTTGTGGATGTTTTGGAGAAAGCTTGAACACTCCCATTGATAATTGCGCCTTTGATTGTGTAGTAACCTCACTGGGTTATGAAAAAGGTTGTTCGTGTAACGAAAACCATACTCATTTATGCGTTTATGATATTAGTCAAGTCTACCGAGACAATTATTGTAGACAGTACTTTCGAGATTTTGGAAGCTGTATTTGGAGTCATTTCGATTACGAAAAGGGCACTTGCTATTGCAAAATTAATACGTTACAACATTCGTGTCAAAAGTTAGCTGAGCCAAAAGAATCTTTTCAGACTCAAAGATTGTTGAAGAAGATGCCATCCGGTACACCTCGCAGTAGCTCATGTTTGTTTGGTTTGGAAAGGGAAAACGGTAACCGATTTGTATGGAAGTCTTCAAAAGAAATTGTTGGTTATAGTTACTGGACGAATATGTCCAACTGTGAATATAATAGCGGTGCTATAAATTTTGATTATTCTGGTTGGTTACTAGTAAAGGAAAACACTTCTAACTGTGCGATATGCGAATTTTCTATACCCAGAACAAACGTTGAATTACAACTGAAATATTTTGAATCTGCCAACGCATTGTACTTATTTATATCAAATTCATCTGCAGTAACTAAAATTGATTGTTTTTATGACGCAGAAATGTATAATTTTGTTAAAAGAACCGGATATAAACTTACAAATGTTGAAAATAAATTTGAAATTAATAAATTAGTAGATTATCCTAGTCAACACTGGTGCAAAGTTATCCAATTTCATGATAATAAAATCGTACAAAGTAATACAATTATAACCTACAATCGATCAAAAGAATACGGATACGAATATGCAATTCACATTTTGATTAATACATTGAACATAAATTTTGTGAGGAATAATGCGCATTTAAATTTGTGTGTATGGTTGCTTAGGGAAATTCAAAGTGAAAGTGACTTATCGGCAATATCTTTACGACCGATAAAAATTTTAGAAGATCCGCAGGAAATAATGAATCTGAAGTTACTCTTTCATCTTACAACGAAGAAAACGTCCAGAACTCAAACCGAAGATTACAATTTAATGCTTAGTATTTTACAACAGTGTCGCGATAAAGAAGTTCTCATCGGTGATTTTAAGTTGTTAAGCAGTGAGGTATGTCTTTCCACAACTTCGAAGTCTCTAAATAACCAAGATCTTATTTGGCCAGTAACAAAAATAGGTATGACAGCAGTTCCATCCAATTTGCGATGTCTTGACGAAATCAACAATTTGAAACCTGTAATTAGAAAGTGTGGTGGTAATTTCGTGGAAGGTGCTCGCTGGTTAAATCCAGAGGGAAACTGTTCAAGTGATGGGTACAAGGAACACTCAGAAACCACAAGGCAATTGTATGATTTAATGACCAAAGTCGAAATTAATGATGCTGATATCACTAAATTACTTCAAATTACGAAAAACCATGACACACAAATTTCATCAGACGTTTACTTGATTTCGAATATAATTAAAAGGGTTTCGGAAGAAGATAAGAAAGTGGAAGTTTACGAAATAATCAACAATATGATGAACTACAGGAAATCAGTTTTAAAGGATGCCCAAAACAAATTAAATGCTACCGATGACATTCTAAATACATTAGATAATTGGTTGTATCGAGACATCCAAAACGACTTTAATCTTACCAATTTTACATTTCGGATAATTGACTTAGCTGATGTAATTGGAATGTCACTCCATAAAAGAAATAAAGTAACAAATTCTTTCGAGTCCTACGAAATTATTTTGTGGGGCTCTGGAACATCTTTAGAAGATATGCTAGAAGATGAAAATTTAGAAATTGCTTTATTTTTTTCGGCGGAAGTTATCGATGAAATTAGCAAGGAGCCTATCAAATCGTCAAAATTATGTGTTGTGATGTTTTACACAAACGCGTTGTTCAACGAACCAGAAGAAAATAAAACTGAAAAACAGCTAAAATATAAAATCGTTTCCATTTCAATTCCTGGATTTAGTGATTATCTTAATCATCCGATTAAGGTATTTCATAAATATTTACATAATTCTACAGAAAAGATGTGTAGCTTTTGGAGGTACGGTTGGGATGACTTAATGATGTCTATACAAGGGAGATGGGATGAGGAGGGTAAGGAACCTGTAATATATAAAAATTTTGAAGTCTGTGATATCTTCCATATGGGTCATTTTGGGTTAATCTTCGAAGGATTAGCAGAAGAAAAGGCAAATCACAGTGATGTATGTCTTTCCACCACTTCACCGTCTCTAGATAACAAGACTCTTGTGTGGCCAGAAACGAGAATAGGAATGACAGTAGTTCCTTCCAATTTACTGTGTCTGGATAAAAACAACAAATTCAAGCCTGTGGTGAGAAAATGTGATGCAGACGAGCAAGGAGCTGCTCGCTGGTTGAATCCAGAAGGAAACTGTTCAAGTGATGACGACGAATACTCAGAAACTACAAAAGAATTGTTTGCTTTGATGAATAAAACTGAAATTAACGACGAAGATGTCACCACATTACTTCAAATTACAGAAATCCATGATACAGAAACTTCAATTGACGTCTATTTCATTTCGAGTATACTTAAGAAAATTCCGGAAACGGGTAAAAAAATGGACGTTTACAAAATAGTCAACAATATGATGAATTACGAGAGATCAGTTTTAAAGGATTCACAAGACATCCTAAACGCTACTGATGATATTTTATATACACTGGACACGTGGTTAAACCGGGACAACATCCAAACCAAAGTTACACTCCCCAATATTATCTTTAGGATAGCTGACTTAACTGAAGTAATTGGAATGTCGCTCCATAAGATAAATGATACATCAAATTCTTTTGAATCCTACGATTTGTTTTTGTGGAACAAAAACATTTTAGAAAACGTAAAATATAAAAATTTCGAGGCTGCGGTATTATTTACGGAGGAGGCTATCGATGAAATTGATCACGTCGTTGAAGGTAACCAACCATTAAAATTAATTGTTTCAATGTTTTACACAAACGCGTTATTTAACGAACCGGAAGGCAATGAAACTGAAAAGCAGTTAAAAAATAAAATTGTAACAATTTCAGTTCCTGGATTTAGTGGTCATCTCAATAATTCAATCAAATTAATTTACAATTTTTCTGATGCTTACACAGAAAAGATTTGTAGCTTTTGGAAGTACGGTTTGGATGACTTGATGGTTTCGGCACATGGAAAATGGGACGAGAAGGGTGACGAGCCCGTAAGTTACAAGACATTTGATGTTTGTAATTTCTTCCACATGACTCATTTTGGGTTACTGCTAGGTGGATTTCAGAATGAAATTTTTAGTCCTAAGAGAAAGTTTTTATTGAAACTTGTAACTGCTACAGGTTTGGGACTCTCTTTGGCTGGAATCCTTCCCATTTTTATTACATTTGCACTGTTTAAAGTTTGGCGTGCCCACTCAAGTAATATTATTTTAATAAATTTTTGTTTTGTTATAACTTTGCAAACTGTTGTGATGGTTGTTATGGATTCAATTAACGAGGATGGCGTTGTTTGTAAATTAATGGCTGCTATTCTTCATTATTTGGTGTTATCGGAATTTTTTTGGATGGTTGCAATAGGACTTCTTCAGTACCGGCGGTTTGTGCACGTTTTAAAACCGCCTTATGAACATGTGATAACCAAATGTTGCTTTATTGGGTGGGTTTTGCCCCTTCTTCCGGTATTTATCATTGCTTGTATTTCTTTGGATAACTATGGAATCAACGAAAATAAATTTTGTTATGTTATGGGAATGTACAATATCTTATTTGGTTTGTACCTGCCCATTATGGTCATTTTAATTATAAATATTTATATTTTTACTTTAATCTTTATTTGTATTTCAAAAACATCCCTAAAAGGTGGAGCTGATGCTGGGTCTAAAAATTACAAGTTAAAAATTTATTTGGCTTTGCTATTATTTTTCATATTGGGACTGACATGGATTTTTGGATTATTGGGAATTTTTACTAGCGAAATTACTTTTACCTACTTATTCTGTGCTACAGCTACCCTTCGAGGGTTCATAATTTTTTTTTATTTTATTGTTATGAACAAGGAATCCGTACTGATGTGGAAAAGACGTTTCCATCATTACATGCTTTATCTACATACTAGATTATACACAGTGAACAATGATTAAAATTCAAAATTTGTTCAATAATTAAAATGTAATTTTAAACAATAATTATAAAATTATTATTTAGCTTGAAATATTGTGAAAATTTAATTATTTTTAGCTACTATTATCTAAGCTTTAGGATTTGGGATAATCAAATATTTTTGAATGCAAAAATCATAGAAGTTATCAGATAGCAGATGGTCTACCAATTTAATTGTCATATTTGATTTGTAATTTTTATTTATGTAATATTAATAAAGTACATACGGGGTGCTAAAATATTTATTTTTGTATTTATTAACCGTCTGTTTAACAGTCGATCAATGTATATAGAAATAAAGGATAACAATATTACTGGATACTCCTGGAAGTATTATTTTACCCAAACTACAAGTTGAAAATGTTGATTATACATAATTTGGCAAAATGTTTAGTAAAATAATTTTTCTGTTCTATTTGACAGTTTTATTTATCCAATTTGAATTGTATAAAGGCGTAGAAGAAATTTCATTTGAAGTAAGTAAATAAACTAATATATTAAATATATTACAGTATAACCTCCATAATCTGAAATCCAAAATTTTGTCTCCCCTCCCCCCACTTATTAGGGGAATTTACATAATCCCTTTCAAGATACCTTTAAACCTGCAATATCAATTTATTTTAAAAATTAAAAAAAACTTTAATTTGTGTGTATAAAATCCAAATAATACTACAAAAATAATAAATTTTGTAATTTATTTTTGTTCGGATTAAAATGGATTCGGATTATCGACGTTGATCTGTATTATCCGACATACAACTTCAACGACGAATATGTAGCCTGATTTGGATTTTACGCTTAAAAAGACACAAATTTTAGATTATTTTGCTTCCATTCAGCACAAACCATTTCAAGATTCTTGAATCTAAAAGTTTGTAAACATTGTATTCCTAGCCAGTTTATCCTCAGACCCATAATGAATGATGAAAACGACATGACGACGATTCTATGTTTAATTAGGAAAGTCGTTATAAAGCGTAATTTGTTATTAAGTTATCAAAATTTTAAAAAATGTAACTCGATTTGCTTCACAATGTTTCAGTACGTGGTCATTCAAACGTTAAATTTTATTTTTGTGACAAATCGGTTATAAAAATGACCTTAAATTTATCACTGACCGTGACGTTTTCCCATTAGGACTCAATCTAATCAGCAGTATTATTTTGTTCAGCTTCCTTTAAAATTATATACAGGAAATTATGATTATTATTTATTATACAAAATTTTGCTGATCCTGATTACTTTGTATATATTTTTTTATATTATATTAGGCAACCCACATACCTCAAATTATTTAAAAGTATCATCATTTGAATACTTCAACGGTTAGGATTACCAAAAATAATATAAAACAGTCTAATATAAATGAAAGTACATATGAACCAATCAGGGACCGTCAATTTTTGTTTAAAAAAATGAAGATCGTTGATTAGTAGATGCGTGCTGCCATCTACGTATATTTTACTTTTTGCAAACCTTTTTCAATTTCCTCGATAAAATTATGTATTAAAATTGCCAATACATAATAATAATCATATTTAAACCTTTGACCAATGTACCTGCAACATTTCTGACCATGGAAAATAATTGCAAAAACAAATTATAAACATATAATAATTAGTAACTATATAATAATAAAATAAAACATTACATTTTAAAGTGTCATACTAGAGAGCGGATTTATATGCGATAATAGAGCGGTCTAAAGGTAACAGAAACGTTTATTAGCGCTAATAAATTTTTCTTAACCAATTGCTTATGGGGTGCTACCTCAAGACCACTCTGTTGTGCATACCTATAAATCCGCTCTCTAGTCATTAGGTACAGTCAAAAGAACATTTATTATTTTTAAAGACTTTGTCTGCATTTGTAGAATGATGCAAATCTGACCCACATCATCCACAAAAGTAAAACCACAACCGGAATAATGATTACACCGACAGGTAACACAAAAACCGAATCTGGACAACTGAGCTCGGCCAACTGAATATATTATTATATTTAGTTCATGTCCAATTGCTCTGCGCCCTACTGGCCATGCCTAGTTGTCCTAAACCGTTAAAAGTTAAACCAATGTAATAAATATTTTTTAGAATACTTTGAGGAAACCACTTCTACAATCACCGGAAAAGCAAATAAGGATGATAGATGTCCTCAAGGATTAATTTACTACCGTCATTTCTTAGGGGTTCCATTTTGCTACAATTTGACCGAACCACAAACTTTCCCCCCTGTATGTCCTTACAGTAATTATTTAGAGTTTGATACCATCACCGAAATTTACAAAAAGTTCAAAAATATATCACTTTGGGTGGAAGCTCAACGAGACTTCAGCGATGGGTTCGGTGATTTTCTGTACCTCGACAAATCGCATCGTTATTTGAGTTCGATCAAAACTTACGAAAATCCAAAACATGACATTCTTAACAAGAGCTGTTTGATACGACAAAACGAAAAATACATTCCAGTTTTGTGTACCGAAAAGTATCCAGCTTTATGTATTTACACTACCGATAAAACTTCAATGAAAAAATTTTGTACTAACACCAATGATTACGAAACATGCATTAGTACGGGATTTGATTTAAATAATAATTGTTATTGTGCAGCCGAAATTAATGGTTTCGAAATGTCCCGAAACGATTTTTGCGATAAGCTTGCAGAACCTTTGCAGCCCCTCCAAAATCATTTGATTTTTACTCACTTACAAGGCAAATCTCCGTGTTGGTTTGGAATCGAAAAAACAAACCAAGACACCTTCAAGTGGTCGAGTTCAAACCACCCAGTTGACTACGAAGATTGGAAAAGTAACATCAACATGTCAAAAAAATTTGGAGCGTTAGATTATTCTAACCCGAAAGGATGGATACTGGAAGACGATTTTTTACTGAAATGCGCCATCTGCGAATACGATGTTGAATACAAAGAAGTTATCATTACACTTACGCATTTACCCAATACCAATCTAATTCAAGTGAGAATTATAAACATTTTACACATCCATTATTACTTTTTATACAACTACATCCTAACATGTTTCAGCGATTTTAATGGTTTAAAGTTTAAATTGGCTTCTCAGATAACCGACGCAAAATTAATTTCTGATCAAAACGTAACTAATCACATTAGAATAAAAAATAATTATCCTGCTTACTATTGGTGCGAAACGATTCAACGTCCAAATTTTTCTCGAGTCATAAGTAATAAAATTTTAGCGTACGAAAATACCGGAATTCACAATCATGAGTATGCCTTTGTTATTATTCATGCAGTGCCCGAAGGTATTGATCCAATTTTATTTGATCTGCATGTATCGTTAACTAAAACTATTAGCTTACGACTAAACGTAACCAACTTTATAAACATCGTGAGACCAATGAAAATTATAGAGTTTTCTGAAGCGGAAGGTTTCATCAACATTCTTTTCCATATCAGCACTACAAGAAATAGCCTAACATCTCTTGAAGAGTTTATTTCAATATCGGATATTTTAGAAAATCTACAAGAGGAGATGGAGCTGAATCTGACTTCCTTAGCTCGTAGCGAAGTTTGCGTACCAAGTACCACAGTGTCCAATAACATTACCCTGCATTGGCCCGAAACACCAATTGGTTCAACAGCAATTCCAAATGAGTTATGTTTAACAGATAATTTAGTTCCTGTCACACGAAAATGTAACGGAAATTTTACATTTGGTGGTGTTTGGGGTGAAGTCGAAGGAGACTGTTCTGATTTGGAAATACCACAAACAACTCTTCAACTCTACGACCTTTTAAATTCTGATTATAACTGCACTGTTATCAGCGAGGAACTACACCTCATCACAAAATACCACAAAAGTTTCTTAATAGTCGACGTCCATCTTGTTGTCAAAATTTTGGAAAGATTAAGCATTGCGCAGGAATCTAAACTGCCAGAATTTCTGCACACGTTCAGTAATGTAATGACTTTTGATTCTCACGTTTTGAACAACTCCCAACAAATGTTGAACTCTACCGACAGAGCCTTGGATGTTTTGGACCAAACTTTGACGACGATTAATGTAACACCCAACCTTGACTTCATCAAAATTAACTCTCACAAGTTGGTTGTTCAGGTCAGCGATATAAGCACGTCTAATGTGGTCGGAATAGTTATCAAGAACATAACCAAGGTAACCAAGGAAGAATGGATCGTATCGAAAGCACTCTACGTTGGAGTCACTATAGAAGAAATAATAAAGGAAGATATAAATTTAGGAATCTTCTTTGGAGAAGACGTTGTCGCGGAAATAAAACTCTGTTTTGAAAGGAAATACATAAAACCTATAAAACTTATTCTGACATTTTTTCACAACGACGTTCTTTTTAACGACTTTAACTCGAGTGAACGCATGAAGGGCACAGTCATCAGTCTTTTTATTCCAGATTTTAACTGTCAGATCAACGGGTTTATAACTGTAATTTTTAAACCTTTTCAACCCGAAAATATAAGTTGCGGTTTTTGGAATTACGGAAGCGATGAAAACATGGAATCGAAACATGGAAATTGGGAAATCGAATCCGAACCCGAAATAATTGCTAACGTGAACACTTACGCTGTGTGTAATTTTTCGCATGCGACTCATTTTGCTCTTCTTATGGTAAACGAAAACGTGAAAAACAATTTTGAGCCGGAAACCGACTTGGCGTTAAGAGTTATAACCGCGATTGGATGTGCTTTATCGCTTCTTGGTGTTTTGGGAATTTTTATAACCGCTATACTTTTTAAAAGTTGGAGAAGCAAAGCTTGCAATATAATTAATTTAAATTTTACCGTGTCGATTGCAGCACAAATGGTGTTTCTCTATATGGCAGATAATGTAAGAAAAGGTACCGTGTTATGTAAGATCAGTGGGGCAAGTTTACATTACACCATCCTATCGGAATTTTCTTGGATGTTAATCATCGCGATTCTTCAGTACAGGAAGTTCGTTTTAGTGTTTGAAAAACCAATACGCCGTTTGCTTTTGAAATGCGTGCTTTTTGGTTGGTGTCTTCCACTTATACCAATAATAGTAATATTATCAGCTTTTCCCGAATGTTACAAGCAAAATATTTTCGGACTTTGTTATCCGCATGGTATCTACTTTTACTATGGTGTTCTTCTTCCAATTGGTGTAATTGTTTTTATTAACCTTTACGTTTTTATTAAAATTTTGCTGAATGTTTGTAGAACAAAGGTGGAAGCGTATGGATCTAATGATAACCACGTGAAACTTCAAGTGCTTCTCGCAATTTTATTATTTTTCTTACTGGGTATGTCGTGGATTTTTGGGTTACTTACAGCAGTTTCTGAATGTATTATGTGGTCATATTTATTTTGTCTTACTGCTACGTTTCAAGGATTTGTCGTTTTCATTTTTTTTATTGTTATGAACGAAAAGTCGCGTCTTCTTTGGAAGAATCTCAAAAAATGTTTTGGTTGCACCAAGGAACAACACAACTGGAAGTTATAATTTAACAAAAAATACAATCTAACCTTTCATTTTCCGAATCTGATTCGTCTTCTACTTCATCATCGTTGTTTTCCTCAACATCGTCGTTTTCAAGAGGTCCTTCTTTCGAAGACAAATCTGGATCTTGCGTCATTTTGATAACTTATTGCAACATTAGGTTTCCAGGTCCACCCTGAACAACCCTTGTTATATTACTAACTTTTTATGCATTAATACTTTAAGCTTTTGTCGTCCTTGTGAGGATTTCCGTAAATAGGATTTTAACAATTTAATCCTATTAGGAGATTATATTCGATGGTCAATGTGAAAGAGAATATTATTTAATTAAGCAGAAAAATTTTGTCTGATAAAGCTACCATTTAGCGAAACTTAGATAAATGTTGAATAGATAAATTTAATATTAATTACATATATCCAATGTACGTTAGAAATTAGAAATGTAATTAATGTCACGAATACTATTAAATAAATCATTTTTAATACTAAACAAATATGATAATTATTTATTTAATGGAAAAATAATAGCTTCAATGAGTTTATTTTACTTTTATACTGAGCATATTAGAAAATTTATAATGGTATTAATTGATGAATAATGCAGGTAAGAAAAATAACAATCTTTAATTTGTGGTTTAATCAATATTGAAGGACGTATGATAAAAATAAGTTGGAATGAAGCAAAACCTATAAGTGACCCTCAAATTTCTGATGTACCTACTGTAATAATAATATTCCAGCTCATTACGTCACGAATGCGAAAACTTGTTGAGTAACTTTGGTGTTAGATGAGAAAGTATTGAAAAAAAATTGACACAAAAGCAAAATTTTTGTAGGTGAATATGATAATTTTTAAATTAACGCCTGAGGGAAAACACACGACTTCCAGCATACATTAAAACTGCCTTCTTGTAAGTGAAAGTTTTACATAATCATAGGGCATTATGTGATGTTTCTTGTAAAAAGTAATAAATACGTAATAACAAGGCATAGAAAACTAGCAAACGTAATCCTATTGATACTTTCAACACAAAAAATATCATATAAGTGTAAAATAATATTTAAGAAGAGGCATAATTCAAACTTCAGAAGACTATTATTAGATCAGACTAGTGAAAATCTCGTTAATCCACTAATACGCGTCATTTCCACTGATTTCAAATAATCTCTTCATTAAATCTACACTCTGTCATAATTATAAGTGTACATTCTACCAAAGTAGTAATTATAATAATTAACATAGAACATAGAACCGAAATGACGAATATTCGTTTCTTCACATTAACCACTCCCAACCACTATGAAAAAAATTACCTCTATACAACAGAGTTCTGCTGTTAATTCTTTTTGATTTAAGGATTTTGATATAATAATTAAAAGATGATCGCAATTTTTTTGGTGATTATAGGAGCCAAAGAAATTGTCACCTTCTCGGCGTTGAGTCCAATGCCCCTTAGTTTTTGAGTTATGAATTTTAAAAAATAGATATAGTTGTTTAAAAATAGCTTAAACTGCTATTGAAATGGCAATACGTAGGTTCTGAGTTCGATCCTCATATTAAGCAACTTCTTTTTCTAATAATTATGTAATTAATTATCCAAATTACATATTTTAAAATTTTAGTTTTATTTTTTAACCTTAAATTACCATTCTAATACCTCTAGACTACTACTATTTCTTATAATAACAACCAATACTCTATTTTCGAAAATTCATAACTCAAAAACTAATGGACTGGACTAAACGCCGAGAAAGTGATAATTTTTTTGCTCCTAGAATTACAAAACAATTAGGATTTCGATTGTCGATATACTGACTATGATGTCCCCTTGTCAGATCAACAACTTCTTGAAATCACTCAAAGGATAAAATAAGCCCTCACCTGAATTTTACAGGTTCACCAAGTTAATGATCACTCATGAAAAAGTTAGCGACGGACATAAGAAAATATAATAAAATAATAATATCTTAAAAAAATCGCTAACGATTAACCATTCATGCGAGGTTAATGAATAAAAGATTAACTTCGTAATCGAATAATAAAACCAATGGATCGAAAAAAAATTCACTCAATTACACTTCAAATGAATTAAAACTTCGTAAATCGACCAAATAAAAGTCATAACAATAGAGATTATATTATTATACTCAAAAAAATCTTAAATAGCGTAAAATATTAATATTTCCTCCAACCGTCCGAAAAATAGCCATTTTCCATCCGATATTTGTCTAAAAAAAGCACCACTTTACATGAGTAAAAAAAAGGTAGTTATTTAAGTAAATAATTCAAAATCTGTAACATTGTAGGACCAGTTTGACCTGACCTTGCTCATCTACCGACATAAGCGTGATATCTGACGACAATTCTTCGAATTCTGAAACACGGGGTAAACCCATCGAAACTATCATGGCCAAGACCAAGACAAGTTAACAGATTTTACTTTACTAAATAAACGGCATGGTAGGACAACAGTTTGTAATTCTAAACACGGAGCAGGAATTTAAACCCATGATCTTTAGGTTTGTCTCTCTTCTTCTTGGTCAGTAGGGCATCGTGGCAGCATTCATTATGAACAATTGTTTATCTGCTGCTCTCTTGGGACAAGGTACGTATGCAGTGGCGTCCTTCTCTCTTTTGCATAGAGACGGCCAGAATAAAGTTCTTACTTCATCCGGAATCGAACCGGATATTTCAAATCAACAGTCAACCGCCTCTTTGTAGCCCTCTTAGATCAGTTATTACACTAGATGAGGAATTCCTATTCAAATAACATTTGATTGTTGTGAAGTCAGTTTTTATTTGTTTACATGCTGTTAGTTTGCATAGTCCCTGGATCTGATCAGTGTAGAGAAACCAGGTAAACGTAAACAACCTTGTAATAAACACACGGATGTGTTGTGGAAGCACTTTTCGAGAGGTCGTGAAGACATGTCATTACGACAGTACTAAATATGTTGAGGATAAACCATCAATCAAGACCCTTCGCGAGGTCAAAGTGGCGCAACTTAACTAGTTGCTAAGAAATTGTAAAAAATTCGAAAAATATACGTCACTGATGAGATCTAATAAGATCGAAACATGCCTGTCGTTGTTGTATTTTGTTTATAATTTGACTTATTTTCGAATTTTTTTGTAAACAACCTTGAAAGTACCGATCAGTTCCAAGGACTCTGTAAAAAAAATAGCAGGTAAACAAATAATAACTGGATTCAATATTAGTAGATATCTTGTATTCATCATTTAATGCAATATAAGATCGATGATATCCCCACTCAGTAACCGCTACACCTATAATAACTTATTCAATTGACTCCATTAGTGATGACGTCAGAATTTTTAGATAGGCCAATCATACTACACGAATTTTATTTAGTTTATAATCATAATCTGGCAACTAAGGGTGCGTTCCACTTAAAAGTCACGAAGACCGCAGCGTGGTCCAGTGGTTCTTTGATTGGACCTATAAATCGAACGCGGTTATTTGATTGGAATGACGATCCACCGTGGTCATCGTGGGCTTTAAGTGGAACACACCCTATGCAGTATAATTAGCACATATTTATACGTTTTAAGGTCCCACTAATGTAGTCAATTGAAGATTGAAATGAATGCGTCATGTCATCCGCCACTGCAGGTAATATTACAAAATCGTGATGACGTAGTCGTGAGAACTGGTGTAACATTTTTTGCGAGTTTTTTCGGATCGGATGTGATCTATGCTTGTGAACTGCTTATGCTTGTGTACCTTTAAAAATGCTCAAGTGACTTGCATTATGTAAATGTAGTAATTACTAATTAATTCAGCTTACAATCATGTAGCTAAAAGACAAATAAGTTTTAATAAGAAATTTTAAGTTTTTAATTGCTTTAGTTTTTTAATATTCCAGGAGTCAATAGCTTAGTTTGTACACTCTATCAAACATCCACATGTTTATATGTGCAATTTGACACCAAATGGGGCAGAAGAAAGTGTAACGAATTTTTGAATTTCGTTACGTGGTACTACTTTCTCATTTTATTTCAGTATTTCTATGTACGGCCCATGCATTTTATTTAAATACAATCGTTAAATTCAATGCATTTTTGCTAGCGGATGGTGGATAACTTGAACCTTTGGCGTAGGAATACCTGGACCCTCAGTCTTGCAAAATGCGAACACCTGTTACCATTATATAGTAAGCTTATCCGAGCTCGAGGTAATCAATTTTAACTTATCCAATTCGTATGAACCGACGGCGACGTGTTTCTAGGCGTGTGTGTTCAATTTTGAGTAACCGTTAGAGCTTACTGGTTTTATTGGATACTTTTTGATTATTAATATAATTGGGTACTGTGTCTATGTTTTGCACAGCCATATACATTGCAATTATTGGAACTGCGATAGCATCTCTCAAATTGTCGTTGAAATTAAGAAAACCAATGCCCCTTTTCACCAACATTTATTTAAGAATTTCCTAGTAAAGAATTCCTTAGGTAGGTATTCCATAAATTTGATTGGTCAAATTTGACATAAGAGTTTCTTGTCTATGTCTAATACTATGTCTATTTTTATTACTATTTTTCTTATGTCTATCTTACAAGTAGAATTAAATAAAAATGTTAAATTTATTTTGGTTTAACTATTGTATAAATAAATATTTAATATTTAAAAATATCTTTCGTTCGGACGGGGTGGTGGGGGGTAGCCTAAATTAAACCGCTTGCCACAGGCGCTTTCAACTTACCGCTCTGCTATCTAATATATTATTCCTTTTATATATAATTATATATCCTGTATAATATAGTATTTTTAACATGTAAACAAAATGATAATTAAAACAAGATAAATGTTCTTATTTTTTTCTAGTTTGTGGTTATTGTTGATAATTATTTTAAATTTTCTTTTATTTCATTTTATATTTATCGAAATTTAATTTTCTATTTTGATAAAATTGTACCTTGTAAGTCGAAACTTGTCAAAAATTATTTTAAAAATAATTAAATAATTTTAAATAATAATAATTTTATTTTTTTTTAATTTAAATGTTGAATTAAAACCACCGACACGACACTGACGTTATAATTTATTATTCAACAATATAGAAAAAAATTTCCTTTACTTAAGAAATTTAATTGTTTAATTTAATTTTCTCCTCCGCTTTTGCAATTTTCGTCAGTTTCAAATTTAATCTTAATCATTTTTTCAATTATTTCATAATTAAACATTTTTGTTTCTTTCATTCTTTACCTTCCCTAACACAAACTAATGTAATTAATCATAATGGTTTCACTTTTTATTCAAATTATAATTAATTTAAATTAAATTCTTACGAATCCCACCAACTTGACAATATTCTTTAAAATTTTATGAGTAAGTCGTAATAAATTTTGACTTATGTATGTTGCATAATATATTATGTTAATATTCAGTCTAAGGAAATTTTACACCAAATTTGAATTTTCCAAGTTGATTAAGACTTTAGTTTAGAGATACTTAACAGGCACACTAAAACTTTGTTAGGTCGAATACAATAAAAAAGATTCTTGAAGTGATGGATTACTTAAAAAATTCTTACATGCTGAACGAACTCGTGTTAACATTTCATGTTTTAAACGCACTGAATGCATTATAATAAATTTAAATACAAAAATAAAAAAAACATTAATCTTCACTTTTCCTTGTAAATAATTATCGGTAACAATTCGAATGCGCGTCAGGAAAAATAGGCATACACACAATGCACATTACTTAAGCAGTTAATATTAATTAAAAAAAAGAGTACATAAATGAAAATTTATTTATAATACTATCTGGTGAACTTTTTTTATTTTAGGAGCTAAATTGAATAGCATTTTTTTACAACTAAAAACAGTTAGTATCTCGTTAATCCGTTCATGTGCATCACTACCATTCTCAAATTTCCTTGAACCAATTTCAGCAAATTCTTAAAAATAAGAAATTTAGTTGCATAATTTTTATTGATTTGTTTGGTAGAACAAACAATTGAGGGATACATACAAAGATATTTCTTGATGTCTGCTCTCTTTGAACTCATAAAACTTCGAGGTTTTGTTGTTTTTCTGCACGTAAAAATGTTGTAGTACTGATTAATTTTCGAAATTTCAAAACTTTACTATTATTATGAACCCAACTGATGTACTTAAGATTGGGAGTTGGTTTAAAAAAAAGGGCAAACCCATTTTTGAAAATTGTAATTCACACTAAGGATTCCAAAATCAAATATTTTGGTTTATTTTGGCTTTATTAACCTTCATAAATGTAAACTGTCTAGACAAATTACTAGTAGTACAAAAAAAAGAAAATTTTACCAAACCTCAATAATAAACAAGTTTAAAAAGTTTACCAAAACATAATTATGACACATAAAAACTTGGATTATTTCTATCATAATTAATTTTAACGCACAAAAGAATTTTCCAATTAATAATTATTTAAATATTTTTTTTATAAATTAGATTATTTGTATAAGTACACGATAGTATAAATAATTATGTTAATTTAATTGACGCACATATAGTAATTATTATTAATAACGTATAATTTAAATGATTTTCGATTTAAAAATAAATTCTAACCTTATTGTGCTATAACAGGAGTTAATCCTGGTTAATCGAACAGATGAATCTTGATCCAAATCCAGATTCAAATTTTTGATATTTTTTGCGTTACCATTTTTATTTTTAAATCTAGAAAATAACGAAATATTGAAAAATAAATAATATTTGAAGCACATTATTTGTATTTTACTCTCTGCTTTTTATGTACCCACTGTACAAATAAAACCAGAATATAAAAAAATATATTTGTGTTAATGATAAATTAAGTAAACAAAAACCTTTAATTTTTATTTCACAAAGTTGTTATTTAACATTTATTACAAACATTAATTTTATACATAAACTTACTTGTATTTCCGTTTGTAAAATTTAACGAAAAAATGCATCTCCTATCAATGGGTAAGTAATTAACTACACAAACTATAAACGCACTAATAGTAACTACCTAAGTGGATAATTAGAACTTCTGTAACGACCGAATAAAAATTTTATGAGACAGGTTAGCGATTTGAAATTCACGAGCGTGGTGTTTCTTTACCAAAATGACAAAAACTATTTATTGTAGATTACTATTTGGAAATCACGACGGTACAAATAAGAATCGTCCTTGGTTTTACCTATGTGAGCATTTAAATGCTTATACAGATTCACGTCCACCTACTATGTATGTAGTTATTAAAATAAAATTGTTGTATAATATCAAACAAATTTATTTATAATTAGAGCTATATAATTACCTGTAATACATGTAATTAAGAAGATATGCATTTTCAATTTGGATGTATTTATAGTAGGTATATAAACCTGTTTAGATGCCGTTCCAAATCCATCTTAGGAATTACAACATGTAAAACTTATATTGCCAGATCCACCAAAATTGCTTTCCTCAATTCTAAAGACGATAAATCCCCAATTTGAAGTTCCGTAAGTTCAATGCCTAATTCGAGTGATTAGAGACGAAAACGCCTCAAGTAGCGAGAATGAATAATTTCAGAAATCGAGCTAATTAGATGTTATAGTCACTTTCAGTTTATATCAAATGAAAAGCTTTTCCGCAATACGACGTAAAGCGTCGCGACGCTCATGTATTCTTCACATAACATATTCTCCCCATTCCGACGATTCTACTTCATCTTTAGAGCGCCACAAAGCAGCAGTTTAAACTTTTATTACAATGACAAAGTTTATCGACATTTTCTATCTTTAGAAAACAGATTATTCTGTTTTTGGGAAAAACTTCTTCGTAAATTCAGTTATATCCTTTTTGAGTTAGAACTTGACTCGAATTTTAATTTATCCAACAGCCATTTATCTGATATAATAGAAGAGTCAGGATTATATTATTATTAGATCAGTTGACCGGTTTTAACCGTTAAATTGTAAATCTAATTTTTTTGTTTGAATTCGATTTTACTTTCGCAAGCTTCCACCTTGATATTGTTTTTCAATTATGACATTATACAGGGTGAATGAGAGCACCCGTATCAGCAATTTTTTTCAAAAACGGCTAGTCGTAGAGAGTTGGGTTAAAAAAATTTATTATAAAAGCCATAATAAAGAATCGAATGGTGATATTATTATTTCTCCGAAAGGTCGGCGTCCCGAGTAGTTTGCTCCAGAAACTCCAGAACTCCAGAATTTTAAATGGCACCATAGGTCGAAAATGGTATCGTTAAAAAGATCTTTACGAAATAAGCAAGTTTTGTAGGAAAAATTATTTTATTACTCCCTCCCCTATTCAGTAATATTCGATTGCATATGGGCGAATGAGACCACCCGTATCAGTCTTTTTTTTTAAACGGTAGGTCGTAGAGAGTTGGGACACAAACATTTAAAAAGCCGTAATAAAAAATCGAATAATGATATTATTATTTCTCGGAAAGGTCGTCATCCCGAGTAGTTTGCTCCAGAAACTCCAGAACTCCAGAATTTTAAATTTTATAGGTCGAAAATGGTATCGTTGAAAAGATCTTGCAAAAATAAGCAAGTTTTGTAGGAAAAATTATTTTATTACTCCCACCACTTTTAAGTAATGGTAGAGTCTCATTCTCAAGAGTACCAAGAGACGGTCATTGCCTTGCAGCTAACGCAGTTGGATGCGAACGCGGGGTACCGGGTTCAAACCCGGGGAGAGTCAAACTTTCTTATGACCAAGTATCCGTGCTTCGGAGGGCACGTTAAGCCGGCGGTCCCCCTGAGTTGACGAATTGCCACCGTTAACAAAAAACAGGGCTACAGGCACATCTGAATGCTAGCCTAGTAAGCTGCTACACCGAATGTAAAACAACTATAGTCCAAAATCGATCTGCGGACTACTCACCAACCCGTCTGGCCATCGTGGTGAGTTATGGCCAGATCCTCCATAATATGGAGAGGCTTATGTCCATCAGTGGGCGGAAAAAGGCTGATGAAGAAGAGAAGAAGAATTGTCTCATTCACCCATATGCAATCGAATATTACTGAAAAGGGGAGGGAGTAATAAAATAATTTTTCCTACAAAACTTGCTTATTTTTGCAAGGTCTTTTCAACGATACCATTTTCGACCTATGGTGCCATTTAAAATTCTGGAGTTCTGGAGTTTCTGGAGCAAACTACTCGGGACGCCGACCTTTCCGAGAAATAATAATATCACCATTCGATTCTTTATTATGGCTTTTATAATAAATTTTTTTATCCCAACTCTCTACGACTAGCCGTTTTTGAAAAAAATTGCTGATACGGGTGCTCTCATTCACCCTGTATAATACATTTCATTTCTTGTAAATTTCATCTGCCTTCAGATCCTATTTTTACGTATTCATGCACGTAAAGAATTAAGGTGGTACGATTTGAGCGGATTAGTCAGTTCAGCTTCAAATTTACAATGCAAAAGTATTAAATCTTTATCGACGCGACACGACAGCGACTTTACGATCACAGAAAACATATAAAATAAAATGTGTTTTACTGATACGACGCACAATATGAAAAAAGGAAAAATGATATTGAAAATTCACAAAAATACTTAACTTTTCGATTGAGTTATCGCAGGGCGTTCCATTTTGTAAGTGTTACAGCTTATGAAAAATAGTTGAGGTACGATTTAGGCGCATCACGAATTAAGCAAATTTCTGCACTAAAACTCCAAATATTTGGAGCAATTTTGTTAATATTTTTTGCGGATAAATATTTTCAGGTAAAAGTAAGTCTTAAAAAATTCTCAACTGGAAAAAATTTTGTGTAAGTTTGTTTATATTTATGAAATAATAAAAAGGAATTAATTTTTAACAAAATTTTTATTCTAATCAGAGCCAAAATCTTGAGCAGTAGATGTGAAGGGAGAACGCGTGACACCCAATTCCATCAAATGACACCAACATAAACTCGAACGGACGAATTTTTGTTTCTACACTTAGTTCCGCCCTGTCCTAATTCCTCGGGTTAACTTTACCATAAAATGAAATTTTAATGGAACGAAATTGTCGATATGATAAATTTCTTGTATGAAAACTTAGATACACGGTAGAAAATCCGTCAAATTTATTAAAATGATCGAAAATTTCTTATGGCCAAAATTGAACGATTTGGGATTGAATGACATGTAATTTCAACAGGATGATGCCACATGCCACACATCTAATGAAACATGAAACGATGCGATAGCTGCATTGAATTGCATATTTATAGATCGTTTAATTTCTCATCGTGATGACTTCAGTTGGTCGGCAAGATCCTGTGATTTAACACCATTAGATTTCATTTTTGGGCCCATGTTAAATCAAAAGTCTATGCTAATGGTCCACAATCAATTGAAGATTTGAAAACGAATATTGAAAACGCTATTGTATTAGAGATATAGCCTGCTTTATACGAGAATATTATCGAAAATTTTCATCAAAGGATCGATATCTATAGTAGGTCACCTAGACCTAGATAATTAAAGTGAACATCAAACTAATAATTTAATAAGTTGAACTGTCTCAGAATTCTACATTGTCCAAGATTCCTGTTGGGGTGGTGGAAGGCACCCCGTAGAAAATTTTGTTAAGGGCCCGATCTATCATTAGGACGAGAACTTTTTCAACAGGTGGCACAGTTACCTAGATTTACAGTTTCATTATAAATGACATCATTCATTGATTGGAATAAAGAATGAAGGTAAATTTTCATTGGTTTCAAAAGTCTTTTGAAATCATTCGAATTATTGTGGAATCGAAACTCATTTGGGGCACTTCAATACTTGAAATTTAAACAATTTTAATCTCTCTCTCTCTCTCTCTCTTCAGTCCTTTCGAATGACATGACATACTTTAAATTTTAATTAATTGTTCGTTTTTGATATCAAATCGCTAATTAACATAATCAAAATATAAATTTAACAAGAACTTAATTAAATGTTAAAATATTAGGGTTTTAACTTTAAATAAAGAGCACAATACAAGAAATTTTATTTAAAAACACTTGAAATAGATATTTTCGATACTAGTGCGGAAAAGTAACATTTTTCCATTCGAGGCGAAGTTGTACGAACGAGGCCGAAGGCCGAGTTCGTAAACCGCAGCCGAGAATGGAAAAAGATACTTTTCCACGCGTATCGAACAATATTTTTTCTAATAGTTTTTGAAAAAGAACCAACAACATACTTTTTATACCAAATTTAAAATAATTTTATATACTTTATGAAAATATATATAATATTTAAATTTGACGGTTGGTAGTCGTGGTATTATTGACTACCAACCGTACTTTGGTACACTATATTAATGATCATGATCAGTGTGATCAGTTACAAAAGAAAATAGGTTAGTGATCGCAGGTTTTTTTAAATTTGGTGCAAAGCTCAACTTTATGGAGCTGTTATTCCATGTTGCGATCGACATTGTCGAACTTTTTCTTTTCCGCACTAGTTTCCCTTCTCTTTTCTCTTTCCCACACAGTATTACTTTTCCGCACTAGTGTAAATAAGTAATACATTTCCGCACTATTTTGGATATCACAAAGTTAGACTTTTTCAAACACTATTAGAAAAAACATATTTATTCCAAATGACAAAGTAAAACCAGAAAATAGTTTGAAAATATGAAAAAGAATGCAATTATGGGGGGGGGGTGCAAAAACGTGGAGTTTTTGGAGTCAAAATGCAATTTTTAGAGAATTTTGTTCTCTTCAACTTGGGTCAAATGATATAATTTTCCCAAACTGTAGTTAAATGAGTTGTTAGCACCAAAAAAAACTCATCGGGGTGCTAAAAGAGACATACAGTGAACTTTTAGGGTGTATTTCGACACTGTAGTAAATTTCAACTCTCCAGAATTTTATACAAAGGCTATACTGGAGCGGGAGTTGGGGGTGACAGAATAGGGGTTGCTATCAGCATAAACCTGGGCTGCTACGCAACCAGGCAGAAATTATCGCCATAATGGTCTGTGCTGAGGAGATGATGGGGAGGGCCTGTGTAAATAGGCGTATCTGCATCATGTCCGACAGCCAAGCGGCACTCAGGGCCCTGGAAGCGGTAGAAATACAATCCAGGGCTGTGAAGCAATGCCTCAAAGCCCTGGGTGGGCTGGCACAACGCAACAGCGTTATGCTGAGGTGGGTTCCGGATCACACAGGCATAAGAGGTAACATCCAAGCAGACTTCTTGGCAAAGAAAGCTGCAAGAAAGCATCTAGTAGGTCCGGAACCAACATGCGGGTTAGCTTATCTGACCGCAAAGGGGGTAATTAAGGAACTACTACGTAACAAACACCTTGAATACTGGCGGGGCCTCCAGGGACTCAGGCAGTCCCGGATGTTCATGGAGGGCCCCTCCAGTGGACAAAGGAAAAAGGAAATCCTCCAGCTGAGCAGAGTGCGGCTGAGAAAGATAGTAGGACTGTTTACCGGACACTGCTGTCTTAACAAACACCTTAACGCAATAGGTGTTGTGGAAGATCCTACATGTATATTATGCGGGATGGAGGAGGAAACTCCGCACCACATACTATGTGTATGCACAATTCTAGCCCCTAAAAGGCTACAACATCTTGATTGTCTATATCCGACTCTCGGTGAGATAAATCAGGTTCCCATAGGTCGAATCCTCAATTTTATAGAGGATACAGAACTATTGGAGTAAAACACGGAACGCGGGGTACAATAAGCCAGGAGCTTCAGTGCAAGTGGTTCGAAAGAAACACACCCGTTCAGCAATAATAATATACAAAGGCTAAACTTGTTCAAGACACTTACGCGTTCTATTCGAGTACACTTTGACAATATACATGATTGACAAGTGCTTGTTTGAGAATACGCATACCAGAAACTTGACTCCCCCAAATAATTCAAACATTTTGAGGTTATGTTACAGAAACTTCAAGTTCCAGAAATGGAAAATTAATGTATTTCTATAACTTGCAGGTGATAAAATAGGTTTCAGAAACTTAAATCCACATAACGTAAATATGAATAAATTATTACCACAAATTTTCTAAATTGCAGTAGACATTAAACCATCGATGAAGATGGCACAGGAACTGCTTCAAAAACCGGAACTGCATTTCGGTGCTTATACATTTTTTGCAAAAGAACACATTGGTGAAACGTGCGGAAGCAATGGTTTACCTTTAACACCCAATTCGATCATAATATTCGGTAGGGCACAATTTTTAATGAGTTTGAAACATCCCAATTTGTGTCGATACTTGGATATTATGCGAGGCAAACATGGTAAATGTACCTTTCTTATCTTCCACTTGTTCTACACTCTCGTATTTTAGAACGAACAATCATTGTATCTCAATACTGTGGATCTCCGTTATCCAATTTTATTAACAAGAATTATTTTAACATGGATAACATAAAGAAAATTGCTTATGAGATTTTAATCGCTCTGAAAGAGTTGCATTCCAAGAACATCGTGCACAGAAATTTAAGTCTTGGGAATGTTTTGTTACAAGAAAACGGTGATATTAAATTATTTAATTATGGATTGTTTCATATGACCGATCGTGGAAAGTTGGTGGCATTTCCTATCTTGTAAGTTGAAATATTATGTTAAATTTTATTTTTGAGACAGACATTATTCAGGCAGGTGTTGTACACTGCTCCAGAAGTGTACCTCGACGGTCCAAATGGAAACTTCTCGAATCCGAAAGTAGATGTTTGGTCGTTAGGAATAATTTTAACAGAATTGGTGCTGGATATTTCCTTGTGGCAATTTTTGAAACTTAGTCAACGAATTCGTAAAGTTTTAAGTTTGGTTCAAGGAAATTCGTCAGTTCTTGAGAGGATTTGTCGAGAGCATAACTGCTATGAAAAATATCAGGTACTGTCTCCACTAAAATTTTAATTTATTTTGAATTATAGTTTTTACTCTTTTAATTTTTAAACCTATTATAACTATTGTTTATTTTTTCTCTAAAAATTCAAATTTTTGAAATTCTCTTTTAAAAATCTCTCATTTTGTAAATAATTTTGTGGTTCACAAAAATGTAGCAAACCTACAATAGTAAAATTTAGGGGTAGATGGCACTCTTAAACCAAAATTTTTAGTCTCTTCCAGCAGACTTAAAAATGATCATCGAGGATTGCTTAACTGTGATACCAAAAGAGAGGGCTACCATTGACGAGTTGTTAAATCGGGATATATTTGACGATTTTAGAGTTATTAAAAGGACGCATAAAATTTGTCAAAGTTTTGAGATGTTTACTATCAAGGAATTGTATCACTGGTGGCAATTGGCTGGCGGAGACGTTTACGTCGAACTTAAAAAGCAAGGCGTTATAAGATCGAGCCCCCCAATTTTATCGGTTCCAAAGTAAGTGAATTTTTTCATGGCGGCCTGTTTGGTGATTGTAATTATTATGATAGTTACAAATTTTTAATATGTTTTATAAATTAGTCTCCTAATGTTAAAACCAAGTTTAAGTGTATTTTTAAATACACAAAATGTACTGCTTTATCGCTTTGTGTATATAAATTAATTTTTAATAAGAGTTAAACTTGACTACAACATTTAATATAATATGTTATAAATAACATTTGCCCAATATTATAACGATGTCGCAGATGCAATGTTAATCCAATGTTGTGACAACATTGCAGATGTTAAAGCAACATTGACGCAACGTTTTATAGTAATATTGTGTCAATATTTAAAAATCTAACATCGCCGATGTTAATTTGTTACATGTGTAGTGGGTTAGAAGTATAAAATTTTATTGTGATATTTAGCACTAAAAAATGAGAAAAATTGGATTTTGGCGTGCTTTTGGCTGGTTTTTTCAAGATAACAGCGCGCGCCGAGGTCAAAAACTTAAAAAATTAGGAGACCAGTTTATAAAACATCTTAAAAACTTCAAACTACCAAAATAATTAAGATCACAAATCACTAATTGCACTGGCTTATGTTTTAAACTGCAAACCACATTTCAGAACCGTCTTAATCGATAGCTCAGTATTGGGACAAGAAAGAGATCCGGCTACGTTATACGACGAGAAAATTGTTGAAATGCCACTTGAAGCATTATACGAACGCTTCAAACATCTTCCGTTGGTTTCCTTTTATCCTCTCATTCATTCAAAGTCAAAAATTATAACAAACTCTGACGAATCTCTACTCTATGACGTCACGGGTCTACCGTTGATAATACGGGAAAGAGATCCCGAATATCAGTTTCACCGCATCATCTTACTTAGGCGCTTATTACATGTAAGTGCAAGCATTTTCCACGGTAAGTTGCTAATTCTGATTTTTAGGGCTATCCGTTCACTCGTGAGATGATTTTAAAGGAAGCAGAAAAAGACATCCCTCCGTTAATCAGGGGTGATGTTTGGGCTGCGTTACTGAACGTCAGAGGCGATTTCTACCGAGAGTACGTGCGAATTGATAAGAAAACGGCCACTGCTACAGACCGACAAGTAAATTTTTTATACTTTCTAGAAAGGTAATTTTTTTATCAAAAATTTAAGATTGAAGTCGACATTCCTCGTTGCCATCAGTACAACGAATTTTTATCATCTAATGAAGGTCACAAAAAGTTGAAACGCATATTAAAAGCTTGGATTTTCAAACATTCAAATTATGTGTACTGGCAAGGATTGGATTCCTTAACGGCTCCGTTTCTGTATTTGCATTTTAATGACGAAGGTTAGTGCCATATTTTACTAGAAACAATGTTCATTTCTATAACTCCTCCCTCTTCATTTTAAAGTTTTTATCAAAGATTTACAAATTAATAAAATTTATTTCAGCGAAAGCGTTTGCGTCTTTGTCCGCGTTTGTTCCTAAATATTTGCACAAATTTTTCCTAAAAGATAATTCGGCTGTGATACAAGAATATTTACGAAAATTTTCTCAACTGATTGCATTCCACGATCCAAAATTGGCTAATCACTTGCGCAATATTAATTTTATTCCAGAGCTGTTCGCAATACCGTGGTTCCTCACCATGTTTTCTCGTAAGTAAAAATATTAAAGGAGAAGAACGGTTGTTATTATTTTAATTTTAAGATGTGTTTCCCCTTCATAAAATTTTGCATTTATGGGATCGTTTGCTGTTGGGAGATTCTTCATTTCCATTACATGTCGGTTTGTCAATTTTGGATCAATTAAGAGACACACTGTTGAATTCTGATTTTAATGAATGCATTTTATTGTTTTCTGATTTGCCTGAGATTGATATCGAACAGTGTGTTTGTTTTTCAATGGAAACCTATAAAATCACGCCCAAAAGTGTTACTTTTCGAAAGCATCAAGACGATAGGATGAATAAAGTAAGATTGATGAAAATTTCTTTTCCAATATTACAATTTTTTTTAAGCACCCAACCATCAGCGACTCATCCATTTCCCAAACTGAAAAGGAGCAATGTTCAACAATCAGCACAGAGGACTTTGTTGATTTGATAAGAAATTCCGTTCGTGGAGTTATAACTGTTGATATTCGAAATCCACTTCAGTAAGTCACAATTTTTTCGTTTCCTTTTAAGTAATTGTTAGAGCACGGATTTTAGGACGTAAAAAATGTTAAAAAAGGCACACTTTTAGGCTATAAAAATCATTGAAATAGGCGCAATAATTAACAATGTAGGGATTTTTAGGCCATATAATATTTTTCATTATAGAAACTTATAAACAAATTATTTAAAAAAATTAGTTAAAAAATTTTTAATAACGATATAAGAGCTATATAGGGATGGAAAATACTATAAAAAATTTTAAAATTGGTTAATTATTAATTCGTGAAAATAAATTAGTGTTATGTTTTAATAAATTTTACAAATTTTTATGTAAGCGTTCAATAATAGATGGTGTTATTAATTATCTCATCTATTTGCAAATGGCGCTACTAATTTGGGGGGTTACTATCTTTGTAAGTTAAGAGCGCGCTGCAAATTTTGATGCAAAAACATGTTTCAATAGATGCGCACCGTAAAATATTAATCTTTTATAGTTATCTTTTCACCAAAACAGAATTTTAATAATTTATAAAAGTCATATGAATAAACGATAACTAAGCTAGGCAATAAGGAAGTTTGAGCTTCCAATGTTGAATATTTACAAGTATATTCCAAAAAGATATGCACATGTGAAAATATTGAATATATTTAAAAATATTTATCTTTGAAAGCTCAAACTTTCTTATTGCCTAGCTTAGTTATCGTTTATTCATAGGACTTGTATAAATTATTAGAATTCTGTTTTGGTGAAAAGATAACTATAAAAGATTAATATTTTAGGGTACGCCATCTGTTGAAACATTTTTTGCATCAAAATTTGCAGCGCGCTCTTAACAAATAAATTTACGATTTTTTTTGAGTTTTTGAAAAATTCACCTCCCCCTCCCTTAATCAGACCCGGAGAACCTCTGTCATTTACGGTTTTGTATTTAGAAGGTAGCTAACTAATTTAAAGCCATTCGGAATTTCTGAAATCTGTAGCCACCTCTTGGGCTAAAGTAACTTCCACAGTTTTATTAATACGCGTGGATAAGAAGCGCTGACTCAACGACCACTGCCAGTTCTCTATCTTTGCTGACTTCACCAAGATAAATAAATACAAGAACTCATAACAACTCAGATTAATTTTTGAACAGTGGCGGATTTCCGCACGCTTGGGCATCATAAATTAAGGGGGCCTCAAAATACAGCTTTTTTATATCACTGATATAGCGTAAAAAACATAGTAAAACGTGCGCGTAGAATGCACACTGTAGGGTAGGGTGTAGGGGCAGTGAAAATATTGAGAAGAGGACCTCAAAATGAATTGCGCTTGGGGCTTCTCAAGTGCTAAATCCGCCACTGGCTGAGAGATATAAATTTAAAAAAAGAAATAAAAACTATTTTTATTTTTTAACTTTTAGTAACATAAATGGGAAAAAATCATTGGTTTAGGCATTTTAGGCATTAAAAATCTAATTTAGGTCAGTAACATCGAAAATAGGCATTTAGGCAAATAAAAGTAGGGTTCAAAATTTTCAAAATCGTTTGAACGGCATTTCTGTATTTATAATTTTGAATTGCCTAAATAAAGGACAAAAAGGCAAATTGCCTAGAATCCGTGCTCTAGTAATTGTCATGTAGTAGTTCCTTTTTTAATCAATAATTTATTTTCTTTGACAAACCAAGTTAAACGTTTTTAGGTTTAATCGATGTTCGGTCAAGGGTAGCATTAATGTTCCTTGCTCAAGTGTAAAATTTGGAGATTTAAACGTCGAAAGTGTCGTGATTCGCAGAAAGATTTTTCAACATAGTAGGAAAGGTATCGTGGTGGTTGTTGGAACTGAAGAGACTGACATAGAAATGGTTTGTTTTGAATGTTTCTTGGGTGTATTTCTTTCAACATATAATTTTAGTTTTCTTCCTTCTTACTGCGATGTAATATTCCAAAGGTGTGCATCTTGCATGAAGGATTTGATGCCCTGCTACCTGTATCCCCTACAATTTTAATCACACACAATCAGATGTAATTAAATTGTGTTTATTTTATATTTGCCACATTAGTTTGTAAGTTTTAAGCATTTTAAATGTAAAACTCAATTACCCATGTTATTATTTAAAATAAATATATATGTTTATAAAATGTGTAATATTGCAATCAACTTTTAAGCTCCTTAAGAAAATGGCAGCCAAGAAATGGGTTTCTCCCTAATATCCCGAGTTGTTATAATTTAAAATCTATGCTAATATGTCATAACATAAACGATTGAAACCTTATGAAAAATATTTCAAATAGAAGTTATTCTAGGCGCAATACGATAAACGGAAAAAGGTCCCGGGATTTAAAAAATTTTCTATTGAAATTATGATAGTTAATTCTGTAAATTACAAATATAAACTTAAAATTTCGCGGATTATTCAAAAATTTAGTCGAAATAGGACCAAAAACCGTAAATATAATATGCAAATAGTGGTGGATTTGCCAAGAAGTGCGTCCCGCACTAACCCCCACATAAAACTTTTGGCCTTCTTACAACAAAGGTTGCCGACCCCTGATATAATAGGTGTTCCCCAGAATCTCGTTAATCCAATCATGCACTTCAAAGTCTCTCTTGAAACTCGAGAAAACTATTGGGGTACAAACGAAAATAAAACTTGCACTAACAAAGTACAAACGATTGAGGTTATTTCGAACTTCATCCTGTGTTCCCGAGAATCTCGTTAATTATATCATGCGCGTCAATGTCCTTTATGTTTTTCTTGAAGATCTCAAATACTATTTGGTACAAACGAAAATAAAACTTGCACAAACGATCTAGACTATTTTAAATCCAAAATTTCAAAAAAGCATGTCTCCAGCCCCCCCCCCCCGTGGAAACTTTTAAATTTCTCTAAAACTATTGAGGTACAAACGAAAATAATTTTAGCACAAACAATTTAGACCAGTGGTTCTCAAGTGGGCGATATTTGTCACTTGTCATAATAAACAAACTAAACATAATGGAGATGGGCACATAATTTTATTGATAGTGGAGCATTATGAAGCTTAGTTGTTTGTTTGACCGCTATATGTCTAGATCGTACCATAACGGAAATATTCAAATATCTCAAGGTGGCCCACCCCACCCTACTTGTACACTTACCTTTGATTTTCGAAAATTAGGACCACCGGCGACGCGACATTACAAATTTGCATGTTGACGACTTGTAAGGTTGAACTGTCTGAAAGAGCGATATTTTCTAATATCCCAGTAGGTTGATGTAAACTCCGCCAATTCGGCAGATAGTAAAAAAAAATTGTAAACTCACCTAAAAGCAAATGGTCGACAGTAATCCAACATGTAAACTCTGTTAGGGCCAACAAATAGCCTAAATATGAATACTATTAGAAAAACCAGGAACTTTTGCCTACAGTCCACTCATTAAAAACATACCTAAAGCCCGACAGCCTCCACAACCGGGATATTAGAAAATTTTGATCTTTGAGACAGTTTAACTCATTAAAAATATACCACAGGGCCAACAAATAACATAATTGTGGATATTAGAAGAACCGGGGACTCTGCTTGCAGTCCACTCATTAAACAACCTTCCAACCGGGATATTAGAAAATGTAGATCTTTGAGACAGTTCAACTCTTTAAAAATTGATTTCCTTAATGAAATCCGTTAATCCCATATGTAAACTTATATAATACCGTACCAAAATTGGTATGAAGTTTATAGTCGATTTTTCAAGTAATTTTGAGCGGAGTTTACATTACCCCGGCAGCATATAAACATTCCTTACCCTCTTCGACACCATGGTCTCTGCGCAGGCGCCAAAACATGTGATTATGCGACAATTACGGCATCAATTTGACATTTCATTTGTCACCTAACCTAACCTCATTTTTTCATAGGCGTTGTTTGTTCTATTCTAGACCATTTAAACGGTCTAATGTTCTATTAATATAATATTCTCTTCTGTTTTAATTCATTATATTCATTGAATTCATTAATAGCAATAAAATTTTATGAAATAAATTTAAGTTTACAAAAAATATAGGGTGTAGTTACTTAACCTGGACTCGAGTTTTAAATTTTTTAAAGAAACTAATGGATTTAGATAGATAACATTAAAATGAAACGAACTGGATACGGAAGAATGTCGTATATCGATTTTAAAATTTCCAATTTTCGCTCGATTTTCGACCTTATTGGACATTCTGTTCTCAGTCCGTGTTCATGTTTTAGGTTTTGAGGCACAATTTGCCGAATTGGAAGGCCCTATGAATGCCAAGTTCTGACAAGTACCTACAGCGCCGGCGCAATTTTCAGCCAATCGAAACATGTTTTTTGACGCCTGCGCAGAGACCCTGGTGTCGAGGAGGGTAAGGAATGTTTATATGCACCCCGGCACACCAGTAAATTTCCACCAAAAATTCAAAAGTATTCACTGTGTGCATTCCTATTGCTGCCCTCTGGTGGCTCAATAAAGAAAATGAATTGGGAGGTTGGGACTGTTTCTGTTCTTAATTAATAAAAAAATGTTAAGACATCCGTGGTGTATTGGTGTGTATGCTAATCAGTAATCACATAAGGCAGATAATTAATAAATAAATAAGTCCCGTTTTATTTTTATTACGACCACTCCGAACGCATCAATCGGTTCTTGTATCCTCTCTCCACCCACGCACGCACATAGCGAATAGTTTGAGAACCTCTGATGTTGTGTTTATTTTGAGGTTAGAATAAGCTGTGGTCCAAACCAAAACAGAAATTTTACAAAAATGATCCGAATAAGTCCTTTGCGCCAGTTAGTGCAACGAACATTTATTCGATGTAAAAGTGAATCCTCGAGATACATTGAAAAATTGGAGCAAGAAGGCTCAGCATCTATCGATGGTTAGTTTTTGAGTAATTATTACTTAAATAAATTCTTTAGTAACAAATTTTTGCAGTAATCGACGAAGAGGCTGCCAACAGAGAGGTAGAAATCGAGAAGAAACGTAATAAGTCACGCCTGAACAAAGTTCACTTCAAAATGTTGCATGAAGAACCTCCACATTTGGAACCTACAATGTGGATTCATGGTACCGTCAAGTTTCAACGTAAAATGTATGGTCGGTACGGTGCTGCTAGTCAAGTAAATCCTGCCTTATGTTGGCCAACAGAAAAAGAATCCTCTGATCGTCACGAATATGAAAAGGTTGCTTATCCCTTTACGATTAATGAAATGGTTGAAGAAAAAAAGAAAGTACGCCAATTCGAACAAAAATGTATCGAAAAGCAACAACAGAAAATAGTAGAAAGTGTTAAAAAATTAGACAAGTGGAAGGCAGATTTAAAGAAACGAATGGAGGAAGAGGAGAAAAAAGCTACTGTAGCAAAGGTAAAATCTATCGATATATCAAATCACACAAAACTTGAACATTTTTATTTCAGAGGAGCAAAGATCGTTTGGTGGACGAAGTTAAAAAACACTTTGGTTATACAGTTGATCCTAGGAGCGATAAATTTAAAGAAATGTTGGAGAAGAAAGAAAAGGAACAGAAGAAAGAAACAAAACTGGCTAAGAAGAAATTGCGTGAAGAAAAGATGATTGCAATGTTGACAAATAAATCCTCAGAAACTAAAACGAATGAAGCTGTAAAAGAAACAGAAAGTGTTAAATAAATTATTTACTTTTTATATTTTGTTATTTCTACAAATTTTTGTCTTAATTTATTTAACGTGCGCCTCCGGCGGCTTCTGGGTTTGCAGCAGATGAAAGAACCATTAAAATAACAACCGGTACAATGTACATCCACTGCAAATAATTAAATTAGTTTGTTAAAAGCGAAATAAAAAAATATTTACGTATTTTGCCAAAAATGATCTGTTGTCCTTTACTTCACCCCTTTCTTTTGCTTCCCGTTCTCTTTCCAACTTTTGGATGTAAGTTGCAGTGTCAGGTCTTATTACAAAAAAAAAATAAGAATAATTTAGAAAGCAATTACGCTCGGTTATAAAAAAAATAAGTACAGTCAGCTATGTCTAATTTTACTTCTGTGTGGAGGAGAATTTAATGAGCCAATTATAGTTACTAAAGTTTCACTTTGAATACTTACACTGGTCCATTATCAGGATGTCGGACATACACACTAGTAACGAAATCGTTGAGGTTTTCAAGTGGAACCGAAGCACCTTCGCATGTAGAAGTCGATGAAATAGCTTCGGTTATTGTTATAACTTTGCCAGTGTAATCAAGCGAGACTGATAAAATATCATTTAGCTCAGATTCGGCCAACATACACTAAAATATTTACTTTGAATCGATTCAAAATACAAGAAAACTGCTTACCGCTTTAACGCAGGACGTAAAGGTACTTTCACTACCATCGCTAGCAGTAACCACGCTCTTCAACTGATAATACTTATTATTTAACGCTAAATCCTGAAAATTAAAGAGTGAACTTTTAAGTTTTGACGGTATAAAAAATTCGAACCCTTAATTTAATGCGATCATTTTGACTAAGAGAGTTTTGATTTATAACGTGGGAACCCGTCCTCAAACTTTGGATGGTTAAGTTGCCTCTGTACGTATAAACGGGATTCTCGCTTTCCACCAAAGCGTGATGTAAATTTATATTGACCCAACCATCATATTCAATCGTACTCTACAAAATCACAACTTGTTAATTTTACTATAATTATGAACTAAAAGTAAGTTACCCCTAAAGTATTAGCTATAAAAAGAAGTGGAAATAAAACTATTGCACTACGTGAAATATACATATTTAATTCTTTAGTTCAATATGAAATTTAATAATTAATTTGACAGTTCACTGAATTAACATAACCTCAAAGCTCAAAAAGCGCCAAATTTAAATTTTAGAGTCTGACTTCTTTTACGAGATGGCAAATTGTTTCTAAACTTTTTGTAAAATTATTAGCCAGCACAGCACGGCTTTTTGTACGGCACGACAGTTTGCATAAATTTCGGAATTTTTTTCATAAAGTTATAGCAAATTTACGTTTTTTTTGTTAATTTAACAATGGGAATTAACGGGAAAGTGTGTAAAATCGGATTTATTATTTTTGTAATTTCTTCAATCTTGTCTCAAAATTTAAAAACTTATTTGCTGCGATACAACTCGGCCTTTGGTCTCACATAAATTGCTTCTAGTAACTTCTTATAGTTGGTAATTTGGTTATTTTCTGTCAAGTACTGTCAAAAGTGTAAAAGTTAACATAACCTCTTTCTTGTTTACAACAAGGCATGCTTGATTGTAAGTTTAAATTTGAGGTTTTCTAATTCGTAAAAATCCAATAAAATGCAGAACGACGACGTAAGTTTTGTGAAGATTATTTTTCTAATAGCAAATCTTTTTATAACACCATTTTTAGGTTGTTTGGAGTACAATAAACAAGAACTTTTGTTCCTATAAAGTTAGGTTAGTAAAAACGTCAGTTTCCATTAATTAAATCTAAATTAACATCATTTTTAGCACCGCCACACAAAAGTTTTGTCGTAATGAGTACAATTTAACCGGTTTATGCAGTCGTTTGGTGTGCCCCATCGCAAACAGTCAATATGCAACAGTGCGAGAAGAGAAGGGTATTATTTATTTATTCTTGAAAACAGCCGAAAGGTAAGGTTTCTGAATTTCATCAATGCTTCGTTTTTACAGGGTTTTTATTGCAGGGCTGCATTTCCTAATAAACAATGGGAAAAAATTAAACTGTCGAGAAATTTAAATAAGGCAATTCAACAAATCAACGAAAACTTATTATATTGGAGCGGTTTTATGAAATCAAAATGCAAACAAAGATTTGTGAAAATAACTCAGTATTTAATTCGGATGAGAGATATCAAATTGAAAAATAAGTAAGGTTAGGTTAATTGTTCTCCGATTGTGTTATTACTTGTTTGTTTTTAGAAAAGAAGTCATACCCATTCAAAGCAAAGTGGAAAGAAGGACGAGAAGGAGAGAACAAAAGGCTCTTGGTGTAGCTAAATTTAATAAGGTTACCGAGAACGAACTTTTGGAACGATTGAAGAAGGGTGTTGTAAGTATACACACTAATTTTGTTTCCATCCATTCTATTTTTGACTTGTTTACAGTACGAAGATGTGTATAATGTTAACGAGAGGGAGTTTGATAACTTCTTAAATGACCAAGAAGTGGAGAGTGAAGTTGAGGACGACGAAGAGGAAGAAGCTCCAGTTAAAATACGAAATACTGGCGAAGAATTCATTCCTGCTGACAGTGACGATGAAGAAATCGAAGATGAGGAAGATGCAATGAGTGTAGTAAGTAATGGACCGTTTTACTAGTAACCTTGTATATGTTATTTTCAATTTAGGATAGTGAGAGTGGTCTCCATGAAGAAGTCGATGTAGACAGTGATTTTGAAACCGATGAATCTGACATTGAGGTAATAAATCAGAATCGTTTGTAATTTTTCTAAATCGTAAGTTTTATAGGATATACCTGTACTCAACCTTCAGAAGTCCAAGAAATCAAAGGAATCGCCTAAACCTTCTCAAGAGAAACGACCTCGTAGATCGAAAGTGTCCATAGAATACGAATATGAAACTGAGGCTTCTGAAAGAGAAAAATTGAAGAATTACAATTAAATTTATCACATGTTGCTGTTGTTTTTTTTATTTACTCCAGGAATATTTTTAATCTGCAGTTAACAATGCATGGTTATTCTTCCTGTTGGAACTTATTTTTTGTAAGAACTTGGATTTTATTTAAATAAGAAGTGATGAAATCACAAAGTTTATTGTTTTCTTCAAACTTAATTTTCCTTTTTAAAATTCAAATTTAGGAATTATCATAGAAATGGGTGGTTCTGAGAATCTCCCAATTTGCTTATTAAAATCAGCGAAAAAACTTCATTAAAATTAAAACGTTTTCATGGACTTTTTGGGTGGTTTGAGCCACATTTCAAAAGTAATCAGTCAAAATAACTTACAAAATTAAACACAAAACTTTTATATAGAATTTCATTAATCTTAAAAAAATACACAAGTCAAAATAATTAACATTTTATTAATGAAAAAGCATTTCCCAAAAAAAATACAAAATTAATCTTTCTCTGCAATGACAGTTAAATGCTTATCTACTTCAGCTTCTGTTAACTTTCTAAACTTCGGCTCCCTCTGTGAAACAACACCAACTTCAATCTCATTCGGTTTAAAATCAACAGACAACACACTCGACAAGCAACTAATTGCCAACTGAACCACCTCGTCATGTTGCAACTGCTGCTTCTTCTTTAACTTTTTCTCCAAATAACTGTTGGCTTCAGTTTGTTTAGCTCCAACGCTTACGCCCCGATACCCACAGAAATAACCAGCAGGATCGGTTTTATAAACACAGGGTCCATGTTCGGCATCGTACCCGATCAAGATCATGGAACAACCCAACGGTCGCATTTCAGCATTTTGCGTGTAGACTTGAGAAATATCGGCGATGCGCTTACACAAAGTGTCGATTGGAATTTCGTAACCATATTTGTATTTGTACTGCGCTGCTTCGTAGCGAGCCCTCTGTACCTGCGACTTACTGTCGGCTATCATACCTGTCATAACGCATCCCGAAGAATCGGTCAATTGAAATAGATGAGTGATGGTATTAGCATCGATTAACTTGTCTGGAACTTTTCTTTGAGTAACACAAACTGCGGTATCGACTCCTTTCAAAGCCACTGAGGTTAGACCAGCTTGGTTAATTGCTTTGAAAGCATATTCCACTTGATACAAACGACCTTCCGGTGAAAAAATCGTAATGTGTCTATCAAAACCAGCACTGCTTCCTCGAGCCATTATTTTTTTAATTTAAAAACTTGCAAAAATCGTACAAGAAATACTAACCGCGATGACTGTCAATATTTCTAAACAATGGCCGGTTCCTAGATCGTGGGCCGGTTCGTGTTTTTGTGGTGCGTTCACCAATAACTCAAATGACATGCCACTATTTTGAACGTGACTTCACAAAATTTGTGAACAGCGGTCGTCAACTGGTGTGCGGACCACTGCTTTAATTTTTTATAGATATTTATGGTTCGCGAAGTCCAAAAAGCTTTGCGTATAAATTAAATTAATTAATTCGAAGGAAGAGGAATTTAGCAAAAAATAATCCATGAAAATTTGTATATTGCACAGAACTTTCAAATATGTTTTGTGAAATCTGCGATGACTTTTTCTCATTTACACGTTTTGTCCGTAGCCAGGGGGGGTGGCAATTTTACTGGGTGTAGCGCGAATTCCCCATAGCAACTGAGGAGTTGATAAAATGCAAAAATGTTGATATGCACTGATATATTACCCACTAACGTCAAAATTGCGAACTACAATTTAAAACTTTTTCGTAACGGCTTTTGTCAGTTGAATTTTGAATTGAGCGAATTTCTTACCAGCTTTTCTCATTTATTTCAATAATAATTAAAATGGCGAAATCTAAAAGTGAAGCGAAAGCTGAAGCGACTGAAATCGTAAAGAATACCGAGATTCCACTCAAATATCGAGAAGCTACGAAAGAATTTTTAACCAAAATGATATCTCACCCTGCTTATGACAACAAAGAGTAAGTCATTTTTACTAATATAACAACACATTTTAACTTAAAACTTCGTTAGCTACAAATGGAGTTTGAATGACTTCGAACTTGGGAGTCGTTTGGGTCGAGGAAAGTTTGGGAGAGTCTACATGGCACAGGAAAAGTTGACAGGATTCCTAGTAGCTATGAAAACATTAGAAAAACGTGAGATCCACAAGGGTCGTGTTGAGAGACAAGTGTTGAGGGAAATTGAAATTCAGTCTCATTTGAAGTAAGTTGACTGATGTTTTGGAAAGGTTAACTAATATTTTGTTACAATTTTAGGCACCCAAATGTCCTAGAATTACTGACTTGGTTTCACGACGATTTTAGGATTTACTTGGTGTTAGAATTTGCGGCCAAGGGTGAATTGTACAAGCATCTAAAGGATGGTCCCGGTGGTCACTTTGATGAACACTCGTCAGCTAAATACATCTATCAAGTGGCGGATGCTTTGAATTACTGCCATAAGATGAAAGTGATACATCGTGATATTAAACCTGAAAATTTATTGCTCTCTGTGTCGGACGACATTAAATTAGCTGATTTTGGTTGGTCTGTTCATGCACCTTCGTTGCGTCGTAATACAATGTGCGGGACTTTGGATTATTTACCACCAGAAATGGTGGAGGGAAAGCCGTACTCGCAGAACGTGGATAATTGGTGTTTGGGGATTTTGTGTTTCGAATTTTTGGTGGGTTATCCTCCCTTTGAAAGTAAATCGAGTGAAGAAACATATGCAAGAATTCGTAAGATTGACATAAAATATCCGCCTAGTATACCATCAGGAGCGATTGATCTAATTTCTAAGCTATTAAGAAGATCTTCTACAGACAGAATTACTTTAGACGATGTCATGCATCATCCGTGGATCATTTCAAATAAGTAGGTCTCGATGAAAGTATTGTACATATTTGTGTTTTTTATTTAATAGGATTTATGTTTTATTCTTAAGAAAATTATATTATCGTCACTACGTTTTTTAAAATATTTAAGTAAATGTTGATATTCTAATTAAGTTAAATTCAGGAAATTGCAAATATCTGAAAAGTACGGTAAAAGAAAGAAATTATTGTTGGTTTTTATTTTTACTCCCCACTTAAATTAAAACTACTTTCGATAATGTAACACGATTGTTTTTATAAAATTAAATGTAATAAATAAGTGAAAATCAAATAAATGATTTCTTTATTATTTTACAGATAATAACAAGTACTTGGTACTAAAAGTACTCGAGTATTTTATAATTGAATTTTAACGAAGACGAATGTAGTCTCATTATCATTAAAAATCAACTAAATGCAAATATAAAAAAGGTTTCAGTGGAGGAATTTCAACCAAAATAAAATCGGTGCTTGACACAATTTGGTCAAACTACTGTGCAAAATTTAAAGTCTATTGGTACGCGCGTTTGTTGGTGATCGTAGCTGAAAAAATGTTCACACACACACATCCAGACATTGTTCCAAAAATCGTTCACAATCAAAATCAGCTGTGCAACTTGAACTTTTGCCGCCCCACTCTACGCCGAAAATGTTTTTGAATGACCTTTCTTTGAATCCTATTTCCAAATTGATGAAATATAATTTCAGCTGAAAAACAAACATCGTTGATTTTTATTTTTAATGATTTTTGAAAAAAATCTATTATTTTTATAAAAGAAAAATATCTTTTTTATAAATTGATAATACGTACTAAGCAAATTTTATATTTTCAATGATTATAAATCATAAATTCATTCAATTAATTTAATACACTAATGGAATACATAGCTTAGGAATTATTCTTTACTAGGAAATTCTTAAATAAAATGTTGGTAAAGACGGGCATTAATTTTTTTGTATAATGTTGAGATTTATTTTACAAAATACTACTTATATCCCATTTTTAAGCTTTTAATAATAATTTGATTAAAATAGGCGAAAATTTCTAGCAGGCTGAGTTTACCTAGTAGGATTAGGGGCCTTTCTGTTAAGCGGCTGAGTTTACCATCGCCCAATATTATTTATAATATAAAATCTTTGGTAATTAGTTCGTAGCATACAAAATTGACTTAATTCCAATAGTTAACAAAATTTATCGTTATCTTTATCTTGTAAGCTGTTAAAAAAATTTCAAGGCAATCATAGCACACTTTCCTGGTAAGAAACTGATTTGTTTTAATATTGTAGTAAAATAAGAAGACAAAATATTAAGGGCAATACTTTTTTGACCTCTTTTATTCGCTCAAATAGCTGAATTATAATTTTGGTAAAATTTACAAGCTATTTTACCTAATAATAGAGGTCGAAAAGTTATAATTTAATAAACGCCGCAATGCCGGAATATTTTCTATTCTTGTTTTATAAAAATATTTGCACAAATCATTTTCTTATCAGAATGGCTGTGCATAACGTTGCATTTAAACAAATTTCGAGAGTTACAATAAGATAATTTAATAGGTGCGCTATTCATAGTATAGGGTGTTTTTTTAGCTGCATGAGAACTTTCAATAGGGATAACAATTGAATCAAGATTGCTATGGAAACAGTTTTTTGACATTTGTGTTTAGCAAGGTTTGGCATTTGATAATGCATAGATTGACCATTGAACAACGCTACCAAATTGGGCTCACAACCAATTGGAAGTGGATCCATTTTTTTACCGTAAAATTTTGTTCAGTGACGAGGCACATTTCTGGTTAAATGGGTATGTGAACAAACAAAATTGCCGTATATGGAGTGAGACCAATCCGGGACATTATCTTGAGACTCCATTGTATCCATTAAAATTGACTGTTTGGTGTGGAATACACGCCAACGGCATCATTGGTCCATATGTCTTTCGAAATGAGGAAGGAGCTACCGTTACGGTGAATGGTGTGAGATATCGACACATGCTCAATACATTTTTGTTTCCAAAACTTCAAGAGCTAAACATTGACAACTTATGGTTCCAACAGGATGGTGCTACGTGCCACACAGCCAACAAAACCATCAATTTATTGAAAGGACAATTTGGTGACAACATTATTTCAAAACGTGGTCCTATCAATTGGCCTCCAAGATCGTGTGATTTGACACCTCCAGATTATTTTCTGTGGGGGTATGTTAAATCCATGGTTTATGCTAACAAACCAACAACTCTAGAAGCATTGGAGGCTAATATTCAGCAAGCCATTTATGAAATAAAGCCAGAAATATTGGAAAAAGTGGTCAAAAATTGGACTGAACGGATGCGCTTCGTAACCATTAGTCGTGGTGGTCACATGCCGGAAGTCATGTTCAAATCATAAATGCCTTTAACTGTACTTTCATATAAAAAATTATAAATCATTCCGTCAGGTTTTTAATGTTTTATTTCATTTTGAAGTTCTCATGCAGCTAAAAAAACACCCTATATTATCAATATTATGCACAACTATTGAGTAATCGCTTGTTTAAAACTTCTTATCTTGAAATGTAATGTAAATTAGTATTTGCTATTATGAAAGGTAATATTCTATCTTACTTCGTAGCTAGCTATAGCTGTCTCATAAGTCAAAATGAGGATCCATCTTAACCTTCTTCCGCTCGCGTATTTTGGAGTTGAAATTTGTCTTTTTGAATTTTCTCTCCCATTTCCTTCCAGAGCGTCACGGGAGACGTGGGAAGGGCTTGTATACTCTAATTACTATCTCTTTCACTAGACCATGCCCGTGTTCTTATTAAAAAAGCTCCACCAGCCGACTCAGTACAGCCGGCTCATGGTAAAAACTACAAAAGATTTTCAATTTGAGCGCTTTTGAATTACTTGCCAGTACTTCCGCCAGCGGAAATGCCGTTTATCGCACTCTATGCATTTAAATTAATCATGCAGTCTTATAAAAAGGACGTTCAAAATTTTATGGGATAATTGTCCAAAAAAAATAAGGTACCTATTCTTTGATTCTATAATAATTTTTCTTGCTAATTATTTCAATGAACATCAAATTTTTTGAAATAAAATTTATTTGAAAAGTAACACAATAAAATATGTACACAAGGACGTGCCTACGGGGGGGGGGGGGTTGAGCCTCCCCCCAAATAATTTAGGAAATTGGAAAAAAGTTGGCAAAATTACTCAAAATTTGGTCAAGTTGGCAAAAGCCGCTAAACCTATAATAGGAAAATTGGACAATTACAAAGAGGTGGCAATTTTGAATTAATTAAGTTGGCAAATTCCCCCCCCCCCCCCAAAAAAAAAGTTGGCTGAGCACGTCCCTGTATGTACATAATTACTGTACAACGTTTTTACAACAATATTTTTCTAAAAAGTCTCTAAATGAACCGTTTTCTAATTTTAATAATGGTATTCGCGTTTTACATTAACAAAACGCCACCACACGGAATTATTTCAAAGTCCATTCTGGACGTAATATAGTGGCGCCACCAACGGTAATGTAAAACGCGATATTTAAATCTAGCGAAAACGTTCTCTAGTCTTGTGATGAACTGGAACCAGCGATTGACTCAAATAAAGTTTGTTCTTTGCTTGCTTGCATCATTTTTAAATTTTTTCATACTTTCCAAATGAAAATGATGTTTCAAATATATAAACAAAACCTGTTGTAAACTAAATGTTAAATTCAAAGTAAGCAAATTGTAAATTTTAGGTATTTTTTATGTATTTACTGCAATTTTTTTATTAATTTATCGAAAATGTGCTAAAATAAGCACTAAAAATGCTTAAAGATAAATCTAAGCATAAAAATGTTAAAATTGTTAAAAAAAAAAGCATGTTAGCGTGAGCCAAAAATTACAATAAAATAAAACAAAATTAGCCTTTTTACGTACTTACAATTTATTACCGTTCTTACTTAATTTCTATTCTACTTGTTATTACATAATTATTCTCCGGTATAGTATACCTCAGTTGATTACCGCCCTCATAATACCAACTTAGGTTGGTATTACTTAATCAACACTTAATTTAAAATTATTAGTCAGGACCGTATTCATTACAGGTCCGTATTCAGGTGGTATGGCTTAGTAGTCCTTGCTTATTCTAACGTACAGGTCCGGACTCAGGTTGTATGGCTTAGTAATCCTTGCTTATGCTAACACGGCCTTCCTGCAATTGTCGCGTCCTCGTGACATAATCTTGCTCTCATCCCAAATTTTGTAAGGCCAATTTATCAATTTCTTGTCAATTAGTGCTTGTGAATCACCATTGTTGTCCTAGTCATTGCTCATTACCGTGTCACGATTTTACCGGCGATATAAGGAAAAATAATAATCAAAATTAATATTGCACAATAAATAATCAGTCATGCCGCCGAAATAATCAGTCTTGCAGTCGTAATAATAATCCTAATAATTCACCATAATAATCCTAATAATCCTGAAAAATAATCAAAGTTAATGTTATACAATAAATAATCAGTCGTACAGTCGTAATAATAATCCTAATAATCCTGAAAAATAATTAAAGTTAATGTTGCACAATAAATAATAAATTAGTCGTAAAGTCGTAATAATAAGTAGTTCGGCTTTGCCGATATAATAATAAGTAATCCGGCCTAACCGCCATAATAATTCCGGCCTAACCGCCATAATAATTCCGGCCTAACCGCCATAATAATTCCGGCCTAACCGCCATAATAATTCCGGCCTAACCGCCATAATAATTCCGGCCTAACCGCCATAATAATTCCGGCCTAACCGCCATAATAATTCCGGCCTAACCGCCATAATAATTCCGGCCTAACCGCCATAATAATTCCGGCCTAACCGCCATAATAATTCCGGCCTAACCGCTTATAATAATCCTCAATATTAATTCGGCGTAATTGAACAGCACCCCTTAATATTGATTCCAAAATCTGTTTACATAACCCTCAATATTAATTCGGCGTAATTAAACAGCAACCCTTAATATTGATTCGAAAATCTGTAACTTCTACACTTAATATTAAGAGTATCTTGAATAAAAAACTTATAGCGAAAAGAAAATAATAGAAAATAATATAGTAACTTTACTACTCCCTTCACTGTTCATTGGCTTGATCCAATAACGGCCAGAATCCCAATAATCTTCTCTAATAGCTCCTCCCAATACGTAACGCTCAATAGATAGTATATCCTGTATCATCATTCATCACTATTTCTCCAATCCCAAAGATATTGCCTCCAATCCACGTACATCCAATTTTAACGCTGTTTCCTTCAAACTCTTCGTTGACTAGTATTCTCACATAGTTCAGATCCTCCATCTCTCCATTCGGTATTCCCTTTAGTGGTTTGTTTCCCGCTACTAATTGTTGCTTGAACTTTTTTCAATTTCCCTGATTCAGCAAATCTTCAAACGTGATAACTTCATAAATCAATCTTTCAACCACTCGTCCAATCCTGACCTATTAGCTGTTAAATCGTTTGCTTTTTTTTTTTATTGAATACCATGATAGCCTGAGACTCGGTTCACACTCTCTTGTATTGACCCATATTATAATCCAGTACATTGAATTATTTCTTAACCAATCAATGCATCGATATTGAAGATGGTGCCATATCGTCCTGGCGCTTGAATAGTTTTCTTTCCAATTCGCTTAGATTAGTCTACATTTTGAAATAGTTAGCTTTTTAGTCTCTCCCTCTCGTTTCTCTAATACGTTTACAGAATCAACATACGTTGTAATTTCTTATATGGGAAACCCCTTGGTTCGTATTATCACTAGTTTTGTTTTTATCCTGTAGTTGGCATCCCCGTACAACTTCTTGCCCGTTATTTTTTTTAAAGTAATTTGATTCGTTATGTCCTAATCGTTGACAAACATCACATTTCCACATACTCTTTTGCTCGTCATAATCTTTTTATTTTTAGAAACTGTTCAGCAAGTCAAACTTGAAGTATTAATGCAGTCTTAAATCTCTAGAAGACCCCTTTCGCCACTTCCCAAACATCTTCTTAACTGGATGAAATTACATTCAGCGTTCAATTTTGGTGTCTCTACAATCTTTCTTCAAATGCTCATCTTTTCCACAATTGGAACAACTTAGCCATGAATTACTGCTTTCTTGATTGCTTTTTAGCCTAAACAGTTTTATTTGTCTTTGCAGGTCGTCTCTGGCTCATTGTCATATTCGCGAAGTATCAACATCAATTTTCTTTAATTACCCGGATTAGCCATGCGTACTCTTTTACGAACGAAATTTGACTCTATTTCACCTATCCCGTACGATAAAACTAGATTTTTAGGCTAAGTGTGGTTGGTAACGGTATAAACTTTGAATTTTCGGTTTTATCATCACTCTGTATCACTTCCACTTTGCCCGTAGTTACTCATTGGTTGCAGACCTTACAAATTTCGTATACCACGTTTTCTGATTGGAAAAATTATTACATCTTCAAATAAAATGTTCCCAGTTTCGCTCATGTGGCTTCAACTATCGAAAATTTTCGACCGATTCCTCTAAGCGCATCTCCTGTTTTCAAAATTATGATCAGATAGTGTTTTGCACGTTTTCTTATTTCGTCTATTTGATTGGTACATTCTTCGGTGGAATGTTTACTCTCGTACGGGTTATGACTTAACAGATTAAAGGAAAACTTTTCTGTATTATCTGTTGGCCGTTGTCCAAAATTGGCCATTAGATCAACTCAAAGAACAATTTCATACACCGTTGAAGATTCGACATGTCAGGATCGTTTTCTTCATTATGTGGGGTTATTTTATATTTTGATCAATTTAAAAAAAAACAATACGATACTTTGAATTAATTCTAATCTAATCTCTAAAACAAATTTAGCAGTAAACCGTAAAAAAAAATTTGTACTTATCCTGTTGTGGTTAAACGTGGGTAATTATCCCGACTTCTGATGTTAGCGTGAGCCAAAAATTACAATAAAATAAAACAAAATTAGCCTTTTTACGTACTTACAATTTATTACCGTTCTTACTTAATTTCTATTCTACTTGTTATTACATAATTATTCTCCGGTATAGTATACCTCAGTTGATTACCGCCCTCATAATACCAACTTAGGTTGGTATTACTTAATCAACACTTAATTTAAAATTATTAGTCAGGACCGTATTCATTACAGGTCCGTATTCAGGTGGTATGGCTTAGTAGTCCTTGCTTATTCTAACGTACAGGTCCGGACTCAGGTTGTATGGCTTAGTAATCCTTGCTTATGCTAACAAGCATATAAGCATAAAAAAATAGCGCCAAGTGACTTATTTTTTCCAAATTCGTGGACATTTATAACAATTACGCTTCTGCTATCAATATTTATGTATAGCAAATTTGCTAGAAATCCGTACTCTAATTATAATGATTTGTAAGAAGTATTAATCTACCTTATGTGTAGACTAGCTGTTGCCCGCGACTTCGTCCGCGTGGAATTCACTTTTTTGCGCGCAAACCTTTTTCCTGAGAGACTCCATCGGTCTCTCTCTCCTGGTATGTTGTCCACAGTTTCTCCATGCAGTCCTGTCGTGCACGCTCTCTTTCCACTCATCCACCTCTACAGCTCCCAAATCGTACCTCGCTTGTTACTCCTGGCTTCAACATTACTCTGGCACTCCATCCTCCAACTTCCATCAGTTCCCATTTCCGGCTACCTTCACCTCTCGTACTCTTTGTATCTTCCTCATTTTCCCTTCTTCTTTCCATTCCGTTTGACGTTTCATTTCTCTCTCTCTACTCGCGCTAGAAACGACAACCCAAATCAACTTTTCGGAGGTTCTCGTTCTATCCTAACCTATCTCACACTTTTATTTTTTAATTTCTAAAAGTTTATTCTTTTCCTTTCTAAAGAAAATTCCATGCTTCTGGACAGTAGACCCACCGGTTTCTTCGTCGACAGTTGGAATCTCGTTAATCCATTCGCGCGCGTCACCACTAATTAGATATTAGGTGATAAATCCCATATTTAGGTATATTTTAAATAAAGAAAATCCCATGCTTCTAAACGTAGACCCACTGGTTTAGGCTGTGTTTTGGAAAATTGAGGGACGGCGACAGTTGGAATCTCGTTAATCCATTCATGCGCGTCACCACTAATTAGATAATAGGTGATAAATCCCTTTGGGATAGGATTTTCATGAAATCCTTTCTTAGTGCTCGCCTACGTGATAACAGGAACCTCTGTGCAAAATTTCATCTCTAAGGACCCAGTAGTTTGGGCTGTGTGTTGATATATCAGTCAGTCAGTTTATTCTTTTACTAGCTGGAAAGCCCATCCACGGATGGGCAGTTCGCCAAGGGTGAAAACTCGATTGGTATGCTACTCGATCCCAGGGGGAGGTGATTTTAACTTTTAAGTTGGTACTACCAACAACCAATCAGAATGCGTTGTGTGTTGTAAAAAAATGACACGCTGGAGGAGCGTGCTGGCCTTTTATATGTATGATGATTATATTATATAGATTAATTAATTAAGGACCCCATTCAAAACTGTAATTTTTATTGTTATTTGAAAAATTATTTGTTTGTCTTTGTGGAAAATGTGAACAAGATAAGATTTTGATTCTTCCGTCCAACGCACAAGAAATAAAATTAAAAATGACTGAAATGTCTGCCTCACCCTGTAGATAGGCAAAGGTAAAACACCGAGACAGAAAAAGATAATTATAGAAAAATCCCGTTGTCGCCGACATGCTACTTAATTTATGTACAAAATACACAATAGATAATTAAAAGGTCTGATTGATAAGAAGACCAATTATAGATAAAAATAGTGACTCGTATCATGTCCAATGTCAAAAGTACAGTGAGTATTTTATGGTTAATTTATATGGGAGCCAAAGTTAATTTAATAATATACATAATTTAAAATTTACAAGGTTATCCATTTCTAAAACACATTATAAATTTGTTAACGATGGAAACCGTAAGTCTTGTTTAATTTTTCTTTCAACATTTTTAAATTTAAAATGTACTTCTCTTATCTTCTACTTTCAAGCATCTTACATATCCACTTCCTTGTTCATTAACTTCGCCCCAAAACTATGATGTAACTAATAAATTTTTTGCTTTACAGTGGGGGCCCGCCATCCTCGTTGTTGTGGGCTTAGCTACAGCGTTATTGTACAGCTGGTGGAAACGTAAAACCTCAGTTTTGATTTACTTTTACAATTTTAAAGAGTAACATTTTAGGTACTGCAAGTGGATCTAAAAAGTTTTTACTTGACTCGGACGTTAAATATCCCGTAACTTTAATTGAGAAAGAAGAAATCAGTCATGATACACGACGATTCCGATTTGCCCTAGCAAGCTCAGATCATGTGCTCGGTTTACCCATCGGCCAACACATTCATGTATCCGCAACGATAGGGGGTGAAAATGTGGTCCGATCCTACACTCCCGTATCGTCAGACAACGATCATGGTTATGTCGATTTAATTATTAAGGTGAGAGTGACCGACATTTCAAAATTTGTTGCTAATTTTTGCCGACTTTAAGGTTTACTTCAAAAATGTGCATCCTAAATTTCCAGAAGGTGGTAAAATGTCGCAACACTTAGAAAGTATGAAAATCGGAGACACCATAAACGTACGTGGTCCTTCAGGTCGCCTCGTTTATTTAGGCAATGGAAAATTTGTTCAAAATAAACTCAAAGGTGAAAAAGTATTTTACACCCCTGAAACGGTTTCTATGATTGCTGGAGGTACTGGAATCACACCTATGCTTCAGTTAATCAGGCACATAATGAAAGAACCTGGAAACACAATGAAAATCTCTTTGTTGTATGCAAACCAAAAGGAAGAAGATATTCTGTGTAGGAAAGAATTGGAAGAGGTTTTAGCCGAGCATCCCGATAAATTTAAGTTGTGGTATACTTTGGATTCAGCACCTGAGGGCTGGAAATTTAGCAAAGGTTTTATAAATGCCGATATGATTGAGCAGAGTTTGCATGGACCGTCACAAAAATCTTTTGTGGTGATGTGTGGACCACCTCCTATGATCAAATTTGCTTGCAAACCCAATTTAGAAGTACTGGGTTATAATATGGATCTTTGCTATAGTTACTAAAAGGAAATGTTTTTAAAAGGCTTGCATGGATTTATCTTGTCTTAGGTTCTAGGTAGGAGCAACTTGTTAAGTTTAGTATGGTTAAAGGTTTTATCCAATATGAGCTTGTAATGATTGGGGCCCAAATTTAATGTCCTAAAAGATTTCTGAAAGTTACTTTGATATTTTTAAAACAAATTTTTAGGGCATCAAAATATGGGTCCTGGTAATGCTACAGTGCTTTTCTAATAAAGGTTTTTTAAAAAAACTTTGTTTAATAAAATTGTGTTTTTTTTATGGTATCTTGAGAATTAGATATTAACCCAGTCAAATAAGCATTTAACCTTGGAATGAAAATGAAGGATGATAAGTTATAAACTTGTATAAATCTTTGTTTTGACATTTTATCAGTTAACTCTAAAGTCTCATGGAATCTCGTGTCCGCGTCTTAAGATATTCAAGGTCAAAGGTCACCAAAACCGTTTTTTTTTTGTAAATATTGTATTTCCTTTGCTCTAAATAACATTTGATAGTATTTAAATTGTAATATGTAACTCTAAGTAATTGATATTTATAGATATTATTCATAAACAAGACATCTCATTAATAATATTTAGTTAATTTATATTAATAATAAGATATTAAAATGGAATAGTTAAATACATTTTTATTTTACCATCAGTTTATGGTAAATCTACAAATACAAGTTTAAAAGTGAAGTAATAACTTCGTTACTATACTGAATATTTTTAAAGTAATTGAACATATCAATTAAAAACTAGGGTAGATTATTATTTCTCAATTAAAAAACAACATTTTCAATTATATTCCAAACCATGACAGTTTCAAAATATTGAAATGCAACAGAATTATATTAATAACCTCAGGAGAGAAGCGACGGAAGGGAACGTAACGATTATGTTCCTACTGAGGGGGGAGCTTCCCCTTCCAATATTTTAGGAAATTGGCAAAATCACTTAAAATTTGGTCAAGTTGGCAAAAGCCGCTAAACAAACAATAGGCAAAATAGACAATTACAAAAAGTTGGCTGGGCCCGTCCCCGTGTCCTTATGCGGTGTACTGGAAAGGGGATGGATCTCTCTTTTTGTTCAATCACACAATTACGTAATGTATAATAATATTTTGCGTCTTTTTTTATTTAGGTATATCAAAAATCAATTATTGGATCTGAGATGGGAAGTGGTTGCGTTGGCATTAATGGTAGTGGTAATTAATGGACGGCCCATAATTTGGTCATAACAAAGTGTGTCGGTCTTCGACGATGCGACTTCAGGTGGATATTCACTCTCTTCATCATATGATGAAGCGTTGAAGCTTAACTGAGGAGCATTGCAACCTTACTTTTCTACATCCATAACTCGGACTACAGCCTTTCTTGCAATTGCAGAACATAGTATTGAGCAGTTCTTCTGATACTGATGGTAATAATGTTGGTTCCAGGGTTTCATTTTGCAATACCCATCTATACCATTTTTTGTAAATAATTAACTTTATAAACCATATTTTATTATGTATTGGATTTCACATTCCTAGCGTTATCATGAGAATTTCAAGCTCTACAACCTTGACCTTGAATATCTTGAGACGCGGACACGAGATTCTATGAGACTTTTAAGCTAATCTATAAAATGTCAAAACAAAGATTTATACAAGTTTATATCTTACTAATATTATCTTTCATTCGGAGGTTTACCCCATTTTTCTGCTTATTTGACTGGGCTATATGGTAACCTACAGATTCGTACCCATAGGGGAGGTATGTGCCCTCACCTAAGTTCAATAAAGTTATTTTTGAAATACCTTAAAAGAATTTAAAACAGTTTTGGAAATTCCAAAGCATTGTTTTTATTAATTTTGATTACCTTACTGTATCGATTTCCAAATTGGGAGGTGCAAGTGGAGCCTTCCCTGTATTTGTGGATGCTCACTGGCTGCTTCTGCTTTTTTTAAACTATCAGCTAGTTTAAAGTTTACTCAAATGTGAATGCCTCCCTGTTTTTCACTTAATTTGGATTTAGGATTATGAATTCAGCTGCATTTACAACCATAAAATTCGAGGAAGGTTGTAAATGCAGCTTAAAAGGGTCAATAAAAGTCAAAACATTTTAAATAAAATTCATTCATGATGTTACCATAAATTGGATATTTAACAATTAATAATTTGATAACAATATTTGTTCTGCAAATTGCTACCTTTTAAGTACTCGATAAAATATAAAAAATTACTATTTATATAGGATTAATTAATAAGGCACAAACCTTGAATAAAAATACTATGAGATTTCAAATGATCACGCAACAATTATTCCTTTCTGTTTTGGCACATAACCGTACAAAAATATAGAAGCAATCACCAACAGGGCACCAAAAAAGAATTGCGCAGTGAGCACAAAATTGAATAAATAAATAGAAACGATGCATGATATTATAATGGCAAGGGATGTAGCAAACCCTTTTAAAATATTGTCTGCATATTTCACCACCATGGCAACCAACAGTCCCCCACCGGCTTGCAGTATCACAAGATACCTGATAAATTTATCATATCCAAAGAAAAATCCTCGGCTTCTAATGATATCTCCATCAGACACAAAGCAGGTGATCAATCCAAACGGAATCGAACACAAACTTAACTGAATATTACGCATCCAAACGCTTGTATCGCTTCCTTTCAACATTTTTTCAAAATATATGCCAGCAAAACCAGATAAAACGCACGCCGACAATGCCGCCATAAAACCCAGAGATCGATTTTGTTCTTTACCTGCATGTGAGATCGATTCACCATCAGATTGAGCAAGTTGTACCAATACTACGCCCACCACAAGGATGAGTAAAGACATCCATTGCGTTTTTAACAGTTGCTTTCTTAAAATAAAAACGGCAAACAGCGCGGTCGTTAAAATTTTCAGTTGATATGTCACCTGAAATTAGTACGTTGAGTTAAAGGAAACAAACTTTTTAGAGCTTAACCAACCTGATACGTAGCAGCATCCAAATGTGAAGCAGATACATATAATAAATTGTTTTGTAAGACGTAAACAAATGAAGGGACACAAACTTTGAGTGTATCCATCGGCTGTTTTATTACACTTTTATTTACTTCGTTGATTAATTGCATCACACCCCCTGCTTCCACGTAGACGATTGCAAGGCAAGACATTAATTTGACAATTTCTGCCATTAAAACGGCTGCAAGAATAAACAGAATTAAATAATTATAATTGCCGTATAAAAATGGTAAAACTCGATGAAATTAGGAGTTGAGTTGTTTGTGTAATTTTGTTACTATCATAATCATTCAGAAATAATTAAGGGAAATCTGTAGTGTTTTAATGTTCAATCGCCTCCTTTTATGTTATAAACTAGAGAAGAGCGGGACTACCTTTTCTTGTCCCATCCAGGACGTCCCACAACGTTGTAATACAAAAAGTGGAACAAAACCCTTTTACGAAAAGTTAGATAATTTATTATAGTTGAATCCCGCATTCTTCTCTCTTGAAAAACAGACGCCAAAATAAGATTTTTCGTTAATTCGCTAAAATCTACCCTGATAAGTTAAAAGGCCCTAACTCACATTCTTTTCTGATTGCTTTTTTGTAGCATTTCGGAATCAATACACCTTTTTATGACATTAGAAAACCCAAATCCAATACAATGATGAATTATCTTGAAATTTATATTGGCTCTAACTCCAGTTTGAGGTAGTTTTCGGCAAAAGTAAAATTTTATTATTTGGAGATAGGGCTTTCTTTCTTATGAGGGCAGAATACTTATAAGTAGAATAAAGAATAAGTAATTTCACTTGCCCGAATTTATGGGCAAGAGTTGAACTCGCGCATTCGCCTATGCGCACTCTCTAATTATTGTAATTTTTAATTTAAACGTTTGCAGTATATCCAGGGCCGTATACCTGTGGTGGAAAAGTTTGAAAACAAAGTACCCAGCGTTTTGCTTTTGTTATTAATAATTTTCCTGCCTGTGTTTGTAAGCGGTAGATTACTTTAATTTTTAAATATCCGCTTAGTAGCACATGAAGGGTATAGTTGGTTATAAACTGCGTTTTATGAGTTCAAATTCCATAATTGAGGTGTTGAATTTTTCTAATTATTTATGCATGAGAAATTTATCCTTTTCTTTATTAAAGTTTGTTTTGAATTATAACAAGAGCTTTTATTGTATGAATTCACACTTCGTGGTGCTATTCTTTTATTTTACAGGAATACATTTTTTTGAGTCTTAAGAGCTAGACGTGGTAGATAAGTTGGGACTCTGCTACTTGCTACGATTTTTTCCTCATTTATTTTTTTCACAATAGCAATAGTAGAGCAGGGGTGTCAAACTAATTCCAGTCGTAGGTCGTTTCCTGACAAACAAATATATCAAATATATTTTTATTATATACAAATAATCACCGAAGTTCATTTGAGCCGCCAATTTGACACCCTTGTAATAGAGGACGCTATATTATATAACTTTTCATAAAATTAGGTCCATCAAATTTTCACCAAATGTTGTTATTAAACTAAAAATTCCTTATGAACTTTTGAAGGTCGGTTTAGATATGTATATGTGACACAAGAAGTGCAAGGCCAGAGGCAGAGCTATGTTGAGAGGTCGCAGGCTGGACTATGCTACACAATATAGAAAGCGCGAGATCACCTTCTATTATCATCATAAAACATAGCTCGGCCTCCGGCCTCGCACATCTCCCCAAGATACATAATAAACAATCAACAAAAGCACGATTGTTTCAGCCAATGGAAACACAAGAGTGAAATATTTGAGCTTTTCAGTGACTACAAAACTTTAGTTCCGCCCACTTATAAAATTTTAAATGCGCGAAAATCTCAAATGTGCCAATGTTACGTCATTGTACACCTGATTGTACTTAAGCACCGCTATTGGCTGACTTAGAATGACCAAAGTTTCCCGACAAGCTTCGTATAGCTCAGTAATTCCCAAACTCACCTCTCTCCAATTTTTCAAAACACCCGAAACCGCGTTAGTTTAAACCCCAAACGCATTCAAAGTCGCAGATTTTGACTTTTTTAATTGTTATCCTTGTCTTTGAATGTCTGCCACGCCTTAATTATTGAAGATAAAAATATGCTATCAGGGACTCTCTTGTAAGAATTTTAAATTTCCTATGTTTAAATAATTCCAATTTTTACAAAATTTGCCCATAGGAACTTCCACAAAATCTAAATGTTATTTAATAAAAATGCCTGCTATTATAGGCAAATATCACACCTCATAAAAATAAAATACTACTTAAAAGTTATCATTATAAACTATAAAAAAGTGCATAATGATGAAATAACACTTTTTTTTATAGTAACAATGTAAATTTTTATTAGTATTTTAACAGTCTTACTTATAAACACTGTATAGCAATGCTTATAATCCGGGCTCTAGTTATGACGAAATTGTAGAATTTAAGAGTTGAAAATTTGAGAAAACTTTTTTTGTAGTTAGGAAATGACAGGCCAAATTCCATTTGGAAACTTGCCTGAGAAATTTTGGTATGCCTACCTGGCTATGGCCAATTTATTTTAAAAAATTAAATATTTTGTAATTTAATAATTTGGTTCGGATTATCGACACTCCACTGTAGATCTTTTTAATTTAAAAATATTATCGAATTAATTAAACAGAATAAAATCGAATAATTGAAAGTTCAAAAATATTATAATAGTTAATTTTATTAAGTTCAATTAAATTGATAATAATTTGTAAATTTTAATTAAGTATTTATTAATTTAACTAATTAAAAGCTTAAATATTATTTTAGTAGACTACATTATAAATTTACAATTAAAATAGAAGTGAGAATATATAAAAAATTCTAACCGCTAAGGGATAGTATTTTAAGGGAGTAAAAAATAAAAATTGTACTTAATACTACTTACTAAAAAAAAAAAACAATAAAAAATTGTAAGGGCCGACTTTTCAAACCAAATTTATTTCTTATCCTCACAAATGATTCTGTGAAGAGTAGGTATACATTTTTTCACTAATTTTAGTACATTTACAAAGTACCAAAATTTTAATTTTTCATTCCCCTCAAAACCACTCCCTTTAGTGCTTAGAATTGTTTAATAATAATTAACAAAAAATATTACTGTGTTTATGATATTGATAGTAACTTACACAAAAAACTCAATTCAAATTTATTGCTTTTAAGGCACTGGGTGTCTCAAATTTGTATACAAACCACATTTTTAGCTACCCAGTCTGCATTAATTTCTGGCAGCTGTAATTTTAATTTAAGGGGGCCCAACATATAACAAAGGGTTGCTGCTACTGTTAGGGGATGCAAGGGTTTAAAATGAATTTTCAACAAACCTGTGGAAGATAAAAACATGTCGCCTTCTCTAGTGCGAGCATATCGCATGCTAAGACCCAGCAATGCATTTTGTACTGTTAGGGTAACCAAACTTATGTACTTCAAAGAATTGGCATCGTTACTTCCTTAAACAATTAACCAATTGAATTTAGGTCACAAATCTAATGATTACAACAAAATACCTGTTTTCTTCATCTTAGTATTAAATAATACTCCAACATTCAGATCTTAATGACTAAAATTTATTTAAAATAATTCGATTTTTTTATGTTTTCATTTTAAATTAACACAAAGTGAATGTAGTGAACTCCTACATATTTTGAACACGTTTATTTTGCCACATACCACATATTGGGATTTCTGGTTTTCTTTACGAATTTGACATTTGTTTACTATTCGCAATGTAGCCAACGTGAAATTGGGCTCTTACTCTTGAGTTACTTTTGCAAATAAATTTATTTTCGGACTGGATCATGAGGAATTTGAATGAACATAATTTCCATGTAATTTCCCGAATTAACGACCCCTCCATGAGTAATAAATTAGATAATTGCTCCAGTACTTTGTACCTTGTAACCTTGGTTGTCTACCTATCAAGGAATTCTCAGGAATTCTCCTACATTTTTCAAATCATAAAAGTCGATTTTTGTTTTAAATCTATAAAATATACTATACATAATACATGACGTTTCATTTCTGTAAAACGTTTCGTTTAAATGATTTAAAAACTTCAAATCAATTTTTTAGATAACCAAGATAAATTCAAAAAGCCACGTTACCAACACGAAAACAATATAAAATCAGTGCGAAAGTTCATGTGTCACGAATCACGATTGTTCATGGTCGCTTTCAAAACAAACAATTTAACCTCAACATTTTCAAGATTTTCCAAAAGTTTCTCAATTTTTAATCAAAATGATAATATACGAAGCACAAGTGGCCGACATCGTGAGATGTATGCAAAGAGATTCAGAATTTGTTGATCAATCCCAGGAACAGATCTTTTCCATATTACAAGGTTTCGGTAAACAAAATTACAATTACCTTCGCAAAATCGTTCCATGGATCGCAAACACTTGGTATTACAGCGTGACGACTTTAAGCGGACTTCAAACTTTGGGAGAAGAATACACCGGCACCGTACGTTTTACAGAAGAGAAGAGATTACCAAGCCAATTTGTAAGTAACTTTTTCATCTAATTTTCTCCTAATTAACTATAATTTTTTTTTCAGGCTCAGTGCCTTTGGATGCTTCTTTATATCGGGGGCGAATCTATGTATGATAAATGTTTGAAAATATTGAAAACTAAACTTAATGAATCGAATTTGAGTACCATAGAGAAGGTCAGTTTGAGCAGGTACATCGGGTTTCTGAAGGACAATAGAGTAATTTTTATACGCTTACATAATGCGATATTCTATATGAGCAGTACCTATTATAATATTTCAAATCGCTGTACCGGTATAAAATATATCTTGTTAAGGAAGTGGTTACAGGATAGTTCGGCTAGTCAAAGTTTTCAAATTTTGGGGAGAATTTCGTGTGCTTATTTAGTGATAAATCTTTTAAGACAGTTCATCGCAATCAGGAATGATGTTGCTAACAACAAAGAGCTCGAAGATAATATAATTGTGCAAGATTCTACTAAAATTTGTGCTCTTTGTTCGGACACTAGAAAAAATTCGTGCTGCACTCCATGTGGACATTTGTTTTGTTGGGATTGTATTTTTGACGCTATGAAGTATCAGCCAAATTGTCCAATTTGTAGGAAAGAGCTTAACCCTAGCAGAATTGTTCCATTGCAAAATTATTCATAATTGTTCTGTTTTTTTGAGTAATTTGTTTTTTTTATTTCAAATAGGTTTGTTTTTGTATTGTTCGAAGGTTTTATTCAAGAAATTTGTTTAAATAAATAGTTAAAAAAGATTAACATTTAATCAGTAGTACCCATTGCAGTTCATATCCTCTTGAAATTATCAATATTTTAAATTTCCTTCAGAGCAAAATATTATTTTTGATTAAATTACTGCATTATTTAAGATTCAACAGCGATTTCCAAACTGGGAGGCGCGTCTCCGTGGCAGACTTGTTGAAATATATTAAATAAAAGAGGGAGGCTCCAATATTAGATTTTTTAAGTTAAGGGGAGCATGGTAACAAAAAGTTTGGAAACTACTGCTATAAGTGCTGATTTACTTATTATTAGTGTTACATTATTTGTAAATGGCAAAAATAGTTGAAAAAATTCTAAATAGAAAGGGTGATTTGAGGGGGAGAGCTAAACAATAAAAATTGTACATGAAAACTAAGTACACCTCCACTCATCAGAGCTGGGTAGTACCTCAAATACATGTATTTGAAATACATTTTGTAATTTGTATTAGTCCAGTCATTATAGACATTGTTTGTTGCAAAAGGTGGCGTAGAAGATTTTATTTTTTTAACTTGTATATATGGGTGCCAACATGTAAAAAACAAAAATGCTAACACGGGCGACCTCGGGAGAACTTTTGGCCTCCAAAAAACCTCCAAATTTTAGGACTTTTCTTCCTTTTTTGTCCATAACTCCTAAACGGTGCATCCTAGCAAAAAAGCAACAGTATAACAAATTAAAGATTATTTAATTCTGCGTCGAATGAGTACCACAACTTAATAATTCGGTCAAGTGATATGGTCGAAAACCACGGTCAAAAAACGACTACTTTTTCCAACATTGTCGAAAACTGAGATAGAGTACTATATATGAGTCTGTAGTTTAGAGATGAGTACTCTATGAAAACAACTCATGAAATAAAAGTTATAGAGCGTCAAATTCTACGTCCAATGAGTATCAACATTTTTAAATTAGGTCAAGGTACACCTCTCCAATTTGGCAATCTCCCAATTGGCAAATGAATGTGCCTATGAGTTATAACTAGAGACATTGTTGCAAAAGGTGGCGTAGAAGATTTTATATTTTTAACTTGTATATATGGGTGCCAACGTGTAAAAAACAAAAATGCTAACACGGGCGACCTCGGGAGAACTTTTGGCCTCCAAAAAACCTCCAAATTTTTGGACTTTTCTTCCTTTTTTGTCCATAACTCCTAAACGGTGCATCATAGCAAAAAAGCAACAGTATAACAAATGAAAGATTATTTAATTTTGCGTCGAATGAGTACCACAACTTAATAATTCGGTCAAGTGATATGGTCGAAAACTACGGTCAAAAAACGACTACTTTTTCCAACATTGTCGAAAACTGAGATAGAGTACTATACAGGGTGTCCCCACACTCACTTTACATAACTTAGGTGGTGTAGAGGACCCTTTTCTAAGAACAATATTTAATAAAAAATTTTTTCTAAATTCAAACCCTCGAGAGTTAGGCCTCTTTAAAGCATTTTTTTTAATTCCCACTTTCACGTGGCCATAGCCCCGAAAATATTGATTTTTCAGTAAAAATGGCCTAGAGCGTTTTTAAAGAGCGTGAAATAATCTACAAACTAGATTTAAACCTTTTATTGTCTAAAATCAACGGCTTTCGAGTTATGAATTAAAGTAAGTTAAAAAATGTCGAAAAATATGAGCTTTCTTTTTTTTTTTGTTTTTTTTCAAAACCCTGTATCTTTTAAACGAAACATTTTACAAAAATTCTGAAGCCCCATTCCGAATAGGAAATTTAACGGACTACAACTTTTATCTAGTAAAAATTTTTGAAAAACCAATCCATTTCACAGAAAATCAGAAAGTAACAAACAAGGCAGCTACAAAATATAAAATTAAATTCACAAAATTTTTACTTTTTTTGAAAAATTATTTTATTAATTAATTTTAAATTATTACATTAATAAAGTAATTGTTGAAAATGACCACCCTCAATATCAATACACAGTCGTGATTGTTTTAAAATATGTTTGTCGAAGAAAATCGATTTTTCGACTTTTAATCGCAGAAATTCGAATTTTTGACACTTTTCACACTCACTGATTGACCAAAATTGGCCTCGTGATTGACCGGTCAATCCCTCGACCTTGTTGACCACCCCTGCTATAATGGCTCTTAACAAAAAAGTAAATTTTATAAATAATACTGTAAAGCATATTTTAAAACGAGCACGACTGTATATTGAAAATGAGGGTGGTCATTTTCAACATTTACTTAAATAATCTAATAGTTTAAAATCAATTAATAAAATAATTTTTCAAAAAAAATAAAAATTTTGTGAATTTAATTTTTTGGTTTGTGGCTGCCTTGTTTATTACTTTCTGATTTTCTGTGAAATGGATTGGTTTCTCAAAAATTTTTACTAGACAAAAGTTGTAGTCCGTTAAATTTCCTATCCGGAATGGGGCGTCAGATTTTTTGTAAAATGTTTCGTTTAAAAGATACAGGGTTTTGAAAAAAAACAAAAAAAAGAAAAGCTCAAATTTTTCGACATTTTTTAGCTTACTTTAATTCATAACTCGAAAGCCGTTGATTTTAGACAATAAAAGGTATAAACCTAGTTTGTAGATTATTTCACGCTCTTTTAAAAAGCACTAAACCATTTTTACTGAAAAATCATTATTTTCGGAGCTATGGCCACGTTAAGGTGGAAATTAAAAAAAATGCTTTAAAGAGGCCTAACTCTCGAGGGTTTGAATTTAGAAAAAAATTTTTGTTAAATATTGTTCTTAGAAAAGTGTCCTCTATCACCACCTAAGTTATGTAAAGTGAGTGCGGGGACACCCTGTATATGAGTCTGTAGTTTAGAGATGAGTAACTCTATGAAAAAAACTCATGAATAAAAGTTATAGAAGATCAAATTCTACGTCCAATGAGTACCAACATTTTTAAATTCGGACAAGTATACCTCTCGAAATTGGCAGTCAGAGATTTTGGAATGACCGATTCAGCTTCCTGGGTTCCTTATGCCAATTGCCGGACATTGGGAGATTGCCAATTTGGAGAGGTCTACTTGTCCGAATTTAAAAATTTTGGTACTCATTGAACGTAGAATTTGATGTTCTATAACTTTTATTTCATGAGTTTTTCTCATAGAGTACTCATCTCCAAATTACAGACACATATATAATACTCTATCTCAGTTTTCGACAATGTTGGAAAAAGTAGTCGATTTTTGACGGTGGTTTACGACCATATCACTTGACCGAATTATTAAGTTGTGGTACTCATTCGACGTAGAATTAAATAATCTTTTTTATTATATTGTTGCTTATTTGCTAGGATGCACTGTTTAGGAGTTATGGACAAGAAAGGAAGAAAAGTCCAAAAATTTGGAGGTTTTTTGGAGACCAAAAGTTCTCCCGAGGTCGCCCGTGTTAGCATTTTTGTTTTTTACTTGTTGACACCCATATATACAAGTTAAAAAAATAAAATCTTCTACGCCACCTTTTGCAACAATGTCTCTAGTTATAACTCATAGGCACATTCATTTGCCAATTGGGAGATTGCCAAATTGGAGAGGTGTACCTTGACCTAATTTAATAATGTTGATACTCATTGGACGTAGAATTTGACGCTCTATAACTTTTATTTCATGAGTTTTTTTCATAGAGTACTCATCTCTAAACTACAGACTCATATATAGTACTCTATCTCAGTTTTCGACAATGTTGGAAAAAGTAGTCGTTTTTTGACCGTGGTTTTCGACCATATCACTTGACCGAGTTATTAAGTTGTGGTACTCATTCGACGCAGAATTAAATAATCTTTAATTTATTATATTGTTGTTTTTTTGCTAGGATGCACCGTTTAGAAGTTATGGACAAAAAAGGAAGAAAAGTCCTAAAATTTGGAGGTTTTTTGGAGGCCAAAAGTTCTCCCGAGGTCGCCAGTGTTAGCATTTTTGTTTTTTACATGTTGGCACCCATATATACAAGTTAAGAAAATAAAATCTTCTACGCCACCTTTTGCAACAAACACCCCTATTTTGATGCTATAATGACTAGTCCATATTCCAATTACATATTTTTGTTTAATCTTTTAAATTAGGGGAGTTTACAATTTTTTTAAATTCTACCTGCTGTATTAGGGGAGTTTACTTATGTCCGGATAATTAATCTCAGGTTAGGAAACGCTGGTCTAGGGTGTAAAGCTGGAGGGGGAGGGTACGATGTAAAAGGAAATTTTGTTTACAAAAATAACCTACGTAATAAACCTTGTTTTTGTATTTTAACTATCATGATGATGAATGTGTCTGTTAATTATAGGGAGACATTCATCGTGATGATGAATGTTTCAATGTAGGTACCTACCTAATTATAATAAAACTACGAAAACAAGGTTGATACCTCCGACAGACTGAAAATTACCTTTTTTTTTAAATTAGAGATTCGTCGATTTTAAAGACTGTTCCAAAACTTCATTTACAGCTCAAAATTGGTTATAGATACAGCAATGATTTTTTTACGCAAAGAGGAGAATTTTCCGAAGGACATTATTTTTTAATTGATTTTGACAATGGATTAAAATTTCAATTATGTTAATTAGCAATTTTGTCTCAAAATGAAAGAAGTTCATTCTAAATCTAGGTAACTTCGCCATCTATTGAAAAAGTTGTCGTCCAAATGATAGATCGGGCCCTTAATAAAGAAGGAAAGATAAACATCATCATACCCTCGAGCCTCGACTAAACTTTTTTTGTGTTCGTATTTGAATATAAATTTTATTAATAATAAATTTTCAATTGTTTTTGACAATGCCATTGGTCCGTATCTGTCATGTGTGACAAGTGAGAGAGATTCTCATTCTTCAGCTTCTTCTTTTGTTAATTTTGAATTTGTTTACCCCCCCCCCTTTCAAAAAAATCTAAAAGCGCCCGTGAAATGAAATGGACCTGTTTAAATATTAATAGAGATTCAAAACTGCATTTTCTTTAAACATATGCGTTAAATTTCGTTACTGATTGAAATGATCCCATTATTTTTTTACTTCAAGTTGTAAAAACAGGCGTCCTCGAAATGACCTTGAGAAATGTTTCCTTTGGTATCGCAAATTTGAGGTTACCTACGTCTGAAAGCAGAACGCACCGCATTGGTTGTTAATTGTTGCCTTATCATTGCGATTAAGATTATAGCAATTACTTCGGAATTATCAGTTTCAGAATGTCCGAACCCGCATCAAAGAGAAGTAAGATGGCAAATTCGTTGGAGCAACTCAAAAAACTCACCACCGTTGTGGCCGATACCGGCGACTTCGAAGGTACGTCACCTTTATTATATACCCCCTAGTAATAAATTATAATTACCTTATTTTCTCTTATTACTTGATTAAACGGTTGGGTTTTGTCGCGACCTTTGTAATAAGCAAGGTGACCCCCCATTTTGGGAATTAACACTTTCGCGCTGAAGAAGCCCTAGAAAAATATTTTTAAAAAATTAGTTATAGAAACGATAGTACTAATAATAAAATGTTACCATTTTTTGAATTTGTTAGCCATGAAAAATTATAAACCAACGGATGCAACAACAAATCCATCTCTCATTCTGGCTGCCTCCGGTTTACCACAATACAAACCCCTAATCACAAAAGCAGTACATCACGCAAATAAAGTTGGGGGTACCATGGAAGAAAAACTGGAATCGGCTATGGACATGCTCTGCGTTCTTTTTGGCGTTGAAATCTTAAAAATCATTCCTGGTCGTGTGTCAACCGAAGTGGACGCTAGGTAAGGTTTTTAAATTGCTAACAAATTTTCTCTTAAGTTTTTTGTTTCCAGATTGTCTTTTAATAAAGAGGCAAGCATTGCTAAAGCAAAGCGTTTGATTCAAATGTACGCAGATGAAGGAATCGCCAAAGAGCGCATCTTGATCAAGTTGGCCTCCACTTGGGAGGGAATCCAAGCGGCAAACGAATTGGAACACAAACATGGAATTCACTGCAATTTAACGTTGTTATTTTCATTTGCTCAAGCGGTTGCTTGTGCAGAAGCCGAGGTGACTCTAATTTCACCGTTTGTTGGTCGGATTTTGGATTGGTATGTCGCCAATACAGACACTAAATCTTATTCTGGTGAGGAGGATCCAGGTGTGGTTTCCGTCACCAAAATATACAATTACTACAAAAAATTTAACTACAAAACTGTCGTTATGGGGGCATCTTTCCGTAATATAGGTAAAACCTTTGCAAAATTTTATAAAAACTTGGGTTACAAATTTTTGTGTTTTAGAGGAAGTAAAGGCGTTGGCTGGATGTGATTTGTTGACAATTAGTCCTAAGCTTTTGGCCGAATTGGAGGCCAGTGATGCAGTGGTTGGAAAGAAGTTGTCTGCGGAAACTGCATCCAAAGAAAAGTTGGATAAAGTTACATTAAACGAGGCTAAATTTCGTTGGCTCTTGAATGAGGATCAAATGGCTACAGATAAATTATCAGATGGTATCAGAAAGTTTGCAGCCGATGCCATTAAATTAGAAGGCAAACTTGAAAGTCTTCTCTCATTGTGATTTTGACATTCCAACCAAGCACTCACATAAAATTTTGGTATTATTTTTGTTATGCCTACATGGACCACTATTTTAAATTTTATATTTAGAGTTTGTTGTGCAGATAGTACAAGTAGTTAATTTTGATAATCGCTAACTACAATAAAAATTTATTTTGTATTACTCAAAATAGTACAAGATTTTATTTTACCTTCAGATTTTCATCATCCTTATCACCCCCCAAAAATCACACCTTGGCTATTAGAATTATTTCACTATTTTTGTAGTAATCTCAAGTTTAATAGTAATATAGACACAAAGTTAAATTTTTTTTTGTTTAACCCCCCCCCCTCAAAAATCACCCCATTCCGTTTAAAATGTTTCGACTATTTTTATAGTGTTTGCAAGTATGACAGTAGTATATTTACCAAGTTTCAAAAATTTTAAACAAATTTTTGTTGCTGACCCCCTTCTTAAAAATCATCCCTTGCGATTAGAGTTTTTTCATTATTTTTGCTGTATTCACAGATATAACATTAATAAATTTACATAGCTTCAAAAATTTTACATTTTAGATAAAATGTTGCAATTTAATCCCCTCAAAAACTACCCTTTCCACTTAAAGTTTTAAAAATTTTAAACAAAATTTTTAAATTTTTCGTTGGTTGTTGGGAGTGGCTAATGTGCAGAAACGAATATTCGTTATTTTGGTTCTATGTTTGTGTCAATTGGTTGAATTAGGTGTCAAGAGTGTCTTCCTCCACATTTGCCGTTAAGAGGGGCATTTAAATTTTGATGCGAAAACATGTTTCAAAAGATGGCGCGCCCTAAAATATTCTAAGAATCTTTTCACCAATACAGAATTCTAATAATTTATAAAAGTCATATGAATAAACGATAACTAATTTAGGGAATGAGGAAGTTTGATCTTCCAATGTTGAATATTTACAAGTATATTTCAAAAAGATATTCATATTTGAAAATATTGAATATTTTTAAAAATTGAGAAGCTCAAACTTCCTCATTCCCTAAATTAGTTATCGTTTATTCATATGACTTTTATAAATTATTAGAATTCTGTATGGTGAAAAGATTCTTAGAATATTTTAGGGCGCGACATCTTTTGAAACATGTTTTCGCATCAAAATTTAAATGCCCCTCTTAACTAATTTGTTAAGAAATTTGTGCATGTGTCAAGTGGCCTTAATATTAATGAATTACAATTTTAGACAAAATGTTACAATTTAACCCCTTCTAAAAGTCTAAAACTACTCCATTTTCGTTTAGAATTTCTCCACTAGTTTTTAAACAAAGTTTTTGCCCCATTAAAAATGTAATCTTGACTCCTCCCCCCCTTTATTTTAAAATAATACACACACTTTCTCTATCTGCCTCTATATTTCTCTATCTGGTGTTAATTCCATCAACTATTTACTTTAAATCATGGGTAGACCACGATCTAGGGTAGACAATCTTCTGTTGTAAGAGGGCTAAATATTTTACGTGGGTATTAGTGCGGGCGGCACTGTTTTGGCAAATCTATTATAAAAGGACAAATTCATTAAAAGGGTCCTCATGACGTGCAGTAAGTGAGGCTATGGTTCCTTATTTTGAGACGAAAGAAGGACAAAGATATTATATTTTTCATAAAAACATGAATCTCAAGATCAAAGCCGTAACATTTGCAAAGAGAGTGTAGCCGTCCCCGATTTCCTATTAAAAAATGGCATCAGTTTGCAGTGTTGTCATTGGTCAACTATCTTGACCCGCCAATGAAATCAAGCAAACGGCAGCCATTTTGTTGGTGAACATGCGCACTAAAGTGCGCTGACGCTTACGTTGAACTATCAGCATCGTAGTGTTGCGTCATCAGTAGTTATTTTCATTTTTCATGGTCATCAGTCATCACCTTACGGCGTGTGTATAAACTAAGCATTACATGACGTCACAAACAAATAATTAGTTGCTGTCAAAAAATTATTTTAGGTTTTCTTACGATTAGTTGCACAATATTCCGAGCATCTCTGTAGGTAATATTTGGTATGTGAGTGAATGCTGGTAGAAATAAAGTTGGGATTTTATTGTTTACATGCATGTCGTGTTAGTTACTAATACGTCATGGTAAAGAAAAATCGTGCATCATCTCATATAAAATAAGTCGAATTTAGATCATCATTTGAAAACAAATTCTCGTATACTTAAGTGAAAAAATCTCATCAATTGATACTTTTATAGTGAAAAAATATTGTTCTTAGTGTATTTTTAAAATGTCGACACCCGCAAGACGACGCCTTATGAGGGATTTCAAAAGGTAAATTTAATATTATTAATTAGCTTACTTTGTCCCGAAACCTTTTGTCGTGTTTTAACGTTATAAGTTACACTTTAAAATTTAAATAAAAATTAGGGTTATAAAAGTGACGTTTAATGTATGTAGGTTACAAGAAGATCCACCGACTGGAGTAAGTGGAGCACCCACGGATAACAATATCATGATATGGAATGCCGTAATATTTGGTCCACATGACACGCCATTTGAAGATGGAACATTTAAATTAACAATTGAATTTACTGAAGAATATCCAAATAAACCTCCTACGGTTCGTTTCGTTAGTCATATGTTCCACCCTAACGTGTATGCCGATGGTGGAATATGTTTAGATATTTTACAAAATCGATGGAGTCCTACATACGACGTATCAGCTATTTTAACTTCTATACAAGTAAGTAGGTCATTGACAAACAACATAACATTGAATTGTGTTTTTGTTTTCTTAACAAGGTCAAGTTGAAAAAAAAATACCGTGTCAGCTAGTGCAACTGTCAATTTGTGATTATTATACACCTTAAATTTCAGCACAAAGTTGAAATATTGCCAAAAAGTTGCATCATCATCCATTCATTTATTGTGTACAATTTTGCACAATCAGTCATGAAATTCTCTCCATCTTTGAACTTTGCTATTGCCCCTGTGGAATCAGGAAGTATTATTTTTATTGTGTCAAGTTTTTGCATTGAGGTCTTGACTGTTTGTTGTAAAAGTGCGCACACTAAACCTCGAGAGACGATTCATATGATTATGTGTACTATGTTTTCGAAGTTAACATTTTATTAGTTTATGCATTAATACTTTTTTTTATCGGTACAATAGGATTACTGGTTATCTTTTACAGTTTCCTGTTTAAATACTTGAAATTGATTTAACTACTTCATGTAAGTTTATTCTCCAAAAAATCCTTCAATGACAGTTTTGAGCCTTTCCCTGTAATTTCATCGTTTTTTTATCTTTTTAATTTTTTGTAAATTGAAATATAATAAGTAATTCCCATTGAAATTATTATAATGAGGCCAAATGCTGAAGAACCACACCAATCACTGAAGAAACTTGGAAATTCTTTTCCAGTAAAATTATTTTAAAATTTACAAAAGTCCCTGAATAAACTCTGATCTGTTGGGGGAAGGACGCTGACCTAGCCCACGAATGTTAAAAATTTCTAATGAAATTATAGTAGTTGAGGATGTAAATAGCAAGTGCAAAACAAAACTTTTAAGGATGCTTCAAAATTGTGGCTAAAAAGACCAAAAATAAATGCGAATATTGCATTGGCTCTAGCCATGCACCATAACCATGAGATCCCTAAACGCGCTCACTTTTTAAAAGTATCTCTAATCCGACGCAACTTTGAAGATCGGTGTCTCTGATACAATTCACTTATTAAAAATATCCCCCTACACGACGCAACTCCACAATCATGAACTTTAATAATCATTAATAAACAGCACAATCTTGACTTGTTTAAGACCTTCATTTTAAGCTACGAGAGAGGCGCCTTAAGACATAGGTTTCATAAAACCTTTAACAATGTGTTAAAACGTCCGTTAGTACTAGTAGACCAACAGAATTCATCCGTTAACTTTAATAACTTGTTAAAAGTTTTATGAAATTGTGGGTTATACTTGTTAAACTGCGTTTATGGGTGTTTGGGTGGATTAAACTGCGGGGTAGGCGGAGCTTATCTTCTAGCGGTGGTCAATACTACTATGTCGTGGATAGCCAGTTCATGTAACATTTTCATTTTTTTTTAAAATATAAGCCTTATTTGCAATGATCCTCAAAATTTTTATTTTATTATTGCTTTTTGGACCATTTTCCTGTTATCTTAAAATTTTTAAATTTGTGGGCTATTTTCTCATGCTATCCCTCTAATTACCAAGGGATGACATTACCGGAGGTGAAATTATCAGGGACGAAATTACTAGGGGATCAAATTACAGGGGACAAAGTCACCTACTGCCTAAAAATGTGCCGGTCGCCCCCCTAGGTACGCTACTGGTCAGCCAATCAAATAGCGCTGGCTACACCACATTTGGGAATAGCCTTGTCTGATTGGCTGACAATTTTGGTTAGTAGTGTAAAATTTAGAATGATAATTAACTGTTAATATGGAAAATGTTATACAAATTTATATGTATGCTTTTTCACCGGTAAATAGAGTGCGTTACTAATTTTCTCCCTAATTTGCAGATGGCGCTACTGATTTAGGAATATTATTTTTAAAAATTAACATTACAAATGTAAACATTGTGCAAAACGAAAAGGAAAAGATCATTATTTCATTAAATACAGTCAAAACTCTCTAAATCGACCTCTCTTTAATTCGAAATATTCTTTAAATCGAATTATTTATTGGCACGTCCAACTAATTTACAATGCAATTCTTACTCTCTAATTCGAACTCCCCCTAATTCGAACAAATTTTATACATTATGAGAATTCGATTTAGAGAGTTTTGACTGTAATGGGAAATGCCTGACCAAAATTTAAAATGTTCTGTTAGCTAAAGAGAATATTTAGAGAAAATAATATTTTATCCCTCATAATGAATTATTTAATGTTCAATTATAACTACAATAGTTTATTAATTATTATTATAACCAAACGTAAGAAATTCTGATTGCTTTACTAAGTAGCTATTAAATTTTTTTCGTTGCTAATAAATTCTTGTCGTAATTGAGCGTAAATTTACTTTAAAATAAATTCTTAGTTCTTATTTTCTCCTTCAGTGTGTTTATTTACGAATAATTCTGTCTGTGGTTTTAAGGAAAGGGGAAACAAGACAAATTATAAAAAAATGTAATTAATCTTTTAGCTCATATTTTGCATTTCTTGTTCCTGGTCCCTTAACATCACAGACTTAATCCCCGTTTGTGGAAGCCTACATTTCGAGATTTACTATGTTGATTTATTGAATTGTTTGTTTGGGTTTTTCTGATGAAATAGCCGCCTTATCTGACTATAAAATTTCCCATTACAAAAATACTTAACCAGATTTATTTGATTCTTGAAAATCGACAAAATTTAAATATTTAAATACTTAATGCAAATAAATCAATTGTAAAAACGGCTTCCATATCCCAAAATGTCATACTAACTAGTGATGGGAACTATCAAACTTTTTTGACTATCGATAGTTAGTTACTAATTATTTTTTACTATCGATAGTTAGTAACTAAAAATTTAGTTACAAAAATTTAGTTACCGAATAAAAACTATCGAATAAAAACTATCGAATAAAACTATCGAATAAAAACTATCGAATAAAAACTATCGAATAAAACTATCGAATAAAACTATCGAATGAAAACTATCGAAAAACTATAGAAAAACTAGTTAAATATCGGATTATGTAAACTGCCCTCCAAATTTGACCATAAACTGTAAACTGCCCTCCAAGTAAAAATATCGTAATAACCAGGGCTCGGAACTTTATGCGCTAAAAAACAATGAAATATGTGCATACGTATGCGTTAAAAAACAGAAAAATATGCGGTATAATATGCAGTAAAAATTAGGATAATACAAAAAAGAACAAAAAAATATGCAATTTTTTGTTTGATCTTAAAATAACAAATGAAGAAAGTTGTAGCTGCTAACATTATTTATTAAAACAAAAAAAATAAAAATAAATATTTGAAACTAGAACATGGAAAATATTTAATTTGCATAGGTTGCAAAAGATGTTTTTTCGTATATGGCGGAATAACGAAAAGCGCTTTACATCACGCAGCCGTAAATAGTACTTTTCATCACAAGGACGTAAAACGAGATTTTTCGTTCGAGGGGCGCCTGAACGCCCCCGAGGTGAAAAAGAAGTTTTACGGCTGCGTGATGTAAAGCGCTTTTCGTTATTCCGCTATATACGAAAAAAGGTACTTTTCGTACCTGAAATTGTGGACGAAAAGTGTACTTTTACGTCCGGAATAACGAAAAGGTACTTTTTACACCTTCAACTAACATTTTCTAAGTCGTATTTAAATTATGTGATCGAGTACAATACAATTAATTTAGATACGAATTTTTTTTTCTCTTTAAATCGCCAAGATATGCAATTATATGTTCTTAAACTTAAAATATGCGAGTTTGTCCAAAAATTAACAAAATATGCAAAATTATGCGACAAAAACTTTTATATTACAAATGTACGTAATACGAAACGAATTTTTGTCAAACCAGAATTACAATATGCGCTTTTCCAACGAATATGCAATTACCTAAAGTTCCGAGCCCTGGTAATAACATAAAATTTAGTATAAGTCCCTATACTAAATAAATCCCATTATCCTTCGTGTAAGCGGGGTGTAAACTGCCCTAATACCATACCAACTTTGGGACAGTTTACATTCGGGATTAGTGTTGCCATTTTTTTTCGGAGGGCAGTTTACAGTTTAAAAATTTTACCTGTTTCATGAATTGGGGCAGTTTACATCGACCCATATTGGTAACTAAAAATTCATTCGATAGTGTTTAGTAACTAAAAAGTTATTCGAATAGTTTTAGTAACTAAAAAGTTATTCGACTAGTTTTATTAGTAACTAAAAATTCATTCGATAGTTTTTAGTAACTAAAAAGTATCCAACTATCGATAGTTGATATAAAGACTAACTATCGAATAATTCGATAGTTTTTATTCGATAGTCCCATCACTAATACTAAAGGTACATATTAATTGCTTTGGTATTGTAATTCTTAATAATTTTTTGAACTACACCAAATATTTCCAAAACTCCCATAAGGTTTGCGTATTTGATACTATACAATCAAAACTTTCGATTTACTGACCTAGAAGTAATCAGAAGGCATTAAGGAGAGGCTGGTGAATTTTAAACAGTAGATTTTTAAATAAATCACTGCTAACTTGAAAATTTATTTGTTTGTGTAATTACCAGTAAAATTGCCAGCAAAGTTTTACAAACAATTCCATAAAATTTAATTTTCTGATATTTTTAACAATGTAAGTGCTTGACCTACTTTTGTTAAATCTGGAAATCTGAATCTAATTTTTCTTAAATCCATCATTTAAATTTGATTAATAATTTCTGTTGTTGTAATTTTTAGTCGTTGTTAAGTGATCCTAATCCAAACTCACCAGCAAACTCGATGGCGGCGCAACTATATAAAGAAAATAGAAGAGAATATGAAAAACGTGTAAAGGCCTGTGTTGAACAAAGCTTTATCGATTAGCACATTATATGTATTTTAAATAGATTTTTTCGTCAATTGGACATTCGAAGCTTATAAATTATTAGTGTAATAATAACACTTACTATCACTTTTGTGTGTTTTATGTTTCATTTAATAATTTAGTCGATACATTTGTGTTTAATATAGCGCTCAGTTGGTTTTACTGCCTATGTTAAAAACATGAACTGTCTTATTTACTTCATCTCAAAATATAATAATAATTTATTTAATACGAAAATAATTATTAGTTGTTCTAATTAGGAGTAAGAAGACTACTGACTTCTAAGAGGTTTAATTTATAACCGATTGTTCTTGGTATGATGTTTTATTTGTTATTTGATTGTGAATAAATAATAAAATGTGTTGCTCTTCATTTCATTGTTATTTCTCAATTCTCGCTTTATTTACTTAACAAAATTCTAGTAGTAACCACCATAATTTTATTAATATATTCTTGCACGTTTATAATTCGACCAATAAATAATTTTTTTTATCTTTTATTATTTTTATTTGTTTCTAACAAACTGCACGGTTCTAATGCTTAATTTATTTAATTACATAAGCTTATGATGGCTTCATTGTTTACAAACATTTGTGTCAATTTTTACAATAACATGCTGATTTCGAAAAGCAGATCTATTTCTTTTGGCACCTACAGATTTTTCACAAAATATAGCTTATTAGTAGAGAAAAGAAAGAGAGAGGAATGAAAGGTTAACTAAAATGGAATCTTGTTTAAGAGGGGCCTTTAAATTGGATGCAAAAATATGTTCCAATAGGTGGCGCGCCCTAAAATATTAATCTTTTCTACTTATCTGTTCACCAGTACAGAATTTTAATAATTTATAAAATTCATATGAATAAGCGATAACTAATTTAGGTAATGAAAAAGTTTGAACTTTCAAAGTTAAATATTATTTAAAAATATTCAATATTTTCAAATATGAATCTCTTTTTCTAATACACTTAAAAATATTCAACATTGGAAGCTCAAACTTCCTCATTACCTAAATTAGTTATAGTTTATTCATATGACTTTTATAAATTTTAAGAATTCTGTATTTGTGAAAAGATAAGTAGAAAAGATTAATATTTTAGGGCGCGCCATCTGTTGAAACATGTTTTTGCATTAAAATTTAAAGGGTCCTTTTAACTGTTTCCTCTCTCTACGTAAAAGCTGCTCAGTATTACGCAAAAAATAAATGACATGGAGACAGTATATTATATCGACTGCGGAAAGGCTGAAAGTTAATGGCGTTTAAGATTTTTTGCTTTTCCACTGTTGATAGATATAATTCCAAGGTCAAAATATCCTGAGGTGGATTATTCCTTCATTTACTTGTTTTCAATACCAGGATAACAGGAAAAAATGTAATCAAAGAAATTTAAAATATCAGTAAAAATATTACTTAATGGTTCTTAAATTATTGAGGGAGTTCCCTGTCATCACCGATATAGAGAATTTCATTTTTGTTCCAAACTTATTTTGCCTTAAAACTAAATTCTACAATGAAAATGTATGATTTTTAGAACTAAAATGCACAAAATTTTACAAATAAAATATACTGTACGTATAAGTATAATGCGTCATAATTTACTCCATGTAGTGATGACGTCACAACGTTATTAACTCTGTGCCCGATGTTTCTCCGAGTTTCTGACGCTGTAACGTTACACTAATGGAATCAATTTATTGTAAGCGTGTTTAACATAGGATGCTGTCGTAAAGCGGTCAATTTTTGAACTGTTGATGGATTGTCTTACAGGAAGTGATATAAAATCTTTGTAATTAATAACCAATAGTACTGTGAGAAATTGTTCCCCAATATTTCTTTAAGTCCGCCACCTTGAGGGCTAACGTAAAAATTCAGTTGTTGCACGATCTCGATTAAGGCTCCCGATGAAATCCAAAATCGGTGATATACAAACATAAAAAACAAGTTAAAATCGAAAATGCTTTGAAGGGGCATTTAGATGAAAAAGAATCGGGTTATCCTGAGGGCCTTTATTTGCCTCTGATGCCTTTCTGAATTCCTTCTTCAGGTTCCTTCTCAAAATTACAAATACATCCATTTGATTTACGACATCAACATCTCTTAAAAGTCGTCAAAGTGAAATTAACCCTGTCTGAGTCCACATAAACTTGTATTCGCCGCTCGGACTGTCTTCGATAGAACTCAAATTGCACAAATCTTCAATATTGCAAAATGAAAGATCAACAATAGGCGACGAAACCGTATCAATTCTAAATCAAAAATACGACAGGAAAGTTTGTGATGTGTGGTGCAAAACAAACTAAAGCAGCGTTCACATCGAGGTTCTTGTCGTGCCTTGCTTAGATAAAAACTGGCAAGAACCAGTTAGATTAAAATATTTTTGTTATATCCTTTTCTATGATTAAAAATTGTTCATTTTGATTGGTTCTTGCCAGCTTCTACCGAATCAAAGCAAGACCCCAACTTCATTGTGAATTACTAAACTGTATTCGCAGTGAATTTTATTTATTCTATGTATTTTAGTCCTAAAAAGTGTTTTAATAAGAAGCAGAAACGTGACTATGGTGGGGCTATGATACTGAACGATCGCAGGGAGATGATTATGAACCACAAAAGGAAGAAATTAAAAACCTTGCGTATACAGGGTGTCCCCGCACTCACTTTACATAACTTAGGTGGTGATAGAGGACACTTTTCTAAGAACAATATTTAACAAAAAATTTTTTCTAAATTCAAACCCTCGAGAGTTAGGCCTCTTTGAAGCATTTTTTTTAATTTTCACTTTCACGTGGCCATAGCCCCGAAAATATTGATTTTTCAGTAAAAATGGTTTAGTGCATTTTTAAAAAGCGTGAAATAATCTACAAACTAGATTCAAACCTTTTATTGTCTAAAATCAACGGCTTTCGAGTTATGAATTAAAGTAAGTTAAAAAATGTCGAAAAATTTGAGCTTTCTTTTTTTTTGGCTTTTTTCAAAACCCTGTATCTTTTAAACGAAAAATTTTACAAAAAATCTGACGCCCCATTTCGGATAGGAAATTTAACGGACTACAACTTTTGTCTAGTAAAAATTTTTGAAAAACCAATCCATTTCACAGAAAATCAGAAAGTAACAAAAAATGCAGCTACAAAACATAACATTAAATTCACAAAATTTTTATTATTTTAGAAAAATTATTTTATTAATTAATTTTAAATTATTACATTAATAAAGTAATTGTTGAAAATGACCACCCTCATTATCAATACACAGTCGTGATTATTTTAAAAGATGTTTGTCGAAAAAAATCGATTTTTCGACACTTTTAATCGCAAAAATTCGAATTTTTGACACTTTTCACACTCACCGATTGACCAAAATTGGTCTCGTGATTAACCGGTCAATCCCTCGACCTTGTTGACCTCCCCTGCTATAATGGCTCTTAACAAAAAAGGAAATTTTATAAATAGTACTATAAAGTATATTTTAAAACGAGCACTACTGTGTATTGAAAATGAGGGTGGTCATTTTCAACATTTACTTAAATAATCTAATAGTTTAAAATCAATTAATAAAATAATTTTTCAAAAAAAATAAAAATTTTGTGAATTTAATTTTTTGTTTTGTGGCTGCCTTGTTTATTATTTTCTGATTTTCTGTGAAATGGATTGGTTTCTCAAAAATTTTTACTAGACAAAAGTTGTAGTCCGTTAAATTTCCTATCCGGAATGGGGCGTCAGATTTTTTGTAAAATTTTTCGTTTAAAAGATACAGGGTTTTGAAAAAAACCAAAAAAAAAGAAAGCTCAAATTTTTCGACATTTTTTAACTTACTTTAATTTATAACTCGAAAGCCGTTGATTTTAGACAATAAAAGGTTTAAATCTAGTTTGTAGATTATTTCACGCTCTTTAAAAAAGCACTAAACCATTTTTACTGAAAAATCAATATTTTCGGGGCTATGGCCACGTGAAGGTGGAAATTAAAAAAAATGCTTCAAAGAGGCCTAATTCTCGAGGGTTTGAATTTAGAAAAAAATTTTTGTTAAATATTGTTCTTAGAAAAGTGTCCTCTATCACCACCTAAGTTATGTAAAGTGAGTGCGGGGACACCCTGTATAGTAACGATATGACCATGTTTTATCGCCGTTTGAAGAAAAAGTACTTTTTCTATTTATCTTATTTTGTGAAAAATCTACGTGCAGAAAAAACGGATGAAAATGTTCGTTGATGATAAGATTTTGTTAAAATGTGCAATATTTGATGGTCAACTTTCAAAATTAACATTGAGAGAACAATAGAGGAAACTTTGTTCAAAAATATGTGTAAAAGCTTTAAACTGTAAAGGACTGAAAATAAATAATTTTAATGAAAATTTAGTTGTTGTAATTGAGGGATGCCCTGAAGAGATCTGTTTCTTACCAAAACTGTTAAAAATCACTGTAAGTTTGTGTTTTATAATGTAAATTTACATAGTATATTTTTTATATCCTACAGTTGAATTAATAAATATTTAACAAGTAAATTTCAAATATAAAACTCTGTAAATTTACACTGATTTTTAATAGTGAATAAGTGAATCATTTTACCCATCTTACCTTCAATAGACTTTGCTTTCAGCAAAAGTTTGGCTAAATAACCTTTGTTAAAATGCAACTCATACGTAACTCGATCGTTGTTATTACAACGTGATAAGGAAACATCAGCAAAATGGATAGCAATTACTCCTGAGGTGAGGTAAGCTTCCGCCCACTTCTGACGGCTTTTATAGTGAATTTCTGATGTCTCGGACTTAACAGTGTCGACTTTGACAGGTTTTACTGTAGTTCGTCCCCGAACAACTAAATTAAATAAAAAGAAGACTTCAATTTTTGATTACCAATGTTGTTTATCACAATGTTGGCAGCGGCATTACACTTTTTCAGTTTGAAATTGGGATCAATCAATTTTAAATTGAGAACAAAAATGTCTTCTCTTTTCTCAAAAAGGTACTGATACTGGAAAGAAATTTAGTTAATAGTAACTATTATATTGATGTAAGATGCAACTCTATAATACATTCATACTTTATAGAACTACGACCAGCGAGACCACTACAGAAAAAGGATAGGTTGTTGCAGAATGATCGTTGCCTAAAATTAGGAAGGATAAGGATAACATCCTCCAGATCAGCGATTTCCAATGCGCTGACTGGTGCAAAAGGAGGCGCAAAATTTTGTTGTTGAAAAAAATAGTTTCTGAAACTAAAATATTAATGTTCTACTTGCGAACACTGCAAAAATAGTGAAAAATTTCAAAGCGCTTACGGGGTAGTTTTAAGGGGGGTTTGTGATAAAGATTTTGTTCAGAATTTTTGAAACTTGTTAAAAAATATGTTACTATTGAACTTGTGAATAATACAAAAATAGTGAAATAATTCTAAATGGAAAGGGGGTAGTTTTTGAGGGGCTTAAATTGTAACATTTTGTCTAAAGTTTTTGAAACTATGCAAATTTATTAATGTTAAATGTGCGAATACCACAAAAATAGTGAAAAAATTCTAATTGCTAAGGAGTGGTTTTTGAGGGGGACAGAAAAAAAATTGTTTAAAATATTTTCAACTTATTAGTTTTAAATTTGTAAACACTGCCAAAATAGAGAAAAAATTCTAAACGAAAAGGGAGCATAGTAACATAAAGTTTGGAAACCACTGCTCCAGATAAAAAAGCTGTGATAGATATGATGAAGTTCCTAGTCCAATGTGAACTTCATTGTGCTTTTACTATTCTCAAAAAATATAATGGATTCATAAAAATAATCCATATTGATACATCCAATATTTTTTGGTTACAGATTAGGGTCTGATTATATATTGTAGGTAATTCATAAGATGTCAGGATATAGTGGAAAAGGCTCGCTAAAATTAGAAAAAACAGAATAAAGACAAAAATTTCCATAATTTATTGACTGACTAATTTTACATTGCTAAGATTATATTATAACGTTTAATAAACATAATTTTAATAAATTTATACAAGAACAAATAGAAAAAAATTTCTTTAAATTTAAGACAAACAAATTGTTCCCAAAATTTAAAACTAAATAAAAACATACATACATTTTTCGAAAAATCGATACAGAGTCGTACTTTGGTTTAATTATTTACAAAATCACAAAAGCGTTCAATATATACATATAAGAATTAAATATCAAAGTGGGTTTATAATTTAACCATACCATTATGGGTGTGATAAACGAGTTACGATTTTTATTTAAATTATCCGTGCAAATGTTTGTTTATCTTAACAGAAGTGTAAAAAAACCGTATTATGTTATCAAGGCCTCTCTTACGCTATCTTATGGCTTCAAGGTGTGAACATTTTTTTATTTTTATTGTTTCTTCTGTTCAACTTTTCTTTTGATATTGTACATTATGAATAAGAAGCTTAACTAACGAAAAAAAATTATCACATACGTCTTGCATATATTTTTTAAATGCTATGATACAGCAAAGCAGATGACAATAGGTACATAATTTTTTTAAATTCAAAAATATATACAACAACGCTACCTTTTTTTCTCTATGTTGAAAACCATTCTATTTCATCCAGAAAAATTAAATGCAAAGGAAAATAGGAGCAAAAGTTGGGATCCTTTAGGTATTACAAAAAATACCCGGCCCACACACATGCTGTGTGCATAGAAAATGAGCCAAATTATAATGTGTGCATTTTTAGGTCACACACGGCTTAATTTTTGAAAATTACGCCCGCAGTAACCAAAGAAAAATAAAGTCTGCAAATATTTCAAACACCTTATTTTAAATAATTAATTATATTCTGGTTGTGTCTATCTGTACATTTCAAAAACATGCAAGGGATGGTAATGCGGAGTTGTTCTGTTAGTTACCACAACCAAGATACAAATCACCAAGAGAGAAGAGTTATCAAAAGGAAAGGAAGCTAGGGGAGATAAATTAGTCGGTAATTTACTTAAAAATAACGGCTTAAAAATTTAGCAAAATTTATTTCGCCGGAAAAACAAGAACCCAACAACCAACCGAAAATAATAGCCTCAAAAGTTTCCTAATATTCCAGATGGAATAGAATGTTTTCGTTAGTTTCTAAAACTTTAAAAATAAACTCAACATACAATCACCAAAAAATACTTAACGGTCAACACTGCGCTTTTTTATCTACCAGCTATTACTACTTCACAGAGTTACAATATTTTTTTATATAAAAGCCAACTCATTTATATTTACGCAAGCATTAAATAGGACGAAAAACCACCTTGCACAGATCTATCCAGATTATAGATTGTCATCCTATAAAATTTGAATAATTCTCTACAAGTTGTTGAATGAGGACTATAAAAATGGATCATAATACAATTTTTACCAGGTAAATCACAATTCCGTAATCAAACAGTCATATTTAAATGCCTTAAATCATCTCCATGACTTAAGGCATTCACTTTCTTCAGAATCGCCCAGTGTCAGCTATAACACCTGATCGTGGAACTAAACCTTTTTGAGTGCCCCTGCAGCACAGCAACCATTTCTCATCCACTTCCAAAATCACTTTCAGACTTTCGCCTTCATTGTACGACAAATGCCCACTTTCAGATGGTAATCTGTGCGACAACGTTCTAACCATCCTGTACAAAAATTATTATTTAAATTTAACAATTTATTCAGTGGCAGATTTACCACTTGAGATGCCTCAGGCGCAATTCAATTTTGAGGCCTGTTCGGAAATCCACCACTCCCACCTAAATATTTTTACCTGTGAAATGCCTGTAAATTGTTTCCTAGTGCACTATGCACTAGTAGGTAATTTAGAGCCTTTTCCCAAGCAAAAATGGCGCTTAAGTAATAAAGTAAAATTACAACTTACTTGGAAGTTTGTGTTTGCAAGGTCGGTTTCCTGCTCAAAGAAGTCGAAACGGCTCTTCTAGAGGGCGCAATTTTATTGGCCTTGTTTTGAACAGAGACTGGTTTGTATGGCAGGCTGCTGGGTCGGGGTACATGCTTTGCAAGGTCATTATTGCTCGTTAGTTGATCAAGTCGGCTCGTCCTGAAACTTAACCCTCAGTAAAAAACATATTCATTTTTTTAAATTTTCTCACCTAGAATTTTGATTATTTTTTTTTGCAGTACCATTTTTGATTATATTACTTCCACTACATGACTTCACAACTCCCACGACTTTCTTGTTACCCCCAAGAGGTGAAATAACTTTCTTAGTTAGTTTACTGGTAGGAGAAATAATAGAAACGGGGATTCCCGACTGTTGGCTAGGTGAAGTGACTGGTACAGGAATTTTTGACCTGTGAACAGGCGACGAAGGTGGCGAATACGACTCCTTTCCGCTTAACATTTCCCATTTTTGTTGAAGTTTTCTAAAGCGTCTTCCATTTAGAGGTTTTTCGTCGGAAACATTGGAGTCTAAGGATTCTGGTGCATCTTCTGGAATATGAGGAATACCTTCATTTGAGCTGCCGCTGCTTTTGTCTTCTTGTTTGCACGCTTTTATTGTGCGGTTGGTACAGTTTTCCAAGCTATCGGTGTACTCTTCTTCCTCATCATTGGCCAAACGGTCAAATGCTTGGTACAACTTTGAAGATAAAGAAATTCCCGACCACCGTTTTTTAGCGGTACTAGCAACATCATCACCTACTCTGAAGTTCGTTTTCATTGCTATCGCAGGTTCGACGCAAGATCTAGGACGTACCTTTTCCGGTCTATGTGAAACTTTGGTTGAAGATGACGACGACGAGTTCAATAAATCTGGCAACAACGCTTCGCTTGTGTGTTCAGGTGATAGATGTTTAACCGTCGTAGCTGTGGAAATATCTTCTGTATCTGAGGCGGACTGCCCCAAATTGCATTGTTGACTGTATTTTGCATAATTCCATTGTTTGGATGTCAAAGTTGTAGGTGATGGAAGCTGTAAATATACAAAATAATTTGGTTAACATATTCCACCTGAAGTGAACTCTTACCTTGGGACGTGTGGGACTATTCAATTGATGGTAAGAATCGATTCTATTAAGACTTTGATGCAATTGTCGGTATTCAAAGAGCAGATCAAATTGAAATGGCAACAAAGCGAGAGGTTCCAGCGCAACTACCAATGTATCAAGGAGTCCTCGAACAGCAGCCCCTCCAGTGTGAGCAAGAAGCAACAACGAATCTGGATTGTAATGTTTCTTTAAGATGCTTTCGCGTGTTCGTAAATAGCTGATCCAAGCATCAAGAGATCGCACATTTAACAATCCAAGAATGAAGGCATTAAATTTGACTAGACCTTCAGTTATCACGTCTTCACTATTGATCTTCATTACTAAATCGTTGAGAGCCTTTGTTAAAGGCCCTTGTTGGGCGGAAGCTTCCACAACTTGCCAAACCGAGTTAGAAATTGGTCCAAATGATGTTTCCAGATTGGATTTTAAACCATCGCTCAAAATAGCGTAAATTGTTGGGCAAAGACTTGTAAGCGCAATTTTTGCGCAAACTGGATTATACGACGAATTGCCCAAAGTGGCTAATTCAGTTTGGTTTGTTGCTGTGGCGAAATTATGTATCAATTTTTCTATTCCGTCAGGCACCGCATTGATCAATAAACGTTTTTGATTCAAGTCATACGTTTGCCGTTTTGTATGCGTGGTTACTGGATATGAAGTCAGATAGTTTTCTAAATTTGTTTCATTCTCTTCCCTTATTGGCATGTCGATTAAATTTGTACAATGGTATTGCTTTTGTTGCCCAAAGGTTGAAGCGTTTGGAGAATTATTCGGTGGTTTTAGTTCAATGTTCGAGGCAACTGCAAAACTGACAGTTTTCTTGCCTCCAAGTTGATCACCACTTTGCTCATTGAGTTTCAACACCACAAATTTGCTGATGCAGGACCTTAATTGCATTACGCCTTCCTCATCCAATTCATCAGAATCTGTTAAGGAAATGCCGTTTATTTTTAGATACTCTTCCAATTGTTGTAATTCGTTTCCGTTAATCATGGAGAGGAGTGCGTCAGTTTTATGATGAATTGGAATTTTAATGTTTCCTTCCAGTTGCTCATCCAAGCTACTGCTTGATGTTCCAGCATCAACACCTTCATCCTCAGTTTCGCTTAAACGCTTGTTTCGTTTAGAATAAGCTTGTTCTTGGAAGGAGTAGCGTTTGTTGGTCATCAAATCATCGATTGTTTCATTTTCTGTTACATCAAACATGCTGTGTCTTTTTGAATGTTTGTGCAACTTGGCGTTTTCTAACGTTTTGCGGAGAATACCTGCGAATAATGGATGTTTAAGAGAAATTATATTGATTTTAGATAGCTAAGTTAATAGGACACTTTATATTATTTTTTCGGCGAGGAAACCTAGATGCTTTTTTGGCTAGCAAAAGGACTTAACCCAAAAAAAGTTGAAATAAGAGATAACAAAAACAACTGATTAAAGTGAACTTACCTCTTGGTAAGGGAGGCCTTGGCGGAACGGATTCTCCTTTAATATTGTTCTCTTGAGATAAACTTATTGATCGTTTAGGAAGTGGAGGTGCTGTTGTTGTAACACATTTTTGCCTCTCACTGGTTTTCAAACTCGCCTCAGAACTTGTAACACTGTCATACCTATAAACAAACAAGGGATTGAAGGTATTGGTAGGCCCAGGACTATTCTGTGAATCTGAGAGCAACATTGTCGACGAACCGCGATAGCCACTGCTTGGTTGGGTAGCCGTACTCGAACTCGACGAATGACTCGTCCCTTGGTCACCACTTCCAATTCGTTCCAATATTGTGGCCGTACAACTCACGGGCCTTGCTCTGCTTCTACCAGAATTACAAAACGACGGTTTTTCGGTGATAGGTTTCGTTTTGATTTGTTGAGCAATTTCTGGTATTTCTGCCAAAATTTGACGATACTCTTGTGGTAATAAGAAGTTTAAGGAATCCCAATCGTTTATGTGATTAAATCCTTTTTGTTTTAAGAGTTCCAGGTCGTTTAAGCTGTACGGTCGTTTTTTATCAGGAAGAGTTTTCGTCGGTCCTTTCTGTGGCATTAAAATGATTTTGTCTAAATCTTTTGGTTTGTGATTTAAGAAATCCAAATCAGGTAAAACATAATTTGGATAAACAACGTAAACAGGTTTTTCTATTTTTACTTCGCTGTTTAGTTGTTTCAGAAAGGAAGGTTCCACCACCTTTATGTTATCTTTCGAATTATGACAGTTCAACTTGTAGGGCGCGTTGATTAAACTTTTATCGACGTAAATAGACGTTTGCATGCTCTTATTCATCAGATGGACTGGAATTTGAGTAGCGTGACTTTTTGGATGATTTCTAATAAAATTTGGACGATCCGAACATGTAAAGCTGGATTGACTTGATGAAGAGTTTGTAGAAGAAGTGGACAAGTTGTTGGATTTTCGCGTTTGCGTCGAATGAACTTTCAATTTTCTTTTGATTTTCACGTCATTTTCAAAACTGTTGTTATTGTTTATATTAAATTTAGCATTTTCAAAACTTTCACCGCCCGTTGAATCCAATTTTGATAAACTTTCGGTTATTTGCTCTATAGATTCGCTTCTGGATATGTCTTCGTCTTGTTCTTCAATTATTAAATCGTGCGTCCTGGAACTACTTTCTGCCGTTTTTGTGTCCACTAGTAAGCTGTCTTCAAAGTAGCTCAATTTTGCTTCAATGGATTGTTTCCCATCATGAGATTCATGACTAGCACCTGATTGGGTCGGCCAATTTTCACTTATAGATGATTGATCCATTGCTGTAGACATACCTAATGAAATAATGATCAAGAAAAACCCTGAAGTCTTTCAATGAAAACCTACCTTCCGCACTTAAACTTTTCTGTTTCATAAATAATTTGACTAGATTAAAGTTTTGCTGCTGATGTTTCTGCGATTCGCTGCTGGTACTTCCACCATCAGCAGACGTAGCCATTTCGGAGATCCCGCTTCCCCCACTTAAACTATTACTATTGAGTTGGTGCTGAATATCAAATACTTTCACAGATCTTCGTTTCACAAGCGAAGGGTCAATCTAGACAAACTTGGTCAAGAAAATTGCAAAATGGAAAAAATAGGAGAAACTTACCAAACTGTTGATTAGGTTCTGATTCTTCAAATAATTGCTACCCAATAGGCCCCTAATCTTCTGCTTGTATAAATTGGGCATACTTTGGCTTTTCATGGTGTTATTTGTGACATTAAACCTCCCACTGTTGTCTTCCGACGTATTGTTGTTTCCAGACGGATGTCTTCTCAACTGATTATCACTATTCAACTTTCTCAATTTACTCCAAGTTGTGAAACCACCCGAATCGGATTGAACCATCGACGTATCGACCCTTTTAATATTTTCAGTTTGAGTTTTAATATTACTAGACCACCGGCTGCTATTAGATTTGGACACACTTTCGCTTTTATCTGAAAAGAAATCACCTAATAAAAAAGTTTGGCAATTGGACGAATCATACCTGCGTCATGAAAATCGTTATCTTCGGAGTACATGGTTAAGGATCCTTCGAACGCAATAGTATAGTTGTCTTTATTTGCTTGACAAGTTAGCATAATATCATGTTCAGTCATTAATTCACAGTCGAGAGAATCTACACTAAAATTCGCACCAGGCATGGGCACTTCTTTAACTGGACTAAATAATAATTCTGATTTACATATGGACATCGAGGTTGAATTTGCGGAATCTTCCCCATGAGAGCTACTGTGTGGACTAATGGAACTATCAAAATCTATATTAGCCATCATGGAGCCAGAAACACTTGCAAAACTTTCTCCTTGCCTGGTCTACAATGAAATAAGTTAGAATTACATAAAAAGTTACTTTTTGACTTACGTCTTGACTGATTGGATCTGTACACATTGTTGGTAAGTTGGTTAGGAGAGCGTGGATATCCTCGGTTTTGAAACTCTCCATATCTGCTTCTGCCAAATTAGCATCCATGTTTTTCGCCAACGCATCATAATATCCAACGTCATTCGCATCATATGCTTCCGACAAGGAAAGGATGCTGGTGTGATGGTTTGTACTACCATCTCTATAACTGACCATTAATAAATGGCAACTACGAGGTGTTTTAGATTAGTAAAAAAAATCAAAATTAAAGTGTTGATTTTAGAACGTCCTAATAGTTTTTGTATCCACAAACTGAAGTTATCGCACGACTTCTGCAAGTTATTCCATTTTATTATCGTAGCAACGTTAAATTATTAGTAATTCTCAATCTGAATAGTTTTGGGCGTTATTCTCCTGAGGTGCGGTTGTAAATTATTACAAAAATTGTAATTTATTTGTGGGAATATCGGAACCGACAGTTAAAAAAAGAGAAAAGACTGATAAAAATAGTCGGAGATGTAGAAAACGGAGACGTTCGGCATAAGAAAAACTGGCCGTCTTCCAGGTTAATGCCAAACCATTATTCATGCTTCACTAAATCGGGACCCATTCTTCACGATTACTTAGTAGTGAATACGTTAAATGAAGAAATTAAGAAGAGAAGTGCACATTTATTTCAGACAAATAAAAAAACGAAACGAAATTAAATTATTGGTTAGCTTACTTGTAATCCAAAAACCACTGATAATCGGAGTTGTCTTGAATGAAATCAATGTCTTGTGATGATGCGTTACTGAGACAACTGTTGGATCCAGGATGGTTGCTGTTACAATCCGAATCGGGGGTGTGTGCTGTGATTCGAACACCCACACCCACCTCGCTCATTGCTTTACCTGCAAAAGATAATTTCTTCTTAGAAATATATTTTAAATTAAAATTAGATTGCTTTTTGGGTTAGTTTTTTATGCCCCATCCAGCTCATACAAGAAGGTACTACTACTTCGCCAAAGCTTTTCATTTAATTGGACCCTTCCACCGGTCTTAAATTTAATTTGTATACGAATTGAGTTTTGTAAACAGTAATTATGTTTCAGTGAACACCCAAAATATTTAAAATTCTCAAGAATGCGTCATGGAACCTTCCATTTTCTGAGTTTTATTTTATTATTTATTTTTGAAAGAGTCGAGAAGTTGAATTGGCGAAATTATTGCGGTGAACAAAAGCTCTGGCTTCATTTTTTACGTGCTTATTTATTTATTACTTCCCTCATTTATTACTTCAGAGGTTCTCAATCTTTTTCAAGTAGATAAATTTCGAAATTAATCCAAGAACTTAAATCAAATTACGGAAAACCTGAAGTTAACAAATTGAGTTGGGTACTTTTCCTATCCAATAATACTCATTCAACAGGCTTTTTCTAAAATTTGTCGACTGGAATTATAAAAACTAATCGAAAATTTAAAAATATTTTAGAATATATCAACAGTGTCGGTTTTGCTAAGATGGATGAGGTAGAAGCCAATAAGTTGAAGTTAACGTTTACCTTTGCAATTTGTTGCAAATTTATAATCATTCGTCAATAACTATGATCGTAATTTAATTTTATTGAGCTCATTTGAAATGATGAATGTTCAAGTTAAAAAAATTGATCTAGAAATAAATTGCATACTTAAGCTTATTAAATTGCAAGTTTATTTGAAATTTTCCACCAAATATTATTTTCGAATTAAAAATTTTACCTGGAGCCTAGCTCGGTGTAGGAGCAGATATTTTGATGATCCAAAATTGGTTTGCTTTAAATCATCCGTTAAAGCGGCGAGGTAACACCAGGCGTTAAGTATAAATTTGAATTCGGTTTGAAATTCATCATCATAACATCGTTTTATGTGAATTTTAAAGCCAAAATTAATTTCGAAGCAAAAATGTCTTTAAATATGAATTATGTTTTCAAAAATTTAAGCCTTTATCAAAATATTTTTATGATTTACCTAATCAATTATTCTTGACTGGTTCAAGACATTGCATTGCTATTTGAGGGAACTTAAAATTTATCATCAGAAGAGAGAGCTAAGGAAGTCGGTTTTTAATAGTTTGTGAACATTGATCAATAGCTATAACAATTATTAGGTATATAATGGATATACAACTATTTTGTTGTTAACAATTAAAAATAATCATACAAATTCAGGTCATGCGGTTTCACATCAGGTACAACAGCTTGAGCAATTTTCTGGATTGAAAATCAAAATACCCGAGTTATTCGTAAACGTTTTCGATTTGCATTATTTATTCTTCCCACTTCTTGTTTTCATTTGCATAAAATTTTGGCAAAAATATTTAAAAATTCAAAAAATTCGAAGAATTTCGTGAGAATCAAAATAATCAACTATTATTACATTTTAAATGCTTTTTGATTTAGAAGTACCGATATGAAAATTGCAGAATGTGATAATAACTAAAGAAATAAAAAATTCTAGATATATTTAACATTTTATATTGTCAGCCTGTTTTCGGTGGATACAAATTTGGTTTTTGATTAAATTTTCAATATGTCACTTTTAGCACACGAGTCCAATATTGAAAATGGAATAAATCTTCCATTTTGTTTTCCATGACAGTAAAAATGTATTTACCAATTTAATATTATAATCCTACAGAGTAATAACCACTTGAGCAATTTAAGCTATTTAACTCGAAAACATCTGGTCTTATAATATAGCTGGTGTCATTCCTTGTTATGTAATTAAGCAATGGAGTGATACATATTTCATTAACATACTTGTATGGTGGTATGGTTTAATTTCAACTCAGTCCTAGTTTTTTTAACGATGCTTTCAAAATAGAAAGAATATTGACAACTAAACGCAATGATGCAAGATGATGAGACGATTCAATTACAAGTTCAATTTTTACTTGCGAAAGGAAAATAAATTGGGGCGTTGATTAAACTGAGAGCTCTGGCAGTTGAACTATTTTTAGTTTCCAAGTTTATATAAGCTTGAAGTTTGTCTGGAATACAATTCGTTTCTTTATTTAAAAATTCTCTCAAAGCTGCATTTCAAATTTGTTCCAAAGAGCGAAGTTTAATTTGCCCACAGTTTGACTTTATTTACAGTAGACGAGGAAGTGTGATAAATTACCGCAAGTTAATTTTCCGCCAGACATATTGGAACTAAAGAAAACCCCAGAGATAAATCATCCATAATCAATATCGTCAGACTATTTAATTCCATCGAAAACAACTTCATGTCATAATTCCATTACTTCTGACAACTTATTTAGGCAAAGAAAATAAAGTGGTAAAAATTAAATTCTATTTAGAGCCGACTTGCAGAAGGCAAACTAGACGAGAATATTTTTAAATTTCTTCTGCTCACAGGATACGTTCAAACTGTCAAAAATGATATTTTTACTAGTGGTAATTTCCCAACTTCAGACTAAGAAATAACTTTCGGGAAACCCTCATCTATCGTTTCGGGTTTTTGAAAAAATCAAAACATTTCTTCTATTATGTGTATGTTACATCATGCACATCAGTTTTGATATTTCTGGATTACTTTGCAATAACGATTTATCTCCCAACTTGACATTTTCCGATTCCACGAAAACAATTTATCATACTGAAAACTAAACTATATATTTCAAGTCATTAGTTTCAGATTTTACTGTAATATTTACGATAAGATGCATTAATTAATTAGTGTGGTATAATGGAGATTGAATTGTTAGGATAATACAATATTGTAAGCCAGAAAAGTCGGCGATTTCGTTAATATCAATTTGAATTTATCAAAAACTTCGTTAGGCGCTTAAAAGTTGCAAAATTGACTTTATAAGTCAATCACATCACTGCTGGATGTGCAAAAAAGGATGGCCTTGTTAACCTCTGTGTAGATTTTTTAATTGCAAAAATTTGTTAGAAGACTTCTGGATTTCATTAAAATCTTTGAATATAGAAAAATTTGCAAAATCGTCTTTGAAGTAAAAATGCAGCAACTGCAAATAAGAAGTTGTGCTGCATTTGTATTACTATTGAATGCAGAATTTTACTTTATGTAACATTTTTATGCAAACCAAACTTTCTAATAAACTATTGTTTTTCAATAGTAATGCACAATTTCTTACTAAACCCCCAAAGAATCACACGCTCATATTATGTCAATTCGTTTACTTGACAATTTATTGCAATTATTCCGTCTTCAATTAAATCGTAAAATTGTCTGCTAGAATATTTAAGAGCGATTAAACTTATTGATAAATAGCCACATGTATATTACTAATAATTTAAATAATATTGACTGATGAAAATTGAAAACTTTATTTAGATTCAGAAAAGATACAAAAGCTATGCTGAACATATTCCCCTCTTTTTGTTACAAAAATGTTTACATTGAATGAAATATTTAAATTTAGTTAAAATAGATTGTGGTATTCGAAACAGTATGAATCCAAGGAAATTGTAGCAGTTTGAATAAAGCGTGGAAACCTTTACGAAGTCAAAAATTTTATAAAGTGTTCGTCTAACCGAATAAATTTTAATTTACTATAATAAAGATTTTCAGGAATTTTTGGAGCCAGATAACACGAGAAAATCACTATCCAAAGTTTTTCATAGCATATAAACGTCTTTTACAGACCCACACAAGCGGGTCAAAATGGAATCATAACATTGGCTTAATTTGAATTTGGGTCATCTTAACCTTGATAATATTGTACCATATTTTATTTGCAAACCTCATGGAAGTTTCAGATAATTTAGAAGGTTTAATAAATTGCTTTAGCACCAATTTTCCATCAATCGATAATTTCGTGGGGGTATTTCAAATATCAATTCCCTAACTCCCCTAAAGTTTACGAATCTGCTCGTAAAGAATATAATCACAGGTTTAGTTGCGAGTTTTTTACTCATATTACGTATTTTTAAAATTTCTTTCAAGTTTTCGGATACGAGTGCGAAAAATATGGGCTATTACTGATATCGAGTTAAAATATTTGTTCCTTGAAGTATACAATAATTTTGGTCGAGATGCAAATATTATTAATCGATTGCCAACCAAATACAGAAGTTATGATTACTTTAGTATTATAAAGTTCTTGGAAAATATGTTCATAAATTATGTACAAAAGCAATCTTGCATGGAAAAACTTTTTCTCTTCATTCTCCAATAAAACAAGAGATATCAAAAATATATAATTTATTGCATAAAATTTTCTTATTAATATTGAAGAAATGCTGCAAAATGCACATAATATTCCACATATAAACCGAAGAGTCCTTACTGACAGACTGCTTCATCGAAAAGTCAGGTCCGATTGCTTTCCCATGGAACAATTAACAACCTATAATTACTTACATAGCCTATAAAACATTACTTATAAATAAATTTATCGTGAATGAGACCGGAGGCCGAGCAAACATGTTAATCACGCATTAGATGGTGAAAGGCTGGCTATACCAGTTAGTAATAATCTAATAATAAAAAGGATACACGGATATCTTAAATAAAGATGGACTGCTAATCCTTACGGCGCTGAATCCAAAAAATGTCTTGTGCCTGGGTTATGGGTTATACTGTGAGCAATTCTAGGAAATTTCGTACATATTGTTACTGAAGTTAATGTATTTATAACAGTGATATAACGTGATTAATTGCTAAAATATGTTTTATTATTTATCGCAATTTATTTGTTACTGTTATTTTAATGTTATTAACCTTCATCCGCTCGCGTATTTTGGAGTTCAAATTTGCTTTTGTGAATTTTCTCTCCCATTTACTTCCAGAGTGTCATGGGAGAGGTAGGAAGGACTTGTATTCTCTAATTACTATCTCCTGCACTAGACCATGCCCGTGTTCTGATTAAAAAAACTCCATCAGCCGGCTCAGTACAGCCACAAACTACCCCAATTATCTTATTGCGGCCAATTTGCTGCATACGCGAGCGGTTGATGGATAATGATGCTATTCTTAAAAGCGAAAGTATTAAATTTAAATTGACCACGAAAATCTTATGTTACTATTGATTATATTTTATTAACTGAAGTCCATATTTATTTAAAAGGTCCGTGAAAGCAGAGAGACAAAATTACATTAATTTACAAAAAACAAAAACGTTAAGTGCTAGCAAGTAGAATTCGTGCCAAATCTAAAGATTTTAAAATTTCTACTGGTTATCCATAACCTTTTAAACCGGTATTTTGTTTTTGAATTTAAAACAACTCTAAGTACGGGAGGCTGGTTATCAGCCAATGACAATTTCCTATTTGACCTAGTTGTGTAGGTCTGTCAAGAATATATAATGATGAAATCTAATAATCCAACCTTAAAATTTTGATAACAAAATAACATTTTTCCAAAAATTATGTTTTAATAATACAAATTTCGTCGGATTATTGACCCATATATCCCATTAGCTCAGTCGATTATATCTCACTTTTCAAGCCGCCGTTATCGCTCGACCTTCGATTGCTTTAACAATCAAAGCAAAGCAAAAGCAAATTTTAACTTTTCTCTTCAAAATTTTATTCTACAAGAAACAACACTGTTTAATTTGATTATTTGCGTTTTATTTAAAAAAAAATATCAATTTTTACCACTACTTTTTAATTTAAATCCGAAAATCGACACCTTGCGACCTGAACATTGGCACGCAAGTCCCCTTCTCCCACTTCCGGCCTTCTCTCGGTATCAGTATCAACTGATACCTATAATGATAAGGTAAATGATACCTTAAAAACAGTATCAACGTTAATTAAAAAATTAGCAAGAAAATTTAGAAAATTCAAACGTCTTAGGGGTCGTCCATACCTAGGGAAGAGAGGGAAGGTCACAAAAAGTGACTAAATTGGTGAGACCTGAGGGGTGGGGTTTATGACGTCCGCATAAAAATCACATTTTTGGTATTTGTAAGAAAAACATACACTAATTTCTTTTCTTGATATCATTTTGTAAAAAATTGTAATTATAACCATATACCAATATATTATATAAAATTTCTTTTAAATTTTAAAGAAATAAGGGAGGATCTTTGATTTGTGACCATCGGAAGTTCCTGGGATGTCCAAGGATTGTGACCAACTGAGAAAAGGGGTGGTCGGAAAAACTTGCGAACGTCCTTTTGTTTCCTGCTGTTTGCTTTTGGGATCAGTATGCGTCCACACACACTACGACAGGTGGCGTCAGATAGCCGGGGTGCCTGGCCAACTTTTAACGTTATGGATTTATGTGATTGATAGCTCGTTTGCATTGTACCGCAAAACCAGGGTGCATCTGATGAGACTATGCCGTATGGCTAAAGTCGAAATCAGCTGATAATGCAATGAGGTTTTTGTAGGTCGGTGTTTTCGACTTCTTTCGCATTTCATGCGTTTTTTGTTGGTGGGGTCTGGTTTATCTTGACTAATTACACTTTGTCAATCGTGTGTGTTGGTCCATTGTGATGATGGTTGTGTCTCTAAAGAGAACTCCTTCCTGATCCTGTCCTTTATGGACAATACCTAAATAGATGATAACATGTTTCGACCTTATCACAATTTTACAATTGATGGATGAGTGACGTACAATATTTTCGGTAACAGTCAATAGCCTCAAAATAAATAACTTATAAGTATAAGTAAAAGTACAATAACTTGATTATCATTTTTGTCTAGCTTTTTACTTTTTCGGTCTAGATATTTCCTGCCAAAAATATAATTTTAATTAAATTATAACAGTTGAAGAGTTCAGGCTAAGAATAGTCATAAAAGGGTAATTTTTGAGGGGGGTAAGAAATACAAATTTTATTTATTACTAACTTAATATGTTCAAAAATAGTGAACAAATTCTAATAGTTAATGTAGTGGTATTAAAGCTTCATGTTATTATACTTTCCCTCCCCCAGTCTGCGCCACCTAGTTTGGAAAACGCTGTTTTAACCGGTACGCTCAAACTTTAACATGCTATATCTTTTGACTATCTTTATTTTCAGCCTATACTAGAGTGTATTTTTTCCATAGTGACTAGGAGGAGCTAATGTGTAGAAACGAATATTCGTCATTTCGGGTCTATGTTGGTGTTAATTGATTAAATTTGGTGTCACGCGTTCTCCCTCCACATCAACTGCGCAAGATTTTTGTTCCTCCTAGTCACTAAGAAAAAATTCACTCTACATTGCCATATGATACAGTTTTGTATTAGCTTCAATTGACGTAAAAATCTGAATATTCCAAAAAAGTGATTTTCCTTCTTTTTAGTCTGCACTCTTCAGTTTATTTAGAGCAATGTTTCATAACCTTTTACTTAACTTAACAGGGAACCCACCCCTACCCGTTAAAGAAAAGAGAATAAAAACATTGAATATGGAAACAATAAAGTTCAATATTATGCCCTAATCAAATGGCCTTTTGGGTAAAAAGGGGGTACCAGGTTAGGAAACATTGATTTAGAGGTTAATTGTTAATTATACAATAGAAAAATCAATAATTGTTACACGTGTAATGCGGAACATTTGGTAAACTAAAGTCAAAATTAACGGATAATTATTAATTATTATAGAAATAATTTTAGTAGTAATTATCAATTAATTACAAACAATTGAAATATAATAAATTATACAAATATTTTTAAATTTAGCGTTATCCAAATATTTTGGCATTTGCTTATTTCTTCAACTTTCGGACTCGCGGTGATGGAATAAAGTAAAATCATTGATTTTGTATAATTATAATATTAAATTATAATAAATAATATCAATTTTTGCTTCAATTTATACTTGCAGTGTTGCAGTTTGTTGTTCATCCAAGTGTTATATATGTTAGAGTTAAAACCCGAAATCAGTTAAAACCCGAATTAACTAGTAAATTCTAGTTTTAACTAACCTCTTTAGTAAATTCTAGTTTTAACTGGTTTAATTTTAGTTAAAACTAGAATTAACTGATTTCAAATAAATCTTTTTAGTAAATTCTAGTTTTAACTGGTATTAGTTTAGTTAAAACTAGAATTAACGGATTTCAAATAAATCTTTTTAGTAAATTCTAGTTTTACCTGATATAAGTTTAGTTAAAACTAGAATTAACTGATTGGTGTTGGTAAATTCGCGATCTATCACCGTTACAACTAGATTTAAACAACGTTTAAAGTAAAAGTAGACATAATTAAATAAAAATGCTAATTCTTTATACTTTTACAGGGGAGCCTAAAAACATTTGTGTTTTGGATTGAAAAAAATAGAAGGAAACACGATAATTTAGAATTTTCTTGTATCTCATATTTTGAATTTGAAATAAAAATTTCAAAATCTTTTGCATTTTGTACTTCCAATACCCTAAATACATCTTTCAAAATACATTTCAAATACGAAATTTGAATTTTCCAGTTACGATTTCACTTAATTGTTATAATTTTTTAATTTTTTTAAACAATTATTTTTAATAATAATAATAATTATTTTGAATAATTAATACAAGTTAGTAGAACACGGCTTTTACCATATAAAAAGAAATGAAAAAATTTGTTAAACAATAGTTATCAACAAAAATTTTAAAAAAATTTAAAAATTATAACAAGTGAAATCGTAACTGGAAAATTCAAATTTTGTATTTGAAATGTATTTTGAAAGATGTATTTAGGTTACTTTGAAGTACAAATTGCAATCGATTTTGAAATTTGTATTTTAAATTCAAAATATGAGATACAAGAAAATTCTAAATTATCGTGTGTTTCCTTCCATTTTTTTTAAAGCTGTAACAAATTAGCATTTTTATTTAATTACATCTACTTTTACTTTAAATCTAGTTGTAACGGCGATAGATCGCGAATTTACTAACACCAAACAGTTAATTCTAGTTTTAACTAAATTTATATCAGTTAAAACTAGAATTTACCAAAAAGATTTATTAGAAATCCGTTAATTCTAGTTTTAACTAAACTAATACCAGTTAAAACTAGAATTTACTAAAAAGATTTTTTTGAAATCAGTTAATTCTAGTTTTAACTAAAATTAAACCAGTTAAAACTAGAATTTACTAAAGAGGTTAGTTAAAACTAGAATTTACTAGTTAATTCGGGTTTTAACTGTAACATATACATATATATGGATTATTAACAATTTCCGTCTTGTGTTTTATTTCAATTTATTTCCTTTTTTAAATATTTACGCTGTTCTAGTAAATCTCATCTTATAAATTCAAGTTTATCAGTGCAACCACACAACCAAACAGAAGAAAAAAAAAATGTTGATTTTACATTACACAATTTTTTGTTACGCTTTAGCATATTTTTCTTTATAAGTAGGTAATTAAGGTACTTGTAGTGTAATCGGACAATTTTTAATTAATGTCTAATAACTGCGTTGTAATAATTGTGGTCGATTTCTAATAATTTCCTCAGTTTTTCATTTTATCTCACTAACTTACTTCTTGAAATCGACTTTTTCTTCTTTACTCAAATCATTCAATGACTACGTTAAATAATTAACTTCATTTTTAATGTTTAATTAGAATTTTTTCAGGCAAACTTCTAATAATTCAATGGATTTTGTAGATTGGACTACAATAAACGTACAAAAAGTGATACATTTCTATCGAATACCTGCTTGCCAATTAAAAAATTAATGCGTTACGAACAGAGGTAGGGTTTCAATTATTGTTTTTCTACGATTTTTTACCTTCCGTTTTAAGTAGGTCCCTAAAATAGCCTAACCCGGGGCCTACAAAATCATAAATCCGGCACTGAATCAGTGATGAGTTTAACTAAACCTGTCGACGTTTTTTTTTACTCCTAAAAATTTTAAATTAAAAACAAAAGTTCTGTTAATGAAATATTAATTGTACGGTATCAAAGTCTAGCCGGTGAAAACACAATAAAAAAAATTAATATTAGTTAATTGAAATATTTAATTTAAAACAAAAAGAGAACTTTACCCTAGAGAGTTTTCTGACATTTCATTATTTCAATGCTACTTTTATAAAAAAAGGCGGCTGCAGAAATTTTTATCAATTAAAACAGTCTCATGAACTTTGATGAACCATGTAATAAAGCAAAATGACATCATCAGAAAACTCCAGTTATCATCGATTAATTTTATGTTTGGAAGTATGTAGTTTGATCACACAAATTGGATGTGCGAAACCACCCCTCAATAAATTCCGAGCACTTCTTATACCTCACAACCTTGTATTAATAAATAATCAATTGATAGCACTAATAATAAAATGTTATGAACAGATTCGAAACCTTTAAAATGTAAAATTATCGATCTTCCCATAAATTACAAAGTATGCAAGATGAAATATCGATTATTACGGCATAAATTTCTCTCTTCCGCTCAAAGAAAAATTTATTGATACTTATTTTGCAAAATGCATTAAATAATGAACGTTGTTAACTAGCGCAATTATCTTGTTTACCTATTACGTTTGTCAAGTTAATTATTTGTAAAAGTGGAACTTGAGGTATTGGCAATTAATTTAATTATTGGCTGGATTGTTTTAAAATAAATTACAGTGAAAGAGGTATCAATTAGCAAAATTACAATGTATTTATGCAACACCACATTTAAATTGCAAATATCACTGAAAAGATAATGGTTCTGAATTTTAAATATTTACGTCTAATATATTATATATCCCAAATTGGACCTTCCAAATCTGCGCAAAAAATTCATAAATGGATTATTTGAATGCAAAGTAAGTATCCAATTAAATAAAAAGACCGTAAAACAACCGTCGCATCCAGAAATAACGAAATGGAGAAGGAAGAGATTTCTTTTGCTGATTATAGCCTATTCGACATCAAAAAGGGTGGTGATTTTGTCTAGAGATGCAAGATTTTTACGATTTATTTTTAGACCAAGATAATTTGAATCCCTTGAATTTTTTTAGCATAATCACGCGGAAATCATTATTTAGGTCAATGGCTTTAGTTGTCCCAAGAGTTTTCGCAGTAAACTTTGTAGCCACAGATGCTTTTTCATCTGCTCCTTGAAACCACACTTTCTGGTGTGAAAGACGTAATCCTTATTTGTGCCGACACAAGTACTTCTTTGCAACAGGATTTGCTCTTCTTGAGCCACGGCCTTTGCCGTCACAGGGTATCCTTCAATTATGCAGACACAAGATTTATCGAGTTCCTCAGGCTGCACGATGTTATCTTTTAGTTACTATCTACTAAATTATAGAAATTAGCACACAAAAAAACGTTAAATAAAGAACAATAATGATCGACCCTCGCCAAAAACTTAAAGTTTTATTGTGCCGCAAGATTGGTTGACAGTAGCAACAATCGATATAACAGAATAAAGAAAGAAGTTTCCGAAACCTAACTTCATCAAATTTTGTAGCTACTATAACTATATAAAGCGACGTGCTTTATCAAAATTGGGTATCTTCAGAAGCGTCATTCGTCAATGCGGTTTATGTATCCGTATTTTTTTTATTATTTTAGTCTCTAGATTAGTTCAATCTACCACATTTGCACACCGTATCCTCACGTTTCATCCTGAAGTATCGCTATATCCGGAAGAAAACTGTTACATTTATCTCTTTTGAGGAAAACTATTAGGAACCCATTTACAATAATGTGCAAGTTTGAAGGTGCATGAAATTTTGTGTATCGATTTTGATGGTCGAAATAACCAGTTATTCTAAGATTAAGTTGTTTCGTAAGTATGTGAAGGGAATTGATACATCTTTTCTTGTAAACAAGGCATTTAAGAACTAATTAATCATAAAAGCTATGTGGATGCTGTGTAGTCTGGAATCCCGTCTTAATATTTGCGTTAAAAGAAAAACGGGAAAGCTAAAATGTGATATTTCGCTTTCTCAAGCCTTAAGCTTCACAAAGAAAAGAATTGACACGAGTTAGGAATTAGAAGATATTTTGGAGAATTTTTGATTAGATATTTGGCCAATTTGTAAATTTGAACTTTATTTGGTTGTGAGAATGAAATGATTACTTGTCTAAAAATACTGATTTTTCAAAAGTTACAAATATTTAAGAGGACTTTATACCTAACATAAAGTTTGGTTTACACTCATAATTGAATTAAATAATTCGTTAAACCGGCAATGTTATGGGTGTAAACCAAATTTTACGATTTAAATGCACTTTCTTAAAAAGCAAATATATAAGGGTTTTGTCTTATATAAATAGATATTTTAAAAATAGTTTTAATTTAAATAGTTTGTATATTCATGGAAAGTCACTTGCAGGTCACTGGAGTGATTAATTATTATAATAAAAAATGAAAAAATTTTTTTTTAACTTCTTAATGACTTTCCGTGAAACTAGATTTTTTTCTAATCGTTTACTTCAAACCGCATTAAATTCCATACATTAATAAAAGAGCTATATGGATATTCGTTAAAAGTTAGGTATACAGCCCTCTTAAATGGATTTGAAAGTCGGTTCTAGTGCCTTGAGCCTATAGTTTAATCGCATCTGACAATCGTCGCTAGTTGATACTTGCAGGTTGCTTTTATCAGGTTATATTTAATCATTTTAATTGAGCGACTTAGGGCGAGGATCACCAAAGTCAGTTAGTTTATCTTCCTGCTAAATAGTTGGATATAATATTGTTATCGTGCAAGTGGGACTTTGAATAAATTTGACGTTTAATTTCCAAACGCCATCTGTCATCTGTTTCGAATTTAATATAAATCACTCATAAAGCAGTAAAAACAGTTAAAACAGGAAGCTCAAAGTAAATTATTGTATAATTTACACGAGATTCTCAGTTCTACAGATGACAGATGGCGTTTGGAAATTAAACGTCAAATATATTCAAAGTCCCACTTATACGATAACAATTATTATATCCAACTATTTAGCAGGAGGATAAACTAACTGACTTTGGTGATCCTCGCCCTTCAAAATATAAATTTTAGACTGAAGACTGAATAAATAAATAGAAGAATTCTATAACATAAACTAACACTAACCTAAGCCAGAGACCGAAATCCTTGAAAAGAGGTGGTAAATAAAATTTTTACTAGATGTTGTCGCTCCAAGTAATGAACTAATTTTGAAGTTTGCAGTAATGAACTTCGACTGCTTTTCTATAACCTCTCGTAATTCTATAGCATAACATTCTTTACTTAAGAATTAAGGTACAGGCGAATATCCCCTTAATTTTGAAACTATTATTAGACAAAAATTACAAACAATTATTTGTATTCTCTATAAATTTTATAATAAATATCTTTTGTGTAGGAGATAGTATTGTCAAAAAACAGGATGCGGCCGCCATTTCTCCAATACGATGGAATGAACGGCAGCTCCCTAAGGTCTCAAATTTAGTGTGCTATTCAAAAAACGAAACTGTACTAAACTACCAATTTGCAAAACTCCGTTATTTCTTTTCAAGTAAACATAATTTTTGCTCTCTATTTATTGGGCTATTATACATTTTCATTTCGTCCAAAAATATGTCGATAAGTCATCATTTTTCAACCGTTTTGGTGTCGCGACCCCCTAAAGACAAAAAAAAGCCCTCAATCCTGAGGGGTCAGGAGTAGAAATTACTTTTCTTACCTCTTAATCCTTAAAAAGTCAATAAATAGAATATTTATCCTTCTCGACCTCCCTGGAGTTATAATTATCCTTCGTGGCCACCCTGGAGTTTAAGGACCTGGTTCGGTGACCCCCCCCCCCCCTATACCTGTTCACGACCCCAAGGTTGAGAAACGGATGCCGAAATAAAAAAGTTATATAACGAGGCAATTTAGTTTAGTAGACAGAAAATGGGAGTGGGAAATTTGAAATTTAATTGCAATATTACAAGGCAGAGATCAGATGCTTTTGATAATGAGGAAATCCCTGGAAGAATATGAAGAAGGCGTTTCGATCAGAGAGAAGAAAATAAAATGCTTTTGCTATGCAGATGAAACACTGCTTGTTTGTTTGGGATACAATTATTGGTTGTGATGGAAATCAGAGCACTGAGAGTGGAAATCAATCAGGGAAAAATGTAGGATTCAGGAGAGTGTTGAATATGAGGTAGATTATTTAGGTAGAGGTAGATTGCATAGGTCGGAGCATAGTGGTCATGTTAGTTGACTATGAACGCTAAATACCCAGTTCAAATCCGAATGAAGTAAGAACTTGAGTCTGACCGTTCTCCCCTCGGAAGGCAATGGCAACCCACCGAGAGTAATATGCCAAGAGAATCCTTAAATATTTATGATCTAAAAGTCCAAAATTGATCTATGAATTATGGAGAAGGGTAACTACCCCACCAACATTTAAGCGTCACGATGCTTCTGTCAAGAAGCAAGACGACTGTATGATGAGATTGCATAATATGTAAGTGAGGTGGGGGGGGGGATGGAGTGCAAAATCTTAAACAGATGACGGTAATATTCCAGTTTTTGACAAGCTTAAATCCTAATAGACGCGACATTTGGACCGATAAAAACTAACTAGGAATAATTAGTCCTTTACAGGAATATGTGGAGTTTTGAACCATACGCCGAGAAAACATCGCCATCGTCTGGAAGTCTTTTAAGATGTGGTACTAAAGAACCGTGATATGATGTCCACCATATCGGAAGACACATTCTTCGTAAATTAGAAGAGATTAATCCCAAATTCAATCGAAAAAATTTGGTAGGACCAGGAAAGACCGGAAACCGAAAGACAGGTCACATAGCAGATGGATTGAGAGATGCAGAATATCAATAAGAATGGGGAAGCATCGTCCACAACTACAAATAAATCATTGGAATTATGATTATTCAGTAATGAGAGATATTTTAAATCGTTTTAAAAAGCGTCATTTTTATAATTGAGTGTGCCAAAAGAAATGGAAGAAGAGTGGTACGGAAATCTCACGCTAGCGCTGGATGGATTGATCTCATGGGCTTTGACGTACATTGAAATAAAAGAAATATTCATAAACGGAAAATTAATTTCACTAGGGTAAATTGAAAAATAAATTTGGAACTTAATGGTATAATTTACGTGCAAATAAATTGAAATATATTCTTGAAAGTATCTTGATGCGCGATATACAATTAACGACAAAACCTTGAAATTTTTATGTGTCGTGCATAACCAGTCTACGAAAATTAAAAGGGTTTGTGGAGCAAGTTTGGTTACAAATAATGTTGATGTTATTAAATTTAATCACGTTTATGATTAAGTTATCGAGAAATGTACCATGTCGTAAACTGATCAAATAAAGTTCTATGTACTCTGTGTAATGTGTACAGCGTATACAAATATACAATGTGAGTCAGCAGGTGAAAGTACCCCCCCAATTGACGTTAAAAAATTTCACCCTGTATAAATAAAAACAATTTTTTTTCATATTGGATCGACTGCCATTTGATCAAAAAAATGGATCAGTTGTTCCGTACACCCTTGACCATGTTATGTCAACATGGTTATGTTATGGTAAGGTAAAATTAATAAATTACATAGAATTTAATAATTAAGATAACATACCTCCATAAATGAAGCGAAGGCCAAAATTGTTTTGTTGGCCTAATCGAGGGGGTGGGTATCCCTTGGATCGATATTTAATAAACTTCATGATGATTCACACAAAAATTTTAACTAACTCGCATATCAGCGCATGAACGTTCTCGAAGGGAACACACAAAACTAACTACATTACGAAGAATTAATTATTCGTTATCACAATTTGTTAGTCACAATTAAATTACACAACAAAAAGAAATTTTTATCAACATATTTTAAAATCCAAGGAAACGAGCAGCGGTTTTGTTATCACGTTAGCACTAAAAGGAAAAAAAATGGTTAAATTACAAAAAACATGCTGTTGTTGATGCACTGTGTTAGTAAAAAATGTAAATTTAATAATATTGCCCTTTTTATAACTTTTTATAACAAAAATTAGCCAATATTGTTTACCAAAACTTTAATTTGAAAAGCAAAAAGTAAAAATCACTTTTCGTCCAGTAAAATGTCACTTAAACACGATTTCTTAAAACAAAGAATAAAATTGGAATAGTCTGGCGTCTAACTAATTTTAGCAATGCTTCAGAATGAAAAACCATTAGAAAAGCAAGGAATCCCATCTTCTGTTAAGTTGCATATCAAACTTTTAAATTAATGACTAGACAATTTTGAAAAACAAACATTCAAGTTCGTTTGGCAAACTCTGAACCGTTTTATGTTTGTTGTTTTAAGTAGACTAATTAAATGAGAGGTTCTCAAGCAGTTTACAATTTTATTGCTTTGTTACTGCAGTGACAGTTTTAAACCGTGTCCAATAGCTGGAAAACTGGTCAAGTGGATAATTTGAAAAGACCCGAAAAGACCCTTTTAGTTTATACTTAATGGTCAAAACAACTTTTGGGTTATGCTTTTCTATTAATTACGATAATAATAATTTCACTACTTTGTCCCAACTTTTCATTGCAGTTGATAGCTTTTCTACGTCCCCTGGTGAGCAGGGTTATATTATATCTGTTACAATTTATTATCGATCTTGTGTTACATAGATAGAACATAGTTTGTTTTGAAACACAGATGTATATGGGTGGGGGTATGTAGAAAATGTTTTCTTTTTGTTTGGCCCCTGCAGTGGCTGCAACTAAATTTACATAATGATAAAGTAAACAGAAGTTTACGTTCTAAAATAATATATCCAGTTTCTCCTGCTTGATGTTTTAAAAAAAAATCGCCTGAGGCTCTATGAGATGTGAAAAGACGCAAGTAGTCTCCTGCAAATTTTTTGGAAAAGTTACCTACGGAGATTAATTTATCAAAAACATTTTTGGATTTACAATTTATTGGCAGCAGGCTGTCGTTATCCAGGGTCGTTTAAAATTTTTATACAACAATATTTTGGTGTCAGTCCGTTCCCTGCTCTCAGAAACCGGTGAAGTTTTAGAATATTTGCTCTAAAAGTGTCGTCACTAAGAACCGCTAATTTATTTTAGTTCATTAGATGGATCAATGGATGAATCACAAAGCAAAGCATGCCAGTCTAAATTAATATTACATAGTAGTCGTGAACTCAAAATTTAATAACTAAAAAGGTCAAAGATTCTAAAAAAAAATGATTTAGTCAATCCTTTTAGTTTTGTTTATACAACGTGAAACCCCAAAAAGGGTATCGTATAAATTTGTAGTTGGATGTTCAATAATCTAGAAAATTGTTCTATTTGCTAAATTGCGGAAATGCGGTTTTGCAACATCGGTATTTCATTGGAATTTCCATAAAGTCGTTGCACATTAGTTTACTATTCTGAATAATGTAATTGTTGAAATGTCTCTCGGTAGTAAGTTTCTCAATGAAATTTTCGGTGCTTGCTTGCACTAGCAAAATAAAACAGATAAGATCGAAATTGGTTGTAATTTATCATTTAGCAAGCTTTTGGACGGCATCTTCGTGCAGTTATCACTTCCGTAAACACATTTTCATTATGCGTTGTCACGAGCCAAACAGACTTTCTAATGAGTTCCTTCTTCCTTTTTCAAGTGTGCGTGAGAATAGCAGACATCGATTTCCAGAATTCTTGTTTCTATGGTAACAGAAAACCACCACTTCCTCATTGTGTCCGTAACGTTTATCTCGTATGCCACTCACATTTCGACACATACGCTGACAATGGTAATGAGTACAATATCTGCTTATTTAAATGACAAGAATTATTCCATTCAAACTCTATAAATTCCCAAAACAAACCTAACCCAAAATTACATTCAAATATGTTTCGATACTAAAATTTCAGGCAATTGGATTGGCTATACAGGAAAAACTTTCAATGGCCACACAAATCCCTCGAATGGGTAAAGTCGCGGTTTGCCACAACAAAATCACCCCAAACTGTTTTCCAATAATTTTCACGGTATAAATATAAATTTTATCTCGAAAAGATAAAGCAAAGTTACGAACAAGCTGAAAACTTAACAACCTGGTGATGTGGCTTAGAGCGACTGCCGGATGAGAGTAAACCGCGAAACTCAGATTTGCTTCTCAATCGCGCCGATAATACTTTGTCAGTTGTTGGGGTAGGCCAAATTTTGGGATCCAACTCCTGTTTATTTTTTATTTTATGTTTAAAAAAGTTAGAATTAAAATATTTAGATTGAACAGTGCAGTGAAAGACTGATCCAGAATTTGTGTATTGTTTTGCAACAATGTAAATATTAATATGAAAACTTTTTGGCATAGGAATAGCAATTTACTGAATATGTACCACATTGAATTGTGTTCTATATTTACGTAATATAAAATGACTCAGAAGCATATAAATAATAAACGCAATTATGATTTTCAAAATGTCAACAATATCGTTTGCATCGTTTTTCCATCCTCGGCCTTGATTTCTCGCCAATTGACCAAAAACATGGAAGAAAATCGTTACGACTGCAGAGTGGATTAATATTATCAAAAAATTACAATATAAATTAAAGAAACCGAAATAGCAATATCGATCGAATTTGATTATTTTCCTGTCGTTAATTAAGAAAAGAAAATTAGTTTTAGCTAGTGACCCAAAAAGGGTAAATGAAGTAAATTTTAAAGCAAAAAATTGCCAACTCATCAAATTTAATGATACGATGCTATGAAAATTATTATACCTAGCACCCCATACTCAGCAGTTGGCGATACCAGACAACCATCAGGGTCCTACCTCAACAAAGAGCAAGGAGTCGCTTGAGAAAGAATGTTTGGCCAAATACGAATGCATAATATAAAGCCATGGCGATACTATTGAGCTATAATTAATTTACATAATAAAAACATCCATCATATATCCAAGATTCCAAACTATCCTCCCACGAAACCTCGTCTTGAAATAAATCATACTTACTTACATACTTCCCAAATCAAACGTAAGTCAATGTCATGAACATTAATAATGCATCGTAAAAACATGATAAACTTGACGCCAGGTCTAATTTGAATATTTTCTCTTTGAAACAATGAGCTTTGGAAAAAGATTCTGGAGCTGAAAGGATTTGCATATGGAAATATAATAAATGTCAAGGCATTTAGTCTGGCGCCAAGTTTCATACCAACGAACTGCTAAAATGAAAGATACGAACAGCTGTTGGAAGGCATTAGCTACTAGAAATATTGCTGTAATAATACATCATATTAATACCCACGCAAATTCAATTTAAAAGAGAATTCACGCTAAGGTGAACAAGAGCGTTTTATGAAAGGTAAAAAATAAAAACACCAGAAGAAACCAATTTAAATTCCACAAAGGAAAAACATGGGAGAATGAGAGGCAAACGACTCACATATGCATGTTTGAATCTGAGATTAGTATGAATTTATTCAGTTCCAGTTTTTTCGTTACATCCTGTATGGATTAATATATTTAACACCTTTAATCCTTTAATCACATCTAATGAGCCAAGGTATCGTTGCTATAAGGAAGCTCTTCAAAAGTAATTGAACGTTGTTAGAATGAGATTAAGATGAATATCACATAAACGTTAATGGATGACGAGTTTTATTGGACGCCAAATAACGTGATGCGTTGTAAGAATAAGGTTAAAGGTTCTTATTAAGATAGTTACATCCTTTCATTAAAAGTTACTTGCCTCACATACCATCTCATTGTATTTTCCTAACGGTCGAAACAATCATCATAATTTTATAATTTGCTTCAGTTTTTCTCTTTTATCTAATAAAAAAGTAAATTGCGTTGGAGCAATCCACATTTGTAGCTCAATTTAGAAAAGTTTCGTTCTGTACATAATTTTAGTGTATAGTACGATCCAGCACACACAACAACAATTTTCAGCCAGCCAATCAAAAGTAACAAAATTTTCGCTCAAGTAATATGATTGGTAGAAAAAAAATGCAAGATAACAAATTTTAATTTAGTTTTTTCTTTCAAATGCCGATAAACGAAGGCGTTTCGGAAAAGCTTTTGTGTATGACTTCAAAATATACTTCTTTAAAAGCTGCTGTCACACATAATAAAACCGTTTTTGTGCAATCAATTTTATTAAAAAAGAAACAAGCTGAAAATTGTCGGGATTTTCTTTTGCGTTTTCTATAGCAAAATTTGCCGCATTATTCAAAAGTATGGTTGGAATAAATTTGTTACATGCTACAATTTTAAAATTTATTAGGACCTCTGGAAGAAAGTTCAACAACCGCTGATTTTGTAATTCAAATTTTAAAATTGTCGAAAATAAAGAACAACAACGTACGCTCGATATTTTTGTAAAAAGGTTATTTATATGCAACAAAAATTATGGGCATAAAGAAGAATACCAAGACATAACGGTTTTCTTACTGATGCATAATATATTCAAAAGTATATAAAATTGTCACGTTAAATAAACACCTTCACATAATAAGCACGCATTCCACATAATAAAACCTGATTACAATCTTTTCCTATCAATCGTTTATAGTAATATTGTATTGTTCAATTGTATTTGGTCATCCTGATTAAAAACCGCTCGGTGCGAATCCAAATAAGAAAACTTTTTCCTTAATTTCGTGACATATTTTTACTGTATGTAATTGTAATTACTGAATTAAAAATTGAATTTTTAATAGCATAATAAAATTACTCGGCCTTCATGTGCCTCATGTCGTTAAATGCAAAATATGCGGTCGTTAAAATGGTTGAATTTCTATCATAAAGGCGTTAATGGGCGTAATTGATATTCAGTTTAGAAGTATATTTGACAAAAAAAGAAATCTTATCAAGGTCGCAATAAATTACAGAATTAGATGATAAAAACAGAACAAATTTTGAAAAGAAAAGAAAAGAAAACAGGTGGCTAAAGTACAAAGGTATGATTGTTGGATCGACCTTCTATCGGTGGACTGGCTCCAATAATTTGGAGAAATAAAATGAAGCGGCGTTCACATAGAGATTCTTGACTTGCCTTGCTTGGGTACAACCTAGCAAGAGCCAATCAGATTGAAGTATTTTTAACTATAGAAAATGATAAAAGAAAATACTTAAATCTGATTGGTTCTTGCCAGCTTCTACATAAGCAAGTTTTGTCGATCCAACTTGTTTTGGAATACGCTCCTTTTAAGTTGGTATAAACGAATAAACAAACAGAAGCTTTAATTACCGTCATGGAATAGCTTTATCTAATTTACCGTTAATACAAGATTATCCAGGTTGTGCGGCCCGATAACAGCACCTTTATACGTATATTTGTCTGTCTATCTGTTCATAACGCACTTGTAATTCGTTAATATTTTAATTGGCAATCTAAAAATGTTGGCTGCTATCATAATGAGAGGCCGTATTGTATGCGAGAGGGCAGCCAAGTGACAACTTGGAGACCAGATCTTATTTGTAAAATTTTTGAAAAATGTAACTAAAATAAGATTGTATACTCTCAAAATATCGTAAAAGCGCCCAGGGACGGATTCAACTAACTTTTTTTTATTGGAGTTTACAAAATCCTCAAGTTGCCAACTACATTAATTAATATTTCCAACTTTCTTGTTGGTGAAATTTTATACAAAAATAAACTTTTTTGTTGTTCAGAAAACGATGGTTTCTTTCTTTTTTATTGAAAGTTAATTAAACTAATTAAAAAGGTAGTTAAACCGCCGGTTAAACCTCGTTCAACTTTGAACTTAGTTCAACCAATCAACATGGTCAAATACGGGGTTCTTAACCATGTTGATTGGTTGATGATGATTTGAACTGAGTTCATAGTTGAACTAGGTTTAACCGACGTTGGTACAGCCCACCCTAAGATAGTTTTAGTGTTACTAAGTTTGCTATGTTATAAAACATTTTCAAAATGAGAAAAATGAGCAGTTGGCACTACAAATCACAACACTGTTCGATATAATTCCAAACTGTTCCAAAGATTTGGTTAAGTATCTTGGTTATTTTTGAAATTTGTTATCGACATGCCTTTTTCAAACCTAAAGAAGCGAATTAATAAATGCAATCAGTACATAACTGAAAAGCTTGGAAGGGCAGAAGGTACGAAATTGAATTTAGATTTTACGGAACTGGAAAAGAAAACCGACGTGAAGTACGCTCTAATCGACGAGTTACAATCAAAAACCAAAGAATTTTTACAACCGAACCCAACAGCTCGGGCTAAAACGACAGCTCTGAGAAAAATTAGCAAGCTGCGAGGAAGAACTAACTCAAACACTTATCCTCAACCTGAAGGTGCTTTAGGAGACTGCATGACACTTCATGGTAAAAAATTGGAAGATGGTAGCGCCCTTGGTATGGCACTCGTCGAAACTGGAGAATCCTTGAAACAATTAGCAGACGTTAAACAATCTTTAGATGACAACGTCAATCAAAATTTTTTGGAACCATTACATAATTTCCAAACAAAAGATTTGAAGCGAATCACGATTCACAGGAAAAAACTTGAAAGTCGTCGACTCGCGTTTGATTTTAACCAAAGGCAAGCAAACTGTTCGCAAAATATTACAGACGATAAAATCAAAATGTCGGAAAAAAAATTTGAGGAGTCGTTACATTTGGTTCAAATGGAAATGTTTAATTTACTCGATAACGACGTAGAACATGTTTCACAATTAGCTGCTTTGGCAGAAGGACTGTTGAAGTATCATAATCAAAGCAGCGAAATACTAGGAAGTCTGGTGGAAACTCTGCAGGTGATAAAAAACGAAACTGCAATTCGTCCAAAATTGGAATTTGTTCCTAAAACCCTAGCGGATTTAAATATGCAAGGTTCGTCGAGTAATAATAATTTTTCTGTTATTAGGGCCAAATCTCCTAAAATGGTTTCCAAAAATGATATGCAGTCAACGAAGTTACCGGTGAAGTCTTTTGACCTAGCTCCATGCTGTACTGCGTTGTATGACTTTGATCAAGAAGATCCTCGAGATCTCAGTTTCAAACGAAATGATGTAATAAGATTGATAAGAAGAATTGACGAAAATTGGTTTGAAGGTGCTTTAAATGGTTGTACTGGATGCTTTCCTGTGACGTATGTTAAAGTGGATGTAGCTCTACCATAAAATTGGAATAAAAACTAGTATAATTTATATTTTAATAAAAAAAAGTAACAATATTTTTATGATTTATCTAAAATTATCTTCACACTTGAATGTACGTTTGTATAAAATTAATGGAGCATGACCCTTCCGAAATGAATGGTAGGCAGAGATACATTCAATAGTCTGAATTTGCAAAGAGTTCGTTCGGGAAATAACATTTTGTCTCTTTAAGTATGCAGGGCAGGATACATAGTAGGAAGTGCATTTCGAGATTTTGTACATTGAAAAGATCACAAAAACTTGAAAAATATTTCATGACAGTGACGTATTAAGGAGCGGTAAAATGGAAAATTTGACTATTGTGGAGGTGCAAATTCTTTATAAATTTCAAAAAACTATTTTGATTAAAAAACTACCTCTAAGTGTTTACGATAGGATATTTTTTGGGCAATAAAAAACAAAAAGTAAAATTTGTTCACAGACAAAATAAATTTAGCATGGAGAATTGCCAATTTTATTTTCGATACACAGGCAAACAACAAAATTTTGAAAGTGTCACATGCAAGAACAAGCTGAATAAATCACGACTTTTCCCGTATAAACGAACAAAAAGATTATAAATTGCTAAAATTTTGTGTAACTTATAATTTTGTAACACGACGAGTTAAAATAGAAAACCAAAGGCCGTAATAACGAAGTTTAAATAAAACGAGGTAAAAGCGACACGCCAATTTTGAAAGCAACAAATTTGTGGGGTAAAATTAAATTAAAATTCGACGTGTATTGAACACGTAGGGCAGTGCGGAAGGAGTTTTGAATAAACGAGCTCTGCCTTGATGTTCCACGTGCCGCGGAATTCACTTTCAAAACCATCGCAGCGGTTGCGATTTGTTTTGGATAATTAAGACTTTAAATTGGAAGTCATTGCGAGACGAGACGGTCATAATCACAATGCTGCAGCTTGCAAAATAATTAAATTTAATTGTTACAGACGTCAATTTATTCAGTGATGTAGTCAGGGGGCTTCTTGGGTATATAGATATTTTCCATTTTTTTACGTAGCGCAACCCTTTCAAAATATCCTAGATACGCCATTGGCTGCGTAGGTACAGTTAAAAAAATCATCCATTTTTGCACGTGATTATTGCGCATTAACTTAGAAAGCTAAATTATCTTGATCTATAAAGAAGAAAATTTCATTGTTAACCCAGTGGAATTAACATTTTCAAAAGGTAGTACATTGGCTAACCTTTTGAGGTTCCAGGGCTGACATTTAAAAATCAATAATTTGGTTAGAAACGTAAAACAGATTTAATTATTCGTAAATTAATAGTATAGGGAATTGCCTTAACGAAGAGGAATGGAAGTAGTTTTACTTGTTTATAGGAAAAGTGTAAAGTTTCGTCCCATTTGGGCAACAAGGGTGAAATTAGCTTTATGTATATGGTGGGCAAAAATTATTAGCTGTTATCACTTGTAATTTGGATTTTTGCATCGATTTTCAATATGGATTTTGGCAGGTAAGTTCCGTAAATAATTCCTGAACGACTAAACCCACCCCTGTTCCGAAATAATTACAACGATTTAATCGCACAGTCACGATATTCGTCACTAATAAACCGTAGAACCAAGGACATAGCTTTACCATCAATTACTTTTAATTTCATCAAGTTTTTTCGTTATAACTTATAACAAAATTGATGTATAAATTTCAAGATTTAAATATAAAATGGTTATTAAATTATAATTAATTGTGTATGTTGTATTAGAGCAATAATCAGAGCGAAGAGTGTGACGCATAATCGGGGAGATAGTGTTAGTGTTTATGGTTGAGTAAAATACTTATGAGATATTATATGAAACGTCATACTTCCATTTCCAAAGAGTCTGATCTCGCTTTTCGAGCAAATTAAAATATGGATAAGTTATAGCTGCAGGAAATGATTTAGTAAACATAATTTGTTTTCAAAATGTTCTCATATTGAAATATTTTAAATTTATAAATAAATGCAGGTAAATGTCTACTTCCAGTGCACTATTTCCGGTCAAAATCCAATAATAAGTATTTTCTTTGTTTAATTAAATTTTCAAGTACCAGAACTTGGCATTCACAGACATAATACTATTATATAACGGGTGACAACTAGAAAATTGCACAAACTTTGATGGTTAACAAAATATTTAGTTTTTATTCAAAACAATTCAATCATGGCTCAAATTATTCCACCTAATATCCTTTTTTAGAAAATATTAATGTACTTGGTCAAATGGACCCTTATCAGCCACACTGCGTAACGAAGTCGAGATGCGTTCACATGCCCTCTGTACACGTGATTTGTCCTAATTTCTAATGCATAATCGGATTTTATTGATGAGTTCATTGGTATTTTTCGCTTTCCAGTTGTTCTTATATACTTCGGCATTTAGAGCTCCAAAAAAATCCTCAATAGGACGGCACTGTGGTAAGTTTGTGGGATTGTGCAGTTTGGGTACAAATTTTATCGAATTCAGTTGGAGAAACTCCAATGTCTTTTTTGCATAGTGGGACGATGCTTTGTCTGGCCAAAATACATAATTATCATCCCCATGATGTGCCTTTAAAAATGGAATCAAAATTTTCTTCAAGCACTCGTTTTGATACACTGCTTGATTGATTGCAATCCCACTTGGCTTGAACCAAGGCTTTGAAATACCCTTCTCTGATATTGCAATATATAACATTACCTTCGGCTCAAATTTTGCCTTAAATTTATATCTAACATCGGTATTAGATGTATTCGCGATATTGTCTGTATAAAAAATATCATTTCCAGGTACTTGACTGCGGCTTAATCCAAAATAACTTTCATCTTCCAAAACATAATGATTTCCTTGATAATTTCGGGTTATCCAACGGCATTGTTTTTTCACGGTTAGAATTTGCTCCTCTGTATATTTTGGCGATCTCTGCTTATGCCTTACTTTGATTTCACACCTTTTCAATACTTTTGAAACATATTGCTGTGTGCAATTATATTTTCGGGCGGCATCTCGTTGACTAATATTGTCTTTGTTGTTAAAAAGCGTTTTCAAGCTTACAATGGTCCTATTGGTCATAATTTTAGCTTTACGGCCGGTGCAACCTTCGCGTTTCACTTTCATGTTTTGTAAAATATAGTAAATTGTTCTTTGGGAAATTGATTCCGCTTTAAAATGACTTACAGTAAACTTTTTCCCGAATTTAATATTTGTTTTATAGAACCGTACAATGCGTTCGCGCAGGACTTCTTGTTTCGACGCCATTATTATTACTAATAAAAATTTAAAAAAAAAAATTGCTATGCCAAGTCAATAAAGCATATCCAGGGTAATAATTTGTGTTACATAGTCGACTTTGATTTCTCAGTATTTTAAAAGATATGGACCTTTAAAGTTTGTGCAATTTTCTAGTTGTCACCCGTTAATACGAGTTTTGTACTTCTATTTGTTCATAACACACTTTTGATTATTGGTTTATGTTTTAGCTAACAACGAAAAGACGCCATATAAGTATCAGTCTTATGTACCTATCTGTTCGTAACGCACCTCTGATTCATTAAGCTTTTTAATCAAGTTAGCGTTTCGCCAAAAAACTGCACCCATGCGGATTAGGGTGGCCGTTAACCCGACTAGTTTATTGTAAAATCGATTTTTTGCACGTGGAAACTCGGGGAAACCCACCAGGAAGACTTCTGTGAAAATCCTTACAAAACCTTGACTGGAAACAATAATGGCTCATTTTACGTATAAAGCAAAAAGCGATTGGAAGGCTTCCTTGGAAGAAATTAAATTAAATTAACAAAAACGTTAATGAAATATGATTTCATTAATGAATAAAGTCAAAATTAATTAATCTGGTAGATATGGAAACAAGTTTGTCGGAACAGGAAAGAACCAAAATGAACACTCCGAATATGCGATGTCGTGCTTGATAGTCTTTGATCGGACGACTCAAGATCAATTTGGTTTAAACATAACATAAATTTCTGGTTTAGCAATTTATATTTGAGTCAAATGAAGCCACTGACAAATTTTATGTGCGAATTACAGCAGTCTTATAACTTAATTTGCAAGTGAATGGATGAAGGATGATGACAGCCATCCCGAATAATGGGAGTGGAGCTGTAAAAGTACAGGATGTAGATATTGTTGGTGCCACGCTTTAATAAGTGATTTAATGTAGGGCAATTGCAACAATAGTTTAAAATAGAAGCAACCAAAAGGTAGAAAGGTCCTGCGTCTATTTTTAAAATACCAAATGTTGCTCACTGGAAGGTTTTCTATTTTATACTTGGAAAACCTTTCAAGCTTACACAATTTTAAAATAACTTTGTTATAAGTTTAAAGTCTCAAAACTTGAAGGGGGTGCTGAGGTGGGTGGTTGAACATGTCCATCGTTCTACGTGCTTCTCATAATATTTTATTTGAAAAATTTCCGCAAAATCAATTTAAGAAATTTTGTTTGGTCCAAAGTGAAATAATTTTATATGTAGTGTGTGCTGTCGAAAGTAAAATTTATTACTTAAAAACACATTTAGAAATGCGAGTATTTCTTGGTTTAGGTTCTCTAGACATGAAAGTTGCATTACAAAAGTTGACTTGCTGCTTTTAGGTCATGCGCTAGCAAATACTTAATAGTGCATCTAATAATGACGGACCTTGTATAACAAACGATTTTTAATATTGTGTATGTGTGGTCCACTTGAAAGCGTAGGAGTAAATTGACGGTTTTTACAAAAATTTGAAAGAAAGTGAAAATATAACAATGCGAAATGTGAAAATATATAATTGCAACGGTGATTAAATACTTAATAGAAAATTTAAAGAAATTAAGGGCTACTTATATGGTTATTCTTGGATCTTGCTCGGAGGAACGTAATATGTACCTACCAATGTTGGCATTTAGAATGATTGGCCGAGGATCATCAAATATCTTTGCAACACAAATACATGCGCCAGCTCGGGATGTTATGGTCGAAATGGAAGCATAAAACGTAAAATGGTTCGTCAATAGTGTAGTTTATAGGATTTTATAGCATTTTTACGCTCAAAATTGTCAGTCAATAAAGGACAGCCAGAAAACCCCACTCGCTGTCACGAATTATTATCGATTTCATTACAATATTTGAAAGTAACAAAATTGCAAAATGGACAAATTAAGCTTATGAGTTATGACCTTGAACTTAAAAAATTGCTAAGACGAATGTTTTTATTGCTGCCACTTTGTAAAAACCTACCAACCGCCACTGCCAATTTCTGTTTATATTATGTATATATTGGCTTTAGAGATCAAACCGAAAAGTAGTGCCAAACGATTTGGCACTTGGTGAACAGAAGTTGATGCAATTACTATTACATTCTGATCAATCTCAGCACCTATAATTTGAATAATTAGGTACTTTTTGTCTCAGCTGGAATATTGGTATTGTGCTAAATTGTCCGGCAGTACATAGGAATTTAACATTTACCGTGTGGAATCTCTATGTAGTACTGGACAATTCAGCACCTAGTTTAACTTCAATATGTAATTTTTTTCATTTATGATATGTATGGCTTTCCGTTTGTATTGAAAACTAATACGAAAACATTCGTAAATTGTAAAGTATTCTTCTAATTTTGAACCAAATTTCTACTACTTCTTACCATTTACAAAAGCCCCCTGCGGTATTGGACACACTGTATATTATATAACTTTCCTTGCATTACTTATGTAATACCTCGCACTCTAAAAACCGAATTACAAATAATTTGTTGCCATTAAGCAAATAGTTCGGAATTATAAGAAAGTGCATCTTAAAAGTAGGCCACAAAAATTCACTTTTGCTTGACGACGCGAGACCCACTACTCGAATACTTCAACATTTTTCTTGTACGGGGAGCCACGCATTAAAAACCACGAAAACGGTAAATTATAATTCATTAAAACGCCATAACATAAAATTAATTATAAAATAATAAACTTGGATGCATTATGAACTAGAAGTGCTGGTAGGCAACTAAGATGAATGGGGGAAATCCGAACGCAATTAAGAGTATGAATCACCCCAATGGAGAGCCCTCTTGAATAGAACACCCTTGCAGTAGGTTACATAAGGGAACAGTATTTTAGGATCACGCAACTTTTTACAACGAACGTTTTATTCTACTACAGGCTCGTAAACTTTAAAAAACGATTCAAAAGCAAGTTTAAACATCGATCGGAGCAAGATTTAATATTGCATCAGTTTCAATATCGCATTTAATGTATTTTCCGCATAAAATTTTTAAAACTTGTTTCCCAGGATTTATAATTGTATTAGGGTAGATACCCTCCCGATAGTCTCCGTTAAATTATCAACTCGTCTTAAAAGTAGCATTTTTGCTCCTTGTAAAACACTAGTCATATTAGACTATAAATAGGGATCAATCTGTGGTCCATTAGGAAAGGAAAGTATTATAAACGTGGTAAAAATAGGAATTTTCTGTGTGCATCGTTTAATATTGTTTGTGCTTATTATTGAACATACATCGAAAATAAAGTCGTCGTCGTCAAGGGAACGATGAGACAAACAAAAAAGATGTCTTGACTGTTCTTGTAAAAAAATGTTACTTAGTTGCAATCTAAAGGACGAGCATGAATTACATATTTTATAAATAGGTACTATAATCAGATTGGTATTTTCAAATATTTTATAAATATATTACAGTGTTATCTAAATTTAAAATTCCTTATCTTCGTCCACTTTTTTTTATTATTTTTATTATTATTTTAAATTTTCAAATCGGAAAAATGTTGTGAATTTATGACATATTAGTACCTACTCATTTAAATAATATAGCGTTTAAAAGTTATTACACTATAAATCGTACGCTCATAAAAATGAACAACATTTCAAATTCCATATTTTGCAGTTCGTATGTTTTGGTTTAACTTTTACGACGCATAAGTCCTAAATGCAATTAGTAATCTTTAATATCATTTTTTCTACATTTTAAATATTTACTTTTAAGTTGTACATTTATTTTGCACATTTCGGATTTCTCTGATTCAAAATTAAGGTTGGAATTCCTGAGAAAAATAAAATATTTATAATATACACTTTTTGGTGCATGTTTAAATTTCAATCAAATTTCAATTTCAATTCAATAATTAATTATATTCCTGTAACAAAAACGTGAATAACCTACATTGTGTGTTCTACTTATTGTCTGTTTCTAAATGCATTTTCAAGTTGTTTTAATTAAGATTTCATCAAGAAAGGAAGCCCTAAAGAAAATTGTCTTAAAAATAGGCCACAGTTTTTAATAAAAGTTCATTTTTATGTTTAAATGTTGTCAAAATAATGATAATCCTGCCCTTTATCCTTGGAAAAGCTTGAAGTTACAATGTTACAACTGTAACAAATGCTAACAAAAACTTGGTGGAATTCCAATTTAATAGTCCACTACCTTGCAATAGTAAAAATATTTAGATTGTAAAAATAAAGTTTGATGATAAAACACACAATTTGTATTTAATCAATCCTGACCAATTCATTTCTATAGCATAAATTGTATGAAAATGATGTTGTATTTGTAGCTCAATTTATTTACGATCTACTATGTTATTGGTGGTTAAATTTTTTTAGTTCCAGTCAATATTTTAGTAGGTCATTTTAAAATTTTGTCATTCGGTTCAAAGAACCAACATGTTTGTTTCCTAAAATGGAGAACAATACACCGGACGTTCCAAACAATACTGAATTATAAGTTCTTAAAATTAAAATTTTGCCTGCTTAAAATTTAAATAAGGTGAACTTATTTTGGCGAAAGAACAAAAAAAGTTATATAATTTCTCTCTTGTTATTTAAAAAGTTAATGTAGGGATAATCCCAAACGGATAAAGTCTCGAGAAAAAACTTGATGAAATTAGTTGAAAGCTTCCATTATATTAATGCAATATTATTTTTTATGACTGGGTAGTTTAATAAAAACAAGCGTCCTTATTTCATCTTTCATCCTGAAACGTTCTAAATATTTTATGAGAATCTTTTGAAAACGCAAGAGAAAAAGACAACTACTACCCACACATATGCCGGGTTAATCTCCCTTCTGATGTTATTGCAATCGATATTATACTTCGTGTTACCCTCCACGTGGAATTTTCCACCTTGTAAATTGAATTATCATTAAATTTGTGTATTCGTCTGCATCATCCCGTCGATTAGTAAAATCAAGCCAAAAATGTATACAATACAATTTTTTTTGCTTTTCACCCTTCATTATGGGGCTTACGTTAATCCTTGCTTTTTCTAACAGCATTCAACTGTGTATCATCCAGAATAACGCGATAAATGCGGTTTCTGTTTGGATTACAAAAAGAAAAAACCAAAATTCCAAACTTTTTTCTGTTAAATTTTTGAAATCCTTCCTTCTTTGGTACCGGTAATACAAATTCAAGTTTTGTATTACCTACTCGTATCTTAATTGCTCTAATTTAAAACTTTATTATTCAACCTGTTCGACAACTTATACAAAGTAGCAAAACGATTTATCGCGATAATTCATGTTAATAAACAATTTATGTCGTAGAAAAAATATTTGATTTTTATTTCATTGATAAATTCGATCGATAAACTTGTTATTTTAAAATAATATGCTAATTTATTTTTTGAATTATGGGGATTAAAGTGATATTTGTAAATTATGCAAATCGGTCTATAGATAGTCACGTCTGTTTTGTTTAAATTTATTGTTGGTTAAATAAGTACAAACTGTGAACCTGTGATAGCAGAAGTGTCGGAAAATGCAGAAAAATGATTTAAAATTTTTTTAAATAACAATGAAAATCTACCTTTAAGAATTACAACATTCTGTATATTAATTTACTCCATGTCTTGGAAAACTATGTGGAAAATATGCGAGGTTGTTTTTAGTATAAAGGATAAATTGGTCAGGTGAAGCGGTTACCTTTTAAGTTTTAGGGCTTTCCAACTTAGAATTTCTTTGAATTTCTTAAGCTTCCATTTTTGTTTAACATTAATTTAATATTGCTTAGTTAATAACAACATAATTTCTAATTATTTCCCATTTTAGCACAAGAAGTGCTAGAATTGTTTAATTAGAATTTAAATTACTTACATATTATCATTTTAAATTACTTTAGAGCATGTAATCTTTTAAATATACATACTTCAGTTAAGTTTAGATTTTTATCTTCCCTTTTTTAGACGTTAAATATAGTAAAACTTCGATAATCTGAATTCCTGGTGCTAAAAAATTCATTCGTTCACTCGTTGATGGTGTCAATGTAAACAGTAATTATGAAATTTCTCATTGATGATAATTGATAACCAACAATTTAATGCGCATGTAATGGCCATCTGCTGAAAATCTGATCTCTAAAAGAGCAAATTTAATGCAACATCATTTCCGACCTAGTCCATCTCCCGATATCCTACAAAGGATATCTTTTTCCTACCGTATCAGCATTTGTTAGGTCATTATCCCTAAAACGAAAAGAAAATAATGGCACCCAGATATAGGCTATAGCTTATATCAAGCAACTTAGAAGTCTCAAGGATTGCATTGGGATAACCATTCATTTAGGGATAAACTTACATTAACGCATCAGCCGCTCTGACCTTACAGTGACTGTTTAGTTAGAAATCGAAAGATGTAATTACCAATCAGAGGCCCGTAAACTTTTTTGGGTTAATAATATGAAGGAATCAATCAGAAGCACGAGAAAGCGTTACGGACAGTCAGACCAAGAGTTTTCTATTCTTCTGATTACGGCTTTGGAATCCAAACTAAAAAATCAATAATTCGGTAGTGGCTGAGACTCGAACTCATGACCATCAAGTCCGCAGAACAATAAAATGCGGTATAGCAGGAAGCTGCAGTCCAATCTCAAGCAAAAAAATCATAATCTGGATTATCTTTTGCCTGTTCCTTCTCCTTCGGCTAACGAAATAAACAGGCTGCAAAATAATGTCAAAAAGCATCTTAACTTTTCCATTAGACAAACGAATTAGTTGCTTTTACTTTTAACTAATGCGATTTATGTTTCAGGTTTTCCACAGCTCGCAGAAGCCGTTCTCTTTGTAGACGTTTATATTTTTGGAGGAGCAACGCACAGAAAAGAGAAAGAAGTCACCAAATGTTTTATTTTCAAAGGCTTCCCTTTATCTTTCTAATTTTTACTTTTATTCGTTTCAAGCCAAGGCTTTAAAGCCACCTCGGGTATAATAAACCCTATTTTGTACCCACTTCATGCTTTTCATACTCCATGAAGGATGTAAGTGAGGTAAGCGATTGCCCACATAGGAGTCAGAATAACTTTTCTTTACAACATTGGATTATGTTCTTTTTGAATTTATTTTACAATATCTTGATGTTTCTTTTAGTTTACATTGAGCCAAATTCGTTTGGCGAAACCGTACTCCATTTTACCAGGATGATCTGAAGGTTTGTACCTACCTCTACCCATGCTTACTCTGTTTTATCGTATAGGTATGACGTTGTAATTAAAAAAAAAGCTACGGGCGTTATCATAATTATGATGAAATAATTAATACTCACATTAGCAAAATTAGCAGTTTAAAAAAATCACCTGTGGCGTTTAGTCTTCAAAGAGAACTGCATCTATTTTGCTGAGTTTTTAGTGTCAACCTTATTTGAGTGTCAATCAGAAACAACAAAGTAGTCTAAACGATTGATGAATTAAACAGTTATTCATGTCTATTTGCAATTTTGTAAGTGAAACGGAAGAAAGCAAAATAATACAAATTTAGCAATTAAAAATAAGTAAGGCAGTGGTTTGAAATTCTACAATGCATCACAATATTAATTACAATTTAACAAAAATAAGAGCATTTGCTTGTTATTATTTAATAAACACTTTGGAAATTAAGATGTTCATTCATACATCACCTCCATGACATCAATGTGAAGTTCCGTTTAATTTTTTTTAACAAACTTGTTAACAGTTTTTTGCGAAAACAAATTTGGTATAACAAATCTATCTAACAGTAAATAATATTTGGACGCAGTTTGCATCATAATAATACAGAAATGTAAGTTTAATTTTACTTTTTATTATTTGCGAACCGCTAGGTTATATAATCATGGGTTTATAAAAAAGTGGTATTATAAATCATCTGATTTTATTCAGTAACACAGATCTGGCAACGAGTTTATTCACGTAAGACTACAGTAACATGAATTTTTTAAAAATAAATAAATATTTATTGATGAAAATACAGTAGGTGAAATTTACGCTCAATTACAACATTAGCCAAGACGGACCAATCAGTAGCTCACTACTTATAACCAATATAACTTCTTGAATAAATAAGTAACTTGAAATAGTTTAACAATTCATCAAGATATTAAAACTGAGCATTATTGATCGTCAAATTTGCACTTCGTATATTCACAGCTTCATAAAACATCCAAAATCTTTTAAACGCCAAGAAAGCTGCTCCAGTTACAGGAAATCATGAAAAATTCATTTAGCTGTACAATTCTAAATAATTTATATATTTTATACCATTTTCTTAAATAAACGTGCAACAAATACTCAAAGATTTCATTTGTATGCAACGTGATTTTCATCGATAATATTTTGTACCCTAAATATTTGTTTATTTTAAGAATCTTACTTCGAATTTTGTCATTTTCGCTACTAAATCATTCAAAGTTTCTTCGAAATGTTTGCCGAGCAAGGCGAGCAACGAATATTCGGTGACGTGTAGTTGCGATGGTCGCTCACGATATCATCACATTCTTAGCCGCTCGCGCGCGTCCCGAGCGTATACCGCACATAAACCGAATATTCAGCTGTATGCGGATGTAGTATTATCATTGAATATTTTACCTCACCAATCCGACCCTGAACATAACAAAATTTTAATTGTTCAAAATTATGGGAGAATATTACAAATTACGAGGTCGTAACAGTAGAAAATGTAATTAATATTAGGAATGTTAATGAGCCGCACGTAGCGCACAAAATTCCTTTTCGTTTTTAATTCTATGCTTACGGTTGCCCATAAATACAAGCGGCGAATCCCTTGCATAGGCTTCGACACCTTTTGCAAGTAAATAAGAATACATGGCTGTATTGGGAGACCGAATCCAAAAATTTCAGTCCCATTTGTCACTACTTATTGACTTGTTTACTGCCGATGTAAGAAATGATCAGATTTATTTTTAGCGTAGGTTTAGTCATTAGCAATTTTGGGACGTTTGAAACAAATCACAATAAAAGAAATAAATTGGATACTTAATTTAGATGCACGTTAGTTTTTAAATAGCAATGCAAAAAAGGAAAAGCGACTTTTAGTTAAAAAATGACGAGGTGTATTTGTTTTACGTGGACGCAGTGTATTTGTTAACTTTTTAAAGCTTAAAAATTTTGAGTTCCTGACGTTTTTTTATACAAAACCTGTGCTTGATTAAGGTTTTGTAGTCGAGTAATGTGCAGAATGTTTAGCACTTGGATAGGCGACCCTCGAGGGAACATGTACCGCTGGCTGTGTGGGCAAGGATCGAGCTGTGGTTTTATTTTGGGTTGAACAATGCAAACATTAAGCGGAATTAAAGAAGTGTTAATAGCAAATTGTGCGGTGAAGTAATTGTAAGCTCGAACTCTTAAATATAATTTATGATTACTTATTAATTAATCAATTTTTCTGAATTTAGGGGTTTTTGCACTAAAAATTGTAGACGAGTAAATGAAGAACAATTGAAAACCTCCATCTCTTAAATTTTTTTAAGAAAAAAGCTGCAGGTATAAAAAGTCCTTGGCTCCTTGGCATGGAACTTTCGTGTTAAAATCATCTTAATCTAACCAATCATGGAGACTGTTTTTCTCGAGTAATCAATGCTTATGTACGATGACGAATCACTTAAATCCACTTTAAATAAACAAATAATTACGAAAATTAGTTTTCATCATATTCAGCAAAAAATTGTAGGTAAATAATAAAATTTTTATTAAGATTTAGTTTAAAAATAAAATAGGTTATGTTTAAACTTGTTTAAACAAAAATTTTCACTGCTTTTCGAATTATGACGGTCATTACTCACAACTTACGTCGCTCTAATTCAAATTTATGGGAAAATATAGATCATTTGATGTCGGGAACAGTAAAACTGCAATAATTGTGGACACTCCAAATAATTGTTTCAAGCATTTGCTTGTTATTTTAGCAATTATCATTTCACCTCGATAGTTATTCAGATTATCATCTCGAACGCTAAATTCGAAATTTAGATGGTTCTGTTTCATGTTGGGTCCATGTACCTTTTAAAATAAAATGGACTGCTATTCAAAAAGGATATCGCCATTTGTGCTGCAACTGTTATTATAGCCAATAGTAATTTAGGATTTTAGAGGGCAATTTAAATTTAAACTGCTTATAAAAAAGAATGAGGTTATCTTACGGCTGAAATACACTAATTTTAGTATCAACATGCATCATTTTTTTGGATTCACATCCGTAAGGAATAGCAGTCCATCTTTGTTTAAGAGGTCCATGGTTGGGTCAATATTGAATCAAACAGCGGTCGTGTTTGGTGTTTGGTGCAAAATCACGATTTCGGTTGCCACGGCAACCATTTTATTCATCTAAATACAGCATTGAAATTACGAATTAAGTTTGCCCATCAATTAAATGACCCAAAGTTAAAATTTTAGCAACAATGCTTATGAAATTATAATCCAAATTTGGTTCCTAATTATGCTTCCCAATTATTACTCTCCTATTTGGTAACGCATTATTAAATATTTAATGTTTCCTAATTTGAAATATCCGTTAGCTCTCCACAAGTTTCTATTCTTTGCGCCATGGTGGTTTATTGTTCTTTTAATGCACAAACTAGCAACTTAACGAATGTAAAAGCGTAGGAGACTGGGATTATAATACCAGGGATTGATATACACATTTAAATTAGAAATATTGTGGGCAGAAAAAAATTGAAACAAAAGAGAATAATCATGAGAGAAAGTATATTTTAATGATTAAATTTGAGGTGTTACAGTCAATGTTTTGATATATTTTGCGATTAGTAGAAAGTTGTACCATGTCATTTCTAATTAATTTAATCGTAATTGATCAGACCAAATCAAAAATTGTAATAATGCATTTGATTTTGTTTATATTTTGATAAAGTGTTAAATGATCCGTTTTTGTTTATAAATTTTTTTATCGCCATTGCAAGGTTTGTTTATGAAGTCGTAGTGTACAAAATAGAGTTAAAACAAATTTCCTTCCAATAATTCTATCGAAAAGTTCAAAAAACTTCAGACAAAAGGTCTTCTATGTTAATTGGCTAACTCCACCTTGTCTCCTAAAAGACGGAACCAGACAGATTTGGACCAAGCTCCTTCCCTGCGTTACGCCTCCGAATAGAATCAATTAACAATTTATTCATGATATACTAAATCGGTAGTATGTTTTGCTTCAACAAAGTGATCCATATTTATAGAAGACCTGACTAAGCAGTATTTATACTTAATTAAAAAATTAAATAAGAATGATAAAATAATCCACAATGCTTTTTTTATCTACGATTTTTATTATAAATACAAACACATCTTTATAATATACGGGCAAGTAAATAGATTAGAAAATAATATTGTATTATTCTTCTTTTAATGAATTTAAACGTGACGTTTTAATTAATTATGATTGTAAAACAAACGTCTTTCAGTCAAGTATTTCAATTAGAAAACTAATTAATAATAATCAACCTTCAATATTCTGGAAATCATCGGTTTGGAATATTTTCAAAGTCGGATTTTTACACGAAGATTTATTTTTCTTAAAAAACTTTTGATACCACCCCGTATAAAATGTATGCCAAAAGGGGTTAAATATAATGAAATATGTATATGCCGTAGTACAATCAGAATCTTTGCAACGCAATTATTCGAAAAAATTTTCAAAAATAATCTGAGAAAAAATAGAAAAGCGGACTTATTCCCTTTTTCTATAGAAAATAAAAGGATTCACAAAGAACATAGAAAAGCAATTAAACATAAAAGCCCAACAAAAAGTTGTATAATTTGAATTTAATTGATTAATTATGTCTCGTTAGCGAACACTAAAATTAAATATCAATTAAATATTTTTTTGGTATTTTGACTTCGAAAGGAAAAATTTTTTACTATCGCAGTGCACCAAAATTCGGATAATTTATCAAATATTTACCCTTTCTTTATCCATGTAAAAATGTTCAAAAAAGTATCCTTTTGAAAAACACTTTTAACACTCCGATTATTACATTTGGTTTGATAGAAACGACGCAACATACATCACGCGCGCCGCAATTAGAACTGATGGTGTTTTGTAAGCCGGGAGAGAGACTGCAGTAGCTAGAGATGGGGCTTCCTCAACTTGTGCACATGCTCGTGCTATGCGCTCGACGTGAGAAGCGATAGATTGGATATTTTTCTTGTTTATTAGATAGGGGTTGTAACTTTGTAGGGATGATATAACTAATGTAACATATGAAAAAGTGAGAACCATTGTTCACTTTTCTTTTGATGAGAAATGGGAAAATCTTTTCAGTGAAATTTTATTGCCTATGTTATAATACAGAGTCTATTTCTTAAAATAGTTTCCATTGACGGAAAACCTACGTTTGAATCCCGATTCCGCTGGCTGCTCTGCTGTTGCAGTTTTTACATTTCATGATGAACCTACAGTTTAACGTGGAATCTTGGCTGAGAAAGTAGCAGAGAAAATATGGAATGAAACATCTTAAAAAAGGCCCTAAATCCGCGGGACTTGACATCATTTTGTGTGGGCCACGAGATTATTTTAGTGTTTTCTAATTACAAATATGGGAGGGACCCAATAGCGAAATGTAAAAAAATAAAATTTTCAACATGCGATTATATGGTACTAAATTTGTGGTTTGCCTTATAAAAAGAACATTTTGACACAAGGAAAGCCACAGGACATTTCGTTTATGAGCTTAAAGAGAGAGAGAGTGGGGGGGGGTAATCGTCTGTCGGTGAATTTGTCGGTGTCGGTGAATCGGAAAACAAACAAGGTTTATTAATTTTTGCACCAAAATCGATAGAAAGATCATCATCGTTAAAGGAACTCGTAAAAAACATAATTTTACAAGTCATTCAAGTTAGACAATTGAGGACGCGTATAATATGGATTAACGAGATTCCTACTACCCATTCAAACAAGGTAGTTATTAAAAAATGCAATTTTAAAAGGATTTGCAATCTATCAATATAAAATAAAAGAATAATCATATTCCAGAATTGATTTACAATTCGTTTATGAGCTTAAAGAGAGAGAGTGGGAGGGGGTAATCGTCTTTCGGTGAATTTGTCGGAGTCGGTGAATCGGAAAACAAATAAGGTTTATTAATTTTTGCACAAAAATCGATAAAAAGATCACCATCGTTAAAGGAACTCGGAAAAAACATAATTTTGCAAGTTATTCAAGTTATAAAATTGAGGACGCGCATATGGATTAACGAGATTCCCACTACCCATTCAAACTAAGTAGTTGTTATTAAAAATGCAATTTTAAAAGGATTTGCAATCTATTAATATAAAATAAAAGAATAATCATATTTCAGAATTGATTTACATTTCGGCCACAGGATATTTCGTTTATGAGTTTAAAGAGAGAGAGTGGGGGGGGGGGTATCATCTGTCGGTGAATCAGAAAACAAATAAGGTTTATTAGTTTTTGCACCAAAATCAATAACCATCGTTAAAGGAACTCTTAAAAAGCATAATTTTGCAAGTTATTCAAGTTATAAAATTGAGGACGCCCATATGGATTAACGAGATTCCCACTACCTATTCAAGCAAGGCAGTATAATTATATTCCAGAATTGATTTAAAAATTAATTTTGCCAATAATGCCTCTTTTTGCTCTTACGTTACTGTGGTTATTTCTGCATAGACATCGAAAAGAAGGTTAGGTCGTCAAATTTTTTCATGTAACTATTCTAAAATCTAAGATGCGCATTAATTGATTAACGAGATTCTAGTTGTTCTTTCAACAGAAAGCTGTTTTTATTAAACAATGCAATTATGAAAGGATGTTGAATCTATGAAAAGGGAAAATTTTATGTTATGCGCATGCTCATCAAGTCAGATTACGAAATTTAACATAAAAAAAGTGTACAAGTCTAGGGGGGGGGTCACGAAACGTGACTAACATAAGTATGTAATAAAAATTTCAATTTTGGAGATTTGTAAGAAAATTGTGTTAGAATATGTATATTTTATTATATTTTGCAAAAAATTTAATAATTAAAGAAATAATGAATAGTTTTTGTAAAGTCCAATTTTGGAGAAATAAGAGGGAATCTTTGATTTGTATTTTGTAACTATCGGGCATTCTTTGAAGGGTGGCTATATTCGACAATACATTAGGATTTCTAATGAATTGTGCCTCCAGGACCTAAAGACTTTGGGGGGCCCCCTGTTGAAAAGAGGAATAGTGCTATTGGCGATTAGATGTTCGTAGCATCACTTTTCTTGTGATCATTGAAAAAAAATCGCAATTTTATTCTGCAAATTAACAAGCGGTAGTAAAAATTTGGTTTTATTCCATCTTTTTTTAAGAATCATCTCATCATATTATGTCAATCTTAAATACTATATCAATAAAATTTGTAACCTTATGTTAAAATGAATATCTGGTATGTGAAGATGAAGCGCCGCAGGTGATTGATTGGGAACCTGGATCACTTTATCATTTCGGTAAAGCAATTAAGACTTTTTATAAACGTTACGCCTTAAAATTGGCAAAGAATATTTCGTATAAGGGTGGAAAATAAAACTTGCACCTGGTGCTGGGCGTACAATTAAGTACCCTTGACTATGTTACGAAATATTTTTGAAACCTACGGAATCACGTTTAAAAATACCTTCACGCAATTTTTCGCAATAAACAATTAGGGAAATTACTTACACCATTAGAGAGTTGTTGCACAAAAAATAATTATTTACCTATAAGGCGATCCATTTTACATTAATGAAATACAAAAGGTTCATCCTAATGACACCCACGTCTGAGTCCAACCAACGGCAGACCCATTAAAAGTTATGTAGTTTAGAAAGTTCATTTGGTGCTTATTAAAAAAAAATATTGAAAAAAATGTGACTGTTACATATTTTAATTGTCTATATTAGTAAAAGTTTAATAAAACATGTATCTATCAAATTTTTTAAGAAAGTTGAAAAGTGTCCACACCACAATTTGAAGACGGTCTTTTTATGGTACATTTTACACTTTCACTTGTAATGTCACTCATAATTTGACGTATCTGTTACTAAAATATTAATTATATTAAAAATTTTGTTATTAAAAAAAGTTGTTAAATATATTAGCAAAATTTCTCCTTCACCTACAGAGTAACATCATAATAGTAATTATCAACCATTAAAATATTCAAATTTAATTTTAAATATTGAAGAGATTGATTATTATAATTTCTCTTTCATTTAAAATTGTTTTGCGACTAACTTTTCTTCAGATTTCTTTTGAGAAAAATGTTATTTTGGATATTGCATTGCTGTCGTGATATAGCGAATAAAATTGCCAAAGAGAAAAAGCATTTCTCTAAAGAACCAACATGTTTCTATAGATAATAATTTTCGCAAGTCTGTTGGTTTATTACCCAGAATAAATTTTAAATTGATTAAAAGGAAAGCAATTTATGGTCAATCTGAATACCAACACTAAAATGCATTTATCGGAAACGTCATCCTAGTTTGTTGAAGACCACAACAATGCAAATACATAATTTATCTGGTACTAATAAAATCAAGTTTATTTTCATCATGGTATAGCTTATGGAGGTAGGTATGTACATATTTTATGGCAGGAAATATTGTGGTTTTCGATATTACGTTTTAGCTTTGAGTTTCACATCTGTGGTGGGTAGATTGGAAATGGAACTATCGATCATAAATAGCTATATATTTACTTGCTAATTCTTAATTAAATTTTGTACCTTCCCTTCAGTCATTCATGTATTATATCATATTCTACTTGTCAAGAAGACACGCGATGGTTATCCTGTTTCCTAGTCAAGCATTCAATGGCGTGTTATTCATTAAGCATAGGAAATTAAAATAACATTTTCCTCCTTATCAAATCATTTTTTATTAATTAGAAATAAGTGTTGGAATTTGGGAGAGAATCATGTGCAGTAATACCATTTTCTACTAATTGTGAGATATTTATCAAAATTTGAAAATTTTGTTGTTAACTCGTCATAATTTTTCAATTTTCTGATTTAGAAAGATATCTTATTCAGAAAAATTGGGTTGTAAAACTTGTTTTGGCAACTTCCTGTTGCTTTAATTTATTTTTGTCACCTTTTGGCGATGATTAATAAATATTTTGGGCAAATTACGTTCAACAGCAGAACGCATCTTAAAAGAATTTTAAATTATTTTAAAAGTCAAGGGAGTCTCGAATTTGAATACCATAAAATAGGGATGAAGTGCACTTCATGGATCAATGTAAAAAATCGTCCAATCCTCCACTGTGAGAAATTGGTACAAAAGGACTTTCCACAAGTTCAAAAATTATTGAAGGTTTAACGGATTTCTCGGTTCTCAGAGTAGAGGATTGGATACCCCCTTTTCATCTATTTTATGGATCGAAAAATTTGTTTAGGATAGTTAACTTTCTATGGTTGGTAAAATGAACGAATCTGGTTGAGCTGCAATTCTGCTCCTATACATCATTTAGTTCCTTGTTACAATTTCAGTTACAACAATAATTTGTAACTATATTTTCCTCGATACGGCAGTAGACAAGACATTGTAGCCAAAATTAAAATAAAACTTCCTGTGTACTGTATATTTTCGACTGATGTGTAATAAATTTTTGTCATTTAGCAACTTTTACCTCAAAGTGCCTCTATTTGATTACCGTTTTACTTCCTCGTTTGTATTACAATATTGGCAATGATTAATAAAAGTTTTGGAGTAGGTACATTCGAAATTTTGAGATCATTTCAAAGCCAAAGCCATCAGGTCATTGGGTGTTTATTTTTAGGAAACTGTAAAAAAATTCAAAATTTCATACAGTTATTTTAATTAATAATTATTCCATCCATTTTTGGATATAACCTCTTCAAGTTTTAACTTGAAGGTTAGGCAATATCTTCCCACGCTGGCCAAATGCGGATTGGGAAGAGTTAAAGACGGCCAGAATAAAGTTCTTACTTCATCCGGATTCGAACTGGCCATTTCGATTTTTATTGAATTATTTTTTTGGTTCAAATTCAAATTTTCATTTCAATAATATAGTAATATAATCACCCCATTTTGTTCCAGCTTTGGGCAAAGGATTAAACGACTCATTTGTGCCATATTATACTTTCTTCATTTTCTTATGGGAGACCTACTGTTCATTTCGAATGATTAATGTTCAAGAGTCTCATCGACCATACAGAACAGTGTGTGGTTGGTTACAGCAACAATTTTTAATTATTTTACATCGTTTCTTTGGAGCCGAACTTGGTACGGCTAGAAATTTCTTCAGGCTGGAATGCGGCCCGAATTTGGTTTGCTTTAGGAAAGATCAGGTTCAGGACATGACCATATTGGATGTTATCCTAAGGATGTTAGGGTATGCCGGATCAAATTTATGGTCTGGCGACGACTCCGCTAAAACCGTTTTATTTGATATTACTCTAACAATGCTTTAGGTCAGGAGTTTCTAAAATTTTTGGGTGGAAGGCCACAATAGGATATTGAAAGTGCAATAGGGGAGGGAAAACCTGAATTCCTGCAGTGGTTATTAGGACGTAACATCGTCTCCAATACATTGAAGCACTTGGGGTCATAGATCAGGCCATCAATAAACCAAATAATCCATCGTTTAAGAAAGAAGCTGGAGAGTGATCTCAACGGCTTCCGGGTGATTGATCTCACTAGAAATATGACTCTCCAGATTAGGAACACAGGTACATAGATCCCAGAATGAATAAAAGCGTCATTGAAATGAAAATTGTAAACGTGGTGGAACATGGAGTTCTCACGTCTTCTCGTAACGCCGAAGCTAAAGATGAGATTGGCAGGCGCCTGAAAATTGAACAGAGTGGTCACATGTAGGAGATGCTGGGGGTATGGTCATGAAGTAAACGAGTGTAAGGGCTAGGACAAGTGCCGGAGATGTTTTGGGGCCGGTTACCATGCAAAAGCTTGCAAGAAGGGCCCATACTGCAAAGTGTGTAATCTTGATGGGCACATGCTAGGGGCCAGGAAGCAATAATGGCTATAGTATGGTCTACAGTCTACACGAAAAACATAGTCCCGCAAGGGCCGGATACAAACATGGACTAATTAGATGCACATCTACGATAAGAAGTTAGAAGACTTCTTGGGAAAAAAATCCCGCAAGGGCCTAAGATATTATTGGACAAATTAGAATGCGCATCAACGATATAATAGTCTGAAGTCTACGATAAACTAGGAAAATACCAGCAAGTTATGAAAGTAAAACCTAACGGCACGGCGACTATCTTGCGACCATGGGGGGGGAGGCACTACGTCATCGATTATGGTGGTGTCTCGTACGAGATTTCCTCCTACCTGCGAACGTAGACAAAAAAAGGAAGAGAAACAGATCGTGGGCTTACTGCAAAAACTGACCAAGTCAATATTGGGACCTTAAAGGACTGCACTGCATGGTCAGCTTTTACTTCTCATTTGTAGGCTAAAATTTTAGTTAAAATTAAAAAAAAGAATCTTGCCAGAGTGGCCGAAAACTGAACAATTTAATCCCTTTCTTCTTTTTAATTTTTAACTAAAATTTAAGCCTAAAAAGAGAATTAAAAACCGACCATGCAGTGTAGTCCTCTAAGGTCCTAATATGGACTTGGCCAGTTTTTGCAGTAAGCCCACGAGATATATACATGGGGGGGGTTGAAAACAAATTAACAAGATTTTATCAGTATATAACATTATAAAAAAAAAGTTTTAAATTTAGAAATATTTTTTTTAAAATAAGACAAATTAGTTTTGTAAACTGAAAACTAAAATATTGGATAAATAAAACTTGTAATCCTCTGATTCACCACAAGTGTGTGGATTTCCACTGGAAGGCCGAGCTAAGAAATTTTGTGAAGTTCGCGATTTGAACCCAAAATTTCCGCTCTGTAACACAACCAGCGATCACATCACTCCACTGCTGTGGCTTATACTTTGAGGGATTGAAAATGTCTAATGGGAGTTTCAGGGGGGTAAGAGGTACATTTTCGTTAATTAGTAAAGCACTAATTTAAAAAATTTCTAAATCATTTGCTGATTTGTTTGTAAATGTATTTTTCTTCCCTCCCTGGGAAGAACCTTCTAGAGCAGTGAGCGCAAAAAATTTTTTCACTAGATTTTGTGGATTCGTAGGTGCATAGAACTTGAATCTATTCCATTGTGCGCTGTAATTTTTCTTTTTGTGGTTTTTATATTATTTTCAACCTTTTTCAAAAAACAAAACACAAATCAAATATTAAAATGTTCGTTATCCTTTACCAAAAAGTGGGCGTAACCTTTTGTTTTCATTCATTTTAATTTATGTTTGTAATTTCGTTGCTTATACGATTATTTTACGATCTACGTGCTAATTTAATTATGATACCTAAATTCATTTTGTATTGTTACTTCTTTAAAATAATGTTGGAATTAAATTTTTTTTTTAATTAATCGCAGATATAATGACACCAACACCTTAAATATTTAACGCAGTTGTGTCTTAATTTGATTTAAGTTATCACAAATTCTTAACTTTTTATATTATTATTAATTACATGGTTTGATTAATCCCTAAACATAAATTATTTTTAATTTATTGTCAAATTTTTTTTGGATTATTATGAAATAACTTTGTAATAAAATGTTTCCTCTGTGTCTAAAACATTATTAGTCTGATTTTGGGCTTCTGCTTCAACATCTGCAAATAAACGACTGCTTTCAATGCATAGCTGTCTTTGCATCACTGGTACTTCCAAGTAAAAAAAAATGACCTAACCTTTTATCTTTTTATTTTGCACACTGGTCACATCCTATTTGCTATCTCTGAGCTATATTATGCAAGTGCTATGTTTTATCTGGTTTGTGAAGTACTCAATTGCTTAAATTGAAGTGGAATTTAGAACGAGAATGGCTCGCTTAATACAAGAAATAGTATACATATCTACACAACTTTTGCTATTTTATGGAAACTTTAGCTTAGACGTCTAGAGAATCCCCTATAAATTTACATTTGGTCTTAAAGTTCTAAAAATGACACGAAACAGTCATGGCGGGTTTCAGTTGGGATAATTTTAGAAACAAAACATATGAGTGGTGATGCTAATTTTGTAAGAGGGCAAATTAAAGCTGAAGATGAAAAAATTAGATCCGTTCTGAATACCTGAGATTTTACTTTTTCTGCAAAATATGGTTATGTTGCAGCATCTACTTTATAATTTAAGCCAAGAAATTATTATTCCGAATTGTTAGCAGCTATCTTGCGCTTAAGCTATACATAAATTATAATACAATGTACGAGCTAATGAAAACAGTTTATAGTAGTATACAACAAAAATTATGTATGTTGTAAGTCGGTGTTGATAACGATACAAATTTAATGTAAACTTTAAGTGTCATATAATTTTTATTAGCATACAAAAATAAAAATTTAGGATGGAGTTTTGTGCAACCTGTATATTTTTATTGTATACGAAAAGCTGAGCATCAAAGGTTTTTACGCTCTTCGTAATTGAAATAATTGTTTGTGTTTATTTACAATTGCTATCAATTAAATCCACATTAAACTTTTCTGTTTTTTGTAATCAACGAGTAATGTGATACATGTAATGTTACAAATTTAATTTTTGTTGTAAAAATAGCCCAACATAAGCAGCTTTTCGTAAAACTGGAAAACTGTGTTTTCCTCAAAACGTAACCATTAATTTTTGTACTGTATTGATCCTCATTGTTCCAATACATTGCACTATAACGAGTGAATTAATCATTCCAGCCCCTCTTAAGTTTGTTTTCTCTCTGCTTTAACAAACATCATGAAATCTGTAGCTGAAACTTTGTTGACAAATAATATCCCCAAACAGTTTTAAAAATGTAAGTTTACATTTTAGTATTCTTACCTCGCCTGTATTGTGAGCGTTTTTTGTATCTCCTGTGTAAACGTTGATCTGCTACGGGCGTCCCCGTGGAAAACTCCACAATTTTCATCATGCAGCACAATAGTAAAGCCAGCATCATATCTCTAACGAATGGAAATTAAAGTCATTGTTTCTAAAAACAATATTTCGCACACAATTGCACTCAAAATCTTCACATCAGCTAATTTTCATTTTAGTCCGCTTGGAAAAACTTAAGCCTAATATCAATAGAATCCACTACACTTCGAGAAATTCACCAACAAGGGCAATTTAATAATTTTAATTTGTTCCTATTAACTTATCTATCAAACGGTTCGTCCTGCTGGTAACAGGATATGACGTTACTGTGTTATAAAATCTACTAACCACACATCATAAGCAACAAAGATGAACGAATACTATCAGTGTGGTTTCCTTCTATCATAAACATTTCAGAAGCCTAAACTTCACCAATTAAAGCGCCTGTTTACCATATGGTACGGCATATCACAAAAATCACTTTTTGGTTGTGCTACGCGAAGCCAATAATAGACGAAACAAAGGGATGCATTTATTTTTAAAGAATCGTTTATATTTTACAGCTCATGAGAAATCGAATAGTGCATTGCAGTATGAAGTATTAATTAATTAAAATGAACCACTTCCATCAGCCTGTGCATTTATGCCACGGACAAACTTCTTGACGTTAATTAAAGAACATGTGCAATTGAAAGATAATCGCTTTTATCACAAAGTTAATATTCTTTATTTACAAAAATGATTGGATGGTTTATTTCAAACCGAATGTTGCAACTGCAAAGCTTCGGGACACCAATTTCACGAAAGTTAAGGGTTAGAAAATTAAAATTTGGAACAGTTTCGGTTATAGCTAACGTGGTTTTAAAAATTAAGGTGAAAATAATTTTGACTGAAACAAAAATGGCCGCTTGTGACGCCGGATCATTGCGCCAAAACAAACGCGTCACCGCTTCAATTTTTGAAACACTGAACTCCTGAAGGATTTTTAACCCTTACGTTGAAGTGATTTGAATTGTTATCCACTTTGTTTTAATTCACAAAACAATTAATTAACACAATTTTCTTATTGTTAAGCTTTTGCCGCTAACACTTTTACTAAGCGAGGGAAAGAGTTCGGGTTGTGCACACGGCTCTAAAATTGGAGAAAATTTAATTTCCATCATACGTTTTGAGCAATGTTCAGAGTGACGATATAATTAAATATAACAAAGTTTGTCGGTGATTATACGTTTCGGACTGAAATAGACTGTTCTTAAAATAATTTTATGAACGTGTGCTCTAAGCGGGAGATATTTTAATTTCTTTAATGTCAAGCTCTAACCTCATTGGATAATTATTTTTGATAGTAAACAAATCACGTTAATAACTTAAAATGCATAGGTGAAACTGAAAGTTTACTCAAATATAACTTCAGATTTGTTTTTAGAAACAACTTCGGTCGTTTTTGTTTAGTCAGGCAGAACGGGACACAGGAAAAAGCTTCAAATTCGAAATTGGAATAATGCAAACTATTTATATCCCACTGTTATAGTAGGTAACGTTAGGAACGCGGAAGAAAAAAATGTAAAATGTAGAAGATGCATTTTAAAATATTCAGCTATGTTTTCAATATTTTGTGGAATGAAGTTTTGAATATATCCAAGAACCAAGATTTTCCTCGAGTGAGGTTTACTAACCCTTACAATTATTGTCGAAGTAATTCTTTCATTATTTTTAGTCATACGGTGTCATTGCATTACTCATTATAACAACGTTGCCAAAAAATTTTACTCGTCTGGCAAAAAGTCTATCGTTAACTATCAGCCTAATTAACTACGAAAGGGATATTTAACGAGGCAATTTTTGGTTGTAATGAAAAGAGTGAGATTTAGAGTCATGCGGAAAAGAGTTAATTACAAAGTAAGAAAATTCGTTACGTGAGCTGTTTCTTTTACTAATATTGGCCCAGTTAGGGGCTAACCAACAAAATTTATATAAATAGAATATTTAAATTTCAGGCAATTAAAAGTTTTATGGGTAGTGAAATTCAGGTTTACTTTAAAAAATATAATAAATTAGGGAGGAATATTCAGGGGGACTTTACCTTGCCGCATTTAAATTAGTATGTGACACACACCCATAGCTGGTAGATTGTAGATCAGAAATTAATGTAAACAAAGTGAGGGGTTGGTGACAAAAATAACCTTTAGGTATTTTGGTTATTAAATATGTTGCATGTTTAACAAATCGTATTCATAACTGGATGATAACTCATCTGAGAATCCATCCAATTTAAGTAAACCAAGGTAAACAATGATACAGATTTATACAAAGATTTTGGTTGATTATGAAGCAGTATATAATTTTGTTTTCCAACACTGAGTGAAGAGTGAGTCACAAAGTCTACCACTGCGATATTGAGGTTGATTTAAAAATCCCCATGCAGATTGCAATCGAGGGAGAGGGTAAAAACAATGTCATCGATGCTGCTCTGCAAATTCAATAATCATTGGAAAATTCCAAATGTATCTAAAATAATGACTTTTTTCGCTGTCGAATAAATGACACCAAATAGTTAAAAAGTCGAATTTAAAACAGAGGAAAACAAAACTTTCAATTAATATCCTTAATTATCTACATTTGTGGTAAAGCTCCTAACTAGAATTAGTGTAAATTCAAAAATTAGTTAAAAATAAATAGAACTAATTCCAAAAAAGCATACAATAAAAACTTACCAATTTTCATCTATTATTTCTAAAGCTTTCAGAAGTTAACCAGAAAGAATTCGAATTTTAAGATAGTAAAGTTGGGAGTAACTTTGGCCTAGAATTTTCTACTTTCTTCCTTTAGAGATAAAATTTGAAAGAATCTTTTGATTGTTTTTGTCGAATTGTCGGTTTTAGAATTAAGAATTTTAGTATAATATATAAAGAATATCCTTAAAATACTTGCAATAATATTGAACATACAAAATCAATTAGAAATTAACAATTGGGGATCTAAATATTTCAAAAATATTAATATGAAATAAAAGATTTTAGATTATATTTTATTAAATTTTCTCTTACATTTACAAAAGACATTTTCTTGTGAAAAAAAGTAATTTTGTTTACAAATAATTTTTACGAGTGTAACATCCGCAATGTTAGTTTCCACCTTAGCGTCAGTTGTCAACAAAGATTTTGTAATTAAATTTTAAGAATTACCACGAAACTCTAAGTAAATTTAAATTCGATTCGGAACTAAAACCTCACCATCCTTAGCTTCACGTAATTTTTATTATCATAGCTGGGTAGACCCGACAACAGATTTGTGGGGGGTAAAATTTATTTGATTCAATTATCAACTTTAATATGACAAATAGAATACAACCGTAGTTTTTCTAGCATTTTTTCTAAATTAGCTGCTTGACTGTTTAAAAAAACAATTTATTTCCCATGTTTTGGTATTTGTAATAGTAAGTTTGCAGACTGCTGAGCCAACAGTGCAATTTGATGGAAAGTTACAAACTAAATAAAAAATTTAAGCACTTACCTATGAGCATAGGACAACGGCAATTGTCAGCCATGATTTATTTCTGAAAAATAAAATGTTATTTTTATAATTTTCTATGATTTAGATTCGAACAAAAAAATTATTTCTAGTTCTATAAGGATATTAGAAGGTCATTAATCCACTTTCCCAATGTAATGCAGACCGACTTGCATTACAATACTGATTTTTTGGATCTGAAGCTTTTCAAGCTCTTCTTTTTTCCACCTTCTCATTGTTAATTTTAAGCGCTTGCAGAAATCTTTGTTCCTAATATTATTTATCATGCGAAGAAGTTCTCCAGTGGGAAAAATCGTGGATATTGGTTTCATCTTTCATATTCATTATTGCACCAGGCATCTTCAAATCAGAAATACTTCAGGTTCTTCGTCAGAAAGGAAAATTTTAATAAATTTCCTTGATTTAATTAAAAACTTTCGTGGTTTATGTTTAATTAAAATGATTCCACTGGGTTCAATTCAAAAATGGACTAGATTTTTGAATTGAGATTCTGATTGCTCGCAAATAAATTAATTTTATTATTGGTAGTAATAATTAAATTAATTCTGATCGATTAATTTATTGACTAGCAGCTTATGTAAATAGAATACACTAAGTACCCTCATATTGGTTGAATAATATAAAAATCTAGTCCATATAATGCTCTAAAAGCGATCAAGCAGAGGTAAATTTCTTAAATTTTTGTTTGATAGAAATAAATGACTAACAATATTGTTATCTTTGTGTTATATTTACTAAGATTTGAACAACCACTGGTATAATTTTTAATGCAAAAATATAATTATCTTGGGAAATAATCCACATTGAATTAGATCATCAAGTAAATTCTTGATTCTTCACGCCTTCTGCATTTATTCGAAATAAAAAATATTAATTTTTTACCCCTTAAACCACCAATATAAGCTAAATTTAGCCAAACCCTTCAGATTCTTGCATAATTCCTATCTAGACTTGGAGATACAGCAGTGTTAAACGATAAGCAAACTAATATGATATGCCAATAACAACATAGGGTACTAGTCAATCTATTAGCCAATCAATACTAACTTAATTGCCAGAAAAAATCTCAATTCAATCTCAAATTCATCTGATTTCGTAATTAAAATAATATCGATGAGTTTAATATTGCGACTTAAAAGTTTGACTCAAAAGTGGGTTGGAACGGATATAACCCATCTACTAGCTTAAACCATAAAAATTTAAGTTCTGCGGTTCGAAAGTAAAAAAATACGTAAATAATGTTGACCTACTTTAAATATAAAAAATGATAACTTTACAAATACAACATAAAATACAAATTAATAGAAAATCGTAGGTAAGACTGTGCTTTGCTTTCTTACCAACCGATTTGACAGCTTACATTATTTAGTCACGTAAAGCACGCGATGCCGATATATTACAAGTCTTAATAAAATCTTGGCGTGATACCAGGAATATTATAATTTTTTAACATTCAAAATTTTTCACATGCCAATAATGCAGTAGGGTGGCGCAGTGATTTGACCAAGAGTGTTTATAGTTTTGAGTTCGGTTGAGCCTTCAACTTCTGAGGTAAAATAGCAGGTTTCACAAAACTAATGATGCAACCAATTCTCTTGCTGTCTTTATGCTGTTACTCCTCTCCATTTACTATTGTACTGTAATCGGGGAGTAATACTTGACAGGAAGTTGAACTGGGGCACACATATCAGTTTCAATATTGAAAAGGCCTGCATGACTTTTAGTTATATTGTAGAAAAACGGAAATGTCTTGGGGATTCTCCCCTAATATTGCCCTCCAAATGTTTACAGTGATAATTAAGCCGATGCCATGGCGGCATTGTCTAACTGGATGATAACAGCATCTTCCTTCCACCAGATGCACATACCTTCTTTCAAATGTTGCAAGCAGTTGTTTTGCAGTATCTGGAGTGTCGCGAACAACTTCCACCGTGGCATTGAAAACACCCTTCCATCTTCTTCCAATCAGATCTGCGGGTGTGAATTCTTCCTTCTTTCATTGACTGTCTCTATTGTAATTTTTAATATTTTAGTAAACCTTGTTAGGGGATCTTCTCGAAATCCATATCAATTACTCGTAGTTGTCAATCAAAGTCATGCTGTCAATTCTTTTTTACAGCAGTAGAAATGTTATACCCAAGAGACCTATGCCATTTTATCTTTCCACTACCGATTCCTTGAAAGTGTTTAATTTAACATAACCAAACTTCTGAGCATGTAGCTGAATGTTTGTGCCCAAAAACAACGGATTCTTAAATCTGATTGGCTTAAAATATTCAATATTAACTTACTGGCTGCTGAATCTTTTTGCATTATCGATTTTATATTAATTACAGCAACTACGCCACCGATTTGCAGCCAACAAAATTGTTTCATCTTCTCATCTTCAATAATGGAATCGCATAGTTATTCCAAATATGTTCTTAATACGTGAAATTTCTATTTTGGCGAGCACGAGCAATTTAATGAATAATAATAATCAATAAATGTATCATTTAATTATTTAGGTGTAGTAAAAGCTTGAAAAATGTGCCTTTTCCTGAATCAAATACTCCACTATAGATAACAATTACGATACACATGCAGGCATGGTCTAATGTTAAAAATTCATCATCACAAAAGTATCTGGATATGTTACTATAATTTGATTCCACTTCTACCATAAATGAGGCAGGATATTATCTGTTCAGTTAAAATTTGGGCCAGCAGTTTTGTTATAATAGTTTTATTCTTTGACATAGTTTTCAAGAAACTAATATCTGGTCGATCGTAAATTGCAATTACACGAGATGATGTAATATAAAATATTATCCAAATGCAGTATCAAAACTGGTACAATATGGATTGGTGATGTTGTAGCTATCAATTTCACAACATTTTTAGGTATTTTGTAAATACTTACTTTAATTATCCATAGTCCATAAAAAGCAACATGTTGATTTGAACCTAAAAAAAAACAACAGTTACAAATTTTGTGGAAATTGGAACAAAATTATAGTTTTATTCGTCCCCTTAATGAAATGATCCCATCCAACCACACAGTTTCCTGAATTTAATTGTCTAATTGGAGCCAATTATGCTTAGCGTTTGAAGATTCAACAGAAACAAATCTCTCAAAATATGAAGGTGACTTAATTAATTAGGGATTAACAATTTTTCGTTGGGAATATTAATAACAACAATGCCACATTATTTCTATTCCATTTTTTTTAACTTCTTCAAATTGCAAACTTAATTTTATCAAACCTTATTAAATTTTGGGTATAATCGAATTTCTGACGTGGTGATTGCAATCGCTTATAGTAAACGGAATTTGCTATAATACTACACTTACTTAAAGTGTCAGACTTTTTGAATGGAAATCCATTCATTAACACTAACAATTGAGTTTCTCACTTTTAAATGTTAATCACAATAAACTTGTTATAAATAAAAACTGTCACGCAATAACAAACTAGAAAAATATAGCAATATACTATATCGCATTTAGGGGTAGCACTGTTTTTGCGGGCGGGGTTGAATAGGGAAGAGTGGTTATTACGTCCAAAAAGAAAATCTTAGCGGCATCTGTCGTGAAAATGTGAAGGAAAGCGGCGGTATTGATTTTCCCATTCAGTGTTCTTTTATTGATTATGCGCAATGCTAATAGAATAATTTTAAATCAATTTTCAAAATTTTATTAATAAAATATACAATAAATTTTTTACTAATATTAAAATTATAAATTCTCGATCCATTTTTCTACTTCTTCTTGATTTTTATTAATCCAGTTAATATTTGCTTGCACCGTTGCAAGTGCTTGTTCCCTGGCGGCTTTTCCTGCACCAGCCTCTGGATATTTTTCGAAAAAGGCTCTCATCTAAAAAAACATAATTTTTTTAATTTGGGGAGTCACGTCACCGCTAGTTGCTTAGCAACTGTGACGCAATTCACATTAAAATGACGTTGTAAAAATCAAAATTACAACTGTGTTACCTCTTCCAGTCGCATAGTCGTAGTGAAACTGGAGGTGATTGCTGGTATTAATTTACCAAAATGTCCATCGTTTAAAGAAAATCGTTTAACCAAGCTTTCCCAATTTTCCCTGAAATTTTAATATGTTAGAAGTTTAACAAAGTTGATAATTTGGTCTCACCTCACGTAATCCCAAACAATGGTTGTACCAACTGAATTATCTGAAATGTACTGTAACATGCTGAAGTAATCTTGACCACGGATCACCTTCTCGGTTTTTCCCAACTCTATCAAACTACAAAATATATAAATATTGTTTTAGATTTACCAAAAATTAGGTAAGTATTTACCGTTTCAGTAATTCGGGACTTTTTACTGCGGCCAAACCCCTCATCATATTAGTCTTTTCGTTTGCATCCACTTCGTGTTCAAATCTGTCTAACATTTTTTCCCACTTTTTTCGGTTTGCGTTAACCATTCCTACAGTAACAAGATTAAACTCAAAATTAATTTCCAAAATTACAAGATTACCGTATTTGAAAACAATTGAACGTAAATCTTGAGTAACTTTTGCAGTTTTGTTATCTTGGAACCAGTCATCAAGACGGTCAGAAGCTTCCTTCAAGCAATCTTCATGTTCTACATAACACATTAGTTCTAAAATTGCAATACGTTTGAGGCTAAAATAAGCGAAAGGAAAAATAAAGTTAGAGAATAAAATTGTTAAATCGGTTGTTTAGTACTTGGTTAAATGTTCCTTGCCATCTTTGTTGTCGTTCCAAGTCACCTTCCGGTATATTGGTTCCGCAATGTCTATAATGTAGTCCTAAAAAACAGTTCAATGATTGAGCGATTGGAGTTCTTCGGTTTCTTACCAAGTAGTCGAAATAACATGAAGAGCTTAGATACTTATTAAGTTGAGTCAATTTAATGCTTGCTACTGTCCAAGGAATGTACTCATCTTCTGTTTTCAAATATTTCGTCATGTTTAAAGGAATTTCGTACGATAATTCGCCACTTTCCGCTATACTAAACGACTCTTCCAATAAATGACTTCTGTCGGCAACGCAAAGTTTTTGGATAATTTTTGGTTTTGATAAATTTTCCCATTGCTTTATCAAGTAGTTTACGCGGTAATAACCAATTTGCTTGTGATTGAATTTAATCCATTTTGCTTTCATCGGTTTCATAATTTTCACTGAAATAAATCATGAATGGAACAGTAACGAAAGAAAATGTAGTGAGGGGTGGTAACTTACAACTATTCTCAGTGCTATTAAACCAATATAATTGTGGTTTCTCCGTTTCAACTGAGGAAATGAAAGTTACTGGTATGGTCCAAGAGTAACTGAAAAGGAAATTAAATGAATGAAAATGTGGTTTCAGTTCTACCATTGGTTAAATATTAACTCATCATTTTTTTCTTCCGCCGAACTCTTCAAAAATCTCCTTTGCTTAAGTATCATATATCTTGGTTTATTTTCAGTAACTGTCAAAATTGGATACCCCACCTGCTTTGTCCAGGTATCAAGAAATTCTGTTACATTGAACTGTTCTTCTAGTAATGGTTGCAGTTGATCTAATAAATCTTGCGTAACAGCGTTACCAAATTCATGTTCGGTTAAATATTTTTGGACTGCTGTTTGAAATATATCTTCACCAACTGCTTGTTCTAACATTCTCAATATCGATGCACCCTGTGGTTAAAAAAAAATTTCGTTGCCATTTCCTTAGTGTTAGTTTTGAAAAAATCCTTTACCTTACTGTAAATAACACCGTCAAAAATTTCTGCTATTTCATCTGGAGTCACCACAGTTTTAATTATGGGATGCGATGATGACAAGGCATCTATGGATAGAACTGGATGTAAGGTTTCAATTAAAAATTGATCCATCTGGAAACAAAAACTACCGGTGAAAAAGATTTTGAGACAGTTGAAACTTTAGGTACCATTTGCCAATCTTTTTCTACGGCATCAACACCTTTATATTGAATATAACTTGCAAAGCCTTCATTCAACCATAGATCGTTCCACCAACTCATTGTTACTAAAAAAATACTAAACCTAAACTTCCACACTACAAAAACTGTGATGGACTAACCCAAATTTCCAAACCAACTGTGGGCTAACTCATGAGAGACAACAGTGGCGACTTGTTGTTTGTTATTCGTGGAACTTATATCTTTGTCGTACAAAAGAGCAATTTCTCTAAAAGTCATCAACCCCCAATTCTCCATAGCTCCAGAAGCAAAATCCGGAATTGCTATTAAATCTGCAAATAACTCAAGGTAATGCGAAGGCTGACTCTAATTTTAATTTTTACCTAGCTTTGGTAAAGGATACTCATAATTGAAGTATTCGACAAAATATTGAAGAATTCTTTCGGCTATATCTCCTGCAAATTCTGTTTTGTTCAGTTGTGCTGGTGTTGCATAAACTTTCAAATCAATAGAACCCTTTTGGGTAAGAACTTTTCTCTCGTTAAATTTATAGTCGCATACAATGAAACATATGAGATAAGTGGACATTTCCACACTTTCATGAAAAGTGACCAAAACTCCATCTTCAATTGGTGTTTTAGTCTAGAACAAATTATCAGTTTTGGTTTTTTAAAGCTATTATTGGTACCTACTGCTACTGGCATATTTGATAAAGCTACGTAGGTGTCGTCATTCTTCGGTTTTAAAATATGAACAGCGTAAGTTGCCTTAAAATCCGGTTCATCAAAGCATGGAAACGCTTGTCGTGCGTATGTTGGTTCTAATTTTGAAGTAGCAATACTCCTGTGAAAAAAAAGTCTTTGAGAGTGAACTTTGCATTTGCATTACATTGATTATACAAGCACAACATCTTCCGTGATTAGTTGGGTTAGGAAGGATGATTTCTTATTGTTTACCCAACATAGGCACCTAAGCTCCTCCCGAAAAATAGAATAGAATTTTTCTATTGCTCGAATTTTGAAACTCCCGTTTACAATTGGCTTAAATACATTTTGGGGAGGAGGTTAGGTGCATATGTTGGGTAAACACAGTATAGTTCCATGCGCAAAAACTATAAATCCTACGTTTTATATAAGAAAAATTTTCGTTTATTGAAATTATCCAAAAAGAAAATGCAATGAATTGTCCACGTAAGTACAAAAAATATAAATTGCAAGAAAATCAAACTCACCGCTTTTCTCCATCTTCATTCATGTATGTACTTTTATAGAGACCAACTATTCTATCTGTCATGTTACCAGAGTATGCAATGGTAATACTATGACGTCCCTTTGTAATCATATCATCATTTTCCAAACCAATAACTAGCAATTCATATTTGGGAACCAATTCATATTTTGCAGATTTTTCATCAATAGTAACAGTTGCAATGGTTAGTTTGTTGCTATGTAGTTTAACATTTTTTGTTTCTTCATGAATAATCACTTTTATATCTACCCTTCCGGTAAAAAGTCCATCGTCTAAGTTTGGTCGTATTTCAAGATTATACGATTTCGGAACCACATGTTTCGGCAATCTGAAGTCCGTTATGTCTTCTGGTGATGGTGTTGTTAAAATTGTTGTCGATGATGGGAAAGTTGATTCTGTCGATGATGGTGTCAAATCCGTTTCTAGCGATGATGATAGTGTGGAATCCATTTCTGTCGATGATGATAGTGTCGAATCCGTTTCTGGCGATGTCAATAGCGTGGAATCCATTTCTGTCGATGATGATAGTGTGGAATCCATTTCTGTCGATGAAGATAGCGTCGAATCCATTTCTGGCGATGTTGGTGATTCCGTTGTGGAATCTCCTTTGCACGTTGTTTCAGTTGGATTTTCGGTAGTTGTGGAGCTGTTTCTACAAGAATTTAAAGCTGTACGTAATTCAGTCTTTTCAACTGCTAGAATAATGGTGGATATTCCAAAAGCCGTTGTAGCTGCAATCATGAATATCAAAAGTTTATTACTACAAATCCAAGTCATAGCAGACATTTAAAAAAATTATTCTACTTAACCAGAATTCAAATTTCAACTAACTATTGGTATGGTAATTTTCATACTCATATAAAATTTGATTAGCATAAATTTATATAATAAAGGTACTTGAAATAATAATGGAAGGATAAGATAGGAATTATTCATAACATATTTATACATTTTTGTGTTATAATAGAAATCAAATAGATTTAACATTTAATTAAAATCAACATCAGAACATTAATCTAAAAAACACTTAACAACGGATGAAAAGCAAACAATTACGGCAATTCCCACTTTAAGTAATCAAATATTCTTTTTTGGATTACAATTACTATATTATGCTATAAGTATTTAAAATACGTTTTCTTCCATTTACTGTAATTTAAATTAGATGTCGCTACCATAAGACAATTTTCTTTCCCAAAAAACTTCAGTTTAGCGCGAGAAACAAATTATGCGCTGCATGCTGCGATCCATCTTAATTTCTGGCCTCAAACCGAGTCACACAATTTTAATTCTAAATTTAAAATTTTACAAGCTATTAACCGTTTACGAAATAAATTCAAAAAACCACACCTTCATCGTATGAGGGATGCTTTTTGAATTTTAAGTAATAAATCTCTACAGGAAATCTAAAATATCTAATTTACGTGGATTAGTGCATTGGCCTCAACGCAGCTTTAGAATAAATTATTGAGGAAAAATTTCTGCACTTCAAAACCAATATCGCATTAAATGAACAAATTAATTCATTTTATGCTTCACTTTTAATTGGGTACTGTATTCTTCGATAAGGTAATATTAATAATAAAAACACATTTTTATTAAACAATGGAACATATTATGAATAGCTAGATAACCTATTAATTATTTATCAAAATGAATTGTATTTAATTAAATTATTACTTATTCTTTGTTCTATTGACGTAATTTGTAATCAATAAACTCAACTATAATTAGAATTTCCCAAATTTTGTACCTTAAAAATTATATGACTAAACTGCAAGTGGGAAAATTTACACAGTCGTGGATTTAGTATTCTAGAGGAAAAAAAGTTCCCCCCATCTTGTTTTAAGAGGGTCCTTAAGTTCCCCCAAACTCCTCAGTTATTTACTGCTCTATTTTCGATTTTTTGGTTTCGTTTCGACCGGTACAAATTTTAATGTTCCTTTACCTAAAAAAACACGCAAATCGTCATCAGTAGAAGGAACAAAGTCAAAAAACTGCGTTAATATTAGTTTACGACGGAATTTTTATTTTGACCTTAAAATAATTAGGATTCCTGTTTAGGGTGGATTGTACCAACGTTAAATACGGGGTTATTAACCATGTTGATTGGTTAAACTGAGTTCAAAGTTGGACGAGGTTTAACAAGGTTGGACGAAGTTTAACAAGGTTGGTACAGCCCATACTTAAGGTAAAAACCTTACTATCCTTTATCTGTTTTTTCGTTTCGAATGTAAATTAACCTTTCTTGGTGCCGTCGTGAATACATTGGTATGGACGAAGAAATCAAAGTCACGGTTGTCAAGGAAACGGTGAACCAAAGAAGAATCTTTGATTTTCCATTTAGGAATTCGATATAATATCAGTTTTTATAACTTACTTGTAGCTTTGCTTTACTTGATTCTTTGTAACGCTGTTTGTCTCACTGTTCCACTAAATCTTTTGCAAAAATTCAATATGTACAATAGCAGAGTCTAATAATAATCAATACAGAAGGTTCATTTTAAAAATTTTATTATTAAAAAATACAATAATCTTCACACTATTAAAATTACGAACTATTTCGGCACATTTATTTTAATCCAATCTTCTACATCTTTTTTATTTTTACTAACCCAGTTAATATTTGCTTTAACTGTTTCTAGAGCTTGTGCTCTGGCTGCCGTCCCTGCTCCAGCATCTGGATATTTTTCGAAAAAGTCTTCCATCTGAAAAAGAAGTTTTTTAACTTTCCCATACAAAAGCACTTGTAACAAATTTACCTCTTTCAGTCTCATTGTTGTAGTAAAACTCGATGTGATTGCGGGTATTAATTTACCAAGATTTCTATCGTTCAAAGTAAAGCGCTCGACCAAATGTTCCCAATTTTCCCTAAAATTTAAATATTTTACAAATTTAACAAATGTTGCTAATTTGGTCTCACCTCACGTAATCCCACACAATGGAAGTACCAACTGAATTACTTGAAATATACTGCAACATGCTAAAGTAATCTTGACCACGTATCACATCCTCTGTCTTTCCCAATTCAATTAAACTACAAAAGATTTTAACAATACATTTGAATTACCAATTTTTTGATATTTACTGTTTTAGTAATTCTGGATTTTTTACTGCGGCCAGTCCTCTCATCATATTAATTTTTTCATTTGCGTCCCCTTCTTCTTCAAATCGATTCAACATTTTTGTCCATTTTTCTCGGTTTGCATAAACCATTCCTATAAAAGTGAAGTTAATCTCAAAATTTATTTATAATAAAAGTTATGAAATTACCGTATTTATAAACAACTGAACGCAAATCTTGAGTTACTTTCGTAGTTTTGTTATTTTTAAACCATTCATCAAGACGTTCAGAAGCTTCTTTTAGGCAATCTTCATGTTCAATATAACTCAGCAGTCCTAAAATTGTTATCCGCGTGCGTCTACAATAAACAAAGAGCTTAATAAAGCTATAAAATACAATTCCAAAGTTTATAATTTACTTAGTTAAATGATCTTCCTGCTTACTCTTCTCTTCCCAAGTCACTTTCTGGTATATTGGTTCCGCAATTTTCATAATGTAGTCCTAAAATAAAAGGTTCAAAGACATTGAATGATTATATTTGTGTTATTTGGTTAGGTACTTACCAAGTACTTAAAATAAGATGTAGAACTTAAATACTTGTTAAGTTCGATCAATTTGGTGCTTGCTACACTCCAAGGAATATACTCAGTTTCTGTATCTAAATATTTTGTCATGTCTAAAGGAATTTTGTAAGATAATTCACCACTTTCTGCTATACTAAATGATTCTTCCAGTAAATGAGTTCTATCAGCAACGTTAAGGGTTTTAATATTATTTGATAATTCCCTCCACTGAGATGGAAGATAGTTGATGCGGTAATATCCAACTTGATTATGATTAAACTTAATCCACTCCGAATTTTTTGGTATTGGAATAACCACTAAAATGAATCATGAATGGGAATACTACACAAAATGTTGGGTGACATTTTTACTTACAGCTCTTCATAGTATGATTAAACCAATGCAATTCTGGAGTGTCACTTTCATCTGTAATTAAAGTTACTGGTATGGCCCAAGAATATCTAAAAGAAAATTAAACGAATAAAAGCATGGTTTTATCTTCGGCTAAATATTTACTCATCAGATGAAGCACCACTTTTTTCTTTCTCTGAATTCTTCAAAAATCTTTTTTGTTCAAGAGTTATATCCTTTGCTCCAACATTTGTAACTGTCAAAATAGGATAACCCACTTGTCTTGTCCAGGTGTCAAGAAATTCGGTTACATTTAACTCATCTTTTAGTAAAGGTTGTATTTGATCTAATAAATCCTGTGTAATGGCGTTATCAAATGCATGTTCCATTAAATAGTTTTGAACGGCTGATTTAAATACATCTTCACCAACTGCTTGTTCCAACATTCTCAATATCGATGCACCCTGTGGTTGAAATAAATTTAGTTTTAATATCCTGAATTTTAGCTTTGTCAGGATTCCATTACCTTACTGTAAGTAATACTATCAAAAATTTCTGTTATTTCATCTGGAGTGACCACAGTTTTAATAATGGGATGCGACGATGACAAGGCATCTATGGATAGAACTGGATGTAAGGTATCAATTAAAAACTGATCCATCTAGAAGCAAAGAACAGGGTAAAACAAAGTTGCAAAATTGAAACTTTACTGTACCATTTGCCAGTCCTTGTGAACGAAATCAACACCTTTATATTGAATATAACTTGCAAAACCTTCATTTAACCATAAATCGTTCCACCAACTCATTGTTACTAAAAAACCAACGTTGTTAGACATCCAGACTACAAAACTATGCAATCAACTAACCTAGATTTCCGAACCAACTGTGAGCTAACTCATGAGAGACAACAGTAGCAACTCGTTGTTTATTGATGGTTGAACTTATTTTTTCGTCGTACAAAAGGGCGGTTTCTCTGAACGTTACTAACCCCCAATGCTCCATTGCTCCAGAAACAAAATCAGGAATCGCTATTAAATCTGAAAAAATATTGATTGTGACACGAAGAAGACTTTTCAAATTTGAATTTTTACCTAGCTTTGGTAATGGATACTCATAATTGAAGTATTCGACAAAATACTTGAGAACGCCGTCAGCAATACCTAATGCAAAATCTGTTTTGTTAAGTTGTGCTGGTGTTGCATACACTTTTAAATCAATGGTACCATTTTGGGTAACAACTTTTTTTTCTTTAAATTGAAAGTCACATACAATGAAACACGTTAGGTAAGTCGACATTGGCACACTTTTTCCAAAATGGACCAACTCTCCATCGTCACGTGTTGTTACATCCTAAAATAAGTCTTTAGTTTTGGTTTATTTAAAGTGAAGTCACTTACCATTTCTGGCATATTTGATAAAGCTATATAGGTGATATCATCTGAGGGTTTTAAAATATGAACAGCGTAGGTTGCCTTGAAGCCCGGTTCATCAAAGCAGGGAAAGGCTTGTCGTGCATAGGTTGGTTCAAATTTTGAAGTAGCTATATTTCTGCAAACGAAAATGTTTTAGAATTTGGAGTAACATTGGATATTTGGAATGGTGAAGCGTAATTTAGTTGTAAGAAAATAGTTCGGAAGCCATTGATCATGAGTGAACTGTAAGTGAACTGTAAGTTTCCATTCAAAAGTTTAAAGATTTTGAACTATCGAATTTTGTATTTATGTTTATCGATTATTATCGCAAAATAATTGAGAAATTGTTTTGAAGTGCTATATAAAATAGTTTAGATTAAGCTTATCTACTGTAGTATGATAGAACAACGAAATGCTTGAAACTAGATTACTTATACGCTATATCATTCATGAGTCATTTAGCCCAATAGCCAGTGATTGAATGAATCTGAGAAAATCAATGTGGCGGAATCTGATACAAGATTATTAAATATTGATAATTCCAGTATATTACGTAAGAATCCTGATCGAAATGCGTCAAGCAGACGGTTATGTGACGTTTCGCCCCCGCCGTTTCACCCCCGGACGTTTCGCCCCCGACCGTTTCGCCCCCTAAAATAATAAATTAATTAAAAGTCGAAAAAAAAGGTAATTTTAAAATGCCCAACAAAAAATCCATATTATCTATCCTTCCATAACTTTCTGCGATGTTTTTTTATTCTTTTTGAAATTACACTATAGTATGTTTTGTTTATTTTTGGTCTAAAGCCGGAATTCCACTCAGGCAACACTGAACGAAATGAGGCATGCTACATTAATTTAATTAACTTAATTAACTTAATTATTTAATTTCTAATTACTTATTCGATTATCTTTACAAATACTTATTCTATTGTTCCATAATACGGGTAAATTATGGCATTCTTCTATTAATGAAGCTGTTATCTCATTATTTCACCCCATTGACAACACCAGAATAGATATTTTCGATACTAGTGGAAAAAGATACTTTTCCACGCGTATCGAACAATATTTTTTCTAATAGTTTTTGAAAAAGAACCAACAACATACTTTTTATACCTAATTTAAAATAATTTTATATACTTTATGAAAATATATTATATAATATTTAAATTTGACGGTTGGTAGCCGTTGTATTATTGACTACCAACTATATTAATGAATATGATCAGTGTGATCAGTTACAAAAGAAAATAGATTAGTGATCGCAGTTTTTTTTTTTTAAATTTGGTGCAAAGCTCAACTTTATGGAGCTGTTATTCCATGTTGCGATCGACATTGTCGAACTTTCTCTTTTCTCTTTCCCACACAGTATTACTTTTCCACACTCTTTTGGATATCACAAAGTAAGACTTTTTCATACACTATTAGAAAAAACAAATAGCATGCCTCGTGTCGTTCAGTGTTGCCTCAGTGGAATTGCGCCTTATCATCTAATAATAACTGTGAAATTTCATATCTCTTTAGAGCCTGTTCTTTTTTTAAACTTTTAATAAATTGAAAAATGTTTGGAAATAAATTTCTGCAAGTGCTTTGAAAACCGCGATGCCAGCCTTCGATGTGATTATTCGTCCTGTGACGATCATTTATGGTTCGGTTATATACATTCCACATTTCAATAGAAAATTGAGGAGCTCGTCTATGTGTTCTGTTTCTTCGTCCTATGTAACAGTCTTCAAAATAATCCACAATGGGCAGTGCATCTTGAGGAAAATTTTCGTCTTCTACGAGCGCGTCGAATTCATAGAATTCATTCACGAATTCATAGAGCGAATTCATGTGATTGATTAACCCCTAGCCCTAACATAACTCATCAATAGAGGAAGATTATTAACGCTAATAAACGTTTCAATTTGTAATTGCTATAATAAGGGCCGTGCCCAAGGAGGGGGGCCCCATTATTTTAGGAAGTTGGAAAAAAGTTGGATTTGAATTTAATCAAGTTAGAAAAACCAACAATAGGCGACATAGACAATTACAGAAAGTTACAGCATACTAATTGAGTATTTTAATTTTTACCAATTGAATTAATTTACCAGCTTAAAAACAATAAATTAATCTTTGACAAAATATAATACAAAAAATTGTTTACTTGTTATTAAAAGTAAGCTTAAAATGGTCTTAAACGTGACCAATAGTAGAAATTAACACAAAGTGTGAATGTAGTGTAAAACCAAACTTGGCGGCGAAACGGCGGGGGCGAAACGTCCCCATCCCAAGCAGACATAGCAAATGTATTATAATTTGATTAACTCTTGTTCCCGTAAACATATCATTTTATTATACAAAAGCAGGTTTTTCCTAACTGGTTACATAAGTAGTTATTACATCACTGCACGACCGTAAGTGCGTCACATTAATTGCATTCTTAACAACGCAGCTATATGACGCTACCAACAAACCAACTATGTAGCGGAGTAGTAATCAGTTTTAAACTTCAGACTGCCTCAATAGTCAATACCGTCTATTATTATTAATAAAAATTTCGAGTTAATTAAACGCAATAAAAATAAAAATGTATCCTATTTATCCTTTTAATCCTTTTATCGGCTGCCTGCGGGCCCTTCCAGCTTCACCATATGGAACACCGTTGGTTACACACCAAAATCAAGTTTCCTAATTCTGAAGAATGATAGAAATAATCTCAACAATGCTAATATAAAACATCAATGATTTACTATGTGTATGCAATATTAACACAGATAATTTAAGCATAATTAGGGATAGGTACTGTCATCGCAGATTCAATAAGCATGAAATAGTTTTAATTTAATTTATCTTCAAGCAACTTGGATAATCTAATTTCACAACGTCTGTAACTGGATAAATTTGATAAACTCAAAAAACGTGAAGAAGTAAATGAAAGCAATGAGTTCTTTTGCTAATTATTCCTCTCCCTCCTCCTCTTAATAAAATTAATAATTTTAACTGTGATTGTCTCCTTCTCTCGTGATTTTACAATCAGTTTTGTTATTACAAGGGAGCTACACTCAAATTTTGGGTTAATTGGGTGTTAATTCGGCAATAAAAATCGTTATTCAAATTCAAAATAATATATTTTCTACCTCGTGAGTCGAGGCACTAATTCAGATTTTACGTAAGCTTAGCAAATCTCATAACTCCGTGTATACTTGGAGGGTATTCCATACCCCCCAAACCCCCCGGTTATAGAGACCAACATAGTGTATGTTCCGTGATTGATTATATTAAATCGCTAATTTTGTATAATTACGTAAGGACGATTTTTGTAATCTTTGACCCCCTCCCTCCCCCCTATCTTACGTAAGAATTATTTAAAAAATATTAATTTTGCACACCCCCTTACCTTTTACATAATAAGGTATTAAAAAACTTACGTATAAGGAATACGTCAAACCCCCTACCTCCCACGTAAGGGTCCGTAAAATTTCCGATACCTGCCCCCCTCCCCTAAACTCTTATGTAATTAATGGACGGACGATGTAAACATGTTATGGTATCGGGACCGGGGGGTCTGGGGGGTATGGAATACCCTCCAGTGCCAGGATGTTAATCTTTGTCAATTGATTCTTAATTTTTAATCTCCCAGATATTATGATTGGTGTGGCTTCTCGGCGTTCCACTTCACTGATATGGAATACGACCATAGTGGTGCCCTCACTTATGGGGGATTGAGATAAATTAATTATGTATCCTTGAATGTTAGTGAAGTTTTTTGTAATCACTTTTTAAATCATTTCCAGATATGCAAACGTATTAAAATTTGACACAATTGTGTATTTAGTATTTCCGATGATAATACAATAATCAGTCGCTTTTTCAGAACAAGAATATTTTATAACACTAATTTAATCAAAATTTTATGACAAGGAGATAAAATTTCCTATAAAAATTGTTTTTTCAAATAATATCAAATAACAAAAGTACCTATATATTTTTTGCATCAAAACGTTACTTATTCTTGCAATTTTCTTTTAACATGTCTAAATATAATAAATTAACTTTAATAATTACAGTGGCGGATTTCCGAACAGGCGCCTAGGGCCTCGTAAATCAAGGGACCTCAAAATAAGAAAAATTTAATTAATATTAATTAAATTTCTGTTGTAATAAACACAGGAAAAGTAACAAAAAAATTCTAAGCCCTAAGATGCATTAGATTTGCAGTTATTTTGATTTTAGTGCAAATTTTGATTTAAATTATTTGATAAAAATTCCATTTTGTTCAAATATTCTGAAACTTTATGAAAATATTAATTCCGTTGTAATAAACACAGGAAAAATAACGAAAAAATTCTTAGCCCTATTATGCATTAGATTTCCAATTATTTTGATTTCAGTGCAATTTTTGATTTAAATTTTTTGATAAAAATTAAATTTTGTTCAAATATTTTGAAACTTTATGAAAATATTAACTATGTTATAATAAACACAGGAAAAATAACTAAAAAATTCTAGCCCTAAAATAATGCCTTAAGCTTTGCAGTTATTTAGATTTCAGTGCTGCTATTTTTGATTTAAATTTTTTGATAAAAGTTTAATTTTGTTCCAATATTCTGAAATTTAATGAAAATATTAATTCCGTTGTAATAAACACAGGAAAAATAACGAAAAAATTCTAAGCCCTAAGATGCATTAGATTTGCAATTATTTTGATTTCAGTGCAATTTTTGATTTAAATTTTTTGATAAAAATTAAATTTTGTTCAAATATTTTGAAACTTTATGAAAATATTAACTATGTTATAATAAACACAGGAAAAATAACTAAAAAATTCTAGCCCTAAAATAATGCCTTAAGCTTTGCAGTTATTTAGATTTCAGTGCTATTTTTGATTTAAATTTTTTGATAAAAGTTTAATTTTGTTCCAATATTCTGAAATTTAATGAAAATATTAATTCCGTTGTAATAAACACAGGAAAAATAACGAAAAAATTCTAAGCCCTAAGATGCATTAGATTTGCAATTATTTTGATTTCAGTGCAATTTTTGATTTAAATTTTTTGATAAAAATTAAATTTTGTTCAAATATTTTGAAACTTTATGAAAATATTAACTATGTTATAATAAACACAGGAAAAATAACGAAAAAATTCTAAGCCCTATTATGCCTTAGATTTGCAGTTATTTTGATTTCAGTGCAATTTTTGATTTAAATTTTTTGATAAAAATTAAATTTTGTTCAAATATTTTGAAACTTGACGAAAATATTAACTATGTTATAATAAACACAGGAAAAATAACGAAGAAATTCTAAGCCCTAAAATGCCTTAGCTTTGCAGTTATTTTGATTTCAGTGCTATATTTTTGATTTAAATTTTTTGATAAAAGTTTAATTTTGTTCCAATATTCTGAAATTTAATGAAAATATTAATTCCGTTGTAATAAACACAGGAAAAATAACGAAAAAATTCTAAGCCCTAAGATGAATTAGATTTGCAATTATTTTGATTTCAGTGCAATTTTTGATTTAAATTTTTTGATAAAAATTAAATTTTGTTCAAATATTTTGAAACTTTAAGAAAATATTAACTATGTTATAATAAACACAGGAAAAATAACTAAAAAATTCTAAGCCCTATTATGCCTTAGATTTGCAGTTATTTTGATTTCAGTGCAATTTTTGATTTAAATCTTTTGATAAAAATTAAATTTTGTTCAAATATTTTGAAACTTGATGAAAATATTAACTATGTTATAATAAACACAGGAAAAATAACTAAAAAATTTTAAGCCCTATTATGCCTTAGATTTGCAGTTATTTTGATTTCAGTGCAATTTTTGATTTAAATTTTTTGATAAAAATTAAATTTTGTTCAAATATTTTGAAACTTGATGAAAATATTAACTATGTTATAATAAACACAGGAAAAATAAATAAAAAAATTCTAAGCCCTAAAATGCCTTAGCTTTGCAGTTATTTTGATTTCAGTGCTATTTTTGATTTAAATTTTTTGATAAAAGTTTAATTTTGTTCTAATATTCTGAAATATAATGAAAATATTAATTCCGTTGTAATAAACACAGGAAAAATAAGGAAAAAATTCTAAGCCCTAAGATGCATTTGATTTGCAGTTATTTTGATTTCAGTGCAATTTTTGATTTAAATTTTTTGATAAAAATTAAATTTTCTTCAAATATTTTGAAACTTAATGAAAATATTAACTATGTTATAATAAACACAGGAAAAATAACTAAAAAATTCTAAGCCCTAAGATGACTTCGATTTGCAGTTATTTTGATTTCAGCGCAATTTTTGATTTAAATTTTGTTCAATTATTTTGAAACTTTATGAAAATATTAACTATGTTATAATAAACACAGGAAAAATAACGAAAAAAATTCTAAGCCCTTAGATCCCTTTGATTTGCACTTATTTTGATTTTAGTGCAATTTTTAGTAAAAAAAAGGATTAAAAAAAGAAATCGTCTGCGGTTCTGGTTCTGGTGAGAACCAGGGGTTCAAATCAATTGCTATATGGAGAGTAGGATTAGTGAAAATACTTAGAGGGGGGCCTTAAAATTGAATTGCGCCTGGGGCCTCATAAGTTCTAAAACCGCCACTGTATAATTATATAAATACAATAACCAGCAGTGTGGAGTTAAGCTGCATATATTGGCAGGTTAGGAAGAGGAAAAACCGCGGTTCTAATCCTAGTTACGCCATATACACTGCTGGGAAATCGGAGTCTTCTACAATAAAATCCAAAATCCAGGTGTAGTTCCTATGTCCTTTGAAATCCGTGATTAATTTGGTATAACAGAATTAAGGGTAGTTTATTTTTGCGTATTATATAAAATAGAAAATCAAAAATCGTTCGAATTTGGGTATTAAGTTGAAAGTGGTCAAATGATGAAAATATCAATTCTATGGAATCTACAACCTCTGTCCCTGTCCAATAAACAATTAACAACCAAAAAAAAAGGCGAAAATTCACGCCGCATGCGCTTTCATTGCTGTCTCTATTGGGAAAACTACTCAAGAGAAGATAAAATTGAGAATAACAATTTTGTAGAAAGTAAAATTTCCTACAAAAAAATCTAAAGTAGTTTATCAAAAGATTCCGAAAATACAATACTTTCTTTTAATTCGTTGATCACCATCAGACATTCAAAATTTAATTACATTAATAGATAGCATTGAATTCGTCAATTTGATATCGGTTATTATTCCCAAAATATTTATACAATCAGTATTTCGAGTATGGTCTGATAAAACCATTTGTAATACAGAGTTACAATCACGATCCATTACAAATTAAGAGAAAACAATTCATAGAGTTAATTCAAAAATATATTTCCGCGATTTTTTTCTTTAATTTGTTAGAAAACATTTCTATTTCCATAACATGTTTTTCTATAGCGTGAGTTACATTTTTACCTTTCATTTTTGTTACCATCTACATAGCGACTCCTATATAATCCTTTGGTTTTGTTGACCATACTTCCGCTATAATTAATGTTCAAGTAATAAGTACCAGGCGATATGTCTTCACCCAGTAAAATCGAAACGGTTTCGTCGATTTCATTTTCTTGCACATTTTGTACTTCGATTACTTTCAAATCGTGAGCCGATAGCAAATTAACTTGGTTGATATTTAAATATTTGCTATGAACAGTGACATTCCTTTTCGTTCTACTTATTTCGATGGTAATATTTACATTTCCATCAAACCAACCGTTTTGAATATTTGGCATTATGGTTAAGTCATAATGAATTGGTATGGTGTCTCTTGGTAAACGTACGAGGAAGCTCTTGTTTTCCGCAACGATTTTTCCATTTTGGAGAGAGACACTGATGTCGTTTTTATACAAATGGTTTCCAATTAGCACGAGAGCTGCTAATAAACAAACGCACACGATCACCAAAAATACACAACAACTTAGTAACACTGGATAACAATTAAAGGTCTTTTTTGGTTTTTGAGGTGGTGCCAAATTCCGCCTATGAAACCGCGCACTACCCGACACGGTCATAACTGGATTTAAAAATGCGAATTTATCGGTTAACACTAAATAATATTTTGTTCATATTTTATTTTAACGAACATTTCACTACATGGGACACGAAGGTAGGGATTTGTGTTGAACGTTTGTAGTGGACATTCTCACTTAAGTGAATTTACGCTTCGGAAACTTCAGTTGTTTCATTCTAAGTGTGTGAATCAGACGAATCTATGACCCCCCTGTAACCTTCAAGTTATTCATAATAATATTATTTTATAAAATTCTAAGCACGTATCGGTTAATTTGCAAACTGTGATGTTATACTAACGAGTTATATTTTGACACCAATAAAAAAATGCTTACATCAAGTCATTCCGTTAGAAGGTGTTTAAACTAGTAAAACTTTTATTGATTTATTGCATTTTGCAGAGTTGACAAGATTCCCACCAAAAAATATCATTGGGTACATTTTTGTATTCGCTGATTCGTGTAATCGAAGAAAATATTGCGCTTTTTAACTGGTGGTGGTGGTGGCTAATTTTAGTAGGTACAAATTTGATTTAGTTTTGCCCTGAGATGTAAATATAGTAGGAGCTACCTAAAATATAATTCAATCAATAATATAATTTTAGTAGTACATACTTCATGATGTCATACGCAGGATACGCTTGATTTAAAACAGAGCTTTGTTTGCACCTTTCGAGTACGATAAATTGGAGCGCAAATTGAAAATACCATTCAATTTCCATTAGCTTAAGTGATGAGAAATAGATAAACTGTATTGCCCAACCTTTTGAATCAAAATTCAAGTTTGAGAACCACCAGAAAAAGATCAAATACGAGAAACATATTTGGCAAAACTTTTGAAGAAGAAAAATTGAAGTAGAACCAACTCGAAATAACTAACAAGTTTTTGTGTGGGAGTTGAACTTATAAACTTTCCTTCTGGGTGTTATTTGTATTTTTGCCATTGACCCCAAGTATTTGGCAGCCCGACGTTAACAGTTAGAATACGATAATTTTGTTGAAGTTTTCATAATTTAATGGAATCTGTATAATTTCACAATTTATTAGAAAAAAAAATTTTTTTGTTTAACAGACTTTAGCTTTAGATAAAAGAGTTTGCGCCATTTGAGGTAGCAATATTGCACGCAATAATTGGTCTGATGACCTTACCCTGGTGAGTCAGTATGTTCCGTATTAATTAATTAACATAGCACTTTTAATTTTAAATAATGCGATAAAGAAAATCAATAATAAAATGCAATTAACGACAATTTTTAGTACTCTTTAGTATATCAAAATCGACTGCAGATAAAAAAAATTAACAGTTACATTTTTTTAACAGTTAGTCAAGACTACCGTAGAAGATCGATGGTTTTCATTAAATTAAGCTTTCAATTAATATAAAAAAAACCATAAACATTTTAGGTGAAACTATAATGGAGGGACCTTTTGGAAGCTCATGAATATGAGACTGGAATTCCAATTCGTATGTCTATTAAAAAGACAGAAAATTGATTTTGATAAAAAAATTGCCTAATATTTGTTCTAGCTGCTGGCAATTGAGCCTAAAAGCTTTTTTGAAAATTTAAACAAAAATTTTATTTTCAAAAAATAAATTAAAAGGATTTAGCCAGATAAGTATATCAAAATTATGCCCCTTCGAAATAGACTGTGTAGACTGTAGATTTTTATTTTCAAAATTTGTTGTGAAAAACGACAGTCATCAGTTTGAATTTAATTCCTGTTGACTTTAGAAGGAAAAAAAAGTTTTTTTGTACTAAAAAATTCAGAAAAATGTCCCAAAAAACATTAAAACAACTTTTTTTTGACCTTCTCACAATTAACTTCCATACAAAAAACTCGATCAACTTTCCAAAAAATTATATAAACATGTTAGACCTTTTCTACCAACTTTTCTTTTAAAATTTGACGTGATTCTGCTATGGAATCCGCACTAGTAAATAAAAACTCAAACTTCCACTATATCAAAAGTATGAGAAACGCAGAATTTTCACATTTTTTATTAGAAATTCATACGAAAAATCTCTTTAATTACATAATTTATTTAAATATTTGTTTTGTAATGACTAATTATAGATATTTTGGGTCAAGTGACGAAATTTTGATATTATTTTTTAAATTGAAAACTGAAGACCGTAACCTAAGGTGACTCATCACCATACAGTCGTTATGCTTCTTAACAGAAGCGTCGTGATCCTTAAATGTTGGTGGGGTGGTTATTACGCTTCCCCATAGTCCACAGATCAACTTTTGGACCCTTTAGATCATTAACATTTAAGGATGCTCTTGGCATGTTACTCTCGGTAGGTTGCCATTGCTTTCCGAGGGGAGAACGGTCAGAATAAAGTTCTTACTTTACTCGGATTCGAACCGGGTATTTAGCGTCTCCTAGGTTCTCCTAGCTTCTACTGTCACCTAGGTCACCTAGAAAGGTGACTAACCATTCTGATTTAAACAGTTCTGAGTTTTGGAACCCTGTTCTGGTAGTAGGTAATTGCATTCTGTTCTGGTTCTGTTTTTATCCTGGTTTGTTCTGAATTTTTCAAATAGGAACCATTTTTATAAAAAGAATACGAAAAACCTTTCGTTTTCTTTTTAAATAAGGCCTTTTTAGCGCATAGTATGCAAAACAAGAAAAGTGCGGAGCCGGATATTGGAACGAGGACGTTTGAGCGCAACGCGAGAAATTGATTTTTGATACAAATAAAAAAAATACGCAAAAAATTATTATACATTACGTAATTGTGTGATTGAACAAAAACAGAGATCCATTCCCTTTCCAGTAGCACACTTTGCCGAGTTAGATGGCTCTAGGAGAAATTTATAATTGGTTATAGTGGTGTCAAAACGGCTCTGGAGCGTCTGGAGTGGAATGGCGCGAAGCGGAGGCGGGGAAGAGTCAGTTTGGACAAGACAACGACCTTCCACCTCTGGTCCAACGCCGTTAAATCATTTTAAACTCTTTAAATTTGTTAAAATGTGTGTTTGGATGGCCTAGTCAACCTAGTATTTATTGATCTAAATTAGAGCAAGGCAGGACTGAGGATCAGTCCATTTATCTTAATAATGAATAATTTATTATTAAATTTAAATATAATAAGGGGGGGGGGTGCAATTGTATCTCATTGCTTGCGTTCAAACGTCCGCGTTCCATTGTCCTAGATCGGGGAAAGTGTTCTGGTTATCCTATGACAGATTATATTTGGAAACTTTCACATTTTATTCTTTAATAAAAAGTAAAATCTGTGAGAAATATTATATTTTGGGCAAGAGATATTTTAGGCTAAAAAAAGGGAAATTGATTTTAAAGTAAATCGAAAATTAGGAACCAAAGGCCGTTTTCTATTTATTTAGTTCTAATTCCAAAGTTAATTCTTTGCTAAAAGCAAATTTTTTGAGAATTATTGTTTTTTACTAGAGATACTTTGGGCTAAACAATGACTTTGAGATATTAATTTCCAAATTTATTTAAAAATAAATCGAAAATTGGAAACCAAAGGACGTTACCGATTTTTTCAAATGTTCACATTTAATTCTTTCATAAAACGTAAAAATTTTAGATACATGGTTACATAAGTATTTGAAAAGTTGACCAATTTCTTGGTCAAAAATATTGTTTTCATGTTTTCTCAAATATTTTTAAATTTATTGAGATTTTTCTGACATTTTTTAGTGCAAAAGAACTGAAGAAATATGAAAAAACTGTTTTGCCCTTCTAATCTAAAGTCAACAGGAATTAAATTCAAGAGCTGAAATTTTGTACAAAACTGTCTTTTGAAATAACAAACTTTGCAAAAAAAATCGACACCACAGAATTCCAAAGACTCTCAAATGCAAATCCACGTTAAACGTGATTACAGTTCCTAAATTTTTTTAATTGTACGATACATGATTTTTATAGTAATTTCAGAAGTTTGCAACCTATTAGTAAAAGCTGAGCCTGTGTGAGATTCTGAAATCTAAAAGGACGTTAAAAAGGTCCTCCGAGCAAGTAGCACGCATCTTTTTTATTTTTTATTACTTGTTCCACATTTAAAATTTTCAATTTCCTTTCTTTTTGTTTCATATTTTGTGGTCGATACGGTCATTTGAAATTCTTATGTAACAATTGAAAAAATATACTACTTTTGTCGTGACCAGACATAGCCGTTCACTAAAGCGTTGAAAATTATTAGGTTTACTCAATAATTTACAAAAAGTGCGTTAAATTGGTCTACTTTTGTTTTACAATTTTTTAAAATTAATTTTGATGATTTGCTTCGATTTCCTAATATTATTTTTTAAATCGTTTAGTAATAACGAACAATAAACATTCCACAGAAAATAATTAATTGTCCTAATTGTTTACAAATTAATAGCAATAAATTCTAAATGACCAGTATAAGGTTGCTATTGCTCAAAAGTTAGTGGTGGACTCATAACCTATGCTCATGACTCATGAGGCATACCATAGACAGGGCCGTATCTAGCTAATTCAGAGCATACATAATTGGACTACAATATTTGTTAAAATCCGAAAAAATTTAATAATGAAAATTTGGGACATAAAGGAATGAAAAAATTTGAATAAAATTAAAAACTCACCGTTTTTCTCCTTTTTCATTGATGTATGTACTTTTATAGAGGCCAACTATTCCATCTTTCATATCACCAGAGTATTCAATGTCAATATTGTGACTTCCTGGTTTAATTTTGTTACCATTTTGCAAATCAATAACTAGCAATTCGTATTTGGGAATCAACTCACTGTTCGCAGGTTCATCATCAACAGTAACAGTTGTAATTGTAAGTTTATTACTGTGTAGTGTAATACTTTTTGTTTCTTCAGTAACATCCACTGTGACATATACTTTTCCAGTAAAAAGTCCATCAACTAAGTTTGGTTGTATCGTAAGATCATACGATATTGGAACCACATGCGTTGGTAATCTGTAGTACGTCATATTATCTAGGGGTGGTTGTGTTGGTGAGGATGTTTCTTTAGTTGTTGTTAACGTTGTTGTATCAGTTGTTGTTAGGGTTGTTGTTCCAGTTGGTTTTACAGTTGTTATATCCGTTGTTGTTTCAGTTGTTATATCCGTTGTTGTTTCAGTTGTTATATCCGTTGTTGTTTCAGTTGTTATTTGGGTTGTTGTTTCAGTTGTTGGTTCTAATGTTGTTAATTTAGTTGTCGGATTTTCAGTAGTCGTGGTGGTGATTTGGTGAGATTTTAATTCTATATTCAATTCTGCATTTTGAACTGATAAAACTACCGTGGCTATTCCAAAAGCAGTTGTAGCTACAATCATAAACATCAAAAATTTGTTATCAAGAATCCAAACTAGAGACATTTTAATAGTTATCTACACATACATTTACTTTAATGAAAATTTGAAGCTTAACTATTTTTATATTTACTCGTATATACAATTTATTATTAGGATGGAGGTAGGTACTCGAAATGAAGAGATTAGATAATAAATTATCGTCAAAGGTACATGCGCCTAATGGAAATCCAAAATTTCCGTAATTAGGAATCAAATACATTATGTACTTAAATAATACGAGATAATTAATGCAGAAATGTAAGTACTAAAGGCAAAAACCTATCATAACCAAATGGAAAATTTTTGCAACAAATATAATAGGTACCAAAAGGTCGATTTTATTTTCCACTTTTTAGTTAAAATTTTTATATTTTATTACTGCTAACTTTATGAATGGAATGGATCAGGAATTTAGGAGTAGTGATAATTTTGTTTATGAAAACTATGAATTTTGATTTGAATTGGATTGATAGATAAAGCTAACTTCAAAACTGTCATAGTTTTAATATAATCAATCAGATTAAAAGTCAATTCAGATTGAACAAATTTTACTGATTTTGTTAAATACTCATCATTTTTGTGTAATCCAAGTGGAAAAAAGATTTAAAGAAAAACTTTTATTTATAAATATTAAATAATCTGATGTAGATAGTAACAAATCCTTCCCACATCGTTTCCTACCTATTGCATTTTATGTTGTATACGATCTTGAAGTTTACCTTTTATTTTCCCTCTCAAAAAATATATTTAAAACATTTTACCTTCATGTAATTAATATAAATCTGCAATACTTTTCAAAAATGCGATTTGATTTGACGTTAAATAAAACAAAGTGTGAGATAGCAATCAAATGCCCTTAAATTCAACAAATGTTTGTGTAATTTATTATTATTTTATGTAGTCTTTTTAGCATAAGCTTTCCCAAATTGATCCCATTCCTTCGGTAACGGCCTTTCAGAGAACATGCGAGACCCGGGACAACCAATATTTTTGGGCCCCACTTTGACCCTTCAAAAGTAATTAAAAAGAAATATAAAATCATAATTTTAGTTCATGAATGCTTTTCTTAATTTCTACTTTATTTACTACATTTTAGCTGGTTTTAGCACAAATTACTAATAATCTGTGGTTTTACTACTTAACTTTTCTTAGCAGACTCTTAACCAAAAAATGGGGGCGCTGCGGTCATGTGATCTTCCGAAATAAACCTTTTGGGTTATTAAAACGACAAATATAAGACCTGCCTTCTAAGAAGACATTTTTAGCGACAAAAACAATATAATCAGATCGTCCTGACTCTGAAGCAACAGTGAAGTTGGCCATAAACTGAGAAATTGCTCAAATATCTGTTGGGAATCATAAAGCTGCCGAAAATGCATTTAGACCAGTACATTTGGAAAAGAAAGGGAATTTGAAAGTCAAATTTTTTTATATTGTGTAGAGGGGGACTAGAAAAGCTTAACCTGAAGTTATCGACCAAAATACCCTTATGCTCGTTCCGCCATCTTGAAAAACGGAGTAAATTTCATTTTTTAGCGATAATTGGGCCCCCGTTGTGATACGAAAATTGCGACAATATAATTTTTTGTTGCGCTAAAAACTCACAACCGAATACCCAATTATTTTCAGTGGAAGTAATTGAATTATATCGATTATTTAATTAATTTCGTTATTATTCTCATTGATTTCCAGGTATAGGTAAATCTCTACATTCTATGAGCTCTACCTCCAAAGTGGTGTGGAAAAGAATTGTTTTTATTTCTCGTTCGATAGCTCGACAACGAGCGACAGTAGGTACATGACAAAGTCTTAACTTATAACCTAAACTTTGGAGCCCAAAAAAAGGAACAGAAAATTATTTGGTAGTAAATAAATAAATAAATTTACCCCGTTTTTCATGATGGTGAAGCGAGCACAAGGGTATTTTGGTCGACAACTTCAGGGTAAGCTTATCCTATCCCCTATCCCCATGACCCATCCCTACATAAGGACTGAGTACGAAAAAATTCGATCACTAAAAACTCCAGTAAGTAGGCTAAAATTAAAAAATTCAAAAAATTCAAAAAAAAAGTTAAAACGCAATTTACGTTTTTAGAATGCGTTAGCTTTTACTGTCAAAATGGCATCAGAGTTAGAAAGGCGTGATTAATCATTCGATTTTTCCTCGAAAATCCGCAATGGAGTTATAGAACTATCGCGAACAAGGAGAAAGTTGCCAAGAGCACGGTGTCGGTCGCTATAAAATCATTCATAGAAAACTTGATTTTCATTATCAACAAGGCAGTTAAACATCAGGATCTAAAGGATTGGAGTATTTTTGGAAAATTGGTGAGTAAAATTGTATTTTCATTTAACCAATACGGGTCTGACGATACCAATGTCACGTATAAAAACGTGGCCAAGGTTGAAACAATTGTAATCCGTTAAGGAGTTTCTGTGATTTTATAATTTTTTTGCTAGTTTTTTGAATATACGTCGTATCCTAATGACGGCCCTGTTTTTTTGGTGCTTTTGTATTAATGGATTGTAAGAAGTAAATTTAAAATCTACTTGTTGGATTATTCTAGATCTTTTCTCAACTATAATTTGTTTTATGTTGACAGAAAAGTTGGTTCTGGAAGAAAAAAAGGTGTCGCGAGTCCAGACACGGCGCGTAAAGTTGTTGCTAGATTGCAGAAGAATCTTGGGCTGTCAAATCGGAAATTGTCCAACAAAATTGGGTTCCAGTCAAGGATTAGTACGCAAAATCAAAACAGAAGCTGGCCTAAAAACCTACAAGGTCCAGACAGTACCAGGCAGAAACGCTAACAAAAACCTGGAAGCGCGGCGCCGAGCCAAAAAGTTGAAATTGGATTATTTTCAAGAAAAAATGTGCTGCGTTATGGACGATGAAACGTACGTTCTGTGCGATTTCTCACAACTGCCTGGCCAGGAGTTTTACACCGCCAGTGAACGAGGAGGGGTTGAAGAACAATTTAGGAAAAAAAAAATCTAAATTCCCCAAGAAGTTCCTCGTATGGCAGGCAATTTGCAGTTGTGGCGATTGGGGTGCTTCTTTTGTGAAATCCGGAACAATAAACAGTGAAATTTATGTGAAGGAATGCCTCCAGAAGAAGTTGCTTCCGTTCATACGCAAGCACAGAGGTTCTACTTTCTTTTGGCCGGACTTGGCCTCTTGCCACTACAGCAAGATGACCCTGGATTGGTACAAAGACAACAATATCAATTTTGTGCCAAAGGAAGCAAACCCACCAAATTGCCGGGAACTCTGGCCTATCGAACGCTACTGGGCTCTAGTAAAAAGAAAATTGAAGTCCACAAAAAAAGGAGCACAAGACATAAAAGTGTTCAAGCAAAAATGGAACGATTCGGCTAGGACGGTCACATAAACCACAATTAAAGCTCTAATGGCAGGGGTTCCGGAAAAAATCGCGGAATTCTATAAACAAACATAATTTTTTTGTTATTAGTTCTTGGTTTAGTCAGAAATTAAATTATGTTTTCTGATCTTTTAAAATTTTTTGAATGGGGCAATTGGTTACAAAGTTAGAGAGGTTCTTAGCGATCGAATTTTTTCGTACTCAGTCCATAATATAAAATAATTAGACTTTTTAATTCACTTTCTTTTCTTTGGCGTATTTTCGTCTGTAGTAACTGGACTATACCAACAATGGATATTATAAATTTATAACCATGGCTCACATAATGGGCAAATGGCCGTATTTCACCATTAAGTTTTTTAAAAAAAATTATTATTATTAAATTAATATGCAAAAGAAAATCAATATAAATTTTTAAAATTGTGATTCCCATGCATCCAATAAAATTATGGGCGTCCTTATGGGGGGGGGACCATCCCTTGTCTTTTGGCTTTTCAATTATTTTTTAAATTATTTTAAATTATGATATTTCATAAATTTTAGTAAGATTTAAAACTTTTAAGTTTTAATTTTGAACTGTTGTTGGTGTAAACAGTAAATTATCGTAATGGAGGGGATGTAAGTGAACTTTAATAATAGCACAACAATATTAGTCAAATTGATACCTCAAGAACCAACTTTAAAATTAAATTGTTGATTAAAGATCCCAATAACATCAAAAAATTAAATAATCCAAAATTCAAGTTATCACAGGAAAATGAAAAAAGTATCTACATATTATTTTAATAACAATAAATGATATATGACGGGCAACATTCCGTCATTAAGAGGCAGATGGGGGGGGGTAATTAAAACTTAATTAAAATTAAAAATTTGAGTTTACCCTATCCTAAAAAGTCTATGGGCGTCCATAATTATAAATATAAATTGAAAAATTATAAATAACCAACAAATTATTAAAAATAAATATTTTGGCAACATTGCTCATTTTAACCAATCTTAAACCATTTAACCTTATAGACACGCCTTGACGTTCTAAAAACTAAAGAAAATTGTTATGTAGTCCATGCGTGAAATCATATATTATGTTTTCTTCATTTCCAATTGAAGGAGGGATAGAAATCGGCATGTATATAAGGCTAAATGGTCTAAGATTGGTTTAGCTTCAAATTTCGGGTCCCCCAGAAAATATTTTTATGGGGACCCATTATTTTAATTAATATTACTTTAAAACATAACAAACAATGAAAAGTGCGATGAAATATGTACATTTTATCAAGAGTAGGCGGAAAATCATTCGTTCTTGATGATACTAATATTATTTGCTAATAATATTGAAATGCACATTAACAAAAGATAAAATTAATTACTGATTGAAGAAAACCATTAGATTTATTTTATATCTAAAAACGCAAATTGAATCATCCCTATAAAACAAATTATTGTTTACCCATGCAGATCAAACTTGCATTTTTGATAAATCTAAAATCGAAACGACGCAAATCGAAACCCTGATGTATTACTATAGGATCTGGTTTTAATCATCGTGAGATCTCTTACATACACAGCTACTAATTTTTTTAGTCAATAACTTTTTTAAAATTCAAAGGTCTTAGGCTAAAAATTGTACCTAAGTACAAATACTACATAATTATTATATATTAATTTATATAATTGTAATAAAAAAGCTGCACCGAAATTTACGAATTGAAGTAAAATTACCCCCCCCCCTGACTTTGGAAGACTTGAACACCAATCTCATTTTCTTCCAACTTTTAGCATATAAAATGTCCCTATCCCTTTTCCACAAATTATCTGGGTTATCCCCTGACCTTTTTTAAAATAAAAAATAGAATCATTTTTTTTTAAAAATGTTCTAATGGAAAAATGGGACATAAGATCGAAACATACCTGCATAATACAAAATTCCGACGAAAAATTTGAATTTTAACATCTTCACAATCACAAAATAATTTCACGTTAACTAACTTGAATTTCTTTTAACAAAGTAATGTATTTTGGTCCCTTTTACAAGTTTGATGACCTGATATTACATTAAATTTAGACTTCCAGTTTTTTAATTTTATGCAAACCTTGTAATGGTATACCTATCAACTTTAAACAATTACAGTTTCTTTCAAACGAAGATTTGGATTTCATTAAATTAATAGCAAGCCATAAAAATAGCATTTAACAAAAACAATATAAAGCATTTTATTATTTGCAACTTTTTTAGTACCCATTGTTATTTTATACCTACGTTGCGATTTTCGTGCATATAACTGCAGAGATGTGTTGTTCAGAAGTTGCGATTTTTCAAGTGTATAAGTTCCAAATTTTCTGTATTGTCCTAAAAAAACATCAATGAAAAAGTAATAATTTAAAATAAACTTTAATTGTAATTAAAAAAAGGGGTAACGGTTGATCGGTAGTCGGTACCAACCTAGTAGGGATCTTCTTAAAAAAACGTTCATTTTTTTCTACTAAACTGAACCATGCTATATATACAGAGGATCGATAAATTAAAAATTATTTTTATTAGTTAAGTAAATAATAATAAAAAATAACTAACCTCGTACCAAAATAAGCAAAAGTTTAATTTCTGTTCTGTCAAAATATACAGTTTTGAAAGCAACGTTGCCAAAAGCCTCTTCATAACAATTCTCAAATTTCAAATAAAATTTTGAAATTATTAGAAAAATTGATTTTATGATAAAAATATTTTTGAAAAATAAATTTTAAATAATCCTTAATTAATAAATGTAATTTTACAAATTATCAAAAAATTTTGAAAGCGAAATGTATGTTTTTTCCATTTTCTATGATTAGAAATACTTGAATAATGATTTTTGCATTTTATTTAAATGAATCGAAAATTAATTAGCACTCGACATTTCTTTTTGAGTTATTTTTCAAAAATTGTGTTGTTTGGGATCACATGCATTTACTAAACTTGGCAACCATCTTGTAAATTTAATCAATGCCGTAGAACTGCGCATGTTTTTATTTTTGAACACCAGGACAATTTTTAAAATCAGCTAGTTGATTTTTTAAATAATTAATTAGAACATTGAATTTTGTAATCACTATCGCTCCTCAAACTAAATTGAAAGAATAAAAAAAACGAATATTTTTCAAAAAAAAGTTTGTGTTTTAATATTTATTGAAGAATACGTTTTTAATAATAAACAAAACTACATAATAATTATTGCAAATAAATAACTTGTACCTATTAATAATTCATATATCAAGCAAATAACATATACAGTGGCGTAGCAAGCGTTTTGGATGTACAGGCATAAATAATTAATAAAAATTCAAAAAAGCTGCCACGGTATAAATAACATAAATTTAAATCACCTAATTAAATAAATAAATAAAAAAAAACTTCAAACAATCACTGACAATAAAATTCATCAACCATTTCGGTACAAGTTTGACATTGGACTTTACAACACCATTTGAATTCACATTTGCAACTCCAAGTCCTCAATCTTTTTACTTTACGTACTTTATATCCACAAGTTCTGCATAAATGTCGACAACTTTTCCTTTCTTCCGGGGTAGTCGTCTCAAGTTTATCCCGAGAACAACTTCGTCCTTTAGTTCCAGGCCAACCTGCAAAGAAAATGTAATAAAAAATCATGCACTCGAAAATTTATGTGGTAAAACTTACCTGTTTTCGAATTAGGAAGGCAATGGTTTACAGATGGACCCAAAAATAGTAACACCGATTTACTTTTATTTTTGATTTCATTTTCAACATTTTGGGAAAGCAGTCGATTGTCGTTTCCCAATTCGATCCTTTCTGCCCGATGATATTTGTTCCTAATCAATTTTGCTATAGTGGAAAATGGAGCAAATTCCATCCAACACGTTTGCATGGTGCAACTTCCAGACACACCATGACATCGACATTTTTTGATCATACTTTCTTTGATCAACTAAAATATTTGTAAATGAATTTTGGTTACTTGTCACTTTACAATATTACACACCTTTCTACCAACATTATTGTTGTGTAAGTTAATTTTTGCTTGAATATCGTTTCCTGTCACTTGTCTGTCCAATATATTTTTTGAAACGGTTTCACCATAATCGATCTCTACTTGGCATCCTTTTAAAGCAAAATCAACTTTGGTTGTTTGATTTTGTTCTCCGTACTCATTTAATTTGGTGTACGGTTTGATAGTCGGAACATCCTGTTTGGCTACACATCCACAGCCTGGTATCAAACCATCAGAACAATTTTTTGCAATGGCATGAGTTATACCAGCAGATAAAATGCTTTGTATGACAGCTTGTTCTCTGGTTACATGTTGCTTTTGCTTCCTAAAAGAACACAGTTTAGTTCCACACAACAAAAAATAAACTGAGAAATTTACCTTGAGAAATCTGTTAAAGGACAATTCCAACGATCCCAATAAAATGCTGACTGGCATTCATCCATCGCTAATTGAGCACCGTTCGCGATTGCATCAAGTAAATTGGGATCAGATCCAACCTGAACAAACTCAAAACTTAAAAAAAGTTTGAAAATAAAAAAGTTTACTTACGGTTAAATCCAAAATATCTTTTGCGGAAAATATCCCATTGATGCTGGATGACCAAGTAAACGAAAAACTACAAGAAACTGCCATCCACCAAGTTACAAATAAAATATTAACTTGTTTCATGATTTCAGGAAAAAATTGTACTTGTATGCCACTTCGGTAACAACTGAAAAATTCTGGTCCGTTTCGAGATTTATAACAAGGGGTAGCTGCGAAATGTAATTGCTCAATTGCACTAGGTGGGGACAATCGGCTTAAAAATTTGGTTTTGCAATTCTTGTTTAACACAGAAATTTTTGTTTTGAGAGCAATTTTGATTTTAGAAAAATATTTGTTTTATGTGAACATGAAGAATGAAAATATAATAATTATACGTAGGTAATTGATTGTTACACTAATTTAGGCTTAAAGTAATCAAAATATAGTTTTTTTATTTTGTTTTAAATTGATAATGAAAATAAACTTTTAAAATGTACTGTTGATTAAAAAAAGAAATAATTTTTTGAAATTAAATAAAATCGCACGATTTAATGTTTAAATTGGAAATTTTCGTATTAATGAGTAACTTTTCAATTACAAAATTTAAGATTTGGAACTCTTTAAATCCCTGACTTTTCAGGATCAAAGGATCAATTTAAATTTTAAATGACTTAGATATGGAGGAAATTGCTTGAAAAAATACAATTTTTAAGTTTTGAATGAAATTTGATAAAAAGAAACAACAAATACTTAGATAATTTATTATTCATCGCAGAAAGAAATCCGTCAGAATTTAAGATTGTTAAGACGGTGTCCTTTTGAACAGTAAATAAATTATTAACAATTTTAAACAAAATTTTTTTCTAATTGAACGCAAATTAATAACAAGGTTCTTCCGAGCATTCAGCAATGGTTTCTGGTACCATCAAATATTTCAATTTTATTCTTATAAAATCAATTAAATTATCATAGTATATAATAATTTTCATTTGAAAACAAAAATGATGTAATTCTGCTATAAATTTCATTCTAATGATTAGAATAATTTCACACCGGATGTATTTTGAAAAATTTTACAATCACCACAATAATTCGGTTCTTTTACAGGTGCCTGACAAAACATGCCGACCAAAGCTTACCGCTTACGCATTTTCTTTTTACCTTTTGCAATAATAATTGTTCGTGTGACAATTTGGCCCTCAGTTGTAAGTGGCAACGGGGTAATAAAACTTTTAAGTAGCCCTTGTAAAATTTAAATATTTGGGTACATCCGTTACCTTTACTGAATAATCGGTGAGCTTGTTGGCACTTGTTTTAATTAAAAAAACGTGATTTCGAGAAAAGGTGATCAAAATTGATGTGTGCAATTACGCAAAGCTTTTCAAAATCTAATTGCATCTGGTGCTGGTACTTATTGCATTGTTCTGGATTTGATTTTAAGCTTTAATCAAGAAATTTTTGTGTTTGCAGATTAGATGCAGTTACCTAATCCGGTACCTAACATTTCCCTTTCATTATTTGGATTTAAGTTTGGGAATTCCCACTTTTAGGTTTTTAAAATTGGGTTTTCCAATTTTACTAGTTTTAATTCAGGCCATTGTGTTTAATAAAATATCATGTGGTATAAATTAAATTAAAAATTTAAATATCATTTAAACCATAAAATTGATAAAAAAAAGAATCAATTAAAAGTAAAGATTGTTTTTAAGTAAATTTCAAAAAAATTGATTGTTTCAAAGTTTTTTTACCAACAAATATTATTTTAACACGTTAAACGACTATAACATTTTTCATGGGCTGTAAAAAATTCTCGCGTGGGCCGCAGGGCCGACTCTAACATACTTGTCGATTTTGCGTCTCCTCAGTTTTCTCCTAGATATTTAAAAAATTCAAAAGGAGAGAGGACTGGAGACATTAATTTGCAGTTTTGGATCCAAAATAGCCTAATCGTTTATGTCTCTTACATATTAATCTTTTAATTTTGTATGTATTTTTTTCCGTAATATTAAAAAAATAGATACTGATGCGCAACTTGTATTAACGAGATTCTTAGTTTTCATTAATAAAAATTGATTTTTAATCTTTTAATTTAAATTTATTTGAAGTATCCCGAAATCTAAATGGGGTCAAAAAAAAATAAAAAATAAAAATTGGAAGGGGGGCACTTATAAAATTAAAAAAAGAGTGAGTGTAATATTGCACTGTAATACAAGGTCTAATACAGTTCCAATAATATATTCATGTTTTACGGGGGTAATTATCATGTAAATAAGAATGAGAAGATTGAAAATTTCACACACAAAATTATACAATACCCCCCCCCCCCCTCTTTTGCATTTTGGATCCTGCAATATTGCAATATTAACTGTTATAAAAAAGTAACATTTTCTAGGTTTTACGTTTAAAATCATTCAAACGTAGTAACTGAGAATCTCGTTAATCCATCCTAAGTTCTTCGGTTTCTGATGTTTTCTGAATATTCAAAATTTGGAGGAGGGGGTTAAAAGTTCAATCAAAAATACAACCCTAATAATTTTTGCACCTTTCTTTTGCTGATATTTTTGATAAGAATAGATGCATTTTTAAATAAAAAAAATTTAAACCTGCTTTGAAATTGAATTTTTGAACTGAAGTTAAATAAAAGAATTTATTGTACCTACCTATTAATCACCTGATAGAAATTCTTATTAAAATAGTTTAATTTGTTTCTACGTTTTCTCCATTTAAATGGACACAATTAAATTTCAATAAAAAAATTTTAAGGTAGGAAGGAGAGCAATTTGGTAATAATCGCAACATTGCGATTGCAACACTTTAAATTAATTTATATGCATAATATAACTTCAAAGCGAGATGGAGAGTGGGAAGCAATTTAATAAATTTTTTATTTGATTTTAATTGAGATTCGAAGAAAAATAATTTGATTAAGGTTAGTTTAGTTCGTCTTCAAAAATTACTGTATGGAATTTTTACAACTCTTTACCAGTGCAAATATGCGTGGGAAAATTTTCTAGTTTACCTGCCTTAAAAAGTTTAAAGTAAGCGCCGCGCCATAAAACCAAAAACACAGGTACACCATTGTACCATTGTATCATTGTACCGATGATGAAGACATTTTGCCGCTTTGGAAGTTCCGCTTTCAGTTTTTAAATATATTGTTCAGGTACGGACTGGCCATATCGTTAGGGTAAAGTAACAATTTTGAGTTTGAATTTTCGAATTTTTCAAATGAATAAATTAAATAATATAAGAAAATCCAATAATATATTTCTACCAACTTAAGGCTGATTCCCACTGTACGTTTCGTATCTGTTCCATACTATTCTTGACTTTGTAATTAATCTGTGCTTAATATGTCATTCAATATATTTTTGAATAATATCTCCAGTATGGAACACCGAACCGAACGTAAATGGCACCTATAATGGGAATCAACCTTTATACAGCTCAAGTATCAAAAAATGTTCAAATCGCTCGGGTCTCATTATTGTTAGGTTGGAGATTTACATGCCTAAGTTTTCACTGAAAAATAAAGGTGCATGTCCCCAGCTCCCCCCCTAATTTCGAATTTTGCCTTCAAAATAGTTTCAATCGTTTGTGTTTCAGTTGTGCCTGATGTTTCTGCAAACATTTTCTTCGTTTATACCCAAATAGTTTTTGAGAATTTAAAGGAAAACATAAAGGATATTGCCGCGCATGATTAGATTAACGAGATTCTGGGAAAAACTTACAGCATGAAGACCAAAATAGTCTCAATCGTTTGGACTTCGTTTGTACCTGTTTGTGCAAGTTTTATTTACGATTGTACCCAAACAGTTTCTAAGATTCTAAAGAACGTTGACGCGCATGATTAGATTAACGAGATTCTGGGATACATTTACAGCATGAAGATCAAAATAGTTTCAATCATTTGTACTTCGTTAGTACCTGTTTGTGCAAGTTTTATTTTTTTGTACCCAAATAGTTTCTAAGATTTTCAAGGGGCACTGATGTGCATGATGGGATTAACGAGAATCTAGGGAAAAATTACAGGATGGAGACCAAAATTGTGTTAATCGTTTGTACTTCATGTATACCTATTTGTTTAAAAATTATTTTCAATAGAAAATCAAATAAATTTCGAGAAATTTCAAAATTTAACTGAGGGTGGGGGAACTGGAGACATGCTCAAACGTCTATAGTTAATCTGATTTACAATAAATTGATGCTTTCTTAATTAAAGCCCCCCTACAACCCGTAGACATGTTTTTCTATTTACGCTGCTATTTGAATTTTTGGGTAAAATTTGTGTCAAACGTTAGAGCTTCATTACAGTCAGAATGAATTAGGTGCATGTCCCCAGCCCCCCCCCCATTTCGATTTTTGACTCCAAAATAGTCTCAATCGTTTGTGCTTCGTTTGTGCCTGTTTGTGCAAACATTTTTTTCGTTTGTACCCAAATAGTTTTCGAGATATTTCAAAAATAAGCTGGGGGGGGCTGGAGACATGCTAGCACTTCGTTTGTGCTTGTTTGTGCAAACATTTTTTTCGTTTGTACCCAAATAGTTTTTGAAATATTCAAGATTTTCGGTAACACGTTGTAACATAACGGACATGGACGCGCTGAATGCTTTAACGAGATTCTGCGAAAAACTTGCAGCATGAAGACCAAAATAGTCTCAATCGATAGCACTTCGTTTGTGCCTGTTTGTGCAAGTTTTATTTTCGTTTGTACCCAAATAGTTTTTGCAATATTCGAGATTTTCGGTAACATCGCACGTGCTAACATAAACAGTTATTTTAGAATTTCGGATTCAAAATAGTCTCAATCGATAGCACTTCGTTTGTGACTGTTTGTGCAAACGTTTTTTTCGTTTGTACCCAAATAGTTTTTGAAATATTCGAGATTTTCGGTAACGTCGCACGTGCTAACATAAACAGTTATTTTAGAATTTCGGATTCAAAATAGTCTCAATCGATTGTACTTAGTTGGTGCCTGTTTGTGCAAACATTTTTTTCGTTTGTACCCGAACAGTTTTTGAGAATTTAAACGAAAACATTTTCATTTATTGCCACCCCTTCATGTATAATAAAATAAACCGGAAAGTGAAAATTTATTATCAAACATTATTTCTCACCTCGTAAGTGGAGATACTAATTCAGGTTTTACGTATGTGTGCTTAGCAAAGCGAAATCCCGCGTAATTCCGTCTATGATTGGAGGGTATTCCCCCCCCCACCCTCAATCCCTGTTCCAAGACCAACATAGTGAACATTATTTAATTGATTTTAGTACGTCGCACAGTGGTCATTTTATTTAATCTAGGAATTAATAATACCAAAAATTTACCGTCACCAATATCATTAATTTTTATTTTATTTCAAAGGAACACAGTTGGATAGTCGATATTGTAAAAATAATTAAATTTAGTCCACACATTTATTAGTGAAGACATAAAGAAATGGCTAAATGAGCGTTCAAGTGCATTTATAATCCAGAGTTGTATTTTACGCGTATGATTTAAAAGTTTTCAAGTGACTCTGTGGTTATAATTTTCCTAATTTTTTCTGTTGAATATTCGTATTCAAGCTTTGTATTTCTACTGTGAATAATTTCTAATTTTATAATTTTGTTCAAATTGTGAAAAAAATACTATTGAATATCGTTACTCTCAATGACTTACTTATTTTTCTGTTTTAAAACTAATTTAGTCTTGCAATTCTAAGATTCGCGTGGATTCGCAGTGATTTTTTGTTTTCTTATCAGGTAATTAGTATTATAACTTCATATTACACTTAAAATTAGCTGCTACTTTTTGCAACTTTTTTAAATATTTAATTTTATTAGGTACCATGTCGTTGTTGAATAGAGACCTGTTTGTTGTTTGGCATCAAGAATGTGATGCAAATCAAAAACTATTATCGGTTTTGACCTACGTTTTGGACAAATTTGATTTCATACGTAATCAAGATTTTGAAAAATTTTGTAGTATAAAATAATTGTGTGTAATTTTACCAGTAAGATCGCTAAAAGACAAAGAAAATGGAAGGGGAACAACCGAAAATTTAAAATTTTACAAAAGGATTTTTACAAGGCCCCCCCCCCCCCGAAATGAAATCCTGGCTACAGGCCTGCTACTCGTAGTTTTGATACAAGGCTGAAAATGTTTTAAAACAAAACTAAAAAAAATTAGAAATAAAACTAAAGAAGTTTCGAAAGCTTCTTCGATAACGTCAATGCTTTAAATTGAAATTTAAATTAACTAATTTGAACTAATAAAATTAGAAAAAGTGTAGACATTTTTGAATCCAAAATTTGAAATTCCAAATTATGCTTCAGTCAAGACAGATTGAATTCTTATCGGCTTGAATAATTTTCTATTATAAATACTCGACCAGTTTTCAACAAAATAGAAGAAAAAAAACACTTTATGATCTTTCCTTGTTTCATCAAATTTGTTATTATTTACGAAGCACATGGAAGGGAACAAAGTGTCACTTTTCTGCCAAATTTACCATTTTTCGTCATTTATATTGCAAATAAAAGGAGTATTGTATCATTTTTCAATTCCATTATTTTTTCTGACTGCATTCATTTTGGGGTGTTGCTCGGAGCACACCCAAGAAGAATTTCTAAATTAAAATTTGTGTCTGTTGTTTTGATGAGGTTATTTTTATATAATTAATATAATTATCTTTATTGGAGGTTATAAAGTTAAGTCTATAATTAAGCCCGCACGTGAGATTAGGCGTAACTCAGCAAAATTAGAAAAAAAAAAACATTATAATGTCCAGACATTAATATTGTGACCATTCAAAATTCGTTAGTGAAAACTGTAGTTACCTAGTGTTATATTTTTATTACATCGCTCTTCTTTATTTTGACAAGATTTCGAACAATCGGTAAATGAATATACATAATTATTATCTACTAAATCATTTCCAATAAATATATAAATAAAATAAATTAAGTAATATTTTGTTAAATCTACAACATTTTAACTCCTTAGGAGTGACAAGAAATCTAATTTATACAAAAGTAAAATTAAAAACATCAGTAACTGTATTTTTTTACTAACAAGAAATGAAAAATATTTCTTACGTTCTATTTAAGTTAATAATGCGTATAATTAAGATAAATGAGACAAATCATTCTTACATACACACATATGTACATACTGGTACATGCATAAAACAAGTTTACCTACTGCTGATACATGAAAGAAGAATAAAAATAAATTACCTAAATTAATATAAATAAAAAGTAACTGTTTGGACTACTATTTTTATTGTACATCGTTTAATTCCAGTTTGGACTATTCACTACTATCTTCTTCTTCTATTAACGTATGCTCCATATTCCTCATCTCCATTGAATCCATAATGTGATTGTGCCAAATGTTGACGCATTGGACTTTTATCAACATTTACATTGTGTGTGAAAACGCCTCCAGGATTGGTTGATATTCGGAACATATTTATAAGACCAACCATAATTGCAAGTTTTCCGATGAATGCTGCTTTCAGTAAAGAAAATTTCAACATGGTAAGCATCATGGGAATGATTGCAGTTTGAAGCATAAATGGAATTATCATCATGGGTAAAATTCTTGTCATTATATCAGGCTTCTTTTTTGATTTAGATTTTTGTAAATTACTCTTTCCTTTGGCTAATGCATCTGAAATGATAATATTGTTAGAATATTGCAACTATTGAAAACCAATCACTGTTTTTATAAGTGAGAATAAGCTGGCAAGTGAGGACTTGAAGCATTTTGTTAAGCTAAACGTCATCAAGAAACTAATGGTTAGTTAACTCTACACTAAGTAAGTTATTTGAGAGAGGCCAAGGAAGGCCAAAAATTGAGTGTTCCTTTCTTTTATTCTGCAATAAAAAAAAAGTTTTCAACTTCAAATTGGGGAGTCAACTCCCCAATCTATCATATCCATAACATGGAACGTCTTGAAAGTTGATAAGAATTTGGAATCTTATAATAGATTGAGCTTGGCACACAGAAAAGAAGAAGAGTGAATTATTACTTTCTCAATCTTCAATATTAAACTGGTTTATGATACTCTTCCGAAATGCAACTCTGTCATTACATGATTTTTTGTTCCTTGAAAGTAAATGATAATTATCGATTAACAGATAATTTATAAGCTTCTTTTGTAGCACCTTTCACTTATGTAAAAGTATTCCAATGTCAAGTTTGAAGATTCGTTTTGACATAAGGAATGAGGACACTGTTGCAGTTTAGCAAGTTCAACATTTTCTGCAATTTTGCAAAACATTTGAATTCAAATTTGAACGTTGACCGTAATTCGATTAAACTATTCAAATTTTTTAGGCTAAATTCTTGCCAGATGTGAAGTAACTTTTCCACGTGTTTTTGAAAAATGGAATTTTTGTAGGAAATCAAATTCCAATTCCGTTTAATTTATGTTCGTGTGAGCATTTTCTAGTTAAACTAATTATTATAATTTGAAAAGCGGGACTTGTTGAATATATTTACGTATAATTACTTCAACTTAGTGTACGTAAATCGCCTTAAATTGTTCGAAAAATCGATAATTGATCCACTTATCGTTGGTTGAAGCGAAAGAACTTTTTTTAAATTACCACATAATTAATAAAATTCAATTAAAGTGACGCAAATATGACTCCTCTTTATTTATTTATTTCCATTAACAAATTTTTTTTTTACTTTGCGCTCTAAATAGTAAATTGTTAATAAAATTAAAAATTACAATTACCTCGGTTAATTTGCTTCCTTGAAGAACTTTTCGTTTTACTCGGTTTTTTATTTGATTTTTCTATAATTGAAGCACTAAAATCATTCACTAATTTGTTTTTACTTAATATTGTCGACACAACTTCAGTTTCTTTTTCTTCATCACTATTTTTTTTAAGTTTAGCACCAAAGGCAGTCAAGGTGCACGTTAAGATCACTAATAATAATAAAACAGTTACATTTAGTTTCATTTTAAAAAAATTTAATAAATATTTAATTTTGAATATTCAAATTTTACATTTTAGAATTTCGCTCGACTTTTGTTGTTTACCCACTACAATTCAAGTGAAGGTTGAGCGGAAGATTGTAAGTATTTGGTTTGTGTATCCATGATACTGATGGTCATGGCCGGTTGGCCGTGTGCTCCCATTTACCACTTTTCTACGTAAAATGTTAAAGAAATGTTTGTAGATGGCAAATCAAGTAGTTAAACCTGATACATGTGCATATACTGTTACAATCTATATTGCATCTAGGAATTAGTTTTGTTCCCAATGCAAAGAATGAAGATGAACATGCAACGACTATAATAGCATTTAGCAAAAAATCTGAACTCTTAGACCCAACAATAATTTTCAGATAACAGTTTAAGTTGAAATTACCGTTTAAATGCACTTTTTTGCAAACGGAAATTCTCTGGATAAATTGAAAAATAAGCAGGTCTTCAGACAACATTAAGTTTAAAAAATCGACACATTACTATAAAGCTGGCGAAATTTTAAACTTCTCACAATTAGTTTAATTCGGCGACAATTTTTTGCAATTTCTGCAAGAAAGTGAGAGATAAATGTTTGAGTATCATAAGTTGACAACCTCAGAGAACTCGCCCTGAATTATGGTGATTTATCAATTGGAGCTCCTAACCAATATCTCAACTCACAATATGCAATCTTACTCTAAAACCAAGAGAAAAGACTATTTCGAAATGTATCAAGCATCAGAAGTAAATATTCTACAAAATATTGAATTTAAGCCATCAGGATTTTCTTAAATGATAAAAGAAAATTTAACCTCTATAAGAAGAGGAATCAAAAGAGCCAAGTGTTCAGCTGAGGAAGCAAATAATATGGAAGCCTTATAAAGACGTCAGAAGAAAAGTCTAACCTTATGGACTAAAATCAATAATGATGAAGGGCAAACTCAATAGGAAAGAATTAATAACCGAAATTCAAATCAATACTATATTAAATGAAAACAAAAAACAAGATCCCCAAAATGGTTGACTTGAAATCAGGAAAAATTCATCAATATTTTAAAATATAATCCGGATTATCGAACAATTAGTTGCAAATTGAACATCCAAGTTAATATGTGTTCTAATTTCAAAAGAAGTTAACCTGTAAAGTAGGGTACACAATTTCTCGATTGATTTGAAATAATAGAAACAATTCCACAAGTTATACAAAAAGTTTTCATTTTAATGTAAATATCCCATTATTATAAAAATAATAATATGTAAATTAATATGTAAAGTGATTGTAATATAAAAGAAATCTTGCAATAATTAATACAATTAAAAACAATAAAGTTCATGCTATGTATTTATTGCAGTGACCTGAAGAATTCTTTGCTTTGATGAATAGTCTAAGAAATTTTTAAAAAAATTTTTCACAAAATAAATTTTGTTGTTTATTTCATATATCACACAGTAAAGAAACGAGCAATAAAATAATAAACAATTAGTAATTTATTTTTGAAAAAGTAATCTAATTTTAACTGTACCTACTATAAGTAATTATTGTTATTACTCGTATTATTGGTAGAAAACTGTAAAATTGTAAATGCAAATCTGATAATTTAATTTCAATAGTAATTATTATAAATTAAGGAAAATAGGCGTTAATTTTTTAATTAAATTATTTAATAGGTACCTACATACGACCAACATTACTTAATTATACCTATTAGTTACTTGGAGCTTTGTGATCGTCTCAGTTTGGAAGATAGCCGTGTCAACTTTTTGTTAACTAATTCATAAATAATTGATGTGACTTCATTCATTGTCAAACGAGTAACATAAAATTAGAATAAAATATCATTTCAAAATTTTCAATTTTATATTTCTTCCTTATCAGAAATAACAAAATAATTCTGTTTAACAAAAAAAAAAAAAGAAAAATGTTAGTCTTTGTTGGTCCAAAAAGCAATTATATTAGGTTGGGGAAAAAGTAATCCATTATTTTGGCGTTTACTTTAATGCTTTATTTAACACGGTTACCATCATCTGATTTGAGCCTGAGATGCATCATTTTGTTCGATAATTTGTTGCCATTGTGATGGTAATTTCATGATTCCTCTCTCATAAAATCCAATGTCCCTATTGGCAAATTACTCGGACAACCAATTTTCACAGACCTCTTTTGATGCCAGTTTTACACCACAAAGAGAGTTTGACATGGATGGAAAAAAATGATAGTCTCTAGGTACCAGATCCGGACTATAAGGTGGATGCATTAAAACCTCCCATCCGAGCTCTCAGAGTTTTTGGCGAGTCACTATTGACGTGTGTGGCCTGGCGTTATCCTAATGGAAGACGACTCCTCTCTTTTTGGACAATTCTGGTCGCTTATGGTCAATCCCCATCTTCAATCGGTCCAATTGTTGGCAGTACAAGTTCAAATTGAGTATTTGGCCCGACGCCGACGGGAGCAGCTCATAGTGGATAATCCCTCACCAATCCCACTAAACACACGGCACAGCTTTTCTGGCCGTCAATCCTGGCTTGGAAACCGCTTGGGCGGCTTCGCCGCTCTTCAACCACGATATTTTTACACATAATTGTCGTATGTGACCCATTCTTCATCCCCAGTCACCATCCGCTTTAAAAATAGTTCGATTTCTTGACGTTTGGCCAAGGATTCGCAGATGAAAATACGGTCAATAAAGTTTTTTTGCGTCAATTCCTGTGGCACCCAAACATCAAGCTTATTTTTGAATCCAACCTTCTTCAAATGGTTCACAATGGTTTTGTGGTCGATCTTTACCTCAAGGGCAATGCTACGACTGATCACATGCCGGTCTAACTTATCATTTCCATCATTTTATCGGCATTTTCGATGGTTGGTCTTCCAGAGCTTACTGCATCTTTGACATATATCTCGTGATCTATTCGTCGGATCGACTAAACCAAATTTTTTTATGATTGACTGTTACAGTGTCGGGACCTTGAATACAATTCACATTATCAGCCGCCTAACTTGTGATTTCGTCTTTATCTATGCAAAACTGTAAAATATAGCAAATTTTCTCTCTGTTTACATAGATCTTTGGCGCACTATAACTGGAAACTGGTTGGACCAATTACTAAACTGTCAATTGCTTTTTTTTAGTACACATTCACACCTTTCCAAAAAGTATAGGGATTACCCGATCCGACGAATAGATCACGAGATATATGTCACTAAAGCCATCTAACGACAAAATAATGGATTACTTTTTCCCCAACCTAATATAACAAAAATTTTATGCATCATTGAAAATAGGGCCTAAAATTGATAAAAAATTGCAAAATTATTTGAACTGACATTTAACAACATTGAATTGGTTGTAACCATAAGGTAAGTCCCTCCCACTCCTCAATTGACGACATCATTGCAGAACTTTATAAAATTAGCTTGACAGCTCATAATTTACATGCAATACTACGCCAGCTATCTTAATGGATATGTCAAGCTTACACGTGACCTATTTCGATTCAACAAGATCTATGAGACATTTCAACTCATTAAAAGTAGCCAGTGGATCTCTTTCTTAGCGGTATTATCATAAAAGAATATCGTTTCTTAACACTAACCTAAGCTCGACCGATGGATCTCTCTTTTCGACAAATTTAAGCTAAAGAAAAACATAACATCTATCGCATTCAAGGACAAGAGTTGGAAGCAATCCTTCTAGAGCCCTTTCATCGCACAAAGACTCGTCATCGAGTACAGAATGATGGATTTGCCAGTCAGTTAGTCAGCCGGCAGTAATCACGCACACGGTGTCGAAGTTACTTTCAATGAATTAATTGGAAAACAAGCCTTATGAATAAGAGGCAGATGTAGGTAGCCCCTCAAAAATTGTAGCGTCGGAGCTCGCAAAACGTAAAACGTAAAAAAATAAGAAGGATAAAAGCAACGCACAGAAAAATTACTTTCACCTTACATACCCAGTGCATCTTCTTGAAGAGAACTGCTCATGGCCCGAGGTAAGGCATTGTAAACACCTCACTACCCAAGTAACATTTTAACCTGAGAAATTCCTGACAATTTCCTGGCAGTGAAGACTCATGCAGGACCTGCTCATGTAGCAGTAATGAAGCAAGTAAAGCAAATAACCTGTAAATTATTATTTCCTTGGAGTCAACCAAGCCTAACGCAGGCTTGCCAGGTTAATTATGATTTGGCAGACAATTGCCAGGATTAAAATGTTACTTGGGTATGGCCATGCGGTCGGTTCCAACTTTCCACGACTAGATCCAGCTAAAGTGCACGGACCGACAGCAGAATAATAAGGTCGCTTTTCAAGCAGAAATTGGAAACTTTAAAATCGATTTTTAGCCAATCTAAGATAGCTATGGAAAATTCGCGTAATACTGCTGCAGTGGATGATAAAAATGACTCATAGTCAGTCAAGTCCGCTGAATCCCTTAAAATGTGAAGAAACGGGAGTGAAGCTGGAGTGAAACCGGAGGGTCTGGGGGGTATAGAATACTCCCAAGCTTAAAATGATGATTTTTCAAAATTAATTTTCTCTTCTTCCACTTTCTAGAGGCAATTTTAAGAGAATCCTCTTCTAGTAGGCTAAAGCTTGTTATTTTCCCAACAACTGTTAGAAACTTTGCCCATATAAATATTTTTACATGATCAGGTAGGCTAGACTTGCCTTCAGATGTGCTTTGTATCCTGGCTTTTCTGTTAGCGGTTAATGTGCTTTCCGAAATACGGAGACTAGTCATAAGAAAGTCTGACTCTCCTCGTGTTTGAACATTGCAAGGCAATGACCGTCACTGTCAAAATGAATAAACAAACAAATTTAATTCTAGAGAAAACATTCCTTTCTTACTACGACTTGGGGATATTCCATAACCCGGGACCCTCGGTTTTCCAATTGTTTACTTTTAAATGTACCCTCCAGACTAGGGAAAGATTTCATCAACCCTGAACTAAATAAATAATACTTAATTTGATCAATTTTTAAGCTTTTCTTTCCATTTTCAAGACTATAGTCTGTTTTTTTAAAGAAACGAGTAAAAAATTTCTATTCTACGTGGATAACTTGAATATTAACCAATGAAATTGCTTGAAATTTAATTTCAACCAATTTAATTGGTTAACATTTACGTTATCCACGTGGAATTTCTATTCCACGTGGATAACGTAAATATTTTACTCGTTTCTTAAAAAAGATAGACTATAGGGTGTCTAAGCCCGCTAAATCACGTGATCAATTGAATCAATCAAGGTTCTTCACATCAATATGAAGAACCGGAGGTTTTGGGCAAAACCCCAGTTTAAGGTAGTATAACGAGATGACTTTTCAAAATTTATTGTTAAGATGCAATTTTTATTCTTGAAACTGATGTTTTCTTGTGAAAAATTTATTTTTTTGATGTTTGCATTAAATCAAATTATTATCAGAGGACTTTCGAGTCCTAGTACTACGGTGCTTGGCGCCACTGCACATATATGTGTATATTTCATATGTATTTTTTTCAATTAAATTAAGATAATGAATTTTTTAAGTATGCCATATTTGCATTCGCGAGTATCAACTGCGCATAAATAACCATTATTTTAAGATTGCGATCATTTTTTTGTTCGTTAATTACTATCGTCATTGTTATTTTTCTAAGCTTATGTTTATTACTAACATTTGAACAGAATCTCATTAAATTTGTATTATAAGAAAGCTAATAATTGGTTAAGGATATATTTCATATTGAATCAAAACATTGAAACATTCAATAATTTTGGGCATCTAGATATTGGGATATTGGGAATATTGGGATGACAGAAAATTGGCAATTTGATATCGAATGTTGTTTTTTTCTAAACTACACGCAATTATTAATGCGGTTTGATAAGAAACAAAATGTTTGAAAATTATTGTTTTATTAAAATTTCTTCCATACAAAGGTTGTAAAAAATCGTAGGTTAGAAGTTTGGAAAAAAAAACCTTTGATGACTATTTGATCTGCTGATCACGTAGCCCAGGACACAGTCGTGGAGTGATGTGATCGCTGGTTGAGTTAGAGAGCGGAAATTCTGGGTTCAAATCGCGGACTGCACAGAATTTCTTAGCTCGGCCTTCCAGTGGACATGCACACGATGCGGTGAAAAGTTGTAGTAATAAGAATAGTAAAAGAAGAGTAATCCACCTCATGAAATGGATTGTGAAGACTTCAAAGAAGTGGCAATATTCCGATAGGAATGGAAAAGCCCTTGATTGATTGATTGATCACGTAGCCCCAATCCGAGGGTTATTATAACTTTTGTACTATTGCCTGTGATGTATATAATTATCGGTGGGATGTAATGCTTGACATTCTAAACCGGAAACAAATACAAAGCAATTATTACATTTGAAATCGGGCTGAAGACCCAATTCCAAAATCAAAAATTAAGGCGACTCTAAAGGAGACGTTCGATAAAGCTAAAAAGTAAACAGTTGGGCTGCTTTGAAAGAGTCAAACCTAACAAAAATAAATACTTTTGCAACTAATTGACTTTGGAATGCGTAAATATCATTGAAATAGTCAAAATTAACATGTTCAAAATTCAATATGAAATAATACAATAATTAATTTCACTCAATTGTTAGGCTTTCAATAACTCTGATATATCGCCTCGCATTACAAATTTGCCTGTCAACACTGCAGTTGGATTTCAGTTGCACTTGAAACGTTGGACTTTGATGGGTGACCGTCTAGGGAACATATTATTTGTGTCGTTAGTTTTACTTTTACTGAATTTCTTATCGCGGTTTTATGATCAAGGCTGGTGACCTAATCTAACTACTGTAAAAAACTTAATCTCTGATTTGGCCCACCTTGTAAGAGAACGGTTTGATTGATTGATTAGGAGTATGTCGTTCTTCAATTTTACTTTTTGTGACCACATTAAAGATAAAAGCTCATTTTTTGTCTTAGTGATCATATCAATATTTAAAATTTTACTAGCTAATTTAAAAAGCTAGAACTTTGGTTATAGCATTTCTATAAAATGCATCATAGTTTTTCATCAAATTTTAGAAACTTTTCATTGTATTAAAGTGGTAATTGTTAAATTGTTGAACTTTTTACTAAAACAAATAAACAAAATGAAAGGTACATACTTACTCTACTTTCATTTAGAAAAAAATAAACTCGTCAATTGTATTAAAATGACATTCCATTATAGACAGAAGCAGACAAGAATTTGAGTGGCTTACAAATTGCAATAAAATTATGGTGTAATAATTTATACATTATTCAAGAATTAAAAAGTAACAGTAACCTGTTGTTATTGTTTTGAAATTTGGGTAACCATGACTAAGCGGATCTTCAACTCTAGAATTTTTACGAACTGGATCTTATAGTATTTTGACCCACAACAATCACGTACTATATGCGTATATTAAAATATTCAAAAACTGGAATTTTGGAATAATTTGTTCTCCTTTTAAGCAGCGCAATAAAAAATAATACCTCTTACATTAAAATTGTTTTAACAGTAATTATTATTGTTTTATATAGTACTTAATTTTTGTAGCAGTAATATATTCCAAAATATTCGTTTTATATTATTTAATTTGAATATTTTACAAAAATTAGGTAAGAGTGATTTCAAGTGAATCCAACAATTCCAAAAAAAGTTAAATGCTTATAATTTCTTCAAAAGTAATTCCCACTTTTGAGTTACCAACAGAAAATCTATGTTAAAGTGGCCATACCTTTATTAATTAAAAGTAGTTCGCTGTTTCTTGATTGATAATCTTTAATGCCCACATAAAACTGTATAATATTATCTTCCTTAGATGTACAGTTAATTAAGCCAGTTTTTTTAAGTCACTGCATTTTAAAAATTAAAATATAAAATATGAAAATTTTATGCTTATTTAAATTTATATTTTAAATATGTTTTTTCAAACGAATGCTTTTTTTCATCGTGGTTTCGATATTTTATTAAATAACTTGAGCAGAAACTTTTTAAATATAGTGGAAGCTCGATAATCCAAACTTAGTGAATTTAACTTAAAAGAATGCACAAAATTAACGTGAACTACAAGAAATAATTTATTTTAATTTTTAATTTTCTTTAAATAAGAATTTACGAATAATAATACATACTAAAATACAAAAACATTTAATTTTTTTCTAATGTCCTTTTTAAAATTCTAACTTACTCAAAATTATGGTACTGTCAATATAATTATTTAATAATTTGTTAAGGAAGTTCAATTCAATTAAAAAAATTAAGAAAAGTTAGAAATGCCAAAATATTTTAAGATGTTATCATAATTTGCTAATAGGATGGGGTCCATATAATATGTGCAATATTACATTGTACTAGATATGCATTATGTAAATATGGATCTAATGAATAATAAATATTTTTGGCTTACTAAATTCATTAGATTGTTGAATTATAAAATCCAACATTCTAGTGGCTTAGTTAAATAAATCATTAAAATGTTCTGGAGAAGTTAATTTTAAGGAGCCTCTCTCATAACTTAAAATGGAAGGTCTGAACAAGTCAAGATTGTCTTCTTAATAATAAATATGTTTAAATGATTCCAAAAAAAATTTATAGATAAAACAAAATTATTTTGGAACAGGTTTATAATTTTGAAATTAAAATTAATTATTTTTGTTTTTAGCATTTTAAGCCAAGAGAGACGCCTTAAATCCCTATTATGATTACCCAGGTCAAACCCAGGTTTCAGGAAAAGCAAGAGAAAAATGGAAAAGAAATTTAAAAAGGAAGCAGGAAGGAATAAAATTTTTAAAAAACTGGATTCGGTAAATTTTGCATTTTAGATTAAATTATTTTCTATTCTGCACTAAAAATTTAATTTAATAATGTATAATTTATAATTTACTGAAGTTTTATGCATAATACCGATCAAAATCTACAATTTAAATTTATCTACTAATACGAATGCATTTGGTACAATTAGTCATAGTTAAAAACTATAATTAATATTTTTTGCTAAACATTTTTTAAATATTTTCTAACCATTAATGTCAGAATTTTGTGCTACTTAAATTAAAAGAAAAAAATTTATTGTTGGAAAAAATTGGAAATTTGATTACCATCCTATTTTGGAAAATACGCACTAAAATAATTAATCTATTTTAGGTATTGCAATTGCTGTAGGACCTAACATACTTTCAAATTATTTTTTATTGATCGACGTTTCCTTTAGGAACTCAGTGACAGTGTAGTTAAGTACCAACGACAGTTTGAGCAGTTCACACCCATATCGTGAACTTATTTCCCATGACGGATGATTAAGACATGGTATTTTTTTTGTGATTGCATTTTCACACCTTCGATCGTAAATTTCAGAATTTTAAAATTATATTAACTGTGGGGTGAAGTAGAGCAACATGACAATTTAAAAAGTTTTCTTGAAGTGAAGAAGTTTTCTTCTACACAAAAGTGCGATTGTTTATTGTATTGTTTATAGCTGAGATTTGTCACATATTCTATGCTTTCTGTTTGTCATTCAGTCATTTTTGTATAAAAAAAACAGGGTCACAGTAATAAAAATGTTATCTGAATTTGTATTACGCATACGGCATAGCTTTTGAAAACTCAGAATTTTATGCACTATTTATGTAAATGTGGAGGAGTGAAAGCAACATTGAAGAACATGTCTAGAATGATATTATTTAAATTGTTAGCACGTTAAATTAATTTATAGTAATTTATCTTCCTATGTTAGCCATTTAAATAATATGCTATTCAAGACCAACATCAAATATTTTTTATTCCATGTGAATAAAAAATCAGCTTGACACATCCGCTGTAATACTAACTTAAATTATATATTTTTTATAAAATTTTCCACATTAATTTTTTTTTTCAAATTTACAGGAGGATGGAGCTTTGAAGTTTAAATAACGTAATTGAATGCAAAAGGTGAAAGACTTTTACTTATCGACAAGTAGGCGTATAAGGAACTTTTCTTCATAGACTAAAAAGTAACAAACCAATTTTAGAAAGCATAATATCTTGCTCAGGTCTGCAATGTAGAGTATTTTTTTATGACAATGATTAAAAATATTTAAAATTTTTAAGCTGGTCAGTTTTTTATAAATTATAAAATGAAAATATGACTGGGCGGATCCAGGCCATCGTTATTGAAAGGATGGGGCGCCAATTTAGAATTTTGGATGCTACATTACTAAACAATAGAAGAAATCAGAATAAATTTGAAATAATTTAATTTGGTGTCTAAACGTGGGGGGGGGGGAAGCAGTATATAGCCCTAGCCGCCATCCATTGAAACTATGTTTGTCATAAAATCTCCTATTATGTTTTCGTCTGAGGGTTAGTATAATTACATTAACAAAGCATTAGTATTTAAATAAAGACGACGATTTATCCCAAAGTATGTATGTCTTCCAGAATACAAGACACGAGGATTGGGGTATCTTAATTCTGTCTCTAAAAATGTTGTCTGAAGAAAAACAAGCCACTGGAGGATTCATAGATGCAAAAGGAATCCCAAGTAATAAGGAGCAAAACCATTCAAGCATCCCGTTCATTTAGGGGTAGAAACTTAATAATTACTGTTTTTAAATTTTTGCATTTACTATAAAATCCAACACCGTAGTGAAGTTAATTATGAATTTTGATTTCATATATTATTCCAGGATCTTCTATATTTACACCTTTTTTCTTGCAGGAATACACCTTATTTATTTTATATCTTCTGCCATTGCATTTTCACTACTATTCAATTATTTTTTTAATTTTTCAATAATAGATCAAATACAATTTTTCAATTCAACCACATAGGAATAAATAATCAAATTTCATTCAGTCATTCCGCAGATGTCGTTCATATGACACTAAACATTTTTACATTGGCAAAGAAATTATTTATTTAATTAATTAACGGGTAAACCAATTTCCTCTTAAACTGAAGTAAAGGATTACCCAACAAATTCAAATGATCAAATTTGTTGAATTTATTAGGAAATTCTAGTTAAGGGGCTATGCACTCCATAATTTATTAGCTCCATGCATTAGTTCCAGCTAACGCGTTAAGCAGGATCTCTTTGCTCATTATTAAATTTTATAGTTAGATAGTATAGATTAATTAAAAAAATTATTTTGATATGCTCAATATTTAATAAATTTTGTTCTGTTTTGACTGAATATGGCTACTTTTATATGTCAAAGTAATTTATATGATTTTGATGGTTATAATTAATCATCTTCTTTATTTATAATATAAAAATGAATGTGAATTCTTTGAGAACCGCTGGACCGATTTGGCGCATTTTTTTTTTAAATGTTCTCCATAGTCTAAGGATGGTTCTTACGAAGAGAAAAATTAAAAAAGTTGGCCGGAAAATTCGGAAAAGAGGGAATGAATTTTTAGTTTCCAATAGATGGCGCGACGGTTTACGGTACCCTTACGAATCCCTAATGTGGATAGCTCGATTACGTAATTTTTTTCACTGTGTTTTTTTGTCATTTGAGTTACACATAACAGTTGTTATGTTAGAAAGATCGCTGTTAGAAGACGAAGGGGCATTTGGAACCTAATGTTGTTAATCTTTTAAAAAATAAAATCTTTTAAAAACGCATTATTCTTTAATTTTAAAATTTGCGATTAACAAAGCGGTTGATCAATCGTCAAAGAAATTTTTACGAAGGAAACAAGGAAATCCAGTTCCAGGTTACCCACGAGTATTTTCCAACGACGCATTAGGTCGTATTTACACAGTCCATCCAAGCAACGACGAGTGTTTCTATTTGCGTTTGCTATTAGTTAACGTTCGTGGCCCAACCTCATTCCAAGATCTACGAACTGTTAATGGTGAATTGTGTGGCACATATAGAGAAGCCTGTCGACGTTTGCAATTGCTAGAGAATGACACCCATTGGGATTCAACCCTCTGGGATGCTGTGATTTCATCAAATGCTCATCAAATACGAACATTATTTTCCATAATTATTTCAACATGCTTCCCATCGACACTGATTGATTTGTGGACCAAATACAAAGATGACATGTCCGATGATATATTGCATCAGATGCGTACTAGGACATCAAATCCAGATTTGCAAATTAGCGAGGAAATTCACAACGAGGCATTGATATTAATTGAGGACATGTGCTTAATGATATCGAACAAGTTATTACCTCAGTTAGGCATGGCAGCGCCCAATCGTCAAATGCATGGCGCATTTAATCAAGAGTTGAACCGAGAAAAGCAATAGAGATTGAGAGAATCTGTCAGAACGAACGTTCCGCTATTAAATCCGCTACAAAAATATGCGTACGACACGCTCATTAAATTTTTGGACGACGAAACTGGAGGAATTTTCTTCCTAGACGCTCCTGGTGGAACCGGAAAAACTTTCTTGATCGCTTTGATTTTGGCAACGATTCGCTCGAAGAATCAAATTGGACTTGCACTTGCTTCATCAGGAATTGCAGCTACGTTGTGGAAGGTGGTCGTACAGCTCATTCAGCACTTAAGTTACCGTTGAATATGCTAATCAATGAAACTCCAACGTGCAACCTTTCCAAGAACTGTGCGATGGCCAAAGTTTTACAGCAATGCAAATTGATAGTTTGGGATGAATGTACCATGGCGCATAAAAAGTCTTTGGAGGCATTAGACCGAACGATGAAAGATCTTCGAAACAATCAAAACCTCTTTGGTGGTGCGATGATTCTATTGGCAGGTGATTTCCGCCAAACATTGCCAGTGATTCCACGGTCAACGGTAGCTGATGAACTTAATGCATGTTTGAAGTCGTCCGTTTTGTGGAAACACGTCAAGACACTCAAGTTAAGTAAGAACATGCGTGTCGACTTACTGAATGACCGATCTGGAGAGGTCTTTTCAAGACAATTGCTGGACCTTGGCAATGGCGAAATCCCCGTTGACAGTTCCACTGGCAGCATTACATTCCCAGTCGATTTTTGCCACTTCATCGAATCAAAGACTGACCTCATCCAAAATGTGTTCCCAAACATTGCTCAAAATTACACAAATCATGATTTGTTGAGCGAACGTGCGATATTGGCTGCAAAAAACATTGATGTCAACGAATTGAATTTCAACATTCAAAGCGAAATTGATGGCGAATTAGTCACGTACAAATCCATGGACTCCGTTACTATCCAAGATGATGTAGTGAGCTATCCCGTCGAATTTTTAAACTCGCTGGAATTGCCGGGATTGCCACCTCACAATCTCCAATTGAAAGTCGGATCGGTAATCATAATGTTGCGAAATATCAACCAACCACGTCTGTGTAATGGCACCCGGCTTGCGGTGAAGAAACTTATGAACAAAGACGTTTTGATACCACGCATCCCATTGATTCCGACCGAATGCCATTCGATTTCAAACGCTTGCAATTTCCAGTGCGGCTTGCATTCGCAATGACTATAAATAAATCACAAGGGAAGTCGTTGAGTATTTGTGGCATTAACCTTGAAAATCCATGCTTCTCACATGGTCAAATATATGTCGCCTGCTCCCGTGTCGGAAATCCATCAGCTTTGTTTGTTTACGCGCCGGACAAAACAACCAAAAATGTGGTATATCGCAAAGCATTGCAATGAATGTAGTTACACATAAATGGCGCTACGGTTTACCATTATTTGTAAATTTTTCTTACTTGGTTAATAAAAACGAATTTTACAAAAGAAAAAAAAGGGTGAGGCAATTCACTTCATTCAATTGTTAATTTAAACTAAGTTGGACAGGACAACGTCTGTCGGGTCAGCTAATTGGATGAATATTTAATAATTTCTTAAACTTTTTAAATTTTGATTTCATATCAAAAGATGCACTATATTTATTAATCGAATCGCACATCAATTTAATTGCATAAGGAATTGAATTCCAATTACATAATGGAAAAGTTCAATTGCCAATCAAATTTAAACCCGGACAGAGTAGTCACCTACCTTTTTAACTCATTTTTACTTTGTTTACAGTTTACACATTTCCAATAGCTTTTCACAAAACGATCAAATCGTGTTTAAATCACTTATGGGCGGTACGAAGTTTATAAATAATTAAAAAATTTAACTACAAGAAATTAGAACTAGAAAAAAGGTAATTCTAAGGCGGTACGAAGTTCGCCGGGTCAGCTAGTATGTAATAAAGTAGCAATCTATCCCCTCTATTTTGATTAGAAATATAATTTTTTTTCACTTATTAAATTAAAAATAATTCAAAACAATTTTCAAATTATTATTAATCTGAAATTATATTACTGAAGCCGGACCTGAATCAAAAATTGTAAGACGAAAATCAACTTAATTAATCAATAATATGTTTTAATTTTGTATTTATAAAAATTTTGAATCAGCTATTTTCTACGTATATTTTTTATGTTTTCGTAAAATGTATTTGTTTTTATTGTTAAATTTAAATTAAATTTTTTATTAATAAACCAAAGTAAAAGTAACTTAAATTCTTTCATTTGTCAAGTTAAAAATTTATTGAGTGTAATCGTTTTCGTTCTCAGACGCCTTTCGAATACATTATTTTGAAATCGTTGAAGTTTCTTTAATAAACTGCTGGTGGCAGCTTTTAAGATCAAAAAATCTACCCCTTAGTTTCAGGGTTGTAAGTTTGGCGAGAAAAAGATTTCAAATTCGAACCATAAAAGATAGGTTCACCAGAATAATTTATTCAAGAAAAGCTTATCAATTTCATGGAATTACTATTTCACGTCCACCATTTATCGTTAACCATTTTGAGGAGAGGATATCGAAAATTAAAAGAATAATTCTTACATAATTAATGGACACATTTATCTGCTGCTATATTTAATACAAATTTGTTACACAAAATACTCAACTTTTGTGCCACTGCCGAGTTGATGGCCTACCCGACGGACGGTCGTAGGAGACTAGCTAGCATTTTACTCCGTCCTTCCCAGTGCAATAGCAGGGTGGCTCTGAGGCTTGAGGTGACTGAGGTGATTTGGGCTCGATATGAAACAGTTGAGCTCGATATATTTCATTAAAAAATTAAATATATGACTCATCAGACTTCTAAAGTCCGATTAAGCTTCGACATATGCATCTTATATTTTATGGACTTACTGTCCTCTTCTATTAACTTTTGAGCTTCAATGAGTAGCCAAAGCGCCTGTACATCTTCCTTTAGATTCTGTGTTGGTTTCCAAGATCGTTATATTAACACACATAGTCTAAGCAAGATAACGCTCCCTTGTATCCCGCTGGTTATCGTGATTCTCCAGACGGTCTATTATCTCTCTGTGCGAATGTTATTTATAGTACATAATTGCAATTTAACTCACTCCTTTTCGGAATCTGTCTGATTTCAGATTTCAATTTTTTCAGGCGGTTCACAGTTTAAAAACTAAATATACAAGAACTGCATGATATAGAACAAAAGTTATATCATCTGTGATTAGCAGCATTTCATTTGTCTTGATGAAATCGACAACCAGCAAGTACTAAAATAAAGGTTATTTGGATGCTCCTAAGTCAATTACCTGCCTCATCTATCGAAATGGAACGTTGATACTCAGCTGAGGTAAAACAATATCCTTCGACGTCAAGAATCAGAAAGCTCCATCTTCAAATAACATGATGAATTCAAGCTCAATAAGTTTTTTACTTCTGTCTATCCACAAAGTCACTTCGAAGTACAACCCCAAACTTTGAATATAAATGCACCGCAGGAGTTATTAAAAATGACATAGAGGTAACGTGGTCTATCTAACTTAATTACTGAAATTTTTGTTAATATTTAAAATTATTGAACAACTGGACGCTAAACAGAAAACTTACATTTGGAATATCAGTCCCACTGTTGACAATATTTAGAGCTACATCAAGTGTTTCCAAAATCAGCAATGGGATTGCTGGAAGTTTTAAGTTAATTAAAATTCATGTTATTTATATCCTTTAAATTAGAGATCATTTTGACACAATTAATCTTGCTGGAAGCAATTAGATTGCTAGTGATGTTTCGAAGGTATTTTTAACTTTTCTTAATTTGTAATGGTTTTATTAGTGCGCTTAAAATACTTTCTCAAATATATCAACTTGGTTATTGCTAAATTTGACTTCTTTTCCGTAGTTTTTGGAACCACACAGAAAAACTATTGTAGGTAACATGCTAGAAAAATAAGTGGTTTCCTAACTTGTTGCACAAAAGCTACTATTATAATATGTAGGCTTTTCTTTAACATTTTGGTAATTCTAAATGCGAGATTTTGTAAAATTATTTTTCGATTAGGTACTTACTCTAAAATTAAAATTTAGCTGTGGGCAAATAATGTTTTCGTTAAAGCAAATGATAGAATTAGCAGAAAATTTTTACTTAATTATATGGAATTTTTGATTATTAAAGTTTAATGATGAGACGAAGGTTAATAGGTTACTATGTAATTGATTCTTTAATTAAAAATAAATAAATATTATAAATTAGGTAAACATAATTGTTTAAGAGTATATAATTTGAATAAATTATTATCAAACTTTCACATCTGAAATGTGGTCCCGATAATATACTCCGGTATTTCTTAAATCATCGTTTGAACTGTAACTTTTAAATGGTTCGCTTAAAAGTTTTAACGGTTTTTGGTTTATTACTGTATCGCTTCTTCTGTTGATCCAAGGATTGTGATGATGAGAAAGTTGTGGTAAAGAATGCAAAGATCCGTACGATATTGGAACTTGCTGAACCACAGGAGCTGAATTTCCTTGCAACCTTGCAAGGACGGAACTTAAACCGACGACTAAAATTAAAAATCCAATAAATCCATTATTTACTGCGGCCAGCGTTACCAATATCAGAAGTGTAAATGCTACTCCCAATTTAAAAAATATTGCTGGAGCAATCACCATGAAGCGCTTTAAGGTCCCGTGCACAAACGTTCTTCCTGAAACAAATTAATCAAAATTTTATAATTGTGAAACCAAAGAAAAGTAAGTATATAATCTACACGTGTTGGAAATAAAAACAAATCACAAACTATTGGAACGGAAAAAACCGGATGACAAAGGAAGGAAAAGGCTCTTTTACGGTTGTGTGGTTAAGCGTATTAGGTGAGTTTCCATGTTATGTCAACTTTTTCATCTTGTCAAGTGTTTATAATTTTAAATTGAAAATTGTAGTAACAAATTAATTGGCATTGTTTTAGTTGTGGTTTATGGTTAATCGCTCATTCTCTCAATTGGAAATGTTCATCTTCAAGGTTATACCATATATAGTATACTCGTGTCTATGAAGAATTGTCTTATAATTGGGCTATTTAAAAGCTAATCAGAAATGTTTATAGCCATAATTTCGTTTACGATAATCGCAAAAACGTAAGCAATAACTTTTTCTACTTCCATTTGTTTCTTGTGTGGTTATTGTTTGAAGTTACTCTGCGTCTTCGTTGCTTGACCTAAATATTCTTTTACAAAATTTAATAAGCATTTTAAAATTTGATATACAAATTGGTGCTAAAAGTTTTAATTAACTAGGTTATATTTTACACGGTATATTAACTCGATTATGTTTTATGGGAAAATGTAGACAATCGCAGACTGAAAGTGAGATTTAATTGTTTAGAATTAGAATGTATTCAATTATTTTGATCTGTCACACTTTTGTTTAGGTAAATAATACCCATGGGAAAAATTTTATTACTATTTTTTTTAACAAATTTTCTTTTCGAATCGTGACAATTTTTGGATTCCAAAGATCACGGAAATATAATGCAGATTGCGGCGGTCAAGTCTAGCAAAAATTCTAATTACAGAATGAAATTAAATAAAATAAAAGTAATTAGAATATTTTTGATATAATTGCTCCACATGACCTTGACGTGGAACATATTTCAGCTTAATTAATTTAAGGCGTTTCACTTTTTTTGTGCGACAAAATTGTTTGGGAATCTTCCATTTATTATAATTTTACTCTTTTCTATGTTAATTTAATGAAGTAGAACGTTTATTTAATTACATGTAAATCAACCTATCAAATAACTGCAAAAATTTAATTAAGTTTAATTGCTACACAACAATAATTTTCACACCAATAAATTATATAACGTTTGTTTGTCATGTGGGAATTTTAGTGAGATTAATTAGATAACCCGTCAACATATTTTTTAACTTAAGAACCGACATACCATCAAATATTGCCTATCGCATGCTTTTAAGTGTAAATCAAATTTCTAGTGAAACTGTGCAAACTTAAATAATTAACATTCCAATTATGGAAAAAGTGCGATCGTAAATTAATCGTCGCATGCCAATAATAATATATTTAGATTTTATTGCTTATTGTACGTACATTTAAGTAATTAAAAAAAGAAAAATAGTAAAAGCTATCAAAATAAATTTTCCTACCTTCCTCTATGATGCCATCGAGATTTCCAACATCTTCTATGCTTGTACCATTTTCACAATTAACCACAGATAATAAAATACAAAAGGTACAACCCAAAAATATCAGTTTAAAATTTGCTCGAAACATTTTAACAATTAGAACCAGTTGAATTAATGTGATTCAAGTTTCGATTGCAAATGACTCGTAATTTTTTATTTCCTACAGTAAGTACCTGGAGAAAATCCAAAATTTTCATTTCGATCACGTAATGAACGGTATGCGACATGCTTTCATTTTTGAAGACATTAGAAGACAAAAGTGTTAATTTGAGAACAAAACAACACAGTTTTTTTTAATTGTTCTTTAATTAAACGTGTCAATTTTGCAACAACAAATTTTTCCAAATTTTTGTATAAAAGGACTATAAAAGTAGGTACATAATTTGCTTTTTACCGAACGTACTTAATATTTTTGTCAACCCAGATTCGAAAGCGATAAAATCGCGGCACTTCTTTGTCTAATGTTCGAATTACCAAATTTGATTGTTAACTCAAATTGAAGTAGGTGAATCGTGCTGCGAAAAGATCGATGTATGCATAACTGTTTCATTAATCGATTTTTTTATGCAAATTGATTGACTGTTAAATGCAAACAGTGCATTAGTTAACTTCTGCCTAAAGTTAACGTTAAATTAAGTATTTGAATAGAAAATATGTCTTATCATTCCGGTTGAATCAAATTTTGAAGTGGGCATGGTTAGAATAACATTAGAATAATATCAGGTGTTTCGAGTTTTATTTCATTAAAAAACTTTGTCAGTTTACCATCTGGATGGTGACCAAGTTAAGCTTAATCACTAGGCCTATTAATCACGCTTGTGCAATTTGAAGGAACGGCATAAGAGTCATCTGCCTATGTGGGAGTTAGTCATAGATTTGCTTCTATTTTTTCGTTACCAGGTTTGATTCCGAGCAAATTAAGTACTCTATTCTATCTGGTGAATCTTTCCCAAAATGAAATCATTTCTTTCGTGGTTTGTGGTCCACCTTAAACTATAGGTCAGTTTGTGCCTTGTAGCATTTTACGCATAGCACAGTTAATATAGGAAAAGTAAGTCTTGTCGATGTCACTTTTGGATCATAAACCCGATTTTAATTTTAAAATTCATTTATGCACCAGCCTTCCTGATAATTCTTGATTAGAAAACCGGAATATTGTTATTTACGAGGAATTTTACAAATAAATTATCAATTAAAATAATTCTGCAGCTTTTGCAAATTAGGAAGGTACAGTAGAATGGTGCTAATGAAGATCGGCTCGATTGAAATTTAACGTATACAATTTTAAGATGACGATAAATTATAAGCTTACTAAAATAATTTGATAGGAAATAAAAGTAGTGAATCCAAACGAATAAAAATATTATGGAGATTGGATTCAGAAATCTGCAGGACAAATTTTAATAAAAAGTGCCGCAGGGTGGCTTTCCATTTAATTGTTTTTGTAAGGCGTTGCGAAGGTGGCACAGGACACTGGGGGCACAAATTTAAGGGAAAAACTAAGCTAGCCGGCTTATTTTTCTTCCTCTTAATTTTAGGGTGTTTAGGCTTTATTAGTACATTTGAATGATTCATGCTAGTAGGATGCTAACTTTTATTAGAAGATTTAACAACAATACACGTGTAACGCAAATTGCTCTAATTTGTGCCACTTGCGCAGCTGATCTACGAATGGAATGGTAGACAGGCCAGCTAAGGGATTACACCCCCGTCCAGTACCAGAGCATGGGTCGCGCGGACGCGGTTTGCAGGTTCTTCCGTTGTGGCTCAGGCGATCAATTGTCAACTAACTAAAGAAAAAAAACCTTTCGTGCGCCAGTCTTCTAAATAAAATACGGAAGTAAAGAAGAGTTGATTTTATTTAAAAAACAAAGTTGAGATAAAGGATGGGGTTGACAATATTTGATTCCAAAACTCCAATAGAAGACACAAAACATACAACAAATCAAGTAAAATCCAGGATAACCTGAAGGGATACCCTGGGACAATCAAATCAAAAATAAAATACAGTGGAGTTGCTATCTGAAAACAACTCACTAAAATAATCCGCGCATCCAGGAGATTGCCCAATGCAGACATAAAACGTTGGTAAAATTGACTGCAATTAACACATTCGCAAGAGATATCATCACGTAAAATTAAATACAGCAATTGCATTCTAACTTACCCTTCCACTTCAATCCGTCCGATTCAACATCTCAATTCTTTTGGAACCTCTGGAATATTAATGGTTCATCGTTTAAACTGAGTTTCAGGTAAAGCTAAAGATAACAAAAACTGCACAATTAAACAAGAATCAATTCACCTGCGAACGGTATAGCATCTCAATGTCGATGTAAATAATTAAGAAAAGCTAATCTCCTAAATGCGCTTCCACAAATAAACTAATTAATGATTTTCCAGCCATCCTACGTCGTTGGTGCTGTCCTAACCACTAGAGATGGAATAGTGGTATAGGCTCACGCTACCGCTGCGACAAGAAATCCCTCGATGTGGGAATTGTGTTCGCACGTCTTCCCAAAAAGTACGGATAAATCGTCAAAGGAGACGGCCAAAGTGACAAACTTATCACACCACTTCTTAATCAAAAACGTAAAACTGCGGTAAAGCTGGGGATAAATGAATGTTGATCAGTCCTGCCCTCTCCATTGATCTCATACGGGAATGGTGAACCTAAAAACGAAATCCCAACATCGTTAAAAATGGCTGCTATAGATGGTTCGACACAGGAATGAAGATTATCACAGGTGGAAACAAGATAGCCAAACTGCTGGCCCATATCCATACAAATAACCATATGGTTGGTGGATAAAACAGCCAGATGGATAAGCGGCTACCGCACACCTGTGCACCCTCTCAGAAAACCATAATTAAAATTGGAAACCAAAAATTAACGTCACAGAAAATTGACGTGGTAGTTCGAAAAAAAATGAGACGGTCGTTAGCATAGCGATTAAACGCATAGACTGCTAACACAGAGAACCCGGTTCGTCTCCGGGCGAAGTAAGAATCATATTGCGGCCGTCTCCCCTCGGCAGGCAATGGCAAACCACCGGGGTGTAATCTGCCATGAAAAGCCTTTGTTAAAAGGCTCACCACACCCTGCAGAAGGGTTATGGACTGAGGAGGAGGAGGAGTACGAAAAAGCTAAAATTTATCAAAGTCAAACTTCCGCTCATGATAGAAAATAATGCAATCTTACCCACAAATGAAACGCAGAAGGTAAAATAAATGATCACTTCAATAAATGAACAATTTGTGGCTTTTAAAACATAAAATTGTACAAACAAAAATGAAACTTGCACCTTTCATAAAGATAAGCGTAAGAATGACATTTTTGACAAATTTTCGAAATTCAAAGCGATTGCGCGTGTTTGAAACACACACAGGGTGATGCATAGATTTCCGCCAAAATATAATAATAGCATTTGAAATGCTACACACGGTGGAACCATACTGTCACCTATCCAAGCGTTAACCGCAGCTATAAGATTGCTTGCGTTAGGAGATCGCATATGAATGAATTATATTCATGCGGTCGGCCTTTGTCTAGTTAATTTAAATTTCTTTTATTGCAGCAATGAAAATGAAGCCAAATCGATCAACTTTACTATTTTAATCTAATTTTGTTAACGGATATTCATTAATCATTGAAAGTGGAACATAATTATTAGATGCAGTACTAAAAGAGACTTTAATTTTCAAAATTAAAATTGGCAATTACAGCTTCTTAAGTATATCGCAAAACTAATTAACCGGAATCTGCTGTTAAAATCTGTTTGTTTTATTATTAAAATAATAAATAATTAGGGCTTATTAAAAAATAGAATAATAAACTTTTGAAAATTATAAAAGGATTCAATAAAAGCAGACATTAAAATTTCTTTATTTATTGATAATACAAAATTTAGAAAGTTTATGTTCCCGAATAAATTCTCTAACAAATTAAAGATTTGGAAAATTGAAATAATATCTTTTTCGTGCAGATTTACGTTAAAATCCAAAATTCAACGCGTAAAAGCTTTCATTGTATTATTAATATATTAATATATTCATAATATCCGTTATATCATACTATCATTAATATTAATAATTCTGATTACAACGATTACCTTTTCGAGCTGAACGTAAGTAATTTATTTAACAAAATCCCCGGTCTATAAGTAAAGAAAAGTAGTAGGTCGTACCTACTAGAAGAAACAAACCACCTCGAAACTGGGGCAGACTTAGCAGTAATCTTCCACTTCTTCGTTTACTTCATTCACAATGTACTCTCGCGAAGCGTTCATCATGGTTATCATGTGCTTTTCCATATTAAACCACAATAGTGCTAGAGGCAATTTGGCGGGGGGTGAAAACGGGAAAAATTTTAATTATGTCGATTCAAAATGGCCAATCAAAGTTATTAAGTGTTTCGAAAAAACGCAAGTGCTGCAGTGTTTTTCCAAATTATTAGATGCAAAAGCAAGAACGACTTCGTTTTTAGATAAGATTAATAAAGTTACCAATATGACCATCACTGATGGTATATCATTTTCAGACGCCTCCTTTGACACGATAACGAAAGTGATGAACGATTGGATTAAGGGTTTGAAAGTGCAAGTTAAAAGCGAATTTAAATCTATTACGCAACAACGACAAATTTTAAATTTGACTAATCAGAACCTAAAACGTTTGTTGAATGAAACTTCTTTAGTTGACTTTACCAATGGAAAGGTATCGGTGGAAGGAAGAGGGAAGAAAATGAATTTCCAAAAGGTGATTCCGTTCTTGTTGGTTCCTGGATTATTTTTGGCGGGACTTATGCCTTGGGTGCTTCCCCCTTTGAAAATGGTTGTGATGACTGTAACAATGATGAATAATATGGCTCTTACTACGGGTCTGGTCTCTTTAATTCGTGGTTACGTTTTTGATAATCCACCTACCGAACACATATTTTATGTCAATCATGGATACAAAAAGGAAAAGAAGGATGATAAGCAACGATATAAGAGAAAAAGTCATTCGTTTACCAAGTATCATAGGTGATAGAAAGAAAAGTGATGTTATTTAAAAAATTGTAAATTTGTATATAAAATTGTTAACTGTTTGTTTTAAAACTATTACGTTGTACCTTTCACAAAAAAAACGTAATAAAGTTAATTTATTATTAATTAAGTGTTTTGAATGATATGAAGTGTGAAAGATTATAAGTTGCGATATTATGCAGAACTTAATTTAAAAAAATAATTTATGAACAATTTATGCACCAAGAACAATATTCAATTTGTGTTAAAATACGAAATTAGTTTATAGTTTGTTAATTATGTACTTTTATACGTTTTTAAAATGTACGTTGAAATAAAAAATTGGAAAATAATTTGAAAAATGTTGATTAACTTCTTCTAGTTTTTTTGTGTGTGAATGGTAATCGTGTGACAATAAATTTAGATAAGTTGACTCTTTGACATAAAAACATATTCATTAATTAGAAATAATATTTATAAACGACAATATTCATAAATTTGTAAATCAGCAGAAAGTTTTGTATGTTATTCTATTTGGTATACCTACCTTCCTATAGTTGTGTAGAAATTAATTGCAGTTAATTTAAATTTATTGATTGAAACATATAAAAATTGATGTCATCTACTCTCGGTTATTTTTAATAAACTAATAAATCCATATCTTCTTCTTCTTCTTTCTAGAAGTAATTCTCTGGAGAATTCTCTTCTAGTAGGCCAAGGCCTGTTATTTTCCAACACATGGTTAGAAACTTTGAGAATATAAATATTTTACATCCATCAGGTAGCTTGCTAAACTTGCCTTCATATGTGCCTGTATTCTGGTTTATTATGTTAATGGTAGCAATTCACTAACCCAGGGGACCACCGGCTTAACGTGCCTTCCGAAGCACGGAGACTAGTCATAAGAAAGTTTGACTCTCCCCAGGTTTGAACCCGGTGCTCCATATTCGCATCCAACTGCGTTAGCTGCAAGGCAATGACCGTCTCTTCATCTAAATCCATATGATATAGTTAATCACTGAATAGATAATTTAGATCAACTATGAACCAATAGAAAACGTTTGTTAGCGTTTAGTAATTTTCGATTTGGTTTGGATTAATTATTAACTATTAAAACCGGCAATTAATAATTATAAATTAATTCTTCCTTGTTATGCTTTTCTGTTGGAGAAAAATAGCATACACACTTCTCTTGAAAAGTCTTTCTGCCTTCGCCTTCGATTCATTCTGTAAGTGGCCTGCCCACCTAGTAAAAGTAACTTTCCGAGCTCCATATAAAATAAACTATTTTTTCCAACCGTCCAAGAAGTAATCACTTCTTGTCCGATATTTGTGTAAGAATATAATTCTTTGCAGCAGTAGTTCAGAAAGTATCCACTTTTTGGCCGCACATGTAAGTCCTCAAATTCATTCTCTTTCCTTGTGTTAAGTGTTAGAGCTGTCGCTGTTTTCTTCGCTTCATTAAACTTAGATCGGTTCGTTTTGTTTTAAAATGTAATAGCTAATTTTATCTACTGAATCTTTTTATGGTTTAGAGAAATTATTTTTTATTAAATGTCCAGTAGAATCCACAGTGGCGTTTTGGAAACCTACAAGATTTCAAGCATTTCACTGCAATAATTTATGGTACCCAATTTAGGTACTGTGAAATAAATAAATAAATTGGAAGGGGACATTATACTATAATTTCTTATTACCCCCCCCGCCACGAAATCCTTACTTTATATCACTAGACAAAACATCTCTTGTTTTTCTCAATGCAGACCCATTAAATCGTGTGAGTTGGGTCAATATGCCACTTCCAGTGATTAGGACAACGCGCACTAATAATTCTAAATTTATAATTACGTGTTTAAACTGCTTTTGCATTAATTATTATTATTAATTCCCATTTACGCAAAGTAGTGGAGCCGCATCAGGTCATTTAATTTTGCTACACTTCACTCGCAAGTTCGATGCAAAAATATGGAAATACCAGAAGGACTCTGAGAAATTACCAAAGACAAAAAGGCCACCAAATCCATCCAAATTTCAAAAAATCTTTCAATCAGAAAATTTTAGGTTATTGTATTTTCTGCAATTATGAAAGGAAACTCATACAAGGAATTTAATTGCCCTTCAATTATTACAAGAAAAGTGATACATTTTAGGAACATTAATTTGATGATTGATCAATTTATACGAAACCATTAAAATAGATGATCTTTTCATTTCAAATATCAATAAAAATGTTATAGTGTATACTAATTGACTAAAAACCGGACATAATTTATTTTTTGTAGTGCAAAATTTGTTTAGCATCAGCACGAGCAAAGAAGCAAAAGTAAGTCAATTTTTTTTTAGATTTCAAGCTAAAGTTTAAAAGCTACCAAAACTTGTTAAACTATTTTTTCCTTTATATTTTTTATACCTATTCAAAATTTTGCATAAGTGATTAACCTAGAAAGATTATAAATAAATTTCCACTCCTAGATTGGATTACTGACTAAAAGTTTGGAGTTTTTGTATAATTTAGAGACATCCTTAGGTGTTTGCACTTAACAAATTAATAATTGGGATAAGAAATTTAATATTTTGTGAATGCTTTCGTGTATTATTATACTTATAATTTTTAATTACAAATTAATAGTTAAACATTTTTGTAACGTGAGAGTAAACATAACTTTATTTTTTGTTTACCGAATTAATGGTAAAAAAATAGCCATATGTTTGATATAATATAATAAATACATGGTAATACATTCAGATACCTAAATTATTACTACATTAATTTACATATTATCTTATGCAATAAGGAGGTGATCAATAGTTATTTACATTTTTTGTATTTATTATTAGTGTTAGGAAAAATTGTTTTACGAATTTTTTTTTAAATTTACTTTTTAACGTGCATGAACTAATAGGTTATTACCACCGGCCCAACTGGGCCGACTGGGGATTCGAACCCGAAACTACTTGTCGAAGTCGCTTACATTTCACTCCATGCCACTCTGCTGGCGTACAATAATTTATATAGTTCATCAAATTCAATATTAATAATGGGAGAAGTTTGTATATAAACTACGGGCAGTCAATAAAATTCAAATTTTACAAGTATGAAATACGGATCTTTGAATTACTTGAAATATTGTTATAAAGCTATGCCAGTATGTTAGGCAACCAAACATACCATGGTAATGCTTGATCTGTTATTTCTTACTAATAATAATAAAATAAGGATGCTATAGGCCAAAAATAATTAATTTTACCTAGAAAAAAAAAATAGCGCAGTTATGCAAATTGGCAATGTAGTACAATTTCTTATTCTGCCGCTCATTCCGTCATCTTGGAAACTATGGCGTTCAAAATCAGTCTTTTTGACAATATTTCCTGTCAGTACCTACTTCAGAAAGTCACATCTACACACCTGGTTATAAATCTTTTTCGAATTTAAATTTCGGATAAATCCAGGAGGAGGTAATCGTGAGAGATTTGAAGTATCAAAAGTTTTAATTAATTTAGTTAACTCAACGTGGATAATCTTCTACAATAATTAGTTCTTGATAATAAAAATTTGTTCAAATGTTAATAAAAAGCGAAAACAACAATTCCTTTAATAATTTTGTTCTGTTCAAAAAATATTCACCTTTAAAGGAGAATACCCCATTAATCTCGTGTGAATTCGAAATTATTCTCGAAAATATTCGAATCTCATTCAAATAATTGATTAATATAAACAGTATCTCGGGATTATGGAGGTAATAACAGACAAGATTACTATCTATCCAATTTTACAAAACCATTTAAAAACCAATTTTAAATGTTTATTTTATATTTTAATTTCTTCCTCTTCTTCAAAACTGTTATAAATGCCAGCAAACTTTTCGCAGGAGAGTCTGTTGTAAACATTCAAATAACAGAGCACTTTAAAACTGCCTTCCTGCCACATTGCATTTGCAGGAGAGATACTTAAGGAATACTTCAATAACAGGATGTCATACGAAGGTATTGAGGAAGGATTCCAAAGGAAAAATTACACAAGAAGCAAAGAAAATTACGCCCAGGTAAATGAATTACAAGTAAACTTGTAAAAAAATACACAAGGGGAACCCCCCACTCTTATTTGCACCTTTGATAACGAGTATAATTTCGGGTGACAAGCAAGCAGGCCCGGACTGGCTAGGTCGGCAAGTCG